>OZ010585.1:9696954-9891954 GCA_963932145.1 Acanthosepion lycidas | reverse complement strand
AAAAGAACCCTTTCTTGTGTCTTTGCTGTCATATAAAAAGCTGCACATGCCATCTCTTATTTGTTTACCAGGGATGTTGTAATCTGAAAAGAGACATAAAATAAAGAATTAGTGGCATGTCTGCTTCAGTATTTTGTGAAATTGTTAAGACAAGTATCACATGAAACAGAAATAAAAAAGGATGAGAAAAGATGAACAATTTCCAAATTCTCTTTGTAGTCAGTCAGTATAAAACTGTTGGAGAGATGAGCATGAGATCCCTTTAGCAAGTAAAAGAATAGTACAGTCCTGTGCCAATAAGTATGGTTTGTTTTACGGCATATCAACCTCAATGGGTCATTTAATGCCGACAACTTTTTTTTTTCTGGTAATATTTTTGCTTTGTCAAAAATCTATTTCTGTTAATATTTTTCCTCAAAAACATATAGCTGGTAATATTATTTTTTCAAAAACATATTGCTGGTAATACTATTTTTCCAAAAACGTATAGCTGGTAATAGTATTTTTTTAAAAATGTATAGCTAGTAATTTTTTTTTTTTTTTCAGAAACGTATAGCTGGTAATATTATTTTTTCAAAAACATATTATCAGAGGCCTTGCTGTTGGACGTAGTTTATCATCATACCCATGATGTAGATGTAGTTTATCATCATACCCAGGACGCAATATGTATGGGATACAGAAGAAAAGAAAAAGAAGCTGCCAACCATTCAGTGAAGTTTCATAATATAGGGGCCAAATTTTAAAAAATAGTCAGGAAGAAAAGCTGGTCATAGTAGCATTCGTCAAACCTTTTCAGATACTGAATAAAGAATCAGAAGTAATAACAGGATGTGGGAAATACCTTTCAGCTAATATGGTACCTGGTTAAAATGTACATGCAAGATTGTGGACTGAATTTGCATGGTCTCTCACTCCACTGCATTCCACACATACTAATCAAGGGGGTTGCAGTCTGAGGAGTTAGATGTAAAGGATAATGTGGTTGCATCAATTGTCTGACGGCCATGATTGGGCTCTTCTGCTTGTGTGGCATGGTGCAGAGTCCTGTTGCCAGACATGAGGTCTTCCAGCAGTCACCCTCTTGACCGAGGGCAAAACTACCTCCTCAAGGCACTTGATGTAGGCCTTCATGTTACATCTGGGGATATCACCAACAAATTTGGGAATTCTTTTCTTATCAGAATGCCCAGAATGAGTTTTCCAAGCTGCTGTACCTTTTTAATCACTATTAAACTCATCCAACTCTTTGCGAATCCTCTGCACTCTTCTCAGATTGACACCCAAATGTACTGAAATGTTTGTATTGGAGCTTCTGACACAAAATGCAAAGCAGTACAGCATGCTGTTTTCAAATTTCTGGTGGAGTGATTTGTGTCATGGAGCTCTTTTTCTCACAGATGGTGCCCAACTGACCCTACTATACTGTGCAGTTGATAAAATCAATAACTAAAAACATGCATATGCAAAATTAAAAATATAAAATAGCAAAAATTTACACATTGCATTCTGTATATATGTATTTAAAAAACTAATATATATAATTTAATGTTATGAATTTAAGATTTGAAATTTTACATTGTAACATTTTTTGTTTATCTTATATTCACACTATATTTTTTCCTATTTTATTTTGTTGATAATTTTTAAAATAATGTCAGACATTAACTGCAAAATATATCAATCTGTGTTTTTTTTTAATTAACCACAGTATGCCTATATGTGTTAATTTATTCTTCCTTTTCTTCTTTCCCCACTTTTTCCTCACACTCCTGCTTCCATATTTGCTTTCTTATATTTCATCTTTTCTTTGTCTCATTTCCTATGAGATGACTTATTAAATAGGTCAATGTTTGGTCCTTACCCCCTCCCTTACTCTTAAATATTTTAATAAAAATAAATTTAAAATTATTCCTATCTCTCCTTTCCTTCTTTAATTTCGACCATATCTGTCATTGTCCTTCTCCCCCTCTCTCTATCACCTTACATCAACTTAAAACTACCCCTCAAAAGTGTATAAAAATAATCTGTAAATTTAAAACCATTTTTTTATGCTTGGAAATGTGATCTGAGGAACCAGGAAAAAAACACCTTACTGGGGAAATAAAATATAATCAACAGACCCTTAAGGTTGTCTGTTTTCTAATTCATATATATATATATATATATATATATAGACATTGAAGTCAAGCCTGATTATTGCATTTAGCATGAAACAGACTGTCGCCTCTGGGTGTTGACTTTAATGTCCACTTTTATATTTGCATATGCTCTATCACTGATATTGAGCATTTTAACCCATAAATATAGCATATCTTAAAACTATATTTTATCATATATATATATTTTATAAGAAAGATACTTTACTTAACTCTTACCATATCTGTAACTTACAGTTTCATATGCAGTCACAAATTTTTGGAGTCATCACACACTCCTTATTTGGTGGAAATATCAGAATAAATTGCTATTCAGTATCTTATTCCATATATTAAGGAAGAGGGGGAGTGGGTAATAGAAAAAAAGAGATTGATTTCCCCAAGGGCATGGTAATGCCATATCAGATATTCTTCCTAAGTTACCCAGATGTATTTAGTGAGGAGGGGGAGCAGGAGAATAAAACTGACAAATCATCCCACACTTAATCGAGAATTTCATCTTGTGGTTGCAGATACAGTAAAAGTTAAGCAAAGCATCTTTTTTCAGTCCCCCCACCCCCAACATGGCAGAGAATGCTGGACAATGTTCTTAGAGATGAAGAAGAGACTTGAGATAACAGAAATATGGTTCTACAGAAAGATGTCGAGAATAAAATGGACTGATTAAGTGAACAACTAAATAGTTTGAGAGAAAATGGAAAGAATCAGAATTGTACATTGAAATGTCTAGGTCATATAATGAGCAAAGAAGGCTTGGAAACTTAACATCCACAGGGACATGTTGAAGGCAAAAGTGACAGAGGAAAGAAATGAATAACCTACGTAATGTAAATGGTTGGCATAACAGGGAGATTGGGAGGGATAGATAAATGATAAACATTGTAAAGAGCTACAAAGAACAAGAAATTGTGGAGAACCATGATCACACACATCCTGAAAGAACACACCGCATAGAAGAAGGAGATATCACTCGGTATTTTATATTTTACCATGAGTAAAGAAGATGTTAGAAGATGTTTGTACATATGAAATTTTTTGTTATGAATTTATATATATATATATATATATATATAGGTAAAATGAGAACAAATGGAGTATAGTTCCACTGTATGTAACATTTAATTTAAAAGTGGGCTTATTACAGAGTTGAGCTAAATATTATTTATTTTAGGATATTAAAATAAAAACATTAAAAATCGCTACACAAATGTTTCAACACTACAAATGTGTCTCCTTCTCCTTGGTGATGTTAAACTACTGGTGAATAGATATTTTATAACTTTATATATATATAGTAGGTAATGATAAAAAGAAAAAAAAAACTTTTTAGTGATGTGTTTCATTCTTAGATGGAACTTCTGGCTAATAGCAGTTTTATTGATAGAATCAGTCTTATATAAGGAAGTGGGGAAGAAGAAAAAAAGATAACAAATGCTGGTTCTAGATGATATTGAAATATTAAAGATACAGAGATGATCAGTTTAACATTTAAATTCAATTATAAAAATAAAGGTGTCAAAAAAACTGAATGAGATAAGCTTACATCTACATACACCAAACATCAAAATTTAGATTTAAAGACTAAGCATTTCTGTGTCTTTAACATTTCAATGTCAACTGTAACTGACATTTGTTTTATTTTTCTCCACTCATTATATATAAGACTGACTCCACCAATAAAACTCTCCCTCTCCCTATGTACATATATATATATATATATATATATATATATATATATATATGTGTGTGTGTGAAATATTCCTTGAATACTACTTGCTTACTTTTGTCTTACCAGACTTTGAATTATAGAACTTTGTGTCCTCCATATGTTTTGACTGACCTTTCAACCACCTGATGAATATTCATGAACAGTTACAAATTAAAACCTTGATAAAAAAAATGACATCCTTGATCTTGTATATAAACATGTGCAACAAAATAAATCTTATATATGCATTGGTAAAATCCCTCAGAGGACAAAACATGTTGGCTAAGAATAGTTTTTTCCTCTTGTCTTTTTATTCATTCCGTTGCTTTACAGATACACTCTATCCGAAAATAATATATATATATATATATATTTTCAGTATATTTTGATAGTAATTGTACACTCATCACAGGGATCTATTGCATAACAACATTTTATATACACTTCTAGTACACATCTGACCACAATTTTGACCTTCTAAATGCCAGTCTGATTAGAAGAGAAAAGAATTGACAAAGAGAAAATGCATTGAAAGTGCACTGATCTCACAATATGCAATTGTTAACCTCACACTGGGCTCATATGTAATATCAATGATCATGACAAAAGCATTAGTAGCACAGCAGGGTATATGAACTATTAGGTTGGTGCAAAAATAATGACGTAATAATGTCGTTTTTTGACGTTAAAAATACGTCAAAAAACAACATTATTACGTCATTAATTTTGCACCAACCTAATAAAAGAGAAAAAAAAAACATTCATCTATTCAGAGTAAGCTAATTTCAAATCTAGCAGACATTAATGGCTTCATTATGAGGAGGGAAACTTTCTGGCTGTAGACTCTGATAAAGATATTTATTACCTCTTCCTCAAATTTCAACATAATTTCCTTAGGCACTGGTTTGTCTCTCATTCTGACCTGAAGATGTCTACCAATAAAAAAGTCTGAATAGCCTTTCCACCTTGTCACATTATCACCACATGTCTTATTAAAAAGGATAGACATTTTAAGTCTATTTAATTTATTGACCATTTTTATCTAGTAGGCAAATAATATTTTGAAAATTTGAATGTTGCTGATATATAAACTAGTAAAAATTCATAATGTCCTTTCAACTTACATGAGACGTCATCAGAATTTTGAGTAAGAAGGAATGAAAATCAAGTATATTTTAAGCAATGCATTGTTCTAAAAGTGCCATTATTTTTTGTTTGACAGCTAAATCCAATGCAGTAGAATGCATGTCATGTATCAGTGACATGTAATAGCTACTTGAAATAACATGCAACTAACATAACAGAGAGGGAAAAAAGGGTTGCTGAAAATTTCTTTGTCAATCCAAGATGGGATTTCAAAAATAGCTTGATATTTGGTCAGATTTTAGAAAAGGTGTCAGGGTAATAACTTTTAAGCAACAGCTCAAGCAATAAGTTTGTAACCTAATGTATAGTTATTAGTAAAATTTTGCTCTAAAATGTCACTGTCTAATGTTCAATCTATGGGATTGAAGGGGAAGTGTTAAGTATATTAATAGATTATGTTGATAAATTAAATATTTGTTCCTCATTAACACACAGTTATTGAGGTAACTATATAAACAAGCATGACTTAACAATTTTCAAATCCATTTAGAAATATTTATATAAGGAAAAAAGAAATGGTTTTGAGATTTCTAAGTAATGATTGAAGCAACAAGATGAAGGCAATATTAGTAAGAAAGTGATGATAATTGTACATGAGGAAGTTTATGATCAAAACAAAAAAGATTTTGGTTTGGTTTATTTTGTTTTATGGCATATCAACCTCAATGGGTTATTTAATGCTGACAACATTTTTAGGATAGATTTGTATGAATACAATATGTATTCTTTGGTTTAGATTGGTTTTGTTTATTTTGTTTTACAGCATATCAACCTCAATGGGTTATTTAATGCTGACAAAAAATTTTTATTGCTGGTAACATTTTGTTTTGGCAAAAATCTATTTCTGGTAATACATTTCCTTCAAAATTGTATTGCTGGTAATAATCTTTTTCAAAAAGTATTACTGGTAATAGTTAACTATTTGCCTATAGCTGGGACCCTAACAGGTGCTACCACCCCGGGTCAGGGCGGACCTGGGAACACCAGCAATTAAGAGGTGGTTCCACACTCCCCCAAACCTCCTGATCAGAGGCCTTGCTGTTGCACATAGTTTATTGTCTTACCCAGGATGCGGATGTAGTTTAACATCTTACCCAGGATGCAGATGTAGTTTAACATCTTACCCAGGATGCAGATGAAGTTTAATGTCTTACCCAGGACAAGATGTTGGTTTGATTAATTTGTAGAGTAAAGAATAATGAAAGGTATTGATAACTTGTATAAATTTTTGACAAGAGGAACTATTTTAATGTTGGAAGGATTAATTTATCCAATTTTTTTTGATGGATTATAGTTTATGCTATCTTTCAGATTTGATTAAGTCAGTCTGTCAAGAAAAATTAGAAAAATGTAGTAAACATGTGAAAAAATATCCATTAATTTAAACTTGCAACGACAGTAAACATCACTAGTTTAGGCAGTTCAGGAAGCTTCAGTTTCAATTTGATATTTCTTATTTTATTTTTTTCGTTGAGATATTAGCAAGTTTTTCTATCAATCTGTCAATTAAGGTGAGAGAAATGCAGATTTTGAGATGAAAACAGTCACTAATCAAGTGTATTAACTTTTGACCAGACTACCAATGTTATTCACTAGTAAATAACTATCTTTTTTATAGAATTTTTGGAATTATATTTTTTAATCAACAATTTATTACAATAAGCAGATATCTCATTCTACAAAAAAAAAACAACTTACAAAAATTTTTCTAGGTATTTCATTTTGAATCATGGATCTTAATGAAATTCTCCTTAAGCATCAAACGTTAACATTCACTTTATCAAATCATTTATTTGATCATTCTTTATCTTTCTGATAAATTTACCAGATTAAAAAAAAAATTTCTTTTCCATGTATATTTGTCTATATATTTAAAAGTCTTACCCTATCATGTTTATAGCTTTTTGATATGGATACTGCAATCACTATTTAAAATTTTGGAGTTTCTTGTTTTATAATGAACTGGCAACATCACATTAAGATAATTTTGATCTGTTTTTTTTTATTGTCAGCATTGACATTTTTCTCTGACATTCTCTTCTGCTTCCCTATCAAAAATTCTGTTTTCATTCTCTTCATTTTGGAGTCAACCTACAGCATTGAAAATTGTTATAATGTTTTTACACTATTTACATTGTTCGAACTTTTGTCCTCATCTTAATTGTCATATACACAATGTTTCGGCTGTTGTACCGTCAGGCCTTCTTCAGGTGATATATGTTCGTATTTCGAACCCCTTTATTTCAACCACTGGGGTAGATTGTTCTAGTTCCACATGCCATACCTACTCTGGATATCACAGTTTCAGTTATTTCCCTTTAGTAATTCAACTCCTCAATTTTTTGTTCACCTCTGCCATGGACATGTATTAAACTCACAACTCTTTGGTTCAAGTCACTAGATTACTTCATCCGACTACCTGCCCAGTGGATAAAAGCATTGGTTGAAGTATTCAGTAAATAGTTGTAATACCTCATCTCAGAAATATAGACAGATATTGTGTTTTTACTTAGGTGTTTGATGTGCAGGTATTGTAATGAAAATCAACTAAAAAAGTGGAATCAGATAACCAACTTCAAATTCTTCATTTGTCAGTTGCATTCGCTTTTGCAAAAATATCCTTGGGAAAAACCTGAATCTATCTCTTCCCAGTTATGGGTTAATTAGGAAGGTAGATGGCAACCACTTTAACAGACGGAAAACTCTGAATTTCAAACTGTAGTGAAGTCAATGAAAAACCCCTATTTTTCTGAAGAATACTTGGCAGCAGGTATACAATGAAAGGATCTGATGTAAATCATGATTGCCTACATCCTAGAGGAATATAAGTTTTACACACAGACATTCATTCCTTTTCTGTGATATAAAAATATTTACATTATCAGATCAATATAGCACATCAAATGGTTGATGTTATTTGTATTTTTGTTTTTATTGATAGATATTTTTCATTGGAAATGAAAATGATTCTTTCATGATTTTTTATTTAGATGTGGTCATTTAAATCCAATTAAAGTTCACTTCAATAACAAACAGATTAAATTCCATTCATTTCTAGATGTAAATCATTCTTTTTCAAGGTAAAGTTTTAGACCAGAAGCAAAAGATATTTTTCAACAGAACTAACTTATTTACAATACAGATAGTAAAAAAATCATGACAACTTTGAAAATTACTTCCCAAATTTAGAAGAAGACATTACATTTTTTAAAAATAATTCACTTACAGCAGTTTCTGATTTGCATATGGAGTTTTATTCTCTGCAGAGTTAAAACTAAAGAAATTGAACGGATGCATAAATTTAGCAACTAATATACATTTTTAAACTAAAATTTAACTTCAGTAATTTGCATAACATTTTCACGATCTTAATTTTAACTCGGTTGGCACAGATTCAAATTAGTCTGGCTTTGCTGTTTGCACACATTCACATAGACACCAACAAAATATATTCAGGCAGACACCAACAGGACACGTTCATGCAGAAAGACACATTCATGACTTCTGAAAATATTCAGAAAGGAAGAACCTTCCAATGCTGATCAACCATCTATACATTTTTGTATATTCATATTTTTTACTAAAATCAAATTATTACACAATGTACAATTAAGAAATTAATGTTTATGTCATTTAGCTAAATTTAACTTGGCTCAAGACTACAAATATAGGAGCACTTATTAGAAATGTGATATTTATACCTTTCAAACTACTTTTTTACACTCTGTGATCAATTAAATGATGTTCATTACAACATTTATTCTTTGAGGAAAATGATTAATTAACTTTAGTAATGATAATTTCTATAAACAAAGTGAATATACTTTTTTGGGATACATTGTAAAATTGCTGGACTGAATTAAGAATTTGGTTGCATCCACTTATGACAAATTTGCATTGATATTTCTAGAAAATGTAGGATTTCAGCCTTCCTTCCTTCATATTGCAGAGTCAGCCATTTTGACTATGATCTGACTTTCTCAATAACATGTGACATGTTTTGATGGGGAATTACAAATATAAGTAATATAATTATCTCTTCTTAATATGAGAATCATAAGAAACTGCTATAACCATTATCAGCCATGACAACTGGAACTTAAAGCATAATGGTAACAATTTACTTAACATAAATAAGAATCATCAAAATAACTAAAAAAATTCATTGTGTATTGTAACCAAAAGTACCTACAAATAACTATATATAGACACCAAACAGTAATTTTTTTTAAAAATGATAAATTTTATATTCCATCATACTCAAACATTGGTTGAAAATTCTTCAACTATTTTTTTTTAAGCAGTATACACTCCAACAATTCAAAACATTGCATATGATATTAGAAACTCTTTAAAATTTTCCTTAATACTTTCTGAGAATTATATGAAATAACCATGTACCTATAAAAATAAAAAGAGGATTGCTATTTGAGTTTTACATTTTTCTGTTTTGTTTCAAGAAATTACGTCTTTATGTAGAAATTCTTCCCAATGTTGTTCTAATATTGCATAAATGGTTTTGAAAAGAATCCAGGTAGAAAAGACAATGTGGCATTTTTAATTTATCAAATGTTTAATAATTCAGATATGATGTTTATAATAAAGTATTTATAAAGACATTAAAGATAATTAAATAAATTTAAAGTATCTGTGAAACAAGCTAAAGATTTTATTAATTTGAATGAAGCTTTTGCTTTTCTGAAAAACAAACCAACAAACACACACACACATCTCCAAATATTAAAATAGAACTTGAGCTATTATAGTAAAATTTATACCAACTATGTTATTGGTAATAAACCCGAAACTTTGTCTCTCATGCAAATAATGATTACGACTGTTATCTGAAGACAACCCAATTTCAATAACTTGAGAAAGTAATCCAAAATAACACACATTCTTAGATATGAAATGAAAGTCATTACAGCAAGAAAAAAAAAAATATATATATATATATATATATATATATATATATATATATATATATATATATATATATATATATATCGTAATTAAAGTTTCTGAAATTAAATGTAAATACTTGTATGGAAGGACACAAGTTCCAAATAATAATTGCAACAGTCCAATTTCTTGAAGGTATTTCTTTTGACCAATTGCAATAATTTGCCAAATATTTTTTAATATACACAAATATATATATATATATATATGTCTTTCTAATCTATTTTCATAATAATAATAATGATGATGTTGCTGCTAAAGATTATAACTACTACGACAACTAGGGGAAGACACGGGTGACAGACAATTTTGGAAAATAAAACAAAATAGTTCCTATATTTTAATAAGAAATGCTACCATTATTTTAATAATGACTTATCCATTTACAAATTTATAAGTGTATGATGAAAAGAAATTGTATTATCTTTAATGTCTTGGAATTTCCCAAAAGACAAGACATTTTGTGAAAAATATTTCTCTTCTGTCTGATGTCTTATCTTTGAGACTTTGACTTTTTTTAAGTCTTTTATGTTTTTTGATGTGTTGACAATGAATTTTTAAAAGTTTTACTCTTACATTTATTTTGCACTGTCACTAGTCATTATGTTAAATTGTCAACATTTAAATATTCACATTATTTTAATTAATCCAATTCTAATAATTAAAGATTTACATAATTTCTCTTATTGTCTTTGATTTGCAGAAATAGGATTATTCTATTTCATTGGCAAACCAATGACTCTATAAATAGATAAATTGTTGAAAATGTTTTTGGCCAATGAATGTATTTCTATGTGCAATGTTTTCACAGAAGTTGATAGGAGCGATCATATAAATTCCTCACTGATTGAATCAATCATATCAATTTATAGATTATTATTATTATTATATTGTTCATTAGAATGTTTCTGTTGGCTGTTGCTGAGATGAAATGAAAGGGAGTCTCTTAACTTTTAACACTGCATTATTCACTACTTTCCTTTCCATTGCATTATTTTTCAAGGTTTCTCTATTACACTACTTAATTTCAGTCATGGTCATTTTCTGTTGTCATAGCAGAATATGACAACACAACTGCAAAATTCAAACACATTATCATTTATTCATCTGAGTCACTTGTAGTGGCAGGATAGTATTTTTGCTTTGCAAACAAAATCACCTCAAGAATGTTAAAGTTTAAATCTTAATTTGTTAGGCTTTTATCACATATGTCATGTTTTGATTGAAAAATTCTAATATTTAAGATAAATTTATTTCCTCCCTCTTACAACATATGCATACATGAGAAAGTGATGAAAAGATGTTATCCAAACCAGGAGAATTTTTACTTTATAAACAAAATCACCTCCAGAATGATAATGGTTAAAATTTCCAGTCCATTCTTCAGAACTCTGTCAGTATCTTGATGAATTCTAGACCTTACTCAAATTTCCTCATTACTAACACAATAAACAAACCTCTTGTAAATAGAAATAAGTTAGCAAGATTTTAGTCATTTAACATAACCACTTGTGTCTGGCTCACAAGAACAGAAAGCTTTTATCAAAGAAAACTTTGAAGATAAATGAATAAAAATATTAAAGACAATAATATTATCCAGAATTAAATTTTAGCCTCTTATAATGGAAGCATTGAAATTGATATCTCGTATAAAATAGTATGTGTTATAATTCAAAACACATACACTGCTGTACACAGTGAAAATATCATTTTAATAAAGAATTTCTTCTTCTTTCTATCAATTCTGAATGAAAAATAATAAAAACATGGATGGAATTATTGGCTAAAAAATAATGAAAGAATTTAATTATCACATTTGTGAATTTAAAATGCAAAAATACCTGCCTTGAATATTAAATGTTGAGGTGTGATCAGATCACCTTTCTCCTGATACAGTCATTGAAAGAATAGTGATGAACTTGAAGATACCTTTGTTTTGTCATAGTGTATATAAAGGTAAGTGTTTAAAAATGTCTTCCTATCAATATAATAGGTAATAATCTGTTTATTTTCATCCATAAGCATAAATGATATACTTACTCTTTATACTTTCCTGTGATGGCATTTACAAAGACAGGGAACCACAAATTAAATATACTAACATACAAGTAACAAGTGCATAGCAGGAAATGTTCTGACCTCTCTTATCAATGCACTGGGGAGTACAGGCTAAGGAATGGATACCTAGTGATAAGCTATCATTAACAGAATTGGTGTTCTTCATTCATTCATTGATTTTTATCATGTTGGTTGTGCTTAGAGGGTGAAGGTAGCACTGTACTAAATAAATAAATAGGTATCATATAATCATCAGTTAATATAATGTCTGTGAGTATATATATATATATATATATATATATATATATATATATATATATATATATATATGTGTGTGTGTGTGTAAGAGGCTGTTGAAAATATCTCAACCCAATGAAGAAACTCTTCCAACACATCCTATATATATATATATATATATATATATATATATATATATATATATATATATATATATATATATATATATTAGGTATCTGTATATGTACTAATTAATATATATCTTTGCTCTGTCTAACCACATCAAGCACTATTATGTTTACACCTCCTGTATAAATTTGATATCTGGTCATTTGATTTCTCTCTCTCTCTCTCTCTATATATATATATATATATATATATAGGGTGGCTAGCCAGTCCCTTCTGCAGAAACCTGCTCAGGCACCCACAGACCCCACCTATAGTCTATATTCCAACTATGATGACAGACCTTAGTTACTGTTACTGGGAGAGAGTGCATCATCTGGCATGATCAGTAATTTGAATAAATCCAGTATGCTCACTCAAACTCTCGGCCATGATGACCTATGATTTTCTGCTAGCACACCCATCAATGTCTTCTACACAATTCTGTCTATCCAATTTAACTCACTGGTTTGTTTCAACCTGTAATTTGATTTTTAGGCAGTTTTTGAAGGTGCCATAAACTGGGATTATCTCCCTCAGTCCGATAATAGCAAACCATTTCTGACAAAACATTTATGGTAAGATTCAACCCTATGTCTTATGATCAAAAATTTAATGTTATAACCGCTCAACCATATGAGAAACAAGATTATGACAAGGTGTCTACACACAAAAAATTTCTAATTTCTAAAATAGATCCTGGATGAGATCCACATAGAGAAAAAGAAATTACCTCCCCAGATTTAAATTCAATGCCACAAGTAGGACTATAATTTGAACATGGACTGGTGTTCCTTTGATCTGAGAGTGAAACTTAAGTATCTCTGGTTATAATTTTTATTTTGTATTTTTATTGAAATGTTGTATGCTCTGCTTCATATTGAGCATTTTTTTATTACCAGCTTCACTCTAGATGTATCCAACTAACTACCATTACTTATATATAACAAATATTGTTTTCACAAAAAAAGTGCATTGTTGGAGGATAATGCTTCTAATGCAATTAGTCTCATAATTAAAGCACCAAATATTAATAAAGTATTAATAAAAAATAAATTAAAATAAAATTTCAAAAACTCATTTCCCAACATGAATTTTCAAAGAAATTACTTTATTCATCAGATAAATCAATTCATCTTACCCCACCATGAACAGAATAATTTCTGTAAAAATTTGAAGCTGGAAAATAATTTTTTAACCTTTCATTTCAATTTATTTATCCTATATATATCATGGACTCTCCCATTATTGATCAACACTATGATGCATGAGGGTCAGGCACCTCAGTTCCTAGGAACTGACGGAGAGACAACCTGCACATAGGATTTGATTATAGTGGTGAAGGTTTTGTACAAAACCAACCACACCTTTTGAGAGTGGTCTTTTTCCTAGACCAGTTGCCATCCAAGGCTATAGAATCCAGTCTGTCCTGCTATTTACCCATAGCTGGTTGGAGGAGAAGAGTATTCATATCTTTTCCAAGGATATTAGCACATCTCAATTCAAACTGCTATCCATTACTCCACCGTGCATCCTATATATATATATATATATATATGTATGTATGTATGTATGTATGTGTGTGTGTGTGTGTATTGCGAGAGAGCATAGTATCTATGAAAAAGAATAGAATTATTTAGAAATTCAGATTAAGATTTTAATATTTATTCTCCTCACCTCGGATCAAAGTGGCTCTCTGCTATTGGTCAATGTAATATCTTTGCTTTTTGCCTCATATAATATTTTACCATGCTGTTCAATCAGCATATCACTTTCTTGCTTACTTCCAGGTTAGAAGTTCAAATCAGAGTAGCATTTGCATGTTAAATGTAGATTTTTGTTTATATTAGCATGATAGAAATTACAATCATATGGTGTAGACGTATATATATATATATATATATACACATATATATATATCAGTATTATACAGGTGTATCTTTTGTTTCTGATGTTAAAATAGTAGATACAAATAATTAATTTTTTGTAATTTTATAGCCTTATTTAAAACTGGGCCTTAAACTTACTTGCAGAATATTGGGAAGTGGAAGAAAATGAAACAATACCTGACTTATTACTCAAAACTGATTTCCGAATGTTTATGTGTAGGCAATGTTTTTAGACAAATGTCACAGGTGGACATGAAACAATTGTTGATTAGGATACATTAAACTGCAAGTTAGATGTGTTCAGATGTGTTTCTTGTTAGTGAAATCCAGATTAACTTTGTGGGTTATCCCCACATAGCTTCACCAGTTTTGCTAAGAAGTCCTTAGAGGCCGCTGTCAAGAGGCTTTCTTTTTTTCCCTTCTAGCAAAAGGCTGAAGTGACAACACTAAATGGGACCTTTCTAGGCATCGGCATATCTTGCCCCTTAGTAATTGATCTTTTTTACTCACACATACATACATGTGTATCACCCACATAATTCCTAATTTGTAATATCTACTTTCTTTTGCATGCAAACTAGCACATGTTCTCTCTATCTTTACTCAGTTACATAAAAACAAAAATATAAAATATTGCCTTGTTGAAATTTATTTCCTTACACTTGTCATTTACTTGTGAAAAATATTGTTGCCACTGCTATCTGGGAGCAGTAACTACTGAAACAACTTTAAAAAGTTTTGGTGCATATTAAGTGAATATATTTTGTGCATTCTGTATTTGGCAATAAGTTAGCATGAAATGGTGTTGTTTTCTCCATAGCCAACAAATGTTTCTCTCACTCTATATGCATAAATAAATATATGACTCAATATATATGTATGTGCAATCATTCTTGACAATGTGTATTTACAATAGAAAGATTGTCTAATAATTTATACATGTGCCTGTAAACGTTGTGGTGTTACTTAAAACATTCATGATTCATTTTGATAATTCATGTTTGATTTATTTTCCCATCATTTCATCCTTTTGAGTCTTGGTTAATCAGCTCTTCACATTGTTACGCTAATCAAATTAACCCTTTTTGTTCTGCAGATCATACTGTTCCACAAGGGACGAATACTAATGCACCGAGATGTTGATTTAAGTTCGTTACTTTATATTCACAGAAAACTTGGCCAATATTTAAACAGTTTTGATTTTACACATTTTTTCTTATTCATTTCTTTTATAAATTCATGCTTGCCTTTTATTTTCCTTTTTATTTTAATAGAGAGGGAGGTTATGAGGAGGATGGATTAGTATTCTCAAAATCTTTGTTAATTCATTTATTTTTCCTAAAATATCTACAGTTATAACTTTCCACTAGAATAGTAAATTCTTTTATGATCTTAGAGATTCTTAACTAAGACAATATGGTGTCCACTTGAATACAAAATTAAACACATTTAATTATCACATTTCCAATCAACACAGCAGAATTCATTATTATTCTTTTGTTTTATTCTGAATTATTTGTTTATATAATCTGTAAAATCACAAATATAATTTATTTAACAAAACTTTGATTCACTGTTATGATCATATTTATTATAATAAATACTAAAAATATACATAAATATATAGTCAGACTACATTTAACTCATAATACAATACAGTAAGTATAATATTTTTAAAAAAAAGAAGCTGATCATGCAATACTTCTCTCATTTCTACTCAAGAATTGATATAACAATTATTCATGTCAAAGACTGAAAAGGTAGAAAAGTATATTTTGAAGACCTCACTCACAGAAAAATTTGTAATGGCCCATTCTAAGTGTTTTTTGATATTAGTGCAAAATAATTTAAGGTTATTCCCAGAGCTATGAAGAAATCATTTTTTTTTAAACTGTTTCATCCCAAGCAAGGTTATAATGCCACCATGATGCAGAGGCTTACAGGAAGTGAAAGAGAATGACAAAACTTTAGTGAGCAGAAGTGAAGAAAAGACTGTGTTGTTTCAATGTGAGACATTGGGCAACAAAATTGATAAAAGCATAAACAAAAAAATAGGAAACTAAATGAAATCGGCTAGACTGTATACCAAAAACTCATTTAAAAAATAAAAATTTAAATTTAAAAATTCAGTATTCCTCTCCATCATGTGTGTGTGTGTGTGTGGTTGCATCAGAATGCACATCACTTTGGTCTGATGGGGTCTTGGGAAATGAGGCATGTCACACAGAAACCTTTTCTACTTTGTCAAAGGTATACTTTTAATTATTTTCCCTCAAAAAAATGATAATCCTACTTAGATGCAGTTACAGAGAGGGAAAGAAATTGAAAAAAGAGAAGTGAAGAAAAGGACAATAAAGGAACAGGTTTCAGGAAGATAGAAGATGGCGTTTGATGTTGCATTTAAGTTTTTGAAGATTGTGGCAGGGAAGCAAGAAATCAGAAGTGAGTTCCACAGGTGAGAAGTGCAAGAAAAGAAACCATGAAAATAGTTGTAGCAGTCACATGTAGTGAATTCAACAGTAAAATGGTGGGATTTAGATGCCAATCTAGTAACATGTTTAATTCATCTAGTCAAGGTACTAGGGAAAAAAGCTCATCAAAACAATTGCCATGAAAATATTTGCAGAAAAGACAGAGAGAAGCCATGATGAGAAAGTTACTGAAGTTGAGATGTCAGGTCAGGATCTATAAACACTTCTTTGAATTTTGGCAAGAATCTTGAGATATATAACAGGAATACTAGATTAGATATGGCAGTAGTATTCACTGCACAGCAGAATGGCAGATTTCTAAATATGTAAGAGGGATTCTGATGAGAAAAATTTTCTGGTACAACACTGACAAAATTCATGGCAATGGATGTAGCAATTGATTCAATAAAGTTGTTTCACTTCATATCAATGGAAAATGTGAGCCTAAGAAAGTGTAGACTATTGCTTTCCTGGAGTTTAACATCAGCCATGCTGATGGCAGGTAGAAAAAAGTTCTTTATGATGATTAAATGAAAGCAGTTCTATTATGGAGGTGATCAAATTTATAAGCTATTTCTTGCCCCATGAGATAGTCAAGTCATAATCTGAAAGATAACAATTTTTACTAATCCCAATTCAAACATTTCTCCTTTAAGTTAGACACTATTTTTAAACATATATATAATAGTTGTAATTCTGAAGTTTCATTTCTTTTTACTAGTGAAGCAACTGTCTTCTTATATTCAGATTTTCAAAAACCATTCATAATCATTCTGTCTGTGAAACAACTTTGTAAATCAACTCAGAAATGAGGAACAGACATGGAATGTTTACTTTTTACATAAATTACTAAATTCCATCACATCCGTCTCTGATGCTTTTGACTTTGATTCTATTCACCACTCTAAGGCTAGCTAGGAAATCTGCCAAAATTCTTTTTAATATTTGCACTAAACTTTTAAATAAATTGTACTAAATTTCAAGCACTAATTTTCTTCAGCAATACCATTAATTCCATGCCAGTCAGATGGCATTGTGGTTACCATAGAGAAATAATGATCTGAATTCAAGCTAAGACTGTGTTTTAATTTAAATTACTTTCCTTAGAGAAGGCATAAACCCACTCTCCCTATGCTGTCCCATCACCAGATTTCTTGACAAGGATCTCAACAATAGCACACTGTAATGCTTAACAGTGAAGTCAGTTTGAACATTGCTTACACTACTACCTCTGACATTTTGAGAGGAGATTAGCACTGTCAAATAACATTCTATGACACCTCAGATGAACAAATGTCTATCTCAGCATGTGTATGTTACTGGGTCAACAATTGCTCCATGACTTTACATTCATGATTTTATAAACTGAGTATGAATTTAAGTTGAGCAAATTTACATATTCACCTCTGCAATTTGAATATAATGTAACCATAAGTTTGATGCTAACAATTTTTTTTTTCACATTTCTTTCTTGTGTAACTCTCTTCCGGCTTCTTGTTGTCTAGTCAACTTTGATCTTCAAAAATTTAAATACAATGTCAGATATTATTTTCAGTACTCTTAAATTCTGTTCTTGTATTGTTCCTGCTCATTAATAATGCTTTTCTTATATTCTTTCACACTGAATACCCCCCCAGCTCCCCGGACATGTGTTAGTGGCCCAGTTGCCTTGTTTGGGGTGAAATGATTAGAAAAAAAGAAAAAGAAAAGGTAAATTAATTAGCTTGAAGATGTTATGGATATTGACAATTAAGATTTCCCATTCTATCATTTTTGTATGCAGAATCGAATCATCCACATTTCTTTTGTATTCCTCAGGTAAGAAGAAAGTTCTTAGAAAGCTTCTTCATCATTTAGTTTGTAGAACAAACTCCCAAGAAGATGATTTCCTGGTGATAATTTTAACCTTTTTAAGTCTGGAGTTTAGCATCATCTATATCCTCATATCTACATTGCTTCCCCCTTTTTATGTACTTACAACAAAACCTCACTCAGAACAACTCTACCTTGAGTGGCTCTTGAGTTTAGTATTGAGTGAATATTTAATGAAAAAAATGGCACCGCTATTCCCTCACCATTTTTATATATCTTCTCATTCTCTCCTTATTCCTTATAGTTTCCATTGTTTGTCCTGGGTTTTAGCTGAATGTTATACAGAAATGGATTATTGTATGATTAAAAAGAATATGTAAATGCACAATCATTTTCTACTGCATCATTTTTAAAAAAAAACAAACTTTTTCTCAGAATCTGAATAAAGAATTTTAATGTATCACAATATTTATAACTTTTCATCGCTAATTTTCAATGCTTTGCTTAATGTCTATTCATATCCAGCGAACAAGTCTCTTTCTTTTTTTTCATCTCATCACTTCTCTCTCTATGTCTTTCCTTTCATCACCTGCTCTTCCCACTATATCTTTCTTTCATCTCAATACTTCTCCCCTCTCTTTCTATCCTCTTATCAACTGCCATTCCTATTCTCTGTATCTTTCTTTCATCTCATCACTTCTCTATGTCTTTCCTTTCATCACCTGCTCTTCCCACTATATCTTTCTTTCATCTCAATACTTCTCCCCTCTTTCTCTATCCTCTTATCAACTGCCATTCCTACTCTTTGTATCTTTCTTTCATCTTATCACTTCTCTCTCTATGTCTTTCCTTTCATCACCTGCTCTTCCCACACTCTGTTTTTTTATCATCTCATCACTTTTTCACTGTATATTTTTACCTTTCACATAGTTTTGTTTACATTTCTCTTACTTTCTTCCTCTTTGTCCTCATTTTTCCCAATTTCTTCCTTAAAATTGTAAGATAGACATTTTGATTAAGTGATTCTTGTTTAGAAGAGCTCATCATTGGGTAGATACTACACTTTGATCATAAGCAGAAAAGTGTAATCATCTTACAGATACATAAGCTGAATAATAGTATAGATTCAAATATTTTATTTCATCAGAAAGAAAATATATCTCATTTTTAAATGGTGTCTCTCACATTAATACATTTGTAAGAAGTCTGTGTTTATTTTGAGAGGAATTCTGTATTGTAATTTATCAGGTTTAACATATAAAATATTTAAATTTCTCAAGTTTGTTCAAAGATCATCTTAGCTCTAGAAGCAAATGCTTGGTTAAGATTCAATTTTTGTTATGTTTTTACAATGTTTTCCAAAATTCATTCTTCCATAATCTGGAGAGAATTGACAAACCAAAAAACAATAATGAACATGAATATATTACATCTACAAATTAAAAGTTGTCATCATTTCTCATGACTTGTTTCTGACATCTTCTGTTTGAGAGAAATTTTAATCTGTCTTTTCTGGTAAATAAAGCTTGTATTAGCTTACTTCTTATGGTCAGCGAGATGTTTCCAAAACCTTATTATGTAAAGAGAATAAAAAGAAACTAAGACAAAAAATTAAAGTCAATGAGAAATAAAGAATAAAATAAAACTTACAATAATCTTTACAAACAGTTACTGTTATAATCTGATTCAAATTTCTGATTCACTCTACATCAAAACCTGTCAGCCAGCCAGATGTAAACACTAGGAAAGCAAAATTAAAAATAAAAGAATTGCTTTCCGCACTGGAACTTCAAGCATCACATCTGACTCACAAAACAACTCCCTCCCCCAAAATATAAAATACAGCTTAAAAGGAGCCAATAATGCACATTGCTGCTACAGCATAATCATAAGTAAAAATGCAGAGTAATGTATCCACATTGAATGTTTAAAAGGATCTGTTCATGATGCTCAAGATAGTTGCAGATGATTAGTTAGGCTATCACTGACACCACCAGTGGCTTTAGTTAACCAACCTGGCAGAAGTTTCAATGTCAAGCCTGAATCAACTCCTGATCCTCCAGGTGGCTTACCTTGCCCACAAAGAGATATTCCACCCTGATCCTTTATATTGGCAACACAAAAAATAATTATTTTAACATATCCTGGCTCCTTTTCTTTCTGCCTCACTGGCAGTACTTTGTTGTTTTCCTTTGTTCTCATGCAACCATACACATTATATAACAATGAAACATGGTGCCAGAAATCGTTATCACAAAATATACTGTTTTTAACTATCCTCTCAGAAATAAAATTTTTTATCTGTATACCATGAGACCTCAAACTAAGAAATCCATCAAAATTGTGTCAATTTAGTAGCCCAATGTGTCGCAGAGTCCCAGATAACATTCCCTCATTGTTGATTTTAGGTTCCCTCAATTCATTCCCTATTTTGAATTATTATCTTATAGTATTTTCATCATTATGCCTATGGCTTATACATATGACTAAAATACTAAAATTTCCCCAATGAAATCTGAAAATAATCCTCAGCATAGCATGTGAATGATTGAATCATTTTCTATAGCTTATCAAGCCAGAAAATATTTTTAGATTGTAATAATTTTTTTTGGAGATAATGATTCAGGAATAGAAGTTTTACTAATTCACCCATATCTGTGGGGAGAAAGGATATTTGTGCCTAAATGAATACAAAGAATCCAACTAGAATTGGTACTCATCTCTCTGATTAACAATTCCAAGCCATTCCATTACACCCCCTACACATCCAAGATTACAGCACCTGGTATTCCTCAAGTGATCACCCATTTAGGTACTTACCAGGCTTGACTTTGCTTAACTTCAGTGATCATACAGGAACTAGTGTTTCAATATGATATGACCATAAGCCTAAGTGGCTCCTATTTCAGAATTGTTGCACAGCTGCTAAATTCTTATCACCATGTTTTAGATATTTACTAAGTTTGCCTTAGTGTATGACACTCATCAAGAATCAAACTCATTATTGCAATAAGGGAGTGCAAGGTCGACTTGTTTAAAATTACTCCATGGTAAGATGTCCAGTTCTACCAACAAGTCATATAATTCTGTTGAAATATTTTCAGACTTTCTTCTTATATTTTGAATGCTTCAGATTCAGGAATTGTATGCTTGTTTATTTTCAGATCCATGCTTACTGGATCCTTTTAAATAAGTCTGACCCTTTCTTTAAATAACGAGTCTTCTCTCTTGTTGAAAACTGAATTTGGATCAGCAAAGTGTGCAAAGCAATTATACACTGATGTTGAAAAATACTTGAAGCATTTTGTCAAGAATTAATGACAACCACTTGCAGCTGTTGTTAGCTGATGGACACATGGAATGATAAGGCCAACATTGCCTGTGATTCTTGTTGATTGACAAAAAGCCTGGCAGGGACAAAACTGTTCACTTTTAGAGTTGTGACTCACAGAACTAGCTCCAAAGAAAAGGCAAAGCAAGAAGACTTAACTAGTTGCTCAGTCTACCCGTAGGCTAAGTAGCAATTCCAATCACTTAGTTAATAACTTTTACAGGCCAAGATCCATTTGAGAGATGAGGTAAAAGACAGTGCAAGAAATGGAGTTATTGAAACTGGTAACTTAAAGTTTGCTGAATAGCAGAGGACATTTTTACTTCTATTTGCTTGACTTTCTGGCTCTGCCACATTCTCTGACATCAAATCAAGGCTATGCACAAAAAAAAGAATATTCATTGTCTGTTTACAGTTAAGTATGACAGGTAAAAATAAATCCTGTCTATATTTATAGATTTAAGGTGTCAAGAACAAGGTAAATTTATCTTGTAAAACTTAAGATAATTTAATAGAATAGATATTTACAAGTGAATTTAATTTCATTAGAAAATATAGAAAACTGAAGAGAAATTATTTTAGCCAATCATGTTTGTCAACCATACACTGAAAATGATAATAAAAGGAATGTCCAGTTAATACAATGATTTTAATGGGGATATGATATGATTTTCTGCCTTTTGCATATGCAGTGTGCTGTGGCATACCTCTGGATGATAATGGGTATGTCCCCATTCACATAAATACAGTAGTAGCTACTGTATGTTGGTCTGCAGTTAGAGATTCATTGTGGAATTCATTTGATTCACTTCTAGCAGTTGACTACTTCTACACACTGCTGGCAAATCTTATATGTGCTGTTTTTGTCCTAAGTATTATCATTCATTAACAACCTTCGTTTGATTATTCTATTCAATAACCTTCCCTAGGTTACAACACAGTGAGAAGAAGCAGCATTGTAATTTTATTTGTCTTTTTTTCTTTAGGGTTCTGTTTTAATTGTGCTGTATGGTTTTTGCTATGATCTAGGAACATTCAGAAGTGATGAACATAATATTTCTGCAAGGCAAAATGATCGAGAAGAAGATTTAGTGACATTATGAACTGTCTTTTTTCTAAAATTGTCTCGCTAAATAAAAATATGGAAAACTTGATTTATGTGATCAAAATTTATTTCACACACCACCTCAGCCTTTTAAAAAGGAGTAGAAGTTTATCTCTTGTTCCCCATTTAGGATTGGGTGCCTGTTTCCTTCGAAAATCTACTTCAACTCTATACTTTTAATGTCTCCATTTGAACTCTGAAATTTCATTTGCTAATTATTTATTTATGTCTTTTCTCCTCAATAAGAGTAGATAGGTTTTCCTATTGTCCAGTTCACACCCTTCTCTTGTCCTTTGAACAGGAGTAGATGTTTATCTGTTGTTTTTTGTTTAGGATTGGGTTTCCAGTTGCTTCTAAAGTCTTTTCATTCTCCTTTACTCCCAGTAGACCATTACTATATCTTAGTAACATTATTGCCTTGCTTGTGATGAATTGATTAATATATAACAATGATAATTCCTCATTTAAAAAGTTTCTAAATACATTTAGCTCAGAAAAATATTTATATTTATTTCAATGAAATAAAAATATTTCAATTTAGTTAAATCAAGATTTTGTATGAAGCAGTAGTGAATAACGACTATTGGTAAATGAATAATATTTTATTTGGAAGATTATGCAGCTCCATTAATAAGAGAAATAATAAAATGCTTGCCATGAAATTTGGCATTCAAAAACTGAACTTTGGGTATGATAAATAGGAAAATACTTTGTCCTGATGTTTTCACTATAACAATATTTTTTTGAAATTCATCTGGTCTGCATCAAAGCAACACTTATAAAGTCTCTATGATAAATTACGCTCAATATGACATGCTTTCAAAATGACTGCATTGAAAATGGAGGACTTAAATTCAAAGTATGATAAGGAACATTAATATTAGTAAAGCAGTAAAATAACTACTCTCAAAATTCATTAATAGTAAGTTTGATTCTTGCTTATTGCTAAAGAAATGTGACTTTAATAATGCTGACTTAGGTAAACAAATAACTATGGCATAATAATTTGAAGTAAAATATATTGTCAGTAACAAGAGGAAAGTTAGAATAATTGTAGGCAATCCACCCACACTTTGACTGAATATGTGGAATTCTTAAAGTAAAGCAACATTCAGACCAAAAATGGGTGTCTCTTCAGATGAAGAAAATTAACATGGAGTTTATTTCTACATGGTGAAAATGATTGGGTATTTGAATAAAATTCATAGAGAGAAATATGTTAGCAAAAGTCTTCATTGAGAGACAAAAGAACCATAATCAGCAGCATTCTTTTACAATATGGTGTTTATAAAATTTAGAACTTTGGCCTTGTAAAGAATGTAAATATTTCATGTTTAAAAAGTTTGGTAAATGAATGTGTATGTTTGTCACCAAATTCAGAATATTGGTTTTGAAATATTCTATGTTTCAAGTCAGCTTTTGTGAATGTCTTCTTTTTCTATATGCCATGTTACTTCAGGACATGGACAATCATGGCCCTCTACAACTTCCCCTTCCTTGTGGCCCTTAGAAATTTTTCTATTTTTGCTAAGGCTTTCTGCCATCTATTCACACAAGCTTGTCAGGTAGGTAGCTTGTTGATTTTTCCATTACTTGTGCCCTCAGTATTCCCTGGCAGGGTTAAATTTTCCATTTCTTCTTTCCTCATTATGTCCATTCAGCCCTCTTCCTGATTCTGAGAATAAGCATCCTTTTTGCTACCCTTTTTCTTTAAGACTTCCTTGTTTCATTCTCCCTCTGTCCATGGAATTCTCAGTATCCTTCTTTGGAATCAAATTTCTGCTGCCTCCAGTTTTTTCCTCATCCCTAGGAAGAATTCATTGCCATATAAGAGGATGGATATCGCATGGCAAATCTCGCACTCTCATCTTTGTTTCTATTTAAATGTTTCTGTTTTTTAGCACTTTACTTTGCATTGTAAATGCCTCTTTTCTTCATTCAATATCTGTTCAGATTTCAGTATCACATTTTTTATTCACTTCCCAGATATTTAATCTTCACTACTTACACATGACGACATCTCCAATGTGTGACTCACATCTTGAGCTTTTCCTCAACTATACTTTTTGATGACCATACTTTCTCTTTTCTTGCAGTTGATAGTTAAGTCCCCATCCTTTGTTCTTGCTGCCTTCTATCCACCAATCTAGGAGGTCATGTAGTTTTCTTTACATGTCAACCATCAACACAGTGTCATTTGTGTATCTTAACTATCCATAAAATCTGTATGAATGGTTTTAATTAGCTAATAAATGTTAGTAATAATTCTATTCAAAAGCATAAAACTTATAACATTCAGAATGATCAATTTTAGTTTATTCCTTAAATATGTTTATTAATTTGATTTCATTAACCAGGTTTTGTTCTATTATTAAAACCTGTGTTATTCAATAAACACTTGAACAGGGTGGGGGAATCACAAAATAAGTGATTAAGGAACCTGATGAAAATTTAAGAAATTGATTAATCAATAGAAAAGAAGAGAGCATCTGGAAATGAAGAAAAATAGATTCACAGATATGCAAGTGAAATAAGCCAGTTGAGCCAGAAAATGCAAATGGCAATGGCATGTTGATTTATCCTGGTAAAAAAAAAAATGTAAATATAAAAAAAAACAAGTTAGGCCTCAGAAAATGGAAAAGTCTGTAAACAAGTTGACATCTTGAATTTGGTGAACTTTGTATACAGAACACAGTTATTTATTTTTAAATAAGAATTTATAGAAGAAGCCAAATGAAAATGATGCAAACAGTAAAGAGGCAAAAGACATGTTTATATATATATATATATATATATATATATATATATATATATATATATATATATGTGTGTGTGTGTGTGTGTGTTTGTGTGTATGAACCTTTCATTTACCTTCATTATATATAAATGAATTGATATTGTATATTTGAGCAGAAACCTTTCTTGATGCATGTTTCAATGAATTTGGTAGAAAAGGAAAGTTTTCTAGGTTTTTTTATTCAGTTTTTCTAGTGTTCATACAATTTTCCTTTTATGAGGACAATATATATATATAAATAATAATAATTTTATTATAATAAATTACAATAAAAAACATTTTACATCACTATACAAAAAAGGAGATGGTAGATAACTTGTGATGACAAGTTATCTACCATCACCTGAAGAAGTACTATCTTAGTACTGAAACATGAAAGTTTTTGTATAGTGATGTAAAATATTTTTTATTTTAATTTATTATAATAAAAATATTATAATAATATTTTACTCTACTTTGTAGTGAGCACATTTTTAAAAATAAATACTACAAACTGTGGATTTGTACTCCATTTGTTCTTTCTCCCATTTGTGTATGTGTATATATATCACTTTATCATGTGTATATATATTATATCACTTTAAATGTTACTTTTTAGTGCCTACTCCTGCCAGAGAGTGTAAATGTTTCTGTAAGAAGAATTCTTGAATATGCCAGTCACTAGATGAAAATAAATATACCATTTAATAAATAAATTCAGATATGGGATTTCACTAAAAAAAAATAAAGTGATAAAAAATATCGGATTAATAAAAAAATAAATAAATGCTTTTTTTAAAATAAATAATTAAAATACATCATTTTTTTTTTGTTTGTGTTCATTATATGGAAAGTCTAGCATATAAATTGGTGTTTGGATATACATTTAATAGGGTTTTTTTTTAAATTTGTTCACAATAACTATGACAATATTTTTGTGGGGTCACAAAACTTTGAAGTGGCACTGTATTTACACACAAAATATATGGTGTGGTGGCTGGACATTCATATCTGAGTATGCTTGTCTACTAGGGCAGTTAGACAATCCATGTTGTATATGCCTGCTCAGGCACATTTTGTGTTTGTTTGATAGAGCCCACCCATTGTTTATACTGTCACTATGCTGTGCAGACGTTAGTTACAGTTTCTGGGAGAGAGTGCATTATCTGGCATGATTAACAGTCTGAACAAGACTAGTACACTCAAACCCTCAGTCACAATGATATGAATTCATGTTAGCACAATTATTGATAGCTCCCAAACAGTTTAATCTACCAATTTTCACTCACAAGTCTTTGGTTTCAGGGCACTTTTGAAAGAGGCTGCTTACTGGGATCACCTACCCAGGCTGATAACATCAAGAAGTAACCTTCTGTACAAAAATGAGATTTAAACCTGGATCTCATGTTTGGAAAATGAATGTTTTAACCACTCTGCCACATGCGCATACTATATATATATATATATATATAGTTTTAAGGTGTGCTATATTTATGGGATAAAGTGCTCAATAGATAGATAGAGCGGATGTAAATATAAATATAAAAGTGAACATTGAAGTCAATACTCAGAATCAACAGGCTGTTTCATGCTAGATGCAATCCTCAGGCCTGACGATTGCGTCTAGCATGAAACAACCTGTTGCCTCTGAGTGTTGACTTCAATGTTCACTTATATTATTTTTTCCTATATTTGACTTAAGACAATTCATTTTTAAGCCTTCAGAATTTCAAAAAGATATGTGAAGAGAAAATACTGAAGGAAAGTTTTACAAAACCAAATTCACCCTGTTTAAGAATCTCTTTAAGAAGACTTCCAGGCATAATCAAGAAAAATCTCTCATGATTATAAAATGTCTTCAAACTTTTCCATTCAGTTGATTTGTATCAGGGATTCTGATTACCTATCATACCAATGTGGAGATGAAGAGTGCCAGCAAAGTTGGCCTTTGGGTAATTCAGTCTTCAATCATCTTTAACAGGGTTTTAGTTTAAATTTTACTCTGCTTGATTTGAAACTATAGATTCATCATATTTAAAATTTACATCATATTATCTTCAAATTGCTTACTTCATTTTTAGATTATAAAATTTATTATTCATCTTCTAACTGGTTGATCATAAATTTATTTAATATTACCACATGAATATAAATCTTGTTAAATTATCCAATTATTTCTTAATTGCAGTATCAAATGATTAAATGAATGCTGCAGCTTTTGGCTTTTTCAGTTGGAAAAAGCAATTTACACCTGATTATTTTCAATGATAGAGATTTAAGAATAATAACTACATTCATGTAAATATATCTCATGACTTACGGAATATTATAAAGGAAAAAAGATAACTTTATTCTAAAAACTTTTCTCTGCCATATTCAATATAAATTTAGTCTATGCACACAGACACGTACATCCTCAAAGGTGGATTGGATCAATAAGTTGGCAGCCTGAAATGTAATTATTACCACAATTTTTAACTGAACTTTTCACTGTATAATGTTTAATTTATGTGATTAATACTCACAACTGAATCAAGTGCATTGACAAGTGGTTATATTGAAAAATATTTCTTGTGGAAAATAAAAGCTTCATTTATCAAAAGGCTGTGAACTCATTGATTTGAGTTACCTTCTGTACTGTGAAGTTCTCAGCCCAACCAAGTAGCTCATCTAAAAAATCCAATATTTGCTTGTTTGGTAAGTGGGTTAGGCTGAGAACTTTTCAGCACCCCTTATATGTCTATGTATGTGTATGTGTACCTGAAAACCATACCATGGACTGACCCAAGCCTTGTGAGCAAAATTAGATAGACAGAACTGTTTGAAAGTAGTCAATGGTTGCACTAACACAAAGTTACAAGTCATCATGGACAAGAGTTTGTGTGTAATGGTGCGTTTCAAACTGCTGATCGTGCTAGATTATGTAGTCTCTCTCAGAAATTGTAACTATGGTCCACTCAGCATAGTTTTAGTAGTGATGTCTGTGGTTGCACAAACACAAATTTGCCTGAGCAGGCATCTGCAACAGGGATTAGCTAGATACCCTAGCAGATAGGTGTGCTCAGAAAATATTTTTTTTATCTATACACACTTAGATTATGTTGAAAGATACTTTTTCTATTTGCCATGTCCCTTTAGGATGTAGCCGATCATGGCTCTCCACAATTTCCTGTCCTTTGTAACTCTTAACAAATTTTGTCTTTTTGCTATCTCTCCTAAACCTTGTTCCACCATCCATTTACTCGAGCTACCTAGGAAGGTTATGCATTGTTTTACTCTGTCCTTCTTGCCATCAATATCTCCTGTGAGTATCAGATTTTCCAAGCCTTTTTTCCTCATCATGTGCTCTAGAAATTTCAAGTGTCTCTTCCTGATGTTAAGTATAAGTGTCTTTTTTGATTCCATTTTCTCTTTTACTTTTGTTACTCACATATATTGTCAGTATCCTTCTGTCGAGACACATTTCTGCTGCCTCTGGTCTCCTCTTCATCTGTGAGGATATTATCCAGCATTCACTGCCATAGTGGAGGACTGCTATTACATAACAATTAAGTACTCTTTTCTTTGTTTTTAACAAAATTTTTCTGCTTCTTAATACTTTTCTTAGCTTTTGGAAAGCATTTTTGGTTGCACTTTCCATCCACTTTTAAAGCACTTCCTCGATATTGATAAAATTATAAAAAATAACCATATTTTTGTATGTAATTGAAAAGAGCTATCTTTATTGCTTTTCACTATCAAGTCTTAACTGAATATAGTCAATTGTTTGGTAGTCATCAAAAACAGCTAACTTCATGTGATCTTAACAACATATTATTATTATTTAACTGATAAATTCAATTTCACATATTTCCTCAAATAGTTAATCAGAAATCATTGTTAATTTCTATATTCATTTTGTTTAATTTGAATAAATAAAGAAGAAATAAAAAAAAATTCCTCATTTTTATTGATTGGTTATTGATCTCATCAGCAGAGTTAATATTATCTATCATTTTATTTGAAAACCATTTTTAAATCTTAATACTATTTATGATCAAGTTCAAAGCAGATTAAATATCTTTGTCAATGATGTCTACATTCCACAACTGGTTCTGCTGTTTCAATAATTAATGATTTCTGACTTTTCATAGCAAAGCAGCTGCTGTTGGTCAATATAAAACTTATCTAATTTATGAAAAACTTCACTTTACATGGTAGAAACATGATTTATCATCTACAAACTGAAAAGGAATGCATATTTATGTGGATGCTACATATATAAAAAAGAAGTATGTACCCTTGCATGAAGTGGCAAAATCCATAGATTACCTCCCCACATGTGAGAGAACAAGGAAGCAAATTTGAAATTTAGATTCTGTTCAGATTTAAAAGCAGTGCTGAGATGACAAGTATCAGATGTTATTTCTTGATATGAAAATGCAGCAGAATACAACTGCTTTGGATCTTTTACGTTAAGATCTCTCTCTTCACAATGTTGTTTCAAAAATAAGATTCAGTCATCTTTAAGTCTGTAATGTTATATTTGTATCGAGTTGGTGTGTTGATTTAAGGTAAATTACATTGGAGGTTTTGTAATGTGCAAATATCACTATTATAGGCCTTTCCATTTGAACTAATATTCTCTTTTTTTTTGTTATTATACTCACAATGTTTTGGCCGTTGTAACTACCTGCCTTCTCACTGGGGGATAAGACAGCTGAAAGAATCAACACCTATATTAGGCTGTGATAACATCCTCAGTAGACCTAGCATAGAGATGAACACCATCTGGGGGTCACTCAAATGAACAAAATGTGAGTAAAATAATCAAGATGAGAGTATTAATATAAATGGAAAGACTTATAACACTGATTTATATAAGGCTTTAAAAGAAAATGAATGTCCAAGAGATTAATATCAAAATAAATAAAGCAATGTGTTTCTACCACTGGGTGTGAAAGTGTGGTTTGAAAGTCCTCTGAAATAAAGAGTCAGATCACTTTTTTTCTATTTTTAAATCATTCATCTCAGGTAAGGTGATAAAAGCCACTAAGATTCAAGGGGTTACTGAGAGTGAAGAAACAGAGAGGACAATAAAAGAACGGCTGTCAAGGAGAGAGGAGATGATGATTGAATTTAAATCTTTGAAGATCGTAGTTGACGGGAAATCAAGAAACCGGTTGAGAAAAATGTAAAAGTATTGCTGGTAATAATTTTTTATAAAGTCTTTCTGGTATTAAAACCTATTTTTACACTTTCATAGTGCTTTGACCCCAGTTTGGGAGTTAACTATTTGGGACTCTGAGAGGTGCTACCACCCTGGGTCAGCCAGCAATTAAGAGGTGGTTCCATGCTCCTCAAAACCCCTGATCAGAGGCCTTGCTGTTGGACGTAGTTTATCGCTTACCCAGGATGCAGATGTAGTTTATCATCATACCCAGGACGAGAGAAATACAGAAGAAACCATTAGCATAGAACATATGGTTATATGAAGCAATTTCAACAGTGAAATTATGAGACCTATCTGCCAATCTAGTACTGCACTTAAATTCATGAAACTAAGATACCGAAGTGGAAAGCTTATCAGAACAATCACTATGAAAATATTTATAGAAAAGGCAAAGGGAATCTATGTTACAGTGGTGGGAAATTGACTGGAGCCATGATGCCAGGTCAGGATTTGTAGCATTGCAGATTCTTCTTTTGATTGTGTTAAGATAGAGATTCTTAATGAAATCAAAAGAAGAATCTCTAGAAAAACTGCAGAAGCACCAGATTAGATGTGTTAGCAATATTTGATACATAGATGAAAAGTATACTTATAAATGTGCAAGATAAATTTGTTTGGGATGAGGTATGGAATGCTTAAATAGTCAGTGCCCATCTCTTCACATCTGTCTTTGTTTTAAAGTAGATGGCATTTACAATATACACAATATCTACTGTGAAACAATGTTTTCTTTCATCTACTAGGAAACGATGTTTTCCATAATATGCTGTGAAACAAGATTTTTATCATCTGCTGTGAAACATTGGTCTCATATAAAAACAAATGATTACTATGTCTACTTCTGTACAGACAATAGAATCTACATTTTTTAACATATTTATCATAGAAAACAAGCTTTATTATATATCTTTTTTTCATCAATTTATATATGTTACTGATTGCCTGTTAGAGGTTCCTTTTTAAAAGGACAACTGCATATCAAATGTCTACTATTAAAATTTAACTTTTATCAACAAACTTTTCTCTTTTGCTAAAGCTTATTTATGCAATACTTAATGCTTGCATTTCTTTTTCACTTTTCCAAGTTTCTGTTGTGATGAAAAAATAAGTGGAATAAAATGGAAATTTACAAGAAAAGAAAGAATTGAAGAAGAGAAAGAATAGTAAAAAAGCTTTTAGACTAATAGAAACGAAAATATAAAATTAGGTGAGAGAGGATTTATAAAAGAAAGACAAGCTGACAATTGGAAGAAAAGAAATGAATCATGGGAAATAAATTCAGGTTAGTAGCAGAAACTATAGAAGAAAATATGAAAGAGTTACTGAAAAAGATAAAAGAAGATTTAGTGAAATGAAATGGTTGAATGAAGAAAAGAAACAGAAGTGAAAGAAAATGAAGTACAAAGATCGAAAAGAATGAAAAGCAACAGGAATTAAATTGTAGGAAGGAGAAGAGCAAAAGCAAAATACGACTGACCTTTGACACTGAATAAAATTTATGTGAATCTGGAAAAGGTTTTAAGAGATTATTGCCAATAAGCAACTTTCTTGATGTCTACCCAAAAGTTACTGGCTCGTGGCATGAATTTCTCTTCTTTTTGTTCGCTTGCTGTATTTCTTTCTTCTTTTCTTTCCCCTTATTTCTTACAATTTTTCTTTCCTAATCTATTTTAAGCATCTTTGGTGAATGTCAGGTGTGGGGGTTGGCAACAAAGTGGAGTGCACTGAAGATGCAGCAAATCATCAAAGTGATTTTGATGGAGCAACATCTTTCTTGTCTCAAGTCAGTCAAGTTCTATTTTCATTCATCATTGACTGCAATGATGTCATTTCTCAATGACCTTCCTTGTTCAAAAGGTGTGGCTCACCAAGACATTCCCAACATTAGATCACTCAGTCTTGGGAGAAATCAGAGATGGGTGGCTTTTTATTGAGTAAGACAAGCACAAATGGAAAGAAGGGTGTGTCCTGCAGGAGAAGAAAAATGTATTTCTGTCAATTGAGACATTGGTAGTTTATTTCAATGTTGCAGAGATTGGAATAAAATTGACAATAACTTTATTCATGTCTTGTCTGGTCTTTTTTCTTTAACATTGTTTAAATTCTAAACAAAAGTTATTATTTACTTGAATGATAGTTAATAATTGTTTGTTTTTTAATTTAAACCATAAAAAGTTTTAGATGAAGAAAAATAATTTAACTGATGGGTATTTTTAACTCCCTTTCAAGAAGACATAGGACAATTGAAAATTGCAAATAAATACAAACTATTCCTATAAATGTTTTTAATCATTTCACCTCAAACTGATAAAAGTCACTAAGATACAAGATTGTGGTCGATAGGAAAGCAGGAACCCAGAAATGAGTGTCACAACTGAGAAATGATGGAGAAGAAATTATTATCATAGAGTTTACTGTTACAACTAGAAATTTCAACTGACATTCTGAGACCTAACTGTCAATCTAGTACTGCACTTAAATTCATTAAGTCAAGGTTCCAAAGAGAAAATCTCATGAGAACAATTACTGGGAAAATATTTATAGAAAAGGTACAAAGAAATTGCTAGTTGTAACCGTAAGTTCTATGCTATTGTTTTTTTTCTCCCATACTTCTCACTTGTGGAACTCACTTCTGGCCACCTGCTTTCCTGCTAACTATGATCTTCTGTCTTAGTGACTTTTATCAGTTTGGTGTGAAATGATTAAAACAAGTTATAGAGAGAGTTTCGATTTATTTACAATTTTTACTGATAATTTTGCTGACTTATCCTGGGATTGTACCAGTTGATTGTACCAAATTCTTAATTCTTTATTTAAATTCTTCAAAGACTAAACATTTTCTAATATGCTAAATGTTTAAAAAATAATTTATAACAAGAAAGTTTCTGCATTTTCCATGATATGGTTGCTACTTCTATATCAATGAGGTGTTTTTGTATTTGATAGCTATTTTTGAAGTTTTATGCATGTTATGTGTTCATATGGGCCATATTGGAGGACATCAGATGTTATGTCTAGTCAGCCATATTTGTTTAGCTGATAAACACAATATCATGTACTATTTTATGTCATACAATCTTCAATGAGGAAAGAATCATTAAAGTCTTTTGTCTAAAGGATAAAATAAAATAATTATAATATAAAAGATGACAAAAAAAATTGGGGATATTTAAATCTGTTATCTAAGACACCAGTTAGTTTATTGATTGAGAATTGATTCTAGATATTTATACATACTTGATTAGTCAATAAAAAAGTAAAATCAGAAAAAAAAAACAAATAATATAAAGTGCTTAACTCTTTACACTCGAATGAAAGGACAAAATTACAACTAGACTTGTCATTAAAAATGTTCTTTTGAAATTTATCTTTTATAACAAAAAGGGGGTCAGTTGTAGGAAATATTATAGCTATCAAAACAAAAAATGTGAAGCTTAAAGACTGCAAATAAAAATGATATTTAACAAGAAGAGGCTGAAAGGTTCTCAACCCACCAAGAGGCCTCACTTAAAAAAAGAAAAAGTGATTGGTTATTTGGTCAGATTTTAATAATCACTTCCTTATAAATTTAGTAGCTACAAAAGACAAGAAATTGTGGAGAGCCATAAGCACCAACATTCTGAATGTACATAGCACATAAAAGAAGAATCCTGGCTTGACGTTAGATTTTCATGGTAGTCAATTTATGCAATATAAACATAAAACAAAGCAAAGATTATGATCAAGTGACAAAATTTATGTATATGTGATTTTCACTATATATTTCTGACAGTCGGAAAGGCCAGTGCCAGAGCAGTGCTGAGGAGTGCAAAGTTCGTTTCAGCATCAGCAGAATTTCTAAGTATCAAATTTTGCTCAATGTCCTTCTGTCAAATCAATGGTTAGAAGATATGACTGAAGAAGGAACTTCATCTCTCATTCAACCTATCATACTTTGTGCAGAATCAGGACAACAAGACCAAAACTAAAAGATGTCCAAATTTCAGTTTGATGATAACCACAGGTTTACAAAGAATTAACTATTTATCACACTGAAGTAGTTTCAAACATTTTTTTTTTTTGACAACAGATGTATTTCATAAATTTATTACAATATTTAAAAAGTACTTAAATAACATGGATTGACTGTTGCTACTGCTATCTTGGGTTATTTTGATATATAACTTATACAAACATACATACAGATAAATATATATATATCAATTTATAACAATAAAAAACACTGACAATTGCATACGATGCTCAATATGAATATAAAATACAGAGCAATATAAAAAGGTGGATACAGCAAAAGCTAAATAAAAAAGCATCTTTTTTATTGTATTTTATATATATATGCTATGTCAATACATTTACAACAGATAAAAGGTGGTTCTTTGTTGAAATCAGATTATTAATTATTTGAAGTCCATTAATTCAATAAGCTAGAGGAAAGTAAACACTAACAGATAATTTCTTTAAAATGGGTCAGTTTTTTGTCTTTCTTTTTAAATTTAATGTAAATAACTCAAAGTTCATTTGGAAACAATTCTTGTTGTGAAAAATAATTAAAGGTAGTTGACAAGAATAACAAATTTGATTTTTTCCTTTTCTCTAAATTGTTCAATTTATGGTGACTGCCTGTACACCTGAATAAATATGGTGGCCATCTGTGAACTTTAAGAAATAATAAAGGACAAGATACATAATTTAGTTCATATTGACTAAAAAGGTAAAAAAAAAAAAAAGAAACCATATAGTAATTGAGCCGTATTTGTTACTTTAGGGAAATAATAATGTAATTGACTGATGTCATTACAGCGAACCTTCTGTATTGTATAAAAATTTACACAATTGGAGAATTTTGGATGACAAATGTAGCGACTGACAGCAGTCAAAGTAAGTGATTGGTTTGAATCCATTTTATCTCCCTAATATTTCATTATTTTCACAGCTAATAAAACTGATAACTGATGGAAACAAATCATTGCTCATTGTTGTTTGAATTTCAGGGTTGAGGATTTATTATTTTTTATCACTATTTACATGTGGACAGTTACCTTCATCTTTTTTATAATGCTTTGTCTGCTGTGCAATCCAGCCTTCATTAGGTGCTTGTTAATTAAAGGAATTTTAATCTAGATCGTTTATTTAATCTACACGTGTAGATTGTTCTCATTCCATGGACCATATCTACAGATATTGAAACTAGTTCTTATTAATATTTGCTCAGTTATTACTCATCCTATTTCTACTGAATCTAAGAACACACTACCCAGCTCGGGGATTGAACCCACAATTACTATATCACCAAATTCATGAACCAATGCTTTAACTATTGTTGTGTTCTTCAAATAGTGTATTTATTTAATTTTTGAGCTGATATCAAATTTCTGGCCATATTCTATGTTTTAAATCATCCTATAATTTATATAAGGAATATCAGAGACTGGGGAAAGGTTATACTTGCTTATATATATATATATCTTTTCTAACTACTTATATTTTTGTTGAAAAAAAGAAAAGAAAGTTACTTGTATCTTACAAATTATAACCAAAGCTCTGCTGGAGGTGAATTAATTGAATGAAAAGTGGTTAGTTCTTTCTCCAAAATATCTTTTCAATTCAGGGGTGCATATTAAATGGCTGAAAGTATCAAAGTATAAATGTTGTGTGGGTGGAAAGAGAAATATGCATAATGAAATCAATACAAAAAAGTGTTGTGTCAACAACAATGTATGTTAAAATGAGGATGTCTGCAGTTTTAATTTGGAGAACATGATATTAATCAGACTTCCAGAAATTTCTGAAATTCACAGACTAACTGACTTAAATTTAATTAGTAAACTATAAACCTTTATGTGATTGCTTTGTTATTATAAACAATGTATTTCCTTAACATTTTTCACCTGATTATTAATATATTATTGATAAGTTTCAGACAGGTGTCAAAAAAAACTGAATCAATGGTTACATGAGTTAAGAATTGATGTAGACACAAAAAATTAAATTAATCATGGTAGACAATTAATTATTCACAAATGAAGATACTTGAAACAACAGATATTGGTCTACAGAAGGATAATGAGAATGCCATGGACTGAACATATGACCAATGAGAAAGTTTTAAAGAAAATGGAAACAAAAAGGAAACTTATACTTAACATCAGAAAGAGTTGTAATGATGAAAAAAAGAGGGCTTGGAGAATTTGATACTCACAGGCCACATTGAAGGCAAGTGGGACAGAAGAAAGAAGTGAGTAACCTACTTAACAAGCTTGTGTAAATGGATAGGAGAACAGGGAGTGGGAGGGATACTAATAGCTAAAAAGGATAGGAAGTTGTGAAGAGCCATGATCACCCATGTCCTGAAGTGATATGGCAAATAGAAAAAGAATCAATATTTCTCCATCATATAACACACTCTTTAACTATCAAAGAGAGAAAAAAAATACCATCATACTGAGTAGGATTATAAATTTATAAAGAATAGAGAGACATTATTAACGTACCTAACGAGCTTGCGTAAATGGATGGTTGAACAGGGACTGGGAAAGATAGTAAAATAACAAACATTGCTAAGTGCTACAAAGGATAGGAGGTAATGGAGAGATGTGATCAACCTACCTGTGAAAATGGCTGGCCAAAGAGGGATTGGGAAGGATAGAAAAATGACAAAAATTGCAATGAGCTACAAGGAGCCATAATTGCCCATCATCAGAATCGACATGGCACAAGGAAGATGAATGATAACTAATATTTACAATGAAAGTTGGAATTGAACATGGATAAGAATAATAGTCTCTCTAATTAAATAAAATATAAATAATAATAATATTAACTATAATAGCCATCCTACCTTTATTAGCTCTCATGAACATAATCTAATTCATAGTTAATTAACACCCCTGAAAAGAGAACAAAAGTGAAATCTATAATGTATTTTGAGTGTCTAGCATAGTTTAAGTAAGAATTGGTTTGTGGTGATGTTCAAGATTAATCAAATTATTTGATTTCTCTTGAGACTTTTGAACCAATATTGAAAGTCAGCCTTTTCTTCATTTTTTCTTTTATAAAGTATATTTTAAAACAGAGCCATAGAATTGTTCCTATATCTCTCTCATACACATACTCACAAATGCATATATATATATATATATATATATATATAAAAATGATATTAAACTGATAAATGAAATTTCACTGTTTCTTCCACATTTGCAGTTTAAGAAGTCTGTCCAGAAAGCATCCAGCTATTTAATATTAATTTAAAAATAGCCTCCCAGGTGAAAATGTTGACTTATTCCTCTTAAAAATACTTCCTTTTGAGACCTCATACATTTATTCTAATGCAAATTTCACTTTTCAAAATAGTTTGCAAATTCAGTTTTCAGGATTTCTCTCAGCTTCTTCATTGTGTTCTTAGTATTCTTGTCCACAGCTATGAGAAAATCCACAAGTCCCTGCACTGTAGATAGACTGACAGAACTGGGTGCTGGGATGCTTTGTCAAAAAGTCTGCAGGTGATGTGAAGAATAGACTAGCAGAGTGTTGTCTTGAATCAAATAGTCACACAATATACAAACTCGCTCAATGATAACTTACTGCTGACTGACTCATTCTGTGGGAAAGTGTATTGGTTGCCAAGTTACATCAGAGTCACACGGCCAATTCTCAAAATATTCTAAATAGCTAGTTAGATGGATACGCATAGGCCTACAAAGAAAATTTTCCTATTTCCGACTTACTATGCCAAGAAAAAAATCTACAAATATCTTGTAATAATCTAGTTTATAATATAAAACCAAGACATGATTATGACCTTTTGTGGCCCCTAGGCTAATGAAATTATGCCCCCCAACCTTAGACAGAGCCACCCTCTAACTTTCCCAAACTCACCGTAAATATTTTTTATTTGAGATATATTTTAGTGACATTTACATCGTTTGAAGTAAACTTATTGCGAACTAGCAGTATAACCCGTCTTTGACTGGGTCCTTTCATTACTGGGAATTTTTTCGTTCATTTGGAGTAGTTTAAGTTTAAAGTCAGCCTACACAAAAATCAATATTAGTAACAACAATTGGGTGCAACTGAAGCACATCCCTAAATGAGGTGGGGGGGGTAACAATTTGAATGGGGGGTGCCCTTAAAAAGGACGTTTTTGTGTTCTCAATCATGTTTCAGCCTCACGTGCAGCAGCAGTTAAAGAGGTGTTTCTCCTCAGCCATTGAGTCCTTTGATCAGCAGTTCCAGCCTAACGTGCAGAAGCATTCAGGTATGCTCTTCTGAAAAGCCGATGACTACGCTGATCTTCAGACTCAGTGACTGATTGAAGCATTCTGAGTGGCATTTTGAGACAGGCAAACTGAATGTTCTAAAGACAATTCGTTATCTCTTATTCACATGGTGTACCTGGCGGCAGTGGTTTTGCAAACTAGGCAAGTTCTTTTCTTTGGTGGCATGTCTTAGGTAAGTATGAAATGTCATTGATCCAGTGACAGGACCTAAAGAGTGCAAGTTCAATACCTGGTTAAGGCAGTGGAGACCTTTCAGAGGGAAATTAACAGGAGATAACTGATAATTGGCATCCATTAAACATGGCATGTGGAACTAGAACAGTCTACCCCAGTGAGTGAAATAATGGGTTCAGTTCATCATTTCAACCACCTGAAGAAGGCTGGAGTGTACAACGGCCGAAACGTTGTAATAAATATGGTGACAAAGATGAGGACAATAGTTCAAATAATGTAAATAATGTACATAACAGAATTTCTTTCTTCTCCATATCACATTCTCTGATGAAGTTTTAAGAAAAGTGAAACATGTTAGATTGATAAATGTTCTTTACTTATTCTTTATCCTACCATAAGACTTTGATTGTACTCATAATTATAAGACTGACCATAAGGAAAAAAAGATTCATTGTTTAAATAGAAATCAAAGTTTTTCTGCCTGTATGTTGAGTTGAAATCAATAGGTTTTGCAGACAAGACATTTGTGATATGGCCCAGACTTTGTGGCCTGCTGTCTTATTTAATTCTGTACGGAACAGTTAGAGTAAATCAAATGTTTTGTGAACATAAATTTTCATCATTCTGACTGTTAGTATCAATGGAATGTACTTTAATGTGGGTTGCCTTGTTTGATTTCACAAATCAACATAGCCAACTTTCTTTCATCTTGGCCATTCTCCAAGTTACCTGTCTTCATATTCTTTGACAGTGTCTTACTTTTGTTTTCTTGAATCAAATTAGTGGCTACGTTTACAGGCTTATTGTTTGACAAATAGTTCAGAAGGATCTTTAGCCTTCAGGGTCATAACATATATGCTATTTTCTCAATGATGATGAGTGGAGTAGTTACCAGAACTTACAATTTGGACTTGGTCATTACAGGAAGACATTCACTTCCTACATAAGACAGACATGTTATTTACAGACTCACACAAATTGAAGTATTAGGTTGGTACAAAAATAATGATGTAAGAATGTCGTTTTTTGACGTTAAAAAATATGTCAAAAAACGAAATTATTACGTCATTATTTTTGCACCAACATAATAGTAATCTAAAAAACATTTCTGTTGATTCTCTTTACATGCATATATTTTTGATTATATATATATATATATATATATATATATATATATATATATATGTGTGTGTGTGTGTGCACAAACACACACAAGGCTTATCATGAAATATTGGTTTGTGCAATCTCCAAAATTAAGCAACATCAAGTCTGGTCAGTTCCTAGATGAGTGACCAGTTGGGAATATCAAGTGTATGTTAGATATCTCCTCACAAGTGAAGAAGAGACTTGATGCAACAGAAATGTGGTTCTACAGAAGGATGCTGAGAATATTATGGACTGAACATATGAGCAATGACAAAGTTCTAGAGACAATGACATCAAAAAAGTATATACTTAACATGAAAAATAGAGAGTTGAGGTTTCTGGGACACATAATGAGAAGAGAGGACTTGGAAATTTTGATACTCATAGGACAGATTGAAAGTAAAAGAGACAGAGGAAAGCAATGTAGGACCTACATGGTGAGCTTGAATGAATGGATGGCAGAGTAAGGTATAGCAAAAAGACAAAATTTATTAAGAGCTACAAGGAACAGGAAATTGTGGAGAGTCATGATCACCAATGTCCTGAAGGGACATGGCACATAAATGAAACATGCACACACACACACACACACACATTTTCTTCTAACATAACAGGCAAGAAATATTTTGCATGTTTTTTAATTAATTCTTTTTTGTGTCCTTACAGTTTTCTTTCTTTCTGAGAACTAAGTGTGTGGAGATATTGGCCATAGTGCTTATTTTCCCAAATGCTTTAGGATTTTATAAACCATTTTTAAAGATTATATTTAGAGCTTTTAAATTGATTCATGTATTACACTAGCTTAAAAGCCACCCTCTCAGGTGGCATTTAAGCTAGCTCCTGTGGAGGACTCTTGGTTTGGACATCATCAAAATAGCTAGGGAGGAGTAGATGCAATAGGGATCAATAAACTACAGAAGAACTCAAAATTGATCACTGCAATATAAGTATAGAACTAATGTTTAAGCTTACCTTTTAAAAGTTCAATGATAATTCTTCTGCTGCCACTTATTTTAAAGATGATTTGATGTACATAGATCCTTTTTTTCCGAAGAAACAATTATTTTTATTGCATGGGTGATAGAACAGGGGACATTTTATAAGATAACATTAATATAGTGTGCAGGTTGGAAAATAGAAATTAGAATAAGTTATACATTCAACATTTGAAAATTTAGAGAAACATAATATCTAATTATATTCTATAATATGAGTTTTACTTAATTAGCTATTATGTTTCTCTAACTCTTCAAATGTTGAATGTATAGTTATACATTCAATTCTAAATTAGAATTAGAATAATTTCTAATTCTATTTTACTCCCCTTGAAGCATGAAAGCAATGATAATAGCTAATATATTATATTAATATATATTTTTAACCTCACATTATTTAGCAACCCTGAATCTGAGATCAATGAAAATCATTCACTGTACCTAACTTTTCTGGGGCTTTTGAATTAGCTATGAATCATTGAAATCAGATCAGTGGAAGCAGAGGAGTTGTTTGGACACATACACACTCTAACACACACAAATACACTGTACTTTCAAAGGTACACTGTCATGTGGTACATTGTGTGCACTTTATTTATTTGTTTGTTTACATTTATCTTTTTTAAATATCAAATATATGTAATATTCTTAGAATATTGCTGCCACATATAGTCCAAAGCTCCTGCAATATATCTAGAGAACCTTGATAAAAAACAATAAAGAATCTGCAATATTATTTGTTTTGGTGTCTCAGCTTCAGTCACTTTCCTACGGCCATAAAGTAGCCTCTGTGTGTCTTTTCTATAAATATTTTCATGGTAATTGTTTGGATGAACTCTTTGGTGCGATACCTAGATTTTGTGAATTTAAGTGCAATACTAGACTGATCTCATCAATTTACAGCTGAGCTGGTTAGATATAACTGTAAGTTCTATGCTAACAATTTCTTTTCTCACACATCCCTCTCTTCTGGCTCCATGTTCTCCAGTTAACTTTATTCTGCAAAAATTTAAATGCAATGTCAATCTCTATCTGCTGTCTTCCTTATTACTGTTATTTTGTTCCCACACATTATTAATGTTTCTGTTTTGCTAATTCTTCTACAACCATTAAACTCTTTGTGTTTAGTGGCTTTACTGGGTTACTTGTGATGAACTTGTTTAAAAAAAAAAAATGTCAAGGACACATAGCACAGTGGATAAAGATGTTAGATCCAGTGACAGGACCCAAAGAGTGTGAGTTCAATACCCAGCAGTGGAGAACTTGGAGAGGGGAATTAACAGGAGATAACTGACAACTGAGATCCATTAAAAATGGCACATGGAACTAAAACAGTCTACCTCAGTGAGCGAAATAAAGGGTTCAGTTTGACATTCCAACCACCTGAAGAAGGCCGGAGCGTACAACGGACAAAACGTTGTAATAAATATGGTGACAAAGATAAGACAATAGTCTGAATAATGTAAATAGTGGACATAATACCTCATCTCAGAAATGTAGACAGAGTTTGATTTTAAATTGAATGACATTAATGGTGGTTTTGTTAATTCTTATAGTATTTGCAGTGGCTTTTAAACATTTTCTACTATCTATTTTTGTCAGATTTCTTACAGTTTTCCACTGAGTTCATTGTTGATATGCAATTTAATAAAGCTTTTACCAGATAAAGAACAAATAAGTCTACAAGATAATGCAGTAATTATATAACCAATATGTAAGTTACTTAGATTTTTATTATTATTATTAAAGAAACATTCTCCAACTGGGCAAGAAAATTCATAAACAATGTTAATTTGTTGAAGTTTTTATTTTGTTATTGACTTAGACATTTTCTTTTACATGCCATATCCTTTCAAGATCTGAATGATCATGTTTCCCATAACTTCCTGTCTTTGATCATTCTAAGTAACTTTTGGCCCATTTCCATTGCTTTTTGCTATTGTTTGGCCATCCATTCATTTAAACATGTTAAGTAGGTTTGTTGTTGTTTCCTCCTCCTACTCATATTTTCTGTATGTCCTGTGAGTGTTAAATTCCCCAAACCTCTTTCTCTATTATGTATTCCTGAAATTTTAGCTGTCAAGTAGCAGTTTCCTTGTCATTATTATTTTCCTTAAAACTTGCTCATTGTTCACATGTTCTCTTCATGATATTATCAGAATTCATTGATAGGAATACAATTGTATTATAACTAATAATAATATGAAAGGATTTCAATTTTGCAGTATCATAATTTGTTTTTGTCGACAGTTTATGTATTTATGGATAAAGTTTCTTATATTTTTTCATCTAATTTGCAATTATTGTGTACTTGGTTTCAGTAAAATAGTTTAATAGTATGTCTTAATTTATTTTTATTTATGTCATTTTGTTTAATTTTTGTATATATATATATATATATATATATATATATATACCCAAGTATAGGATTGGTGTAAATGGAATAAATTTCAATAGCAAACAAATACTATTCTTAAAAGAGTGGTCAATACAGAGTAGAGCAAATATAATAATTTATTTGAAAATTATAACATAAATATGTTATAAAATCACTACAAAAAATAGCCATTTTGTTTCAACACTTGTGATGTCTTATCAAGTGATGGGGTTGAATGTAAACCCTTTATTCTACATTCAATACGATCACTTGATAAGACACCAGAAGTGTCGAAACAAAATGACTATTTTTGTAATGATTTTATAACATATTTATGTTATAATTTTCAAATAAATAATTATATATATATATATATATATATATATATATATATATATATATATACACACACACAATTTCTTATTACTATGCATTCGACAGTTTTAATAATTTAACAAGGAAATGTGTTATCTATTTATCAAGGCCAGTACATGCAATTACCACTTAAAAAAAAAAAAAAAGGGTGTCTAGTCAAATATGCGCATTCACTAAAATATAATGTTTAAACTAAGAACTAATAATCAGATTAAAAATAAAATCCATAAATTCCTTATAATATAAACAATTACTTAATTCCAATTAAATGCAGTTTATTGTTGATTTTTTTGAATACAGCAGAAATGTTGTTGTACAAACGGGTGCTGAGAATACTATAGACTGAACATGTGAGCAATGAAGAAGTTTTAAATAAAATGGAAACAAAAAGGACATATACTTGAATCAGGGAGAGACAATTCGAATTTCCCAGCACATGACAACAAAACGGTGCTTGGAGAATTTAACATTCACATGGAATATTGAAGGCAAGAATGAGAAAGGAAAGCACCACATAAGATTGTATAAATGGAATGGAGAATACAGAGTGTATAGCATAGAAATAATACAAATGACAAGAAGTTGTAGAAAGTCATGGTCAACAATATTCTTAAAGGTTATGACACATAGAAGAAACAGATCCATATGGTGGCTACTATATATATATATATATATATATATATATGTAAATCATTTCACCCAAAACAAGACACTAAAGCCACTAAGATACAAGGGGTTAGAGAATATAAGAAAAAAACACTATTAAGAAGAGAGAGCATTAAAAGAACAACAAGAGTGTGTGTGTGTATGTATGTATGTATGCCACTTTGAGAGTACTAAACCAAATGATTGTAGCAAAAGAAAGTATGAAGATATTAATCCAAACACTCCATGACGTTATAATAATGCTTACTCTCGAAATTCCAGATAATGTTTATTTTAACTTTATTGATAAAGAGGAATTGTTTTGCTGTGACTATCTCCCTGGGTATAATAGCTTAAATACTAAAATGGCTGAATAAATAAGAAAATGTTTGGATTTGGGGCCCATGCATCAGGAATTAAAAAAATAGAAAAATATTCAAAATTTTAATTTATGTCTATTATTCATTTACTTACATTTAAAAAAAAAAAAAAGGATATGAAATAGAGAATATTTAATAACTGACGAATGTGTTTGTTGGTGCTATATTATCTTACCAAGTTTTGTACTGATATTTACTGTTTTGTGGTTGAAATAGTTGTTCATTTCCTACCAGAGCTAGAGAAGAGTTTTCAAGTCCCAATAAAGTTAATTTCTAAATATGTAGACCCTACCCATGTACTAGATCCACATGCCACAACTGTTCAACTTATAACTTCTTCCCATCTGACCTTATGCTGTACTAGAGTAATCTTAGTAAAAATCAATTTCTTTTATGGAACCCTCAGTGAAGAATAAACTTATGAGTCCATTGACTTGCAGGACTAATCCAGAAATTGTCATAGCAGAAACTTTTGTAAAGTGTTTCTATTGTTGCATTTTGAAAGTTAAGTCCTTTTATTAGCATTACTTTAAGACCATATTTACTTACATTTTGTAAAGTATTTTACATCATTCTCATTGGGAAGTCACATAAGGCATGTTTTGTCCTTGATTTTTCCTTCTTTTTCTTATAAAGAATGACATTTTCTAAGTGAATTTATATTTTTGGGAAGTAAAAGTAAATATTTCAATGAGCAGATGTCAGCACTTTAAAGTGGTTTTTATGAGTGAAAAATACTTCAATAAGCTGATGGACAACTTTCATTTCCTTTTCAGTGAAAGTTACTTTTGAATATTGTGTCTTCATAAGTGGATCTATAAAAAATTCTTGAATTAACCATTTGAAAAAAAGAAAGAAGAATACCTTTGAAAAAAAGGAAATACAAAATAACTTTTGTCACTGTGCCTTTTGAATAAGATCATAAATGACAACAAGTCAAAAGTTCCAAATTCAGGTTTAAAAAATAATAAAGGAACAAATACTTGTTGAATTCATTTTTCAAAAACAGCTTTTTATAACCTACGATATAAAAAATAACTTTTTAACCTATGATATAAAAAATGATTCACCATAAAACTATATACTTTTTTGAATGTATGTATCAAGCTAGATAGTTAAGATATTCAAAATGATACATCCACACTTTTTTATAATGAATAATTTCATGTTTTTTGCTTTTTAATAAGTTACAACTAATATGTTCAATTAATATGGTCAGTTAATATGTTCCTTTGAGTGTCTTTTGGTTATGGTAAATTTTTTTTTTTTTTTGCCTTTAATATCAATTTTTAGTTAAGCTAATAAAATTTGGTAATGCTATCTTGGTGGTATTAACATAAAAGCAGATAAGAATGGAAGCACTCTTAAGAGAAAATTTGTCTTACATTTAATATGGGATTATTTAAAACATAAAAAAGGTGTTCAGTAAATTCAGAAGACCTTTGAATGTGCTATACATATAAAGGCAGTTGAAGAATATATCAAGGAATATCTTGTATCAAAAAGAACAAAATTGAAGATAAATGTCCAAGAACTTTAGAAAGAAGTCAATAAATGACTCATAAGCTGAAATATTAGTTTCATAGAGATTTATTCACTAAGAAAGCTAGTGATGCTATAAGAAAAGGAAAATACAAGACACTGCAACAAGAAAAAGTGTTTGTCTGTCTACTTAACCAACTTTTGACTTTACAAGTAAAAAAATAATGCAATACATGATCAAAATTAACTTTGAGGTGTTTACCTTCAATTCAAAGAGCAACGAGGAACTCTTGAAGGTAAAATGTTGTTTTCTGAATTTTTCTTTTTTCCTTTCATTTAAAAAGAGTAAGAAATAAATAAAGAAAAAAGATGAATGAGTTTAATTATAAAACTATTTTTTAGCTTTAAAAACTCTTTTTTATGCTCAAGGAATTTGAATTTTTTTAGCTTTAAGTAATTGACAATGTCATCCAAAAATGTTTGTTCTTTAATAGTTTTTTTTACTTTTTCATTAATCAAATATCCACTTGAAATAAAATCTCAATGGACATCATTCCTTGTGTCAAAGATAACAGGTTGATGTCTCAAAAGAATGTAGACAAGTAAACAAATGTACATACATACATACATACATACACACTGTATGTATGTATATATATATATATATATATATATATATATATATATATATATAAAGTACAGTGTGTGTGTGTGCGTTAAAGCAACTACTCTGCTCCCACTGGTCTGATTTCAATGATTCATAGCTCATTCAAAAGCCCTAGAAAAGTTAGGTGCAGGGAACGATTTTTGTTGAGCTCAGATATGGGGTTGCCAGATTATGCAAAGTTAAAAATTTATATTAATATAAAAACTAGCCATTATCATTGTTTTCATGGTTCAAGGAGAGTAACTCTTATATTCCTTTTGTATCCAAAACTGCAGCTTAAAAGCCACCATATCAAATGGCATTTAAGCTAGCTCCTGTGGAGGACACTTGGTTTGGCCATCATTATAATAGCTAGGGAGGTGTAGATGCAATAGGCATCAATAAATTATAGAACTCAAAATGGATACTGCATTTAAGTAATTGTTTATATTATAAGGAATTTATGGATTTTGTTTTTAATCTGATTATTATTTCTTAGTTTAAACATTATATATATATATATATATATATATATATATAAAGAGAGAGAGAGAGAAAAAGCCAACAGCCCTGAAGAATGAAAGCATTACCGCAATGCGCTCACAAAACTTTGAAGTTAGCATGACTGAACCATCACAATAAGTGATAAGGGTCTCCACATTAATTATTTATATATATATACATATAGTGATGTTAAAAAGTACATGGAGTTACCCAATTCCTAAAATTTCACGAAACATCTAAATTATTTTTGTGAACTTCTCAGTACCACTCTGTAGATATAAATATCTACACAATGTCAATTTTTATGCATGCCAATGTTTTCACAATAAGTTTGTTATTGAGCAATCTATGTTGAATGTGAAAAGAGAAGGAAAAGACTTTAGAAGGAACCTGAAACCCAATCCTAAACAAGAAGCAAGGGACAAACCTCTACTCCTGTTCAAAAAGACCAGGAAGAATTGTGAACCAGACAATAGGCAAACTTGTTATTAATGTTTTTGTTTTTGAATTTCAGACATATAAGGATTTCCATGAGTCATAAGAAAAACATAATTTCAAAAGACAAACATGATACTATAAAGTTATTGAGTGATAGGAACACTGCATTGGAAATTGTAAACAGACTGAACAGACGTAAGAGAACAATGCAAAAACAAAGTTTAAAAAGCAATTGCCAGATAAGAACAAGAAAAGAACTGATTGAAAATGCCATAAAAAGAGATTTAAAAAAAAATGAAAAGGGTAATAAGCAAGAAAATTGAACTGACTGGCAATATTTTATGAATCTGGTGTTATTAATGTAGAGAGAAAACCATGGAGAATATTAAGAACATTAATAAAAGACATGAAAATTGGAACATTGAGGGGTAAACAAAAGAGAAATGGTAAGAAGGTACATAAGAACTGATTCTTCAAAATTTCATGATGCATGTAAAACTACAGTGAGTGATGGGTAAATTATTGCCATCTTATATCTTTAAATTTGCATTGTTTGTTTTCGATTTTGTCAACTGCACAGTATAGTGGGGTCAGTTGGGCACCATCTGTGAGAAAAAGAGCACCATGATGCAATTCACTCCACCAGAAATTTGGAAACAGCAGGCTATACTGCTTATCATTTGAGCTGGAAACCCCAATACAAACATTTCAGGGTGTTTTGGTGTTAATCTGAGGACAGTGCAGAGGATTTGGAAAAAGTTTATTATTGTGAAATAGTGATTACAAAAGTACAGCAGATTGGAAAACTCATGCCTGATCCGTTTTGATAAGAAAAGAACTCCTAAATTTGTTGGTGAGGGCCAACATGGAGGTCTATATCAAGTGACTTGAGAATGTAGTGCTGCTCTGGGACAAGATGGTGGCTGATGGAAGACCCTATATCTGGCAACAGGACTCTGCACCTTTCCAAACAAGCAGGAGAACCACTCCTGACTGTCAGAAAATTTCTGCAATGACATCACAACTTACATCTGGCCACCTAACTCCCCAGATTACAACCCTCTTGCTTATTATATGTGGGGCATAGGTGAGTAAGAAACCAACAAAATTCCTTGTAACACTAAAGATGAACTGAAGGTAAGCATTATGGCAGCATTCACTAAGTTAAACAAGGAGACTGTCCAGAAGAGTTGCTGGAGATTCTGAAGTCGGCTGATATTTTTGTGTAATTTTGGTAAATATATCTGTTAAAATGAGATGTCAGTGTTACTTTCTTTTTTGTGTAATTTAGATGACAATTTATCCATTGCACTCTGTCCATTGGATGGATTTGATGACTGAGCTAGAGTTTGAGTCTTATATGGAAACAGTTAACTGACACTTGAGAAGATAAATGTTAGGCGATATCATGTACCAGTATCGTGACCTGTCAAATTATTGGTCCCTACAAAGTTAATGATAGTATCAAGATAAATTCAGAGAAATTTTTTGGTAAGGTATTTTTGAGTGATACAGTTCTCAACCAATAAACTTTAAGCTAATAAATATATTTGAATAAGAAATTGCACCTTTACAGTCAGCAATGCTACTTTATGAAAATGGATTCAAAGAAACCAAATTAATGGAATGACTTCCAGTCTTTTCCAATTTTTAACACAGCAGAACAACTAGGGATCCATCATTAAAAGAATTGTATATGCAAATAGAATATATATTTTGGAAAGCAATAAAATTGCTGCAAGTAAAAAAAATGTTAACAAAATCAATGGTTGAAAGACTGATGAAAGATATAGAATATCAACAAGCCCATATTACTTTCTAAATTATGAAATAATTTATTCAGGTGTACAGGATAGTTGTTAATCAAATATATGTTTCTATATCTTATATATGATTAATGTATTTATAAATTAAAAAATCTGGACTTTTCAAAACCATATGAACTTTTTCACTACAGTAGGCTTTTTGCATGTGATGTGCAGCATCAATAAAACACCAAACTGTTGTCATTTTAAAGTGAGGAATTAAAATACAAAAATTATACATATTATATCTTTAATTCTTTCCACTTGCAAATATATAACATTTACAAACCATTAATGAGAGCTCCTAAAGCAAATAAATTTAGTGGTGCGAAGAAAAACTGTTTACTAAAAGAATTAGGTAATAATTTTTTTCAGTCTTCAAGAAGATATGTAGGCAGAGATGGTGAAGAATACTTAGCACATTTTAGACTAAAATTCAGCTAAAAACTATCAAGATATGGAAATTTTGATTCACATTTATAAATTCCATCAACATCTCTATATAATAATAAACTTTAAACAATATATTCTTTTTAAAAATTCACTTGGTAACTGTGTTAGCCACCAAAATCAGCAAATTGATTGAGCTTCTTCTTTAAAAGCAATAAAGAGTAGCACCTCAGTGCCACGATGAATTACTTAGTTATACAGATTCAAAAAAGAGCAATGATGCAGGTTAAAAAATGAGACACTTTGCAACTTTCACGACAGAAACAGGACAAAAATGTAAGTTTAATGATTTTGTGGTCCTATAGTGATTTCACAAGCCATTGACAGTATTCTAAATCTGAAATCTTCTGCTATTTGCATCACTACTGAAATCCGTAGATATATTGGGATGGCCAAGGACACATTCCAAAAGCTGGGCAGTGTATTGCGAGACAGAAGGATTTCTTTGGTAACAAAGAAAAGAATACGGAACTGTTACATGACATCTGTCCTTCTTTACGGCAGCGAATGTTGGACGATTTCCTCAAAGATGAAGAAGAGGCTCGAGGTGACAGAGATGTGGTTCTACAGAAGGATGCTAAATATATCATGGACTGAGCATGTGAGAAACTATGAGGTCTTAGAGAGGTTGCAAGCAAGGAGGAGGCTTATACTTAACATCAGGAATAGGCAGCTGGGACACATAATGAGGAAGGAGGGCCTGGAGAATCTGATGCTCACGGGTCGAATAGTGGGAAAGAGAGACAAGGGAAAACAGTGCATGACATACCTGGCGGACTTAAGAAAGTGGATGACAGAACATGGTCTGGGGGAGGAAGCAGAGGTAAGATAGAGGAAAGTGGAGAGCCATGATTGCTTATGTGCTGAAGGGATATGGCACATAAAAAGAAAGAATATAATTATTATTATTTTGAGTATCAGTGAAATGAAGACAAGTCATACTTAAAAAAAATTTACATGTTGAAAAATAAAAACCATGCAACATTCATGATGTAATGAAGCATTTTAAGAAGCAATTTTATGTGGTAAACTGCATGTTGCAATGATTAGTAGTTTTACAAGTTATATTTTATGTTTATAAGCATGGTTCAAGGCCATGGATAAACTCCTTCTGCCTTTAAGAAAGTTTCTCAGAGAATTACCTCTGTCATAAACTGAAATAGTTACATATTTCCCTGATACCAGAGAGTGTTGAGTTTTAAATTCTAATTTTCTAGACAGATCTACATCGCTTGGAAAATGGAACTTTTTCTCATTTCATTTCATATGGCCTTGAGAGATTACTAAATGTAGTATGCCATAAGGCTATGAGACAAGAAAATCATATTAAAAAGATGATATCAATTTGCAATAGATAATTTTATGATTAAGAAATAAAAAGATTTTTGAATAATTCTCATAGTCTTGTGCCATACCTGTTGGAATGTGAGAGATGGCATCACATTCTGTAGACATTTTTCCATGCATGTGAGTGTTTGGAAAGAAATGGATGACAGGTACTTTTGTATACTTTTCAGGGGTAAATTTCTTTCTTTTTAATTGGTATAGATGATTCCCTTTCCCTAGAAGCTGGACATAAAGTTTTTAAAGAAAATAGAAATTCAATAAAGAGAATATTGAAATGTTGACATGAAATGCTGCAGAAGTGAAAATTTTTATTGTCGATGATGTGCTTTAAATTTGCCATCAAGTCAACTCAATATTTCATTCTGTAAAGAATGTGTTATCTTCTGAGGAGTAAAAATCAAAGCTGTTTTGTGTCTAGACATAAGAAGAATAACATGTTTGCTATTTTTGAAATATGTAAGAAAGTAAAATAAAAAAAAAAAAAACAATGGGAATAGTGACAGGCTGTGGAGTAAGGAGTTGATAGAAAGAAGAACAGACAGTTTGGAGTAAGTAGAGATGAAGGAAAGTGACCAAAGAAAGAAAAGACAGAAAGAGATAGAAATGGGCAAAGTAAATGAGAGAGAGACAAAGGCAAAGAAAAAAGTAAGGATATTATTTGATGATGGAAATATGACAAGGGAATAGAGAGACAGAGATATAATGAATGAAAGTAAAAAGATCAATGAATAGAGGAGTGGACATGATGGATTGGCGCAGTGATACCAAGACAAACAAGTAGAGTTAAACCAATTTAGTGAGAGAGAGGCTAATAAACAAACTGGGAGGTGGTTAAATCTGGCTATCTTAAATAATTATTTACTACGTCAGACAAGATGGGGTCTGGGAAAATTATGGTTGGAAGGCTCCATACCAAGAAATAAGAAAATGACTACTATCCTGCTTTGGAATAATTTCAACTGGGCTCAAACATTTAATGTTTGAGCCCATTTAAATAAAAGTAACTAATGTTTGGTCACATTAACTCTGTGTTAGTCACATGGGGTGTTTTGTTAACTCCAAATTTTTAAAGTAATCATATTTCTTGGCAACCTGTTTCTTTTGCTCCCTCCAAGTACTCTCCTGATAGTGTGTAGAACACGGTGTGGCACAGTTGTAGGTCAGTTGTTGTGGGAGGCAAATGCCAGAGGACTATGCATTTTTTGAAAATCTGAGGTGACTAATGCAGGTTTAAATAGATAATGATAGTGACAAAACTAATTTTCATATAAGATTATATAAACATCCCAATCCATCACACACCATATGATAAGATTGTTGAAAAGTTCTCATGCTGATATGGCCAAGAAACTCTATAAAAAAAATAACTAATGTTTGGTAATTTGGTTATATTTGGGAAGTTGAACACCATCTCTCATGTGTGTGTCATGACATTTCTAGTTACACCCTGGAAAATTATCAGTGTGAGGAAATGATTCACAGTTTGAGTTATTTCAGGCTGGATGATGGAAATGTTCAGTAATGGTACCAACATTCATACTCTGGCTTCCATCTCCAAAGTCCATTCAAGAATCTTCAAGAGAATGGTGAATAAGCTTAAAAAAGAGGGAACAATAGAGAGGAAAACTGGATCAGGAGTTCACAGCAGCAAGAGTGATCATCATTTTAACTTAAAGCTAAATGCATTTAAAGTAGAGTCCAATAGTTTTATAAAAAAAAATTGGAGAATTTCAGTAAGATTTCTTTAATCATTTCTAAAATATTAATGGTTCAAAGATTAATCTAACAATTGGACAATTTTGCAGCTAAACTCAGTATGCTTTTGGAAAATCTTCCCACAATATGAGAAAAAACTAGAGGCAGCAGATATATGTTTCTATCAAAGGATACTGAAAATTCCATGACAGCAGAAGGAACACATCTACTCAAAATCAGAAAAAAAATTCTTTGGACACATAATGAGGAAAGAATGTTCGAAAAACTCATTGGGCATATTGAGGTAAAGAAAGATAGAAGAAGGCAGCAAACTATTTACCTGATGACCTTGTGTGAATGGATAGCAGAAAGGTGGGGAGCCTTAGCAAAAGTAGAAAAACTGTTAAAGGCCACAAGAAATAAGAAGTTGTGGAGAGCCATGATTGCCTATGTCCTGAAGGGATGTAGTTCATAGAAGAAGAATTATATATGAGGCACCAAACATTCTACTTAAAATGCAGTGCAATTTTCAACTGATGCATCAAAAATGTGTTCTTTACAGCTTTACATTATCTCCCTGATGTTAATTAATGCTTTTTTTCTTCCACATATGATGAGTTTAGATAAACCATCAATGCCAAAAGGTCGTCTGTTGTAATTTTTCAGTTGGCATCTGGATGGCCATATCAGCCACCATCTATGTTATGGGGAAGAAAATGGAGGCAGTGGATAATTTTGTATACCTTGGTAGTATATTGTCCGAAGCAAGTACATTGAATCAAGGGGTACAATCAATGGTGACCGAAATGAAGCATATTCAAAAGGTTTGAGAGCCTCTTATACATTTGGAAGGCTGGGAGATAGACAGTGGTCATTGCAACATATCAGAACCAGCATCAAAATAAGCAAAAAAGCAAGCATATAAGACTACAGTTTTGTTGCATAGCATGAGACACAGATTATCTATCATGGAATATATTCTATGCCTGGAATGCTTATGTTAATCTATGCCTGGAATGCTTATGTTATTCTATGCCTGGAATGCTTATTTTATTCTATGCCTGGAATGCTTATTTTATTCTATGCCTGGAATGCTTATGTTAATCTATGCCTGGAATGCTTATGTTATCCTATGCCTGGAATGCTTTTGCTAGAAGTACTTGAGAGGTAATTACAAAAATCTTATATAGGTCTAATGTGCTGGACATAAACATGCTGCAGCAAGTTAACATATCCAACACAGATTGATACTTGATTATGAGTAAGTATCTGGTCATGTGGTCACCTTGAAGACAACTTAGGTACCAAGCAAACACTGTATAGTGGGCTGGTTCAAAGAAAATGTATGCAAAGCAAGCTTAGAAAAAGTTAAAAAAAATTGCTTGAAGAACACAGCAAAAGAAACCATTATGAATGTAAATACATAAAAAAATTTAGTATCAGATCTGGTGGAACAATCTGATTATTTTAAGTGTTAACAACATTGAAATTAAGTACTTAGCATACTACCAACTATAAGATATATAAATGAAGGTATCATAGTAATCCAACATGCAATTTGATGGTTTATGGCTATCAGTAGTTGATGTCATAAGATACCATCAGTGTCACTCTACTAAAGGATACCAAATACCAATTTAACATGCAGTGCAGCATTTGACAGGTGGAAGCATACTAATAAATCCTATCAATGAAATAAAGAGTTAACAGAAGAGAAGATATTTTTTGATTTATGTTAAAATTGGTGGAGAGTACTAATATGTATTAATTGTTAGTTTGTTTTTTTCAATCCCACTGATTATATTAATCAATAAAATCAATAGGTCTTAATTGTACATCATCAAAATTTTGATAGCATAGATCTTTCTCAGTCATGAATGACAATGATTAGAACAACAACTCACAATTTAGCAAATCACATTTCATACTTTTTTCCAGTACATTAACAATATAAGGATATAAAAGGCTCTGATCAGAATTTAGTTTAACAAACTGCTTTTTCTGACAGATTTAAAGCTTTTTAAATGTTTTTATATAACAGTAATTCACCTTTAGGCTACTATCACACTTTTGGATTACTTCTTCACTTTCTGATTGACATCACTTACACCTTTAGATTATCTTTCATTACACCTTTGGATTACTGTTCATCACTCCTTTGGATCACCACCTATTGAACTTTTGGATTACAGTCTGTTCAATCACTAGATTACTGTTTATTCCAGTTTTTACAGGATTTTTTCATGGATAAAATTTCAGTTGCCAGTAACTGCAAAAGGGCACCTATAGCCATTCTTTGCTGAGAAAGATAAAAATTATAGGAGGATGGAATCGTGAAGTTGCTTGAAAGATGACAGGAGACAGTGGAACAAAATAATAAATCTACCAATTTAAAATTTAATGTCAAAATTAAAAATAATTGTCTTTTGTTTTTGCTTAATCAATCAAACCAATTTTTTACATTAGCCAACATATGTGTTATATTTGATATGTAAATGAAAATGTATGAAAATACATATGTAAATGAAAATGTATGAAAATACATATGAATTGAAAATGTATGTATCTATGAAAATATTTGTGTCTTCAATAGACTAAATATTCAACAGCACCCTTGGTTCTACTTCTCATAAATAATTCTTTATATTTTCCAGAATGTCATTGATTTCTCACAAAGAATATAATTTTGGTAAACAAGTTCTAGTCTGTATTTTGTAAGGATTTCTTCTGATGACAGAGCATTGACATATATATATATGTGTGTGTTCTTAATAATTATGAACTCATAATTCTTATTTCTTGCTCATCTCTCTGAGTTATTGATTTTGTGGAATTATTGTTCTTAGCCAGTCTCCACACAGCTACTAGGTGGCAATGACACACACTATTACCCTTCTTATTCCTAAGAACTGTTGTCTGCTATGACTGCCAAACAAATTACAGGTGGCAGTGTTGCATGACTCGTGTAGTTTTCAGTCCTTAGGTCATGATGGAGTTAAAGGTGATTATTACTCATCTTACTATAATACACTAAATGTCTTTTTTTGTCTGTCATTGCTAAACTGTAGGATACATGAAGAGCCACCAAATTTTATTTGGTTACTAATAGAACTCTAGAACATGTTAGCAGTTGAAAATTCCCCCAAATATCATGTTTTTAGTGAAGGATTTAAGGTATACTGTTCAATTGGATCCTTGTTTGCATTACATAAATCTTTATCCTTTTGTTCAAGCAAAAAGTTAACATTTTCAGAGAGAAAAACCATTAAGTTATTTTTGGTTTCTGTTATGGTTTCCACTGACATTTTTTCTTGCAGAATAACAGGACTGAATGTTAGATGATGAATTAATGTTTACTTTCACATACAGAACTGCCTATATATCTATATACACTTGGAATTATTATGATGGCTGATAATATGAATAAATATGTTTGCACATATCAAAATTCAATGTAAATTGGTGTGGAGCACTGAAAACAAAAGACATCTGATTTTTCAGAAGATATTTTACATGTTTTGAATTCTATCCAGTGAAAACAAAAAGTGCTATAGTCAAACTGTGTGATGAAACCTGAGGAAGGCTGAAGAACATAACAGTTGAAGCTTTGTGTTGTAAGCAATAGCGATGAAGATATTAGTGTAAAAGTGATTAATGGAAATATTAGACAATGAATATTTTCAATGTTTCCTTTTCCAATTTTCTTACATGAATAAGTTGGACTAGTAGCACCAGAGAACAAGAAATATTTTCATAACAGTCTTTTGATATAAATAATATATAGCCAGTTATCGTGTTTGATATAACAAATATTAAATGTGTGTATCTTAGTGAAATATTCAATAAGGGATGAATGTGGAAAGAGTTAAATAGAATGACTACAATAAAAAAAAATGTATTTGTTGACAAAAGCAAAATGATTGGACCTAAACTGGTAAAGTGATGTGGTATGCTATTGTATTGAAGTCATCTAAAAGGTTTCTCAACCTACTTTTGAAACTCTGTTGCAAATGAAGGCATCTCCTAGCCACCAATTTATAGATTGTGGTCAGCAAAGATTATCCAATACTGAGAGACATGATCAATTCTGAGAAGAAATCAGAGTGACATGAAATAAAAATTTGGAAAATTTTCATGCAAATCTGAAATCTGTCTGGTTGGGTTTATTGTAAATCTGATGATTTATTGAACAGGTGTTTTGTTCTGAATTTAAGAACTAATCACAGACCATGAATTCTGAATGTTTTCTTATAAAGAAATAGCTAATATTACCAGTACCAATCTATGCTAGCAAATTAAAGATTTAAAAACTGCTATAGCATAAAGCAACATTTTCTAGCTTATCTTCAAGTAAGAAGTGTATTCTCTAAAATCGTTTCAAGTTAGGTATTAAGAATTTATGAAAATGCTTAGTAATCAAGAGGAATTTGGTAGATTCATTTGGTAGAATTTCTAGGATGAGGATTTATCATTATTTACACACAGATTAATGTCTTCATCTTTGTTGTTATTATGTTGTACTCTGTGAAAATATTCAGATGCCTGTCAATCTGAGTAACCTTCAGGGAATTTTGAACTGAACCCCTTATTTAATTTATGGGGGTAGATTTCTCTTGTTCCAATTACTAGAAATATCACATCTTGTTCTTATTTACTACCCACTTTTTTTAAAAAACGTCATTTAACCCAAGTAAGGCAATAAAGCCACTAAGATGCAAGGTGAGTGTGAGAGAATATATAAAAAAAAAAAGAAAACAGAAGATAAAAATTGACATTGTATTTAAATTTTTGAAGATCAAAGTTGACAGTAAAGAAAGAGAGTTCCACAAGTGAGAAGTGGAAGAGAAGAAACTGTTAGCATAGAACTTACAGTTACATCTATCCATTTCTACTGCCACTCAATCAAGGAAGATTTATCAGAAGAATTGCCATGAAAATATTTACAGAAAAGGAAGTTATGTTATGGAAGTAAGAAACTGACTGAACCTGAAATGTTAATTTAAAATTGTCCTTTAAAAGAAAGTCTTAGATCTGATTGTCCTTTAAAAGAAAGTCTTAGATCTGATTGTCCTTTAAAAGAAAGTCTTAGATCTGATTGTCCTTTAAAAGAAAGTCTTAGATCTGATTGTCCTTTAAAAGAAAGTCTTAGATCTGATTGTCCTTTAAAAGACAGTCAATGTGTTACTACCTCTGTTGAATAGGATAAGGTTGAATCTTGGTTTAAATTATTTTTAATAAAGAGTTTGAATTATCTTTTTACAATAGGATTTGTTTAAAATGATGGTGTTATCAACATGAATTTTTCTGATGTGTTGTCTAAGGACTTTCTTATGGTATGAAATCACTTAAGTGCTTTGTGAATCTTCTATTTATTCATGTTGCAGTATTTTCAGCTGTCATCTGTAATATTTTCACAATTTGCTTTCTGCAAGGAGGTTAATTCATTATAGAGTGAAATTATTTTCAGTTTCCCCTTTGATAAGTTCACTCAAAAATTGCAGTGATTTTCTGCCATTGTCAGAGGTTTCTCTTATACTAAGAGACAGATTTTGGTCAAGAAATATGTTTAACTCTGAATGCATTCTTTTCACTGTCATCTTCATCATTGAGATAATCGTATGGCGCCAAGATAATTTTGTGTAATTTTTGGATTCTCATATATCCTAAAATTTTACTTCCTTTAATTCCTATTTAGATTCATTGCTTTTAAGACAGTCTATGTTTTGCCGCATAACCTTAGTAATATACATATTTTTGGCACAGTTTATTATGGCTAGATACAAGTTACAAAGAAATGGGAAACTAAATGTGAAAAGGCAGTTTTTCATAGGATAGAAGGACTTGTAAGATTTTCTTTGTCTGTCACACATTCAATGAAAGATTGCTGTCCAGATACACACACACACATTTATATATGTTTCATTGAATAATATAGAAATTAAAATCTCTCTCTTCATGCTTCAATTTAGACAAAAGATTAATATATAATAAATATCAAATTTTGTTGACAATATTGCTATCATTTTGTTGGTTTATTTTCATCAAATTTTATTAAATGGCCTATTAAACCTCTTTCTCCCTTTATATATATATATATATATATATATATATATATTATATGCTTTCTTTCAAGAGAAGGAAAACTCAGATAACAAACCTGCTCTATTAGCTATAACATCTTGTGCTTTGGTTGTCTCATGATTCTTTAGCTTCTTGAGTGATCTGTCAACTAGAGAGCCATCGTATATATATATATACATGCCCATTTCAAGAGTGTTTCTCACATGATAACTTTAGTACATATATCCTACACTAAACTACAACTCTCTCATGTAGGCTCACATACCACCTTAATGACATCAGCACTATAAAAAATCATCTGGTAACAACACACTGCACCGCTAGTAACACATTCAAATCATCCAAAATAAGAAAATTCTTAATTAACAATACCAAAATCCTCTATAAAAACTAATGCAAAGAACGATTACAAACTCTTGAAACCATTCTTATAAAAAAACAAAAACCCAACATACATAAAATAGCATTTAATACTGGCAGAAACATCTTAAACATATTTAATAACTACATAATCCAACTACATTGTCTAAATACTCAAAATATTATCTATAAAACTAAAATTAATAAGCAACCTATTTCAAATCAAAATATACAACCATGATGATGGTTGATGATAACTGAAAGTGCTTGGCAAAACACCATGGACTATGGTCTTATTTCAACAATTTAGATCCAAATACAAAAAAACTTGCAAGAAAGCAAGAAAAAAAAAAGAAGGATTATTAAATGTAAAAGTTCCATAATCCTTAAAAACACATGCCTATATATATATATATGTGTGTGTGTATGTGTGTGCGCACACATTTGCATATATATAATGTATATAAACTGAAATAGAAAACCATTCCATGTACTCTTATCTATAAATGTTGGTACTTCAGATTCTATCTTTTCCCAAATAAGCAAAGATTGATCACCTATTGATTATTATTATTATTGTCGGAAAAATTGCTAATTCAATTTTGTGAAAAGTGGATAGTATCAAGTTCTATTCTCATTGTTAAATTTAACATGCAATACCCACACAAGATATCTGTGTTTGTGTGTGTGTGTCTATTGTTGGTTGTAGTTTAGTCTGTTGCTTTTGAAAGAACATTTCCCTCTCAAGAAAAGTTTACGAGAATATTCAAAATGGATTTGGAATGTTGAAGTTGATGAAATGAACTGTGACGTTAAGTCATTTTAATAATATGAGCAAAAATAATTTTAAGAAACACAATCTGAAACTTGATTCATTAAATCCCTCCCAAACTGTGTAGCTCAAATCAAAAAATAAACACAGTGAAATTTCTGAAGACAAAACCCCATAAAATGTGATGCCACCTGGAATACAATAAATATTCAAAACAGATGAATGACACTGCTTTATTATTGTTGTTTTTTTTATATAGTGACAAAACTGATTTTGACCCTCAAGAAATCATCTAAAGCAAAAGATTTCAAAAGAAGAAAAAAAAAAATGTTTCAGGAGGAAATTGCCCAGACATTTAATTGCAATTGAAATTCTACCTTGGAATATCATATTTGAAAATATAGACATTTCCCAATGCAATTCCAAGTTACTACTGTCAAGGAGTGTTTTTCCCCACTGTGATAAAAATGATTGATTATTTTAATTTCCTGTAGACATGATGAGAATTGTGTGGCTTGAGGAGGATCAAGTTTATATGAAGATAAGACCAACAATCTGCTTCTCAGGAAGTGGTCATGATGAGGTGTAAGTTGGAAAGAGGGATTGATTTTGGGTTCTTATCAAGTGGCAATCAGTATCCTGTTGTAACATGTTCTAGATTTGCAGGTAATATGTTTGCTGCTTCTTTTTATACATTTTTGGTAGTAGAAATGATGTATTAAAGATAATAAAAAAAAAAATATATAAATTTCCCAGCCTTGCCAGAGAACAAAGAAAGTTGTTGAACATGAAGGCAGCAATTAAGCCAGTCATTATTAGAACACTATGAACGGTCCTAAAATAACTGTGGAAAAGATTAGAGGAACCTGATATTAGAAGGAGGGTTGGAATCATCCAGATGATCTTATTATTGAATAGAAGAGTTTCAGAGTACTAAGGAGTCTTGATGTCCCTTGATTCATCATAAGGAGAGTCATATATAGTATAAAATATATTAATATTTACATATGTGGCGATTATTTTATATAGAATTTTCTGTTTGATTTCAATTATGAAAATTTTAACATTTGTATGATGCCTATTCAATTTGTTATGCAAGATATGTGTCTTTGTGGTAAAAAACTTTAACTATATTGCAAAGGAAGAGAAGCTAAAAAAAAGAAACAGGAGTTCTGTTTTTCTCTAAGAGTCTATGATACTCAGTTACCTCATACCTTATTTGGATTATCATCTTTCTGTATTCTAACTTTATCCCTAGGGAGTAGCTGATCACATCTTTACATTCTTTGTCAAGCTGGGGAGGGGGAACTCTAAATCCAACATAGTTGATCATGTATGGAGGGGAAAAGGGGGTCATTAATACCTGTGGAATGAAGACAGGATAAAAGACCAAGAAAATCATAATACAGCTTCTCAGTGCCTTTTTCATAAATATTTTCATGCAATTGTTCTGATAAACCCTTCTCTTTGGTACCTTGACTTCATAGTACCAGATTGGCAGTTAGGTCTCATCATTTTACTGTTGAAATTGCTAGTTGTAGCCATAAGTTCTATACTAATGGTTAATGCGGAACTCTCTTCCCATTTCTTGCTTTCATATCAATTATGATCTTCAAAGATTTAAATGCAACATCAATTGTCATTGTCCGCCTCCTTGAATCCTAGTCTTTTTATTCTTTTTTCTTCTCAGTAACATTTTCTCATTTTCCCCTCACTCTCAAGTAACTCCTTGCATTTTAGTCACTTTATTGCCTTTGCTTTGGAAAGAAAATAGCTGAAAACTTAACTCTACTGATACAAGCAAAATTGTTTAGTAAACATTTTTTGTAATTGTCATGGTTAAATAATTTTCTATCTACTTGCATTTAATTTCTTCTGTGTTGGTAATTATAACTTTGATGTTTTAAATGTTTAACCAAATGAAAAAAAAAATTCCCGGTTTTCAACATTAATTCAAACACATTGCGAGAGAAGAGTAAGCTAGTTTTGCAGGTCATTCCAATTCATAGTAAATTTATTTGTCACTGGATGCCCCATATTTGTGACAGTATGCCATAATAAATTTAGTAAATATCACTTGTCTATTTTCATTTATATTCAGTACCCTTTTTCATATTTGCTATGAATTTTGCAAATGTATAAATAATGATTATATTTACAATAATAGATGATAATGATGGTAATGGCACAAATTGGTCTGATTGGTTTGGTTTGGTTTGTTTTATGGCATATCAACACCTCAATGGGTTATTTAATGCTGGCAAAATTTTTATCGCTTGTAATATTTTGTTTTGTCAAAAATCTATTTCTGGTAATATTTTTTTTCCTCAAAAATGTATACCTGGTAAATATTATTTTCAAAAATGTATTGCTGGTAATATTTTTGTTTTTCCTTCAAAAATTTATCTCTGGAAATAATTTTTTACAAATTATTTCTTATATTAAAACCTATTTTTACACTTTCATAATGCTTTTTACCTCAGTTTCAGGATTAACTATTTGCCCATAGCTGGGACCCTAACAGGTGCTACCACCCCGGGTCAGGGTGGACCTGGAACACAAGCAATTAAGAGGTGGTTCCATGCTCCTCAAAACCTCCTGATCAGAGGCCTTGCTGTTGGACGTAGTTTATCGTCATACCCAGGACAGACAAATTCGTCTGAACTTTTGAAAATAAAAAGTTAGAAAATAAATCAAAAGAGAACTGATAACAGAAAAATGGCATTAAATTCTTTAAAGACAATTGACCTATAATCAAAGATTTTGTTTTTATTAAAAATAGATTTCATATAAATAAATTTTTGATTATCATAACACAATATGAATTGATTTTTTGCAAATCTTTTGACTTATGCTGACTGCAATTGAAAACATTAATAAAAATGAATTTTTGTTTTAAGAATCTATGTACATTCAATCATTCTCTTGTGATGTAAAAAGATATTACAATGTCATCTTGCTAATTCTACAAGAAGCATCTAAAGTCAATGCCATTATCAGGAACACTAAATCTGGAATGAAGGACCAGTTTGAATACCAATAGAAGAATTCTTTCAAGAGGAACCATTTTTAAAACTTTACCAATGAAAGCATCTACACTATTCATATTTATGCTCATACAATATGTAGTGCGTATTTATGTCTATTTATAATTTAAAGTGACTGTGCATGTAGCATAGCAATTATTGGGGGGGGGAAGTGAGAGTGACAAGGTCACTGTGTTCATTCAAAACCCATGACAGCTGGAATCATCACAGTGGCTTGCCTGCTCAGCCAACAGGGTAGTGACATTTAATAACTAAAACTGTAAAAATTCTATGACCAGTAGAGCTGAACTGAAACGCAATCATCTAGTCATTTAAGGTGTGATAATTTAAAAGAAAACTAGATATATCTGGATAAATACTAGATGAGACATGTTTTGTATAAAACAAAAGGGTTAAAACAAAGTAAATTGTAGAGAATTGTTAATATTATAAACAAGTAAGAGTTTTAAAAACTATTCAACTAATAAAATATGCACCAAAAAAGAGAAACTGACCATTTAGACTGGTATATTAAGGCAAACAAAGTCAGAGCTAGGTTTCAATTTAGGGTGAGAAAAATTTATTTTTCTTTCCTTTTTCCACATGCTTCTTACTTTCCTTCATTCTTCCTCTTTCACTGTGTGCTTTGTTCATCTGTGTGTCCATGAAATCTTTTGATACTTGTTCAAGCCTCCCACTAACTAATTTCTCACATAGCCATTTTCTACCTGTTTTCTTCTTCATCATCCATTATTATTTATGCAGGTAACATTCATTATGATGCAATTCTTTTACAATAAGAATCTATTTATGTATTAAATGTAATCAGCAGTTATTCCCAGAATTGCAAGAAATGAATTCATATGTTACATTGCATTTAAATAATTTAAAATTCATTCAATTAAATTATTTAAATAATCTAAATTTAATTATTCTTGATCAAAATTTTATGATTGTCATTGTTAGGAATATATTTTTAACTCAACATCTATTTCTGGGCAAATTAATAAAAGAAAATCAAGTTGCAATTGTAAGTTTGATTCCTTGGACAAGTTTTCATGAGAAACAATGAAAATTAAGAACTGATTTTCAAGGTGAAGCTGCTATTTTTTAGCCAAGTCTTCTAATCAAATTGTTCTGATGAGGATGAGGAAAAAAAAAAACTTTCATATTATCAATAATAATCTTTGAACTTTTATTTGCATTTATTTGATTTACTATAATAGATTTATTATGATTAAACATTCTAGATAAAAAGGGATTTTCTCTTCATAGTTAGAAACAAATTTACAGGAATTACAGTATTGTGATTTCATCAAAAATTTATAGAAAAAAATCTAAAAAATATCCCAGTCAGACAATCCATATTTTTCTATGTATTTATTTCAAAAGAAATAACCTTAAAATCTTGCAGAAGAAAACATTGTCAGACATCATCAAATATCGGGATGCAATACAAAAACACAAATATTCTAGAAATATATTGCAGGTTTAAAGTAAGCAGTTTTATTGGATAAAAAGAAAATTTATTTTCATAAAACATTTCAAGTAGGAATTTTTAAGATAAATAATATAATCTATTACTAGATATTTAGTAATATGATTATATTATTTACTGACTGACCTACCAATTCATTTTATTGCTATGTGTTCTATGATTTAGAAAGTAGAGTATGAAGCATGCAAATCTGTTAAATCAGTAATGTCAATCACTGAAAATATGGTCACAATTATCACCTTGTGCTTTTATTAACTTTAAGTTGGAGTAAATATTGTTTTCATATTACTCTATCAATGATCAAGTTCTTCCTACTTAGGTAGTTTCTTTTTATTCTTCTTGTTTTCTTGCCCATAACTTTTTTGTGCTCATAATTCTCTAGTAACTGTGTCTCTGATCTTCCTATAAGGCTGACAGATTTCAATTTTTCTCATAATCATTGTGGATTTGTAAATCCTTTGATCTATGAAACAATCTATTAAATTTTAATTACTTAATTTTTATTAATGTTTTTGTTTATAATTAAAATTAACAGACTGTTAATAAAGAGATTCAGAAAAGTTCCAACATCAATGTTAAATTAATGAAATTAGCCAACAATACAGTCAAATAACAAAGTCTTCCTAATTTTATAGCTTCATAAATAATAATAATAATTAAAAATTATGAAGCTCACATACTGAAAAATTGTGTTGACCACCAAATGCAGATTCTGTTATAAATATCCAGAAATAATTGACCTATCAGGTTGCATAGTGTTAAGCACCCAGTGAATATAAATCTTGGCATGATAGAGTGGGCCAATATCTGCAGTGGAAAATATATAACTTTTATAGAAAGAAATTGCAAGACATTGGTATGAACATCAGTCAGCCCCAGTTGCAGAGATAGACCTGTAACAATTTTATGGAACTTTACACTAAACGTAGAACAATCAAAGCTAATCATCAAGATTAAAGACCACAAGAACAGAATGTCCTTTCTTATTGGCATGGCAATCCCTGCAGATTGTAATATATCTTTGAAGATCTTAAAAAACTCTATCAAAATACAAGGATCTTGAAAAGGAAATCTCAAAAATGTGGCACATGACGACATCAATAATTCCAGTTGTAGTTGGAGCCCTCGGATTGACAGGAAAAAGTTCTGATAGACTAATTGAAAGGATACCTGGTAGTCTATGCCTTAAAGAAGTACAAAAAAATTGTACTCACAAGTACAGCTCACACATTACAAAAAGCTTAATCTTTGTAAAATGTGTGTTAACTTAGGTCTTTTTTTTTTACAAAAAATGATCAGTATCATGAAGCTATTTCTGACTTTAGGTCTCTGGTTGGGACCCAGAAGGAAATGTGTATACAATAGAACCCCAAGGATTTTATTATTAATAATAATAATAAATAAATGTCTTGATGTTAGACCAGGCATGGTTCATATGGCTTCTGACCATAAGTGAACTCGTGGTGTTAACAAGGACATCTGATGAATTAAGATGGGGCTTCAGTAAATATGCCATTTAATACCACAAATTGGCTCATTATTTGCTTGACCTTTGGTCATGTCCTCCAGGGATTGATCAACAGTGCATGTCTGTTCATGAGAGGGTATAGTGAAAGAAAGAGCATCACAGTGGGTGCTAACACTATCAGGTTGCACAGTGTTAGCACCCACTGAATATAAATTTTGGCACGATAGAGTGGACCAATATCTGCACTGGAAAATATGTAACTTTTATGGAAAAGAATGAGGATTTTTTTTTTATATTGGAATGATGAGGCAGTCAAAGTGACTTTGGAATCACATCTAGATACTTGGGACCATCCCTCAATGGGGACTGTCTGAGCAGTGTGGGTTACCCAACATGAAGCTATTTCTAAGTAGCCCCATGTTATACATCGCTTTTATCAAAGGCTGTCACCTTATTGTGCACATTGGCTGAATGTTTTTTTATATATATTTGTACCCCAATCTCACTTTCTTGTGTGGTAGTCCTATATTCAATAATAATAATAATAATAATGATATTAACAAGAATACCAAGAAATAGAAATAGAAGAGTTTGTCATAACGTACCATATTGGTTTATGCATTTTAAACTTGTAAATATCTAAAGTTGCATTGGAATAGCAAAAAAACTCTTTTCAAAACTGATTAAGATTTTAAGGTATTGAAAAATAATATTAGTATGCGTGATGTCATGTCTACAGCCTTATATGACAATTAATGTTGGATAATTTTGTTACAAATGAAGAAAAGAGGTTCTACAAATGAATGCTGAAAATATCATGTGACAAATGAGGAAATTATAAATTGAAATTTTGGGGGACATGAGAAAAGACAGTTTGGAGAAATTAAAACAGCAGGACACATCAAAACAAGACAAACATAGAAAAACAATGAAAAGTTTATGCAAAGAGTTGAAGGAACAAGCACCACAAATAGAACAAAGAGTCAAAGACAAGAAAGCACCACTGAGAGCAAAAGAAGAACAAAAAACTATGGACGAGCTATAAACCACCCACATCCTCAAGGGAAGTGGTATATACAAAGAGAAAGTTATTCCTCTTGAAAGATATGGATTGTTCACCCCCTTTTCTGAATATACTCAATCATTTAATTGACTTACAAAGCTAAACAAAACAATGTGCAATTTTAGCTTTTTTTTGCTAATGATGGATTGTTTAATTTTAAAGATTTTCTGCTCCAGTTGTTTGTTTTTAAGTTTGTTTCTATTCAAGAGGGGAAAAGTTTTTGTCATTAATTTCATTAATGATTAAAAAGAAGTGTTGATTTGTTTTCTCATTATTGAGTGAATCAATAGAATTGGTTGAAACACAGGATTTAAAAGAAACACCAAATAGATTCATGTTAACAATTGTCAAAATGGAAAGAATTAAGTTACAACATGTACACTTATCCAATTATCTATTTATGAATAACTTTCTGTGATATTCTTTAATATTTAACCATTTCATTAATAAATGGGACCAATACTTGTCTAAAAAAATCAGGCTATGGAAATTGTTTTCACAAACAAATAAAAATCTCTCAAGTTTTTTGAGATTCTAATTTACAAGTAGTTTTATTATTACACATATTTGTTTTGACAAATTTGTCTTTTTTGCCTGTTTTTTTTATCACAATATTTTTTGCTGATCCATTCTTTGATTGTTGAATTAAACAGCAAGAATGTAATAAAAAGATCTTTCTTCTGCTGAGATACAAGTTTGTATTCTATATCAATTTTGTTCCAAGTGAAAAGTTTATCATGAAAAAACCTAACTCAAAGAACAAAAAAAAAACAGTAAAAACTAATAATCAAATATATGTAATAAAAGTCATAAATTTTTACTTGTCAGAAACCAAAAGTTTTCATTGAAAACTTTCTCAGGTCTGATTCAATATTATATTTTACAAGTGGAACAATTTTGATTTCTATTGTAGTTGTTTTAAATAGCTGTCTTTTTATAAAAAAAAAATATATTATGCCTCTATGAAGAATATAAATTGAAATAATAATGAACAATTGTTATTATCTTGATGCTTTTTACTCCACAATATTTTTTATTCTAATTCTTTGATTTGAAATTGTTTTGATATTCAACAAAAAAATGTGTTTTCACAAACTAAAGGCAGATTATATATCTTAAGTATGATATGATATTCTTTTCTTTGTGCTATGACTGATTAATCAGTACAAACCACAAAGGCTGGGATAATGAAGCCATTTTGGAATTTTTCAATTTTTGGAAAAAGACTCCAATTTTACATATCTGTTAAGGAACTGATCATGTGTCATCTTATGTGACAATACGTTATCTAACTGAACTCGCTGGTCCCCAGACCAATTTTGCATTACTAATGTCAAATCAATATATATATATATATATATATATATATATATATATATATATATATTGCAAAGCTTTGATGTGTCTGTTGGGAAAATACACATAAAAAGATTCTTGAAATATATGGGTTTTAGAATTATGCCAAAAACACATTAAAAAATAAGAAAATAGTTTTTGTTTTTTGCAAGAAGAGTTCAACTCACTGAAATTCTTCAGGATTTATCATCTGAAGAAAAAGAAATTTCAATTTCTAATCTGCTGTCATGTCTCATGTCAGTTGTAATAAGAGATAAAGGTGTGACAGATTTCTGGTCATGTTCTATCTATAGGAATAGAACAATGCAATTTTCTATCTCTGTAGTCTTCAGTTGAATTTGTAATTTTTAATTTCTGCTTGAAATATATGACAGATAAACATCAAAATATTAAGAATATAATTCACATTTTCTTGTAAATCAAATATCCTTTACCTAAAGGTGTGTTTTTTGTACTAAATTACCCACCTAACAAATTTCTTGTACTTAAGTTGTCACACAATAATGTTGTAGTTAGCAAGCTAAACTCCTAGACTTATTGTATGTAACTGTAATAGTGCATTTAATTGCAATACCTTGTACCAGACTAAGCTAAGCTTAATAAATAACTAAGTGCCTTGTCATGTAGCAATAGTTAGCAAGATAACAAATGAGCAAGGGAGTTTGATAGACCATCAATGTTGAACTGAGTTTCATAATCACTGGGGATGTTAAAAATGTACCTTATACAGTACAAAGCTACTGTTAACACACACACACACACACATATATATATATATATATATATATATATATATATATATAAACAAACATTTTCTGGTGTTTCGTTTTCGGATCTGATAAGATACTTTAATTTATTGCCCCTCTTATTCTCAAAAATCCCAATACAGTTATGTTTACAAACATTCTGACCTGAAGAAGCTGAAACCACCATGTCATCTATAAGCTTTTCCACTTGGTATATATATATATATATATATATATATATATATATATACACACTAGGATTTACTGATAAGCTCAAGACAGGATTAATTAAAAAAAAGTCTGATATTTAGTCATTTGGTTAGATTTGTGGAAATTGGTCCAGCTGAGAACTTTTCAAAACTTTCTCATGAATATATGTGTGTGCGTGCGTGTGTGTGTGTGTGTGTGTGTGTGTGTGTGTATTTAATTAACTATATTATTATTATTAAACTTGGAGGCAAATTTTAAATAATGAACTGGTATATTTAACAAAATATATAATAAAATCATTTTTTTAAAATACCATATTCCTTCAAGATTCAGATGTAATACCTCTGCACAGCCTCCTTTTCTTTAATTGTTCTTGGGAAAGATAGTGGAGTAATTTCTTGTTGTCATCTCCAGTTTTGAGTTCAGAGTTCCCTGCCTCCTCTCTCTAGACTTATTACCAATCAAGGATAAAGAATGCAATTAGCCGTACAATTTACCCACAGCTCAAAGTGTGGGATGTGGTTTGGAAGAGATAAATTCATGCCTTTAGAAATAGTATTAATGAAAAGTGATCATACAGCCACAACTTGAACTCTGTCTTCTGTTTTCATTTTCTATGCTGATAAACATTGTGCCACCCCCACAACTTAATAAAATGAGAAATATGTAAATAACCAAATTATTGACTATTTACTGATCAAAGCAGATGTTTCATTTTGGCAATGGTTCACTTACTGCTAAAAAAAGTCATCATTTTCAGCTTTTATCAACAGAATAATTTATCATGTTGAAAAAAATGAAAAAAAAAAGAAATCTGACTGTGAGCTGACACCAGTCAGGTTCTCACACTCTTTTCCAGTTGTCTTTAATAAAACTATAAGTATGAAAATAAAGACTGTCTTTTAAATGTTGAGACTAATGAACTCTGGTTAAAAACTGCTGAACTAAAAGTGAAACATCTGCTGTGATGAATAATTATTTTTAAGAGGACGTAAAATTAATTAAATGAAGCACATTTCTATTCTTTCTAAAAAAAAAAGAATGATGAGAAAAGAAAGATGATCATTTTGTGTGAGTGAGTCAAGCCTGGTAAGAAAGTAAGATTTCTCATTGATTAGTTTCACCTGAAAAGATATTTGCTGGAGGTAGTGATGTGAAACAGTTGAATGATGGGAAATGAATCCAAAATGGTGGCTGTTCAAAATGTAGTCTAAAAGTTATAAAAGTATTGTTTTTTTTTTTTTTTATGTTTGAGGAAAAATATCATGATCAAACAAAAACCTGACATTATTAACTTGAAAATTTTGAAAATTTGAAACAGAATTATTACAGTGTCAGGTTGAAGAATTTCATGAGGAAAATTATCTAAAAAAAAAAAAAACAACAAAAATCAATCTGCTCTGAAAATTAAAAAAAAGCAGAGTCCAATCAAAAAGCAATTATAGATGACCAAATAGACAAAAGTTTATTTTTCAAACTTACATATTTTCAAAAGTTTGAAAATTTTGTACTTCCCAATAGTCACTGAAAGCGCATATATATAGATAGATAGATCCTAAAGAGTCAGCTTACACTGAAGATCAATTTAGATGAACCCTAGGTAGGTAGTTCCTGGGTCTTTAGGATTTATTATTTTGAATATATATATATATATATATATATAATCATATTGACTAATTCTATCAGGCAGTAAACAACTTTGAACATCATTGATAAAAAGAAGGATTTCACACATAATGTGAAGAAAGAAAAGACAGTTCTTGGCATCAAAGGATTTGCATTATATATATATATATATATATATAGAGAGAGAGAGAGAGAGAGAGAGAGTGTGTGTGTGTGTGTTATGCATGATAGGTAAAACGATTTTAGTTACATCAACAAGTGATTCTGCTAAAATGTTATTGTTTATATTTATATATAATAATAATGACTAATTCTGTTATGACAGTAAACAACTTTGAAAATCATTGACAAAAACAAGGATTTCTTACAAATAATGTGAAGAAAGAAATGACAGTTCTTGGCATCAAAGGTTTTTTACATTATATATATATATATATATATATATATATATATATATATATGAGAGAGAGAGTGAGTGTGTGTGGGTATAGGTATGTGTTATAGGTGAAACAATTTTAGTTACATCAACAAGTGATTTCACTAAAATATTGTGTATATATATATATATATATATATATATATATATATATATATATAGTGTAATATTGCCCTTAAATAAGTAAATCATAATCTCACCAATTCTTTTTATAAAATGTTAATTTTCTTCTCCACCAGCTATGAATTAAATGGATGTATAGATTGGTGACAAAAAAGCTAAGAAAATTTAAAAAGAATGGAAAAGAAACCACTTCCCTGTCTTTCCCAAGAATAAATAGCAGTTCACAGTTAATAAAACAAAATCTGTGGAGAGTCATGATCATGTACATTAAATATTAAAACAAAACATTCTTCTAACAAACACTTTATTAATTACAGTAGGACATTAAACAATTAAAATGAATATTATTAGGTATTATTTATTACCAAACTCTACAGTTCAGAAATATTATCTCCAGAAATAGCAATACATAGGTTGAACAAAAGAAGAAAGAATTATTTAAAAATCAATATTTATTGCGACCATCTTTATTTTTTACTCATACTTGTAGGCTTGATTACATTTACCTAATTCGATATTTTCTAACCTCAACAGTATACAGTCTTTTAATTATGTCTTGTTGGATGATCATTGTTTTTGTATTTTCTGTTTAATTATATTTCACAACTGAATCTAAATCCGGTGACATACAGCGAGGCAATTCTGAGATTCTTTCTATGAGTTATTATTTGTGATGACAATCTTAACAACATAAGATATGCAGATGACACAGTGTTGATAGTGGACATGGAAAGAAAACAACAAGAACTCCTACAGAAAGGAATGCGAGAAGAAAGGATTAAACATTAACTACAAGAGAACAGAATGCATGGTTGTTAGCAAAGAGACAAGCCCAAAATGCAAATTACATATCGAAGATACCAAAATTTAAATATCTGGGAAGGATGGAAAGTGCAACACTAAAATCCAAGGGCGCATTGGGATGGACAAAGATGCATTTTAAAAGCTAAGCAGAGTATTTAGAAACAAAGAAAAGAGTACGGAACTGTTGTAATATGTTCACCAATATGTTAGTGAATGCTAGACAATGTCCTCAAAGATGAAAAGAGACTTTAAGCAACAGAAATGTGGTTCTACAGAAGGGTGCTGACAATACCATGGAGTGAATATGTGAGCTACAAAGAAGTTTTAGAGAAAAGGAAAACAAAAAAGGCACAAAGAGATATTTCTAGGATGTATACTGAGGAAAGAGGGTTTGAAAAATTTGATACTTAAGGACAGATTGAAGTCAAGAGGGACAGAGAAAAACAACACATAACTCACTTAATGAGCTTGAGTAAATGGATGGCAGTTCAAGTTTTAAGAGAAATAACAAAAAGACAAAATTTGTTAAAAGCTACAAAGGACAGGAAAGTATGGAGAGGGGACATGGTATATAAAGAAAACATGCCTGGCCAAGTAAACACTATTACCAGTTCCTCCTTTAGAAACTTTATTGTTTCATTAATTGCCATGTTGAAACAAATATGCTTCCCAAGTGTTTAGTTGAAGGCAACAGGATTTCTTTCAGTATTATAGCATAATCTTAAAAGTATTCATGATTTCATTAATGAAATGCAACTTCCCAGTTCAACAGCAGTGCTTAAAACTCCAAGTTTTAATGTTGCCACCATGATGCTTCACTGTTGATATCAAGGCCTTTGATTAGGAGGTTTTGAGAAGCATGGAACCACCTCTTAATTGCTGGTGTTCCAGGTGGTAGTACCTGTCAGGGTCCCAGCTATGGGCAAATCGTTAACCACCAAAATGGGTCAAAACCCTATAAAAGTATAAAAATAGGTTTTAATACCAGCAATACCTTTTTTGAAAAATTATTACCAGCAGTACATTTTTGGGAAAAAAAAAATATTACGGGCAATACATTTTTGGAAAAAAAAAAAAATTACCAGCAATAAAAATCTTGTCGGCATTAAATAACCCATTGAGGTTGGTATGCTTTAAACCAACCAAACCAAACACTTTGTATATCCCAACATGATTACGTTAAACGCATTGCTTGTCATCAAATTGGTGCATTTTTGATATCACAAAATTTTGAAATATTATTCTTCTGTGCAAATTTTAAACAAAACTATGTCTCAGATTCAGTAGCTTTTTCTGATTCCATCATCAGCTATGTAAGCCTATCTTGTTTAGAAAGTATTTAATTTTTATAATTGAAACTTTAGAAGAACATACATTTTTTTTTATATCGTTAGCAACATCTGCTACCAGTTTTCTTGGATCTTCATGCACCAAACTCTTGATATAATGAATATGGCTTGGGATGCCAGCTTTCAGAGATGACCTGATTGTTTCTGTACAACCTCCAATTTCTCTTGATTTTTCACCATTTTGGCAAGGATATTTTTGCTTAAAATCAGCGTATTCATTGTGAACTCACTGTTCTGCTTTTGTAAATAACATTTTTATTTTAAAAATGCCATGTTTCTTCAGGATCCAGACACACTTTTTTAATATCTGAATTGCCATGATTTCTTAGAAAGATAGTGGAATAGTTTTCAAACATCTTTTCCTGGCTGCTGCCCAAGATGAAAGTGTTCCATCTATATTGCTATTTAATCCATAACTGGGGAAAAAGCAAGAGATTCATACCTCTCTGTAGGGTATCAGTGTGAAGTAGGTAGAAATTTAGGCTTGACTTGCCAATTCTATTTTCTGCACTGATAACAGTAGTGCTACCCACACCTCTAAATAAATAAATAAATATTCTTTTAACTCAGGTGATTTTTCTAAATTGAGCCATTTTTGAAAGTCTATACTCTGAAAACTATAAATTTCTAAGAACTATTTAACATAGCATACTATATTTATATTGAAATTTACTTAAATCATTAAAAAAAAATCAAATATACTTCTATATAAAACACTATTTTGCAGGAGCAGCCTTCTTTGTTTTTTCATTGTTGCATATTCATATTCTAGAGAGTTCAAATGCTGTAGAGTTCCTCAAAAAATAATAAAAATATATGGTATATTTCGTTTAGAAGAAAATTAACTTTTTATAAAAATTAATAGTATAAACACACTTATTTGTAGGCAATATTATATATTATATACACATATTATAAATATGTATATCTATATATCTATTTATTTTTATATATGTGTAATTCAAATGTTAAACATAACCTAAGGTCCATATATTCAATATTTGATATTTGTTAGGAATTTCTTTTCTGACAGTTTCTGTTTGGAAATTGTGGTTCAAAAACATTGATATTATCTTTTATTTATGCAAATATTTATTCAGCAGTGTTTTTAGGGAAACATTGATTCAAAATAATGTGCTTTGTTAAAAAAATTATGTGTGCAATGTCTAGACTTGATAAAACTCTTTTTTTGAACATTTTTTTATTACTCAGCATCCCTTGAGTTAATTCCACTTTCCATTTCCATCAGCTTCAAATAAACAAATTATCCAAGAAATTTACCTTGCACATTCATTTTTATATATATATATATATATATATATATATATTAGTTTGTTATAGCACAAGGCTAACTGGGGGAAGGAAAATTATGTTGTGTCAAGAGAGTAGCTCCTATTTGCCTTGAAAATCCAAGTGAAAAATGCTGAATTTTGGTCTGAGTATTAGTTCTTCATGTTGATGGAAAAAATGCAAGTATCTTAATCATAATGCAGTTTTTTTTTAATTATCCATTTTAGTTTCAGCTTAATCAAGTCTGGCACAATAGAGATATTCCAAAAAGAGTTAATCTTCCCGTTTTTTCCTACAAAAATAATCTAAACTTTTAAACTTGACTATATATTGATAATTTACTTAATTAACTTAATTAAATTTACTTAATTTAACTTCAACATATTCAATATAAGGCCAAATGTTGCTGTGGGTGGGAGAAAAGATTTTGTGAGGCAAAGAGAAAGATCATGTTGCAGTAAACCATTAAGTAGAGATATTCTATTTGACTTAAAAAGCAGTATTCAAAATGATTTAGCTTAGTCCAATATGAAATGTGAGGAAGGAGATTGTCTAGAGCGATACTTCGAAGTGAGTAAAGTCTGCCTAACTTAAAAATCAAATATTGATATTATGCCTATTTCTTTTCTTAAAAAATGCAGAACAAGAAAATTAAATTAAATTTGAAAATATAACTTTTGAAGTTTCTGTTAAATTTTTTTTTTTTTTTTTTTTTGACAAAATTCTGAAATGAATCATTATCATCATTCCAAAAATTTTTCAGACAAAGATTTTAAACTTTCTAAGTTTTATGATAATGTTCTTGCAGTTGTGTCCATCACCTGGAGATACTCTGGGATCTGAGAACTAGAGATACTGGTGGACCTGCAAGAATCTTGGCTCTTCGGGCATCAAATTATAGAATATAGCAATAGCCTATCCTCTTTGAGAAATTAGACATTTGAAAAATCTAGAAGAATACAGCAACTGACATAGAGTAATAAAAGCAACAATGATGAGGCTATGCGTTTGATCAACTGATAGAATAAAATTGGTAGAAGAGAAATTACCTTCTCTGCTACTGCATACCTAGATTTTCTATGTTGAGAACAAACCTTGAATAGATTATAATCTGAAATGAATTATTAATAAAGTTTTATCAAAGGAAAATATCATCAATATGGCTGAATCATTTGCATGTATTAGGCTATTGTCTTGTGCTGTTTTATGATGTGTTTGAACAAACAATAAAGTCAATATGAATTAAATCTTGGCTGCTCCCCTAATGTTACTAATGATAGAATGGTTCATTGGTTGAAGTTAAAGTGATTAAGTGCAAACTCATCCATAAATCATAGGTTTGTATTTGATTAGCAATTTCTTAATTAACTACTTCAAAAACTTATGTATGTGCACAATTGTAAAACTTTTTGTGTCACATTGAGAAAATTTGACAAGAAAGACAATTGAAAGCTGTATTTTTGTCATGAATAAAAACATAAGCAATCATGAGTCCCCAGATTCCTTTCTTTATTAACAAGTTTTCCTAACTTAGGAAATATAATATTTTCCATTGCTTTTCTATGGTTTCCATTTCATTTGCTCCTCTTCTAAAACATCCTAGCATTTCCATGAGCACCAAGGCAAATCTCATCAATGCCATTTTCCTACCATCGCTGATATACCAGTGCCAGACATGGCCTCTAACAAAAAATTCTTGAGAGAAAACTTATCACTTGTGAGATGAAATGCCTGTGGAAAGCAGTGAACAAGGCCAGGCAAGACAAGATCAGGAATGAGGCAATATGGTAGGAGCAATACCAAACATACAACACATCAAATGACAGAGGATCAAGTGGTTCAGACACCTCATATGCCTATCAACCAACCAGCCCGACGAGCATACACCCACAGGTACTCTGGCTAGAGAGTGAGAGGCAGACCAAAAAGATGCTGGAGCGACTCAGTGGCAGACACTCTCAGAGCCCACAAGATATCTCACCTCCAGGCCACTCACTTTATGTCTCCTCATGATGCCTAACAGAACAAGTGGAAGGAAAAACTAAACTAAACTAACCATTTCAGATTTTTCCTTCTTTTCAAAGCTTGAGTGAACAGTCTGACCTTCTAACCTATAGCCAATTTAGTTGGTTCATTTTATACAGCTTATCAACTCATTGCAGGTTATTTAAAGCCAGAAAATATTTTAAGGTTGTAAGAAATTTTTTTTTTTGATAATGGCTTAGTGATACTAGCTTTACTAATTAACCTGTAGCTGGGGGTAGAAGAGGTGGATTCTTACCTTTCCAAGGATATTTGCACATAAGTGAATATAAAGAACCCAACAAGAAATAGAACTTAACCCCCTGATTAACAATTCCAAGCCATTATTCATTAGACCACCTACACATCCAACCTTATTTGGTATTCCCAATCATTTAGATACTGACCAGGCATAATGTTGCTTAACTTCAATGAGTGTATGAGAAACAGTTTTTCATGTTTCCTGCCAAGGCTTGTATGCAAGAGTGAATGCAATAGACTTGTCCAGAATTTGAAGTCATCTCACTCATTTCATTTTCCCTCCTATATCTAATGACACTGCCCAGACCCATCTTGTAATAGTGAAGATATAAATATTAATCAATTTTAATGTTATGCACCTGTTTCGATGCCATCTTCCTTGTATTGAATTTAATAAATTTTATAAGTAATTCATGAATCTTGTCTTTATATTTCTTCTGAAATATTTTCAAATAGGTTTTTAGAATTTGTAACATTCTTTATTTTAGTCAAAATATTTCTGTACCAAAAATACAGGCAAGACAAGATCAGGAATGAGGCAATATGGTAGGAGCAATACCAAACATACAACACATCAAATGACAGAGGATCAAGTGGTTCAGACACCTCATATGCCTATCAACCAACCAGCCCGACGAGCATACACCCACAGGTACTCTGGCTAGAGAGTGAGAGGCAGACCAAAAAGATGCTGGAGCGACTCAGTGGCAGACACTCTCAGAGCCCACAAGATATCTCACCTCCAGGCCACTCACTTTATGTCTCCTCATGATGCCTAACAGAACAAGTGGAAGGAAAAACTAAACTAAACTAACCATTTCAGATTTTTCCTTCTTTTCAAAGCTTGAGTGAACAGTCTGACCTTCTAACCTATAGCCAATTTAGTTGGTTCATTTTATACAGCTTATCAACTCATTGCAGGTTATTTAAAGCCAGAAAATATTTTAAGGTTGTAAGAAATTTTTTTTTTTGATAATGGCTTAGTGATACTAGCTTTACTAATTAACCTGTAGCTGGGGGTAGAAGAGGTGGATTCTTACCTTTCCAAGGATATTTGCACATAAGTGAATATAAAGAACCCAACAAGAAATAGAACTTAACCCCCTGATTAACAATTCCAAGCCATTATTCATTAGACCACCTACACATCCAACCTTATTTGGTATTCCCAATCATTTAGATACTGACCAGGCATAATGTTGCTTAACTTCAATGAGTGTATGAGAAACAGTTTTTCATGTTTCCTGCCAAGGCTTGTATGCAAGAGTGAATGCAATAGACTTGTCCAGAATTTGAAGTCATCTCACTCATTTCATTTTCCCTCCTATATCTAATGACACTGCCCAGACCCATCTTGTAATAGTGAAGATATAAATATTAATCAATTTTAATGTTATGCACCTGTTTCGATGCCATCTTCCTTGTATTGAATTTAATAAATTTTATAAGTAATTCATGAATCTTGTCTTTATATTTCTTCTGAAATATTTTCAAATAGGTTTTTAGAATTTGTAACATTCTTTATTTTAGTCAAAATATTTCTGTACCAAAAATACACATCAGTAAAAAAACAAATTACAAAAATACCTTACAGCTGTTATGACTGCAAGAGATTTTAAAAGTATATAAGTAATATAGTACTTAGGTATCTGTCTATATCTCCGAGATGAGATGTTATGATTACTTGCATTATTTACATTATTCGGAGTGTTATCATCATCTTCATTGCTATATTCACTACCTTCACGGCCTACTTTGGAAATTGGAATTGTGAACCAAACCCTTTATTTAGTCCATCACGGTAGATTGTTCTAGTTCCATGCACCATGCCTCTTCCAGATGTCTCAGTTACTTTAACTCAACTCTCCAAGTTTTTTGGTTTACCACTGCTGTAACCTGTTAATGAACTCACAACTCTTTGGGTCTAGTCACTGGATCAAATCAATGTCACAAGTATCATTATCTACTGGGCCATGTCTATGAATTTTTGGGACTTCTAAATCTTAATGTCTCAGAAACCATTATTTTACCAATTCTCATATTGCAATTTTTGTTGTTATTATTATTATTGCATTTTTTACCAGAGCTTATATTTTACTGAGGTAATTTGATAATTTCGTTTTAATGCTTCCTCCAATCTTTAACTGAAATTCTTAGATGAGAATTTGAGTTATTCTGACAAGAGAAACACATTGGCCCCATTTATATTCATCACTATTCTACAATGATACTTGCTACTAAACATGAAAAAAGTATTGGTTTTACCCTAGAAATGAATGAGGTTGTCAATACACTGAAACCATCATCAAAAACACGGATTTTGCAGATGATCTCTCACAGATATTGCTTCTCAGTTCATTTCCATATAAATGAATATAAAATAAAATAATAATCTTTTTATCAAGCAGAATAAGATTCAAAGGTGACAATCCAAATCAAGCAGATGATTTTTTTTTTAATATCTGGTATTGGTTGAACATTCTCGCAAAAAAGACAAATGTTAGAAATGAAATAGCATGGATAGTAATATAAAAAAATAAATGCCATCAAGAAGTCAAAAATGAAAAAAGGTTTAAAAGGTCAACAGTAGAAACAGTCATCAAACAACTGGACATTAGCAAAATTACTCGCCAAAAACTCGATAACCCAAATGAGGTCTGATCAAAAAGTATTGGGATGGGTGTAAGTAGTCCTCTTCTGAAGCCACATACTTTATCTAGTGTTGTTTCTATTGATGGAAGCATTCTTGGAATTCCTTTTTTGGGATAGCGAGCAGCTGCTTCATCACATTGTCTTGGATTTCCTTGGCATCTTGAAATCTTGTTGTTTCCAAGTGGGATTTGATTTTTGAAGAGGAAAAAATCATAAGGGATGAGATCTGGGGAATATGGTGGTTGTCTGAACCAGGGAATGTTGTAATTGGTCAAAAACTGTGGTACAAACCATGGTTACTGATGCAAACTCTGCAGTAAGGTGAGACAACCACACTGCACACTATCCTTCCAAGCACTGCTATAAACAATGGAAGGGAATGAGAATGTTATAGTCTAGTTCAATGCCAAATGGCTTTGATTTGCATACTTTAGCTCCATTTTCATAGCAACAATCCTGATACTTTTTGATACGATCTTGTACATTTGGTTTTTGAAAGCAGAACTAAATATCAGTAACATATGGGAACCTACCAAAGATTAATAACACAATTGGTGAAAGACAAGAGCATTTTAGTGGCCATTGCTGGAAATAAGTTGTACATCAGCTTATAGTAAGTGATTCAAATTATGGGAAAAGATCAAGAGGTAGACCTGCAGGAACTGTCATCGAACAATTCATAGATAAGATTGGAATCAACATAGAAGAATTGGGTACAGATGTGGATGACAGAAATCATTGGAAAGAAGTGGTCAGAATGATTTCTTTCAGATTGGTAGGAAGTTATCCTGATTATTATTATTAATATTATTATTATTATTATTTCCTGATTATTTTTTCATTTTCATGTTACTGTCATTTATTTTTGATCACATCTCATTACTGAGTAATCAAGAAAAATAAAGAAAGAATGCCTTTTAACTAAATTTGAACTCCTGTAACACATGTCTTTTATATCTTAAGTAGTAAAGCAGTTTTCACACAGAGACAAGCTTCTTGAGGAAAAATGGCTAAGAGTTCAGATATTGTTGGAATCTATTCTCTATTTCAAATTGATGCGGCTTACTAACAATGGTAAACAGATTGTCTGAGAAAGGGTGAAATTAGTTGTTTCCATACAAGGAAACATTTAGCATTCATTGATTTAGAATTACCTTTGGCTGATATTTATCAAATCTTTTTTATTAAAGCAGTTCAAACAGTTTTAAACTGTTATTGCTTTTGTTAGTATTGGTGTATGCATTCTTGTTAATATTCTGTTTTAAGTTGTATAGAATTCCAACATTTTGATTTCATCATTATTTTCTCTTCTAATTACATGTAGTATGCATTTTAAGTCCTCAAGTGATGTGTTTGTTATTTGGTACAGATTCTTTGTGATTCTGTATTGCCAGTCTATAAGATTTGATGAAGGATGTTTTCCTTTAAGACCAACAAGGTTTATTTGCTTGAAGCCATTTTTAATCATTGATCTGAGAAAACGGTTGTATATAGCTGATTGTTTATACACGAGTTGAATGCACTGCATGACATCCACATGAGAGTCTAGAGCTGATGAGGTTATTTAAGAGTATACCTCAAGTTACTCTGTTAGCATTTTGGTTTTCTAACATCTTGTATTAGCAAAAACTATCCCTAATGTAGCCCCTACTATATTCATTTTCCTTATCTCCTATACTAAACTGATTCTAACTAATCCATATGATGAGGTATTTGAAATGTCTAATATTAATTAATTCTACATTTTAATAAAAATTCATGATAACAGAACTCAAAAAAATAGAAAGAAAAAATATTATTTCTGAGTCTCATAATAAAATTCAAAATGATAATAATAATATAATAATAATAAAATATAATATAATAATAATAATAATGATAGTCTCATAATAAAATTCAAAATGATAATAATATATGATAAAAATATGATCATTCATATTTTTATCTCATTTCAGCCAATGTTTACTTGCCCTTCTTCAGGTTGTATGTAATTCTTGAATGTTACTAAGAATTTATTTTATTTTTGACAAATTAAAAAAGCCTCAAAAATGTTAAGATTATGGCTTCCAATAATGAATGCTGATACAACCTCTAATTCTCTCAGGATCACCTCACTGTAAAGGTTGAATGAGTTCAGTGCAAAGACACACCTTTGTCTTACACCCTATTCTATTTTTGTGCATTTACTGAATTGATTTTCTATCCATATGCAGGCAGTTTGCTCCTAGTTCTATAGAAAGGAAAAATAACAGCAAAGATTAAATGAAGCTAAGTTCATATATGGCTTTATGAGCAAAATTTCAATTCTTGTTTTCGGTTTCTTTTAATTTTAAAATAGGATGATTGATAGTAAAACTGCAGGCTGAAGACTTACACTGCATTTTATTTCAACTGGTATACATACATATCTATTCTGGTTCTCTTAAATCTTTAGTTTTATTTAGCAAGGTGATAAAGCCACTAAGATTCATCTGGTCACTGAGAGTAAAAAAAAAGTCTGAGAAACAAAACATTATTAAGGAGAGAGTACAATAAAAGAAAAGGTTTAAGGAAACAGATGATGATTTACATTGCATTTAAATTATTTGAAGATTGAATTTGACTGGACAGCAAGAAACCAGAAGAGAGTTTTACAATTAAGAAGTATGAGAGAAGAAACTGTTAGCATAGAACTTATGGTTACATGTAGCAGTTTCAACAGTAAAATGATGAGACCTAACTGCCAATCTAGTACTACCCTTAAATTTATAAAATTGAGGTACCAAAGACAAAAGCTCATCAGAATAATTACCATGAAAATATATATAGAAAAGACACAGGAAAACTACTTTATGGCAGTAAAAAAGTGACTGATGCTGAGATGCCAGGGCAGAACTGATAAAATTGCAGATTCTTTTTTGGACTTTGTTAAGAATCCCTAGATACATAGCCGAAGCACTAGACCAGATGTGGTAGCAATATTCAATGCATGGTTGAATGGTAGAATTATAAAGGTGTAAAATATATTCTGATAAGAAAAATTGTCTATCAGGACACAGTGAACAAACTTTCCTTGCAGTACATCTTGCAACTGATTCAATATAATCATTTCACTTCATGTCAGTGTAAAACAGTAACTCAAGAAGGTGAATCACTCTCCTGTTATTATTCCATAGATTTTTTTTTCAATTATTGTCTTTATCTTTGATGTTTTTAATACAATGTTTTATCAAATGTAGTTTATAGATTTTCTCAAATGTATGTTGCATCCACTTATTAGAATTTGCTTCGCACTATTATCTTTATCTTTGTTGTTTTTAACAGTATGTTCCAGCTGATATATTTGTCAGCTTTCCTTGTAGTAATTCTTTTTGGCATAAACAAACCTGAAGAACTTTTGCCTTTTGTATTACCTTGTATCCAGTCTTGGAAAGTTACTGTATTTCCCAGCTTGGAAGACACACCCTAATATTGGAAAGAAATTTCTAAGAAAAAAAATGTCATTCTCACACAACAACACATTCACCATGTGGCCCCCCACATATTGGCACCACGTATTGCTTAAATTAATCACTTGTCCGATTTTGTTTGTATGGCAATGACATACTTGTCAAGAGCAGAAAGGCTCCAGCCACTACTAGTAAACAGAGCATGTTTAAGCTTGTGGCTCGGCTCAAGGAAGATTTATAGTCTTGGAAATACTTGTAACAGCTAAATACTGAGGTAACATCATATATAAGGCTGAATTAGATAGAGAACTAACATTATAGTGTAATGACTCAACATATCATGTTGCCCCTACCAGTCAAGCCAATCAGGTGACCATCCAAGCTTACTTGAGCCTGGGCATTGCCTCACATTCAACTTGGAAAATGCACACATATTTTTCAGGAAAAAAAAAGTGTGTTTTGTAAGCTAGAAAATACAGTACTTAGATCTTTATCTTTTTTCTTCATTTTTCTTTCTTCTATGAGCACCCAACAGTCTAACAGAATCACAGGACTGAATGTTAAAATTTCATGTTACTAGTGATAAGATGAGAGCTGATTAAAAAAAGTACTGTGTAAGCTTTAGCAAGCATATGATCTCTTTTCGTATCATGTTGGAGAGTACTCACACACACATCATCATCATCCATATATTGAAGTATGCTTGGAATTATAATGATGGCTGATAATATTAATAAATGTGTATTACACATATTAAAATTCAATGTAAATCTGTATGTAGCACTGAAAATAAAGACATTTGATTTTGAAGACATTTTACATTTTTTAAATTCTATCTGGTGGAAACAATTATTGCAATAGTCAAATGTTGTGTGATGAAACTTTTACCTCAGGAAGGCTGAAGAACATACCAGCTGAAACACTGTGTTAAATGCAATACAGGTATTAGTCAAAAAGGTTAACGGAATAAAAGACAATGTATATTTTCAATGTTTGCTATAAAAATAAATAATAATTTGATAGTAACCCTTTGATACCAAAGGGATATAATATATACCTAGTTATTATATTTGATATAATAAATACTGAAATGTGTGTCTTGGTGAATATTATTCAATAAGGGATGAATGTCGAAAGAGTTAAAGAGAAAGCAAACAAATGTAAGAAATGTAAATAAAGAATTTGTGTATTTTGTTGAAACGAGGAGAAAATTAGCAGAGAGAGCGAGAGAGAGAGAAAGTTTCATTGGTTCTGATTTTTGTTTTTGTTTTTTTGCCCTGTGAGGACATCTTGCACTTTCCTGTATTTTCTTAGGTAACTTTGATTTAACTATTCTTATTGGTAGACTTTTTGTTTATTTACCTGACATGCAGCAAAGAAGAGAAAAATACTTTTTGCAATAAACAAACATGAACAACTTTTGCCTTTTATTATTATGTAATGTGTTCAGATGTAGACATTTGCTGAAGAAGATGCTTTTGAAGTCGATTAAAATTTTTTAGAAAAGAAAAAAAAATATATAAAATCATCCCCCCAAAATGACTTGGAAATTGAAAAAAAAAAAAAAATTCTGGAAGATGATTTTGTTGCGATTCAAATCTTACTCTCTCATCTTGTAATTAGAAACCATTTACTTAGAATGAAAAAAAATCCCCCCAAAAAAAGATTTGCACATAACTTTCATGTTGATATCTATTTATATGTACCTTTTTCTCTCTCTCTCTCTCCCTCAAGTGACTTTTTCATATTATGTTTTGTTTTTTTAACTCGATATTTTTCATGAAACTTGAAAGATTAGATAGACAACCCAACACATTTACATCTCTGCATTGTATATTAAAAGGAAACACGCAAAACAAAATGTCTAATTTCAGAATAAGTATGACAAAAACATGTACATGCATACATATTTATATATGTATATCAAATCATTATATGTATGTATATATACACATACACACACATAAGATTCACTAATCATTTATTGAGATATAAAAGCTATTTTTCTACATCTCTTCCTTTTGCTCACATATATATATATATATATGATTAGGTAAATGAGATAACTAGATATTAGCAACCATAAACACGTGTGCTGGCATGCTTACACTGGTAAGCAAGTAAATAATTACCAAATTTAGCCAAGAGGTGGAGACATAATAGTACTCAATGTGATTAGACAGAGCTAAGAAATATATGTTAATAAATACACATATAACTACATTTTGTGTGAAACTTGAATTTCATTGGTTACCCAACTCATTGGGCATGAGATACAGCTTATTGTTTATTTTAAAAAAATATACAGATGGTCATGGGATGGATGCTGATTCATATTTCAAAATTAAAATAGCACAAAAATAGTATTAAAGCAATACTGAGGTTTAAGTGGACTAAATGAGGTGTAGGTATGAGTCAATAATAGAAGAGAAAAAAGGGAAACTGAAGTATGCTCTAAAATTTTTCTGGACACTGTTCATAAAAGACATTTGACTGGTTAAAGGGAGATAATCAGTGTATGGCCCAAAATAAAAGTGGGTGGAAAATTAAATTTAGACGGAAAGTGGTTTATTCAGGATTACAATATTTTAAGAGAAACAATTTTGTGCGCATACAACTATACATAAGCTCATTTCATTTATTTAGTAGATTGGATTATTATTTTAGGATGAATAATTTTTTGTGTAAACATAAATTGCACCTGTACCCCTACCTGGGGATGAATTGATTTTAGCGACCAATTCACTGCAGGTCTGTAGCTATCTGTTTTGGTACCCCAATAAAACTTAGAGAGTGTTGTGGCATTTGCATATTTTTTGTTGTTAAGGGTCATTTTATGATGATAACATGTTTCACTTTTATTAAAGCTTCATCAAGGATTGGGAGAAAATCGAACCCCTCCCCAAGAAAACATGGATATTTTCAATTATGTTTGGGTCAGTTCTCATTGGTTGGACATTATTAAAACTGTGGATAATTCTATGTGTATGTAGATTTGTGAAAAATTTTGTATGCTTACGTAGACAACAAATGGTAATGTGTATTTGCAAAGATGCAAAACTCTTCATAAACCTACATATATACATAACTGCCACTATCTCTCTCACTCTCTCTCTCTCTATATATATATATATATATATATATGTGTGTGTGTGTGCGTGGATTTAGCACTTTCTCTTGTTTGTAAACAAGAAAAATTGATTGAAAAATGAAACAAATTCTCATCTTATTTGAAAGATTGGTGCCTCAATACATATTATCTCTCTTTTATATATATATATATATATATATATATATATATATGTATGTAATGAGAGAGAGGGAGATATAAAGATAGACAGAAGTATGTTTTGAGATAAATTGAAAGAAAATTAAATAATGGCTTTTGTTTTTATAAGTTGATCCCTCGGTAAGGATTGGACTTATTATAATAATACCAATAGACTGTAAGCTGAGCAGGGTAGCCATGACATAATAATGAAATAACACCAATTACTAAGTTTAATTGAGGTCATTACAAAACCATAAGGCAGTGAGGAACTCACTTTCATCATATAACGATATACAAAATTAGTTTGTTTGTATTTTACCAAAAACATTGAAGATAAATCAAATTTTTATGGAATAAATTAAACCATACTTAAACTATTTCTAAATCTGGTCATCTGAATTTAATATAAGTTTCAAAGTTGAAAAATATGAATTAAAATGTAATATTTTCATATTATGGTGTATCAAATATATTATATATATATATATATATATATATATGGCCAAAGGCTTCTTTTCAAGAACTCCTGCAATGTGGAATGAACGGCTACATTCTTAACTTATTCAAGTCAAGAATCAATGTTATCTACTCTACATATCCTTATAAAATGCAACACTTGCTCCCTCCCAATACACAATTAGAAAATCCAATTAAGTAACCCCTTACTTTGATTGGCACTTGCACAAGGTGAACAACAGTAAAATATATACATGTCATATATATTTATGGGTGATGTAAAAGTGTTAGGCAGAAGACAGGAACTGAATGGAATTTTGTATTAGGAACATTGGTATGGGATGATTTTGAAACCTTAAAATATACATCTAGGCTTCTTGAATAGCACAACACATTTTTCTCATTTGTTCCTACAATACCCAAATTGTTAAATTTCTGCACCTGAAAGATTCTAAGGTTTTCAATGCATAACTTGCACTTTAGGCTGTCTCTTTTCATGACAAAACCTATCTTCTTTTATTTTCCTTTCTGAGGCTGCAATCAACACAGTCTATTGTAGTAGGTATATACTAGTTCTTAACTACTTGCCCATTTAAATGTATGCTAAAAGCTTACTGTGGTATTAAGATCTTGTTATGTGACTAATTTGTGAAAATTGTTGTTTAAAAAAGAAAAGTTAGAGGAGGAACCAACAAGTTAAAAATTAAAAAAACATATATTGAAATATAGTGAAAAAAGATATATGCAGTACATGACAAAGGTTTCAAAAAGCAAAGGTTTATATAAAAAAAAGAAAATACTTTTAATACACCCCAATAAAAGAAAATTTGATTCTACTCACCAGTGATGAATTCATAACGTGCCAGAAATCCCCTTCCCCGCACAGCTCCATGAGTATTAAGGATGAGCACCAGTCGAGGGTTCTCACTTGTTAGCTCAGGAGGTAGCAGTTCACCACAAAATTTGTCATGGTATTTTCTGGGACTAATCTGTCCCTTGAGGTTCACAGCCAAGTATCCAAGCATGCAGCTGAAATAAAGAAATCATTTCATTAAAATGAAGAATTCTATTAGTCACACTTAAAGTATTTGGAAAATTACATTATATTTGTTCAATCAAATCAGAAATCTGTATGTCATGTGTGACTATTCCACAGAGCTGAAAAAATAGACCCTAAATTCTGCACTTCCTTTGTTTACTGATTTCATATTCATAAAAATAAAGATAAGTGGTCTGGTTTGGTCCACTCAGGATTTTGTGACTTTAGTAACGATCATAACTGTATACAATTGCTTTCTCAGATCAATGATTAAAAATAGCTTCAAGAGAATGAAGACTGGAGGTTTTAGCAAAGACCATCCTTCTTGAAACCAAGTGGATTGGAATCACTAAAAAAAGAACTGTACCAAATAACAGAAACCACATCACTCGAGGACTTTCAACAGCCACATCAAAAAAAAAAAAGAATAGCACATGTAATGCAGAGAGAAAATAAGTACATAATCAAGATGTTGAAATTCCACACAATTTCAAACAAAAGGTTAGAAAGGAAACCCCCATCAATGCTAGAACAAGCAATAACAATTACTGGATTTCTATCTTCTGGTAAAACTGTCTGGGTTTGGGCTTATTTTAAATCTGATGATTTATTGTGCAGATATTTTACTTCTGAATTCAAGAACTAATCTCAGTCAATGAATGTTGAATATTTCCTTATAAGGGAATATCATATTCAAATAAAATGTTCAAAATTTTGAACCTGTCAGTAAATTAAAAAAAATAATGCTAACATTAGATTAATGTTTAATTTCCTCTGTTAGTTTATCTGATTTGTTAGTTAAGACTCTGTAATTAAATGTTACTTTCTTTTTGGTGACATTTTTCAAAGATTTTATACTATTTCTTGTTGCATCATAAAGCAAAAATATATGAACTCTTATGGCCATATGCAAATTCAGCCAAATGTTTTAGTCAAACACCACAAAAAAATTTTAGTCCAGTGATCAACAGGTTCCTATTTTCAATAACACTGAGAAATATTCCTATTGCTTTTTTAACCTGAGCTGCTAAGAACTACCAGTGATCTTCTATTTTCAGTTGTTCTACAAAGTCTTGATATTTTATTCACAGCTCATCACAATTGAATGTGCAGAAACTTTTTTAAATATTTTAGTGATTTGTAAAGAAAGCTAACATTAAAGTATTTCTTTTGTATTTTTTTTACAACACTGGAAAATGATTTAAAAGCTTGCATGACATTTCTTGATTAGTGGAAATAAACTTAATGTCTTTTTCATTAAATATAACCAAAATCAATCTGAATTTGCACTTTTTGGTAGCGTGAGAATAAGTGTTCCGAAATGATGAAGAATAATTTGGTGCTATGGTTATTGGGCTGTGCACAGTGCAGATGTGAAAGGTTTAAAGAGATCAGACAATATCTGATGAGTAAGTGTCTTTTTATACAATTTAATATTCTATTAAGTAAATGAACTCTTCTTTCTCAGTGCAAGACGTTATGGAAAGAACTTATTATGAGATAACTTCTTTTTAAAAGAAGTTGAACCTTATTTGAAATGGTCACCAATTTAATTCATTCAAAGTCTTGGCTGTAGCAAAACTATTTAGATTCAAGATTCTGTCGATGATGATCAAATCTAACAACCATTCAGTTACTTAATTAAAGTCATAAAGAAGAGGGAAATTATTGAAACTGTGAATAAATTGTATTTGCAGTTTTTCAAATTTTTCTGAACAATTAAGAAAATATAGAATCAAGAGAAATCAACAACAGAAAAATGTTAGTAAAAACCTAAACTCATTTGGCAAAAATTTCTTTAATTTTCATCATTTGGGATAAAATTAAGACATTTTGGTTTACTTTTTATTAAAAAATAAGATATTTTTTTAAAGGAGATACCATTTCTTCAAGATAATACTTAAAAAGTTTAGATGAGTTACAAATTGAAACAGTAATATTTTAAAAAGAAAACAGTCATTGCAATAATTTTTAACATTTGTGTCATAGAGTTACCAAGAGTTTTTTAAAATTAAATACAAGGATAGACAAAAAATTATTTAGATTGCTAAAAAGCAATGAAAGAATATTAAAAATAGTATAATGACTAAATTTCCCATAAAAGACAATTCAGAACAAAATAAAATTGAGTATGTAATACATATAAACAGTCATTGATAGTTTAAATTGTTTCTAAATATTAATATTGCAAAGACGATATTGGCAAGTAATAAAAATGGAAGTTTAAATGATTATATTTCCCTTTAATTTATGGTACATTATCACTTAAGGACTTTCAACAACAGCAACAACTAAAATGGTTGGCATATGAAGAGAAAATAATTATATAATCAAGAGGTTGATATTTCAAACAAAAGGTTAAGGAAAAAGAAACTCCATCAATACTGGAAAGAGTGATAACAGCTATAGAACTTGAAAGACCTAATTTCCAGAAAAACTGTTTTAAGAGAAAGATTCTATAAATTCCAACCAAAAGTAATAGTGGCTGTTTGGTCAATTTATGCTAAATGTTTCTTTATAAGATAATGTCTAATCTTAGCATTACAATTTATTGCCACCAAGTTATTGTTAATTTGAAGCTTGTATAGTTTGTTTCATAGTTATGGAAAATTTAAAAAAAACTCTAAAGACAGAAAAGTGATACAGTGTAACATGGATATAAGAGAGTTGCCGGGACTGGATAAGAAGTCTCTTATATCTGGGTTTCTCTTATATCCGGGTTTGGTCTATTTTGTTTAGGTAAGTATGGCACTAATTTGGGACCATGAAAATCTCTCTTATATCCGGGTTACACTGTAATCAAATCAAATCAAATGAAGTAACTTCAATAATATAGTGGCCAACCTGGATACTGGGAAATTTTCCAGTGGGCCCCAAAGTGATGGTCTATCACTTTAGAAAAAAGTAAAAAAAAAAAAAAAAAATTCATTTTTATTATAAAATTATTAAAATTATTTTTTAGTCTTTGTATTATGGTCACATTAACATAAATATAAATAAATAATAAATAAAAATAGAAATCTAAATAAATATAATGCTTGCATTAGCATAAATAAATAAAACAATATTGACTAGATGTAACATTTTATTTACCTAAAACCTTTACTTTTATTTTTTTCCCTTTGACTATGTTTTGGGTCCTTTTGATTGGTGCTTTTTACGAGTTTCCCCCCGGTAGAAATTTTTGACCCAATTGGCCACTGGTTAGCAATCCTTGAGTTTATGAAGTATCAAAATGTGCCACTGTTTTTGACTAAATTAAACATTTATTCCAAGAAACATCTTCCCCACATATCCCCCTAAAACTGTACCGCTTACTCTCTAACCATTTACCTCAAGTGGCTCTTGGGCCTTGTTCAGATTGAACATTATTATTAAAAAAAAAAAAAGAAAAGAAAGGATAACAGTATTGGCAAAGCAATTTCAAAATCTAGCCGGGACTATCTGCTTACACTTTGCATCAATGCACCCTTAGGAATGGCATGAAGCTACATCTCCCTCACCAGCTATGGATAAACAGAAAGGCAACTGGAGCTCTTTTGTTACATAAAGACACTTCCTTTTTGATGTTTGATAAAATATCAAGTGAGGCTTATTGCTTTCTTATGGTACCATATGAAACAGTACATTTTGTCATATGTTACTTAGAGAGGAGATGGGCATTTCCCTCATTACCTAGAGTAATATAAAGTGTAATTACTCTACATGGTACTCTTCTGATCTTAAGAAAGGAAAGAATAAATGAACAGGAGGCTGCTATATCAACAAGATGCAATTACAAAACCTTTGTTTAAGATCTTCTTAAAAACGTTTTAATGTCAAGTAAGTTTAGCATTCTACAATACAAAGCCAAAAGTCTATCTGCTTGCCTAGAAAATTTGCATTCAAAATCCTGGTTTAGGTTTGAACCAATAAACATAAATCTATTTTCAGTCATGAGGTACAACAATATCTCATTACTTCAGAGTAGAGGTAAATGTAGAGGATGAGTATGAAAGATTTTTACACAAATCATCTCACTCTCCAGTCTTGTTGCATTCAAGTTAGGATTGTTTTATCTTTCTAATTTTATCAGTCCTTCTTATTTAATGGAGTCATTTTGTCTGCAGATCAGTAATCAAGGATGAAAGAGACTTCATAATACAGAATTTGAGTCATTTTTTTTTTTTTTGGAGAGTCAACAACCTGAAGTATTTGGCAAAACATCCAGTCTTCTTTCTGAAGTCCAGAGAACCATCATTAATGAGAGAGAAAAGCTAGTTTCAACTTTCAAAATTATTCTGTATCATGTTTCCCATTTTGTACATCCCATGTGATGCAGCTCTTGATGAAGCCACTTTTGCCCAATTATACTGGTTTGTAAATGATGAGAAACACTTCAAAAATATATGCAAGCAGAAATTGAATGCTTCTATCATTTTGTAGTCATAACATCATGTAAAAAAAAAATGCAAGGAGAATACTTTGATATTTTCAAGTAAAATCATTGCCTGTCAACTGAAGAAGGTATTTCCTGAAAAGGCAAAATGGTCAGTAAAAGAGAATAATCACTAAAGTAAAGTATAAATGAGACTTTAAAAATTTAGAAGATCCTACAGCATAAATTTTCTCATAGATTTTTATATATAAATCTACAAACGTTTTTATGAGGAAACTACTTATTTATTTTCTTTAAAGAAGAGTTCTGAAATTGTGGGGATTACCCTCCAATTAGTCTGCCAAAACAGCTGTTAGTTGGTCCTGTTTAAGACTGGACATAAGCTGCTTCTTTTCACTCTTTTCATTTTAAATTACTGTAGAAAACTTGTAAAGTCTTCCATTCTAGAGAAACTTAATCATCTGGTGATGTAGGGCATCTCCTTCATGTATACACACACACACACATTTCCTAATTGCTAGGTTTTAATGTTTTTCTTTTCTTTTTCAGCTCTGTCACACTAGTAGATTTTTTCTCTTTTGTTAATCATTTTCATTAGTTATCCAAAAATAGATGAAAATATCAATATGCCCAAGTTTATTTCTTTTCTCCTTTTAACTCTACAAATGACATTTATATGTAAAAGTTTTGGTTGCCACTGCTTTTGGTTGAGCAAGAAGTAACCAAATCACATTAAATAAAAATCTCAACATGGCACACCAACTGAAAGAAATTAGCAGTTTAAGAAAAAAAAAAAAAAAATAGAAGAATATTTTAAAACGATACATTTAAATAAAGATATTTTTAATCAGTTCACCCCATGCAAGGTGATAATGCCACTAATATGCAAGTGGCTACTGGGATTGAAAGAGAATGAAAAAGCCTTTAGAAGGAACTGGAAACCCCATCCTAAACAGGAAACAAAGGATAAACTTCTACTCCCATTCAAAAGACTGGGGAGGAGTGTAAATTGGATAATAGAGACAATTTAGAATTCAATGATAATGTTGATTGAATCTAATAGATGTATTTATAAACAAGCCATGTCTTAAACAATAACAATCAGTAAGCCAATAAAAAATATTTCATAAAGCAGTAGAATTTCTCTTTGAAAGAAATTTTAAAGGATAAAATTTGAAATAGTGAACAATAATGAATTTTTAATAAGAAGAATAAGTTTTGTTTGAATCCCAAACAAATATTTAAAGTCCATACTTATAAATGTACAAAAGATAAATACAATATTTTGGGGTTCTTTGTCACGTATCAATTTTCTCCAAATGGAATATTCCACAAGATGCATGCGCATGAAAGTAGAAAATGTTCTTATATAACAAAATGTGGAATCTCAAAACATGATTTCCTTTCAGTCAAAAGTGAAAGACAGCTTCTTTCTTTTGAGTGCAAATCTACTTTAAATACTAAACATGCTGATGTTATAGACATCAGGGCTGCTGTAGTTTTTAGCATGAATTAAGTTTTTGTATTTTTTTATATTTAGATTGAACAGTGTGAGTAAATTCCATAACCCACAAAATGAAAAATTGAAAACCCTTGTGTTAACAATAGTTTTGATCAATGAAAAATTTTTAAAACGTTTGCTATAACAGTTAAAATGTTAAGAAAAATCCCACAAAGTTGTGACAAAAATTAATTGACATAAGAATGTCTCCGTTTTGTTGCATTATTAGAAGGAGAATATATTGTCACATGTAACTTGTCAATTTTTGTCATAATAAGTGCCAAAATAGCATCAAATGTGTAGTATTACAACTCAAAAGGCCTGGAACAAAAGATGTTTGTGTCTGTGAACCTGTTTGCTTTCTTGACAACAATGAAATGTCAACCCCAAAAGTACATTTTTGAAGATTTTAGTGCTGAGAGTCCAATCATTGAAAATATTTGTGGCCAAAGGGAATTTAAGTTATCAAAAATACTAAATCTTGATGATTGACAGTAAAACGAGAATACATGTGTTTTTCAAGGTTTAAGAAAAATTTGTTTGTCCTTGGTTTTAGGTTAGTTCCACATGATTAGCACATTATAAAGCGAGTAATTCACCACATATTCCTTTTCTTTTCCTTTTTTATTACCGAGAACCTTTGCATGTTATAATTAAGGACAGAATTGGCATCTACTCTTTTATCTTTGTTGTTTTTTTTCACACTATTTCAGCTGACCTACTCCAGATATGTTACATCTGCTGCTATTTAGAAGTCATCTAGTGTTTGATTATTTTTCATCATTCTAACAGGAATGACAGTGTTCATACAAGGTTTGATAAACGTTTAATAAACTAACAATTTTTAATGATGACTTATTTTTAATTTGGGCAATGCTAAGTAATATTAAGACTCGAAAAATATTACAGGTTCAGAAAAATGTTATCAAAGCCCAAATAACTTCAGTGATTATAAATTGGAAAAGAAATAATCTCAGTTTAAAGGTCAACCTTTATTTTTAGTTTCTTTAATTTGTTCCTGATGACCCCTGTTTTTTTAGCTGAGATCTTATCACTGACAAAATGAAGAAATTTGGAAAAGAGAAATTTAAATTCAATTTAAACTTTCAGCATTAACTGACATTAATAACAGTTTCATATTTTCAGCTCCTTTTTTTTAATATCATTTATATATTCTTTTGCAGTCATTTCAAATTATTATGATAGGTTTCATTTAGTTTTGAAATTTATTTCAGCTTAATTTGCATTTCTAATTTTTTTTACCTTCATCTGTTCTACTTCCTGTTTTAGTGTTCATTTTCATTTTTTTTTACCGAACTGCTATTTTATTTATGCTTTCGTAATATTTAAAACATTTGTCTTATGTTGCTATTTTAGTCTTTTCAGTTCTTATTTTACTTGCAGTCTTAATTTTTCTGTATAAATTTTTATTATTTGTGATTAATCATTGAAATGTGCTTAAATTTCATTTACTTTATTTAAGTTTACTTATTTCAGTTTAAATGTTTTCTTTATTTTTTCCTGATTGTCTTCCTTTGAAACTCTTCAATATTATTTTCATTTTATTAGGTTTTTCCTTTGATTTTATTCTTATATTTTATATCTTTTTCTAATTTATTCAAGACTTTTGCTGGAAAACTTCAATTCATTTTATGAAAAGATTTTTTGCCTAATTTAGATCTGGAAAAACAATTGTCTAACTTTATATTGTATTTTTACTTTATTCTTTAACAATTTTTTTACACAACTATTTTGTTTTTATTTTTAGCTTTTTAAATTATCCTTTTAATTATGCTTTTAATGCTTCATTTTTATTTTATTGCATAGACAAACCTTTCACATTTAAAAAAAAAAATCCATTATTTCTTTCTTTTTAATTTCTGTTTTATTCACTTTTTCTTTTCTTTTTTATGTGTAAATCTGATTTTGTTTTGTATTTTATTCGTTCTCCATTTTCCTTTAATTGCTGAATGTTTCCTCATCTGAAATAGATTTTTACTTTGCTCTCTCTTTAATTTAGTTATCAAATCAATTTTCAGCAGTTACACAGAAGAAATGCCCCCTGAAAACTTAAAATTTTATAAAAGAAACTTGCAGAACTCTGTATTTTTTCAGTTTCCTAAAATAAAGTATTTACTATTTTGATATTAAATGTTGTCATTGTTTTCAAATGGGTAGATGAATAAAAAATATTATCATTCCTCTTTATTTATATATAGTCAGTTTTTGCTTCTTACAGCTTGACCCAACCTTCACCTTCTATGTGTCATGTCCCTTCATGATGTAGTCGAACATGGCTCACCATAACTTCCTTTCTTTTTTAACTTAGTAAGTTTTATCTTTTCATTATCACCTCTAATCTTGTTCTGCCATCCATTTAAACAAGTTCATTAGGTAAGTTACTCATTACTTTCCTCTATCCCCCTCCTGTTTCAAGACGTCCTGTGACAATCAGATTCTCCAGGGCTGAAGTTTAATATTCTTTCTGCTCTATAACCTAACACCAGTTTTTATGTGCTTATAAAATATTTTGTTTTTCTGATATTAAAGATTTTCATTTAGAATTTTGTATTTCATTTTTGAAATGAGCAATTGTACTTATATACTTCACTTAATTTGAAGTATTATTCTCATTTTGGTTGTTATAGGTGTTAATATAGATACAACGTTTCAGCCAACTACCCTGTGGACATCATCAGGTGTTCATTGTTTGCCTGATATAGGATATCTCTTGATTACTGCATTATTTTCTTTCCCTGTGATGCCAGTGCTGATCCAGAAATTAAATTCATCACCACTAGATGACAGTGACATATATTTTAACCAACTCCTATAACCAGATCAGTCATATTCTTTCAGAGCTTTTATATTGTCAGATATTTTCAGAATTTGGTTTTTCATAGTTGGGTTGTATAGATTTTGCAATAATTTTTATTTCATTTATGAGATAAGCAATTATCAGTATATATATTTTAGTCATTCGTTTGTAGTGGACATAGAAAAAATGCTTTAATGCCAGATGAAAGATTTGAACCCTGTGTAAATGGTTTCTTTGCTATATTCAATACAAAATTATTTATTAGCTACAATGATTACAACCTGCAAGAGTTTTTTTATTCATCTAAGGTTTTAAATTATGATAACATTCTTGCAAACCATAGTGAGGCAGACAAAAACAATACCTTGCCCAAGGGTGACCTAGAAATATACTATTGATAAATAGATTAATTTACTAAGAACTTTGGTACATTTCTTTTATCCTCTATACACTTGAGAAGACTGAAGCAGTAAATCTGACCCACATCATAGTGGTACTTCTTTAGAGAAAACAAAAAAGATTAGAGAAGAATTTTAAATTCCAATTCCAGAGTACTGGTTTCATTTCTGGTATCAAAAACTGTTCAAGGTTAAATATTTCCTTGACTCTCTTTTATTTGTACCAGTCATTCGGTCTTGATTATTTTGCCAAAAGCAAGATTTTTGAGTGCTACACACCAAAACTAATAGTTTTATCTTTTATGTTTTGTTCTTTTCACTTGTCAGTCACAAGCTATTCAGTTGCAAATAAAATAAAAATCCAATCCCAATAAAAAGAAAAGTACTTTTTTGAATCATGATTTTAGGTATTTTCCCTGTAACAACCTCAAGGCTGTTTTTTTTTCTTTTTTCTTTACATTTTATTTTCCCCTCTTCCTCTATTTTTTTTTTTTTTTTTTTTTCTATCCTTAGGCTTTTAATAACTTTCTCAGAATTGAAAGCCTGGTTATGAAGATCTTTATAAGGTAATAATATTATGATCTGCAGCTTAGGTGGATGAGAGGTTGGAAAAAAAAAAATGGAGACATTTAAAAACATGATTTAGTTCAGTTGAGCCTGGCACTGCCATCACGCAGTAGTTTTGTCATTTTTCCAAAGACAGAATTCGTCATGTTAAATTACATCTTTTATTGCATTTTCATGATCTTAGGGTTAGTTTTTTTAGAAATACTGTCATACTGTGACATGAAGCAAGTTGAAAATATATATCGTGACTGTTCACAACTAATTTTTTTTAAAGATTTGTATGGAAAAAATATATTGGCAAATTTTCTTATTTAAAAATACAATTTTTAAAGAAAAACAGAATTGAGAACAGTTTCTTGTGTTATTGTCTAACATTTATTGGCTAGAACTCATTTTGAATACTCTACTGAAGAGTAAATGGAGTATTTGTAAATGTGGATTGGCTTTAGCCATTTTTTGCATCTTCTTGACAAGTTTCAATAAAGAGAGTTACAAAGAGAAGTGTACTTAAGATTTCCTTTTTATCTGAACAACATCGATAAATACAAAACCATTATACAACTCATAACATTCTTACAGTAATTGACTGAAAGGAAATTTTATGTGAAAACAAACATCTCAAATATTTTTTTCTCTTATTCCTAGGTTGACAAGAAATTATATCTTTTCAAAAATGATATTTTTAATATTTGTTTTGAATAAATTCTGAATTTTAAAATGTGGCATAAATAATTTTCTCTTGGAAAATTTTTTCTTTCAATGTAGATATACAAAGCTAATCAGTTTAGTATAAAATAGTAATCAATTAAGATAGAAGAGAAATTTTTCCTGAAATACAATCCGTTTTTTTTTTAAGCACCAATAAATCAAAGAACAGTAATCAATTTGGAAAACCACTTTAAATACTGGAAACCGACAAGCAAAGTTTAGAAAAAGAGTCAAGCATTGGCTGCCTTGAATCATGTTTACAAACTTAATAAAAAATGATTAGGCATTTGCCATCTTAAATCATGTTTATATCTGATGGAATGATTGTCTGCAGATGTAAATATAAATCTGGCTAAGTACAATGAAATCTGTGTTTCTTAATGCCTCGTTTTTACACTAATTTTTGAATTAGATAAGAAATGTTGACCATGTCCTATAATTTTGAAGAACACAAGTTAGGCATTTCATCAACCATTTTGTTTACATGTTATTTCTTCTTGTGCAATCAAGCACTAATTCTGTCCCTGCAAGGGTCATTTATCACTTCATCGTCATCAAAGAATTTGAAAAAATAAATCAAGCCTTTTTGTTGTATGTTGTTGTATGATGAGGATCATTTGCAGCTAAGTTTACTCCCAGAGAATAGCTTATCAGGTATAGGGTTGGACAAGTAGGTGCCACCTGCAATACATATGATTTGGAATTCAGTTGGTATTACAATGATATGATCAACAGAGCAGCCCAAATTAATAGATGTCAAATGTTCAGCTGCTTCTGAGGAAAAGCAAGACAAAATCGAGGACAAGACATTAGAGAAGGAAAAGTGTTAGATAGTAAAATGTGAGAAAAGAAATAATAAAAGGAAGTGAAAAAGAAAGGAAGAAAGCATGAAAAGAAAAAGGAAAGAAAGAATAAAAAAAAGGAAAGAAAGCATGAAAAGAAAAAGGAAAGAAAGAATAAAAAAAAGGAAAGAAAGCATGAAAAGAAAAAGGAAAGAAAGAATAAAAAAAAGGAAAGAAAGCATGAAAAGAAAAAGGAAAGAAAGAATAAAAAAAAAGGAAAGAAAGAATAAAAAAAAAGGAAAGAAAGAATAAAAAAAAAGGAAAGAAAGAATAAAAAAAAGGAAAGAAAGAATAAAAAAAAGGAAAGAAAGAATAAAAAAAAGGAAAGAAAGAATAAAATGAAGTGAAAAAGAAGAAAGAAAATATATAAGTATATGAAAAAAGAAGACGAAAGGAAAGCATGAAATGAAGTGAAAAAGAAGAAGGGGGAAAGAAAGATTGAAATGAAGTGAAAAAAGAAAAAGTATGTAAGGATATGGAAAAGGAAAACAAAGAAGAAAAGAAAACATGAAAGGAAGTGAAAAAGTTGAAGAAAAAGAATGAAAGGAATTGAAAAAGCAGGAAAAGAAAGAAAGTATGAAATGATATGAAAAAAGAAGGAAAGAAAGCATGAAAGGAAGTGAAAAAGGATAAATTCCTGAAAAGAAATGAAAAAGAAGTAGAAGAAAAGGAAGCATGAAAGGAAAAAGAAAGCAGTAAAGAAAGAAAAAGGAGGGAAACAATAAAAGAATTTGGAAATGAAAATTAAAATAGAAAGAAAGAAAGAGAAAAATGGTAGGCAAAAAAGAAAAGAGTAAATAGAAAGAGAAGAAAATGCCTTTGCACGAAAAATGTTTTGAGAGAAAGTAATATTTTATTTAATATTTCGAAAAAGACAATCTTGTGTTATCTTTAAAAGTATTTTCCATTATTCCATGAATTATTCTGATTAATATCTTCATCTTTGTTTTGATTACTTCTTTACATACAGTGTGCTCTTTGACCTTTGCTTGTGTTTTTAAAATGTCTAAATATTTCATATATATCACAATGCCTTATTGATTCTTGGCACAATGTGAGAATGCCATATCTTTACAGAAGATGATTTTGTTTGAGCTTGAGTCGTCATATGTTCTCCTTTCTAATGTAATCATACTAAGTTTAACTAGGGATGGTGAAGAAAGGGTTTTGGATAAATCCTCAACATTGCATTTCAGCAGGAAATTTATTATTTTTCAAGCCATTTTACCAAAATCGTTCAATTTATTTATAATATTTTTTCAAATAGTTTTCAGCCCACTTTTCTTATTCTATATGTTGCATCCCCTCAGGATGTTTAGCGATCCTGGCACTCTCCAATTTCTTGTCCTTTGCTGCTCTACATAACTTTTGTCTTTTTGCCGTCTCTCTCAAACCGTGCCCTACTTTTGTGACTCAGTGAAAACTCATTGCCACTTTTGTGATGCCAACGAATACTCATCGTCACTTTCGTCTTGCTCATTGTAGTAGAAACTTTTACAATTGTAATTGCAGATACAACTATAGTATGCCATTGAACAATACTGGTGTCAGATGTCTTCAAATAACACTCGCACCTAACAGTACTTGCCCAATAATACTTGCTTGAACAGCAATACATATAGTGATCCAAATAGAGAAATAATATAGTGAATAGTGTAGAGAAATAGTATAGACGAGAAATGGTGATCCGTATAGTAATAGAGGATAGAATAAAAATAGTGATCATTTTGCAAGTTCCTACATATATGCATTTCCGCTATGGTCACATGATCTAATTAATTCAATAATGGAATCGCCTGTGTTTACCCACTGGCAATCTCTGTTCAAACTCAAGTGTCAGCAGCGACATTTTATTTCTATATAACACCCACTATCCATTCACTCAAGCTTATCAGTTAGATTGTGTATTTCTTTCTTTTGGTTTTCTTACCTTCAATCTGTTCAGTGAGTATTAAATTTTCCAAGCCCTCTTTCCTCATTATGTGTTCCATAAATCTTAACTGTATCTCCCTGAGTATAAGTACCTTTTTGTTGCCATCATCTTTAGAATTTTGTCATTGCTCACATGTTCGATAAATGGTATCCTCAGCATCCTTCTGTAGAACCATATTTCTGTTGCTTCAAGTCTATTTCATCTGTGATTGTCCTGCATTCACTGCTATATTGGAGTAGTGATATTACATAAAGGTTCAGTACTACCCTACCAATGTTAACTTGATAGTATAAACACTATTTTGGTTTAACTGACAAGATAGCATTGATTTGTTAGTGTGATCTTAATGGGAAACACAAGTCTAAATCCATTGGAATTTCCAAATACTTATAACCACTGACCAATGCTGTTTGGTACTCTTATATGATTTGGGACTTTACATCTAATAATATATAAAATATATGTCATATATAAGATAATATGCCTATGCAGTACATTCCGCTTAAATGCAGCATCAGTTACAAAGAATGGCAACTTTGTAGGACCAGATGTGAAAAATCAGAATGAAATATATGCAATATTTTCTCCTTTTCATGAAAATTTGATTAAAACGAATGACTATTTACTGAGACCAAAATCCACAGTCCCATTGTGGCTTGCAGAAGTAGTATCCACTGTAATGATATATATTTCAACTCAAACAATTCTGACAGAATCTCTTACAGAGCTGAGTATTAAGGTCTTGTGTTAACAGGTAACATTAGAAGCCATTTTCTGGATGACTCCTTTTCGAGGAAGCATTAATGGATTCCCAATACCACAACTGCTACAACTGAAGATCTTTAAATAGCTTTGCTTTGACTCCTGGTATGGTAGACCTTAACTGTTAAAATTATATCTTATGCAGTGGTTTCTATAAGATATTAAAATCTACATGCTTTACTCACAGTTTTATTTTATCACAAATTAATGCATGTATTTTTATTGTCCTTGCAGGCTTTCAACCACATTTTTAACCATATTCAACAGAAGAAAAGGTGTCTATAGTTTCTATTTACACATATATTTTTTAAACCAGAAAATTATTTCATTTCAGATTGTGGCTTTTAAGTGTTGTTTAAGTCTGATTTTAAAGGACAGCAGGATTCTTTCATATATTCTCAGCCAGAACTACATGCAGCATTGGATAATATTTTTCTTCTACAAAGAACTGGCCTTTGTTGGGAGATTGTGTAATTTTACTATGAACACTAGTCTGATACTGTACAACTTTAGATCTTTGCAGCAACCTTTCTTGCGATTGAGTAGGAAACTCTAATTTTACCCTGAAAAGTGTTTATAGAAAAGACACAGAGAAGCTATCTTCTGGTTGTGGGAAAGTGACTGAACCCAAGATGCCAGGTCAGGGCCAATAACAATGCAGATTCATCTTTCAATTTTTCTCAAGAATCTCTAGATATAAAGCAGAATCATCAGACAAGATGTGACAGCAATATTCAATGGACAGATGAATGGTAGACTTATTAATGTGCATGATAAATTCTACTGAGAATAAAATGTCTTGCATGATATAAGGAACCAACCTTTAAAGCAGTAGACTTCGCAATTCAATATAATCATTCCGCTTTTCATGTCAGTAGAAAACATGAGACCAAGATGGCACAGTGAGTTGCTTTCCTGGAGGTTAGTACCAGTGTGAAGATCTTACTTATGATAAGTGAATCTAACTGTAAGTGAAAGTTTACCCTATGTTGATATTCGTGTACCAAAAATTGTATTTTCTGAGATGATCTACTTGATTTATCTGTTATGGATGAAGAACTCAATGCAAAGTAGAAATTTCTTTAGAGCATATTTAAGTTGGATGAGGTCAATGATTCTTTACAAAAGAAATAAAAATAATTTTTTTTTTTTACTAGAGTACAGTACCCACCTAAAACAAAAACAGCAAAAGCAAAAATTAAGACTACATGACTTTGTTTTATTGGATAGGGTCCAATCTCTTTTGTTTCAAATTCAAATACCAATTCTGTGTATCTTTGTGATGGTAAGTGAATTGAGTCTAAGATGTAGAGATCAGTGTCATTTGAGCCAAACTGTGTCTTTTCTGTTTGGCTCAGATGGATTTAATTGGCTCAAGAGAATTGTAAAACAAAAGGAAGAGAAAATTACAATTTAATTACTAACTAAATTCAACCTCTATGAACAATAAAAACAAAAAGAAAATGAAAGCAGACTATCAATGTTTTAGAATTGATTTTAAATACTAAAGATCACTTTCTTTCTTAGTAATGACTGGAGAATACGCATTTCGAATACAAAAAAATCTATGAGCTTTTCTTTCATGTCTGAAACTGATCTCTTTCATTGAATTACAAAGTCAATAAATCTGTCAATATAAATTCATTTCCACAATGCATTTATAGAAGTTATAATTATCTTTAACAATTACTGCAAATTTAGAAACATCAGTTTTATTTTTTTTAAGCAAATCTAGTGCTAAAGAACCTAAATTCTTTGAGGGAAAGAATATTTACTCATGAGAGCAAATGATATTTATTGATTTAGTGATGAAGTGTTTATAAAAATAACACTTGTATTTTTTTTTACTTATGTAACTTTTCAAGTTAACTTTCAAACATTACATATTGAGTTTATAGTGTAAAGATGAATTAGTTTTGTTAGCCGAGCTTGTTAATTAAGTAAGAGGAAGACATGAATCCTGAAGACTGCGAAATCGAAGACATTCATTTAAGGACCAGTTGAGAGCATGAAATTATTCAAACAGTACCTTGTTGTCTTCTACTTGAAATTAACCATTTTTGGGGGAATTTAAAAATGAAGGAAAAAAAGAGAAGAGGAAATAATGCAAAATGAAAAACTTGAACAGGTTTATGTTTCTTTCTTCACAACAAAAGAACTTCAAAATGTTTTCAAAAATACAGAGAAACAAAAGAAAAGATAAACAGGCAAAAGAACATTAGAACAATTTTTTTCAGTAAAAAAATTATTATTAAATCATTGAAGGATAACAATTTTTGTCCATCTGTAAAAGGTGAAGCCTCCGATCATCATACAAGCATGAAAAGTTGGAAAAAAATATCAGGAGAGTTATACTTTGTGAGTTACAATAAATAACAACTGAAATTGAGATGAAAACACACAAGTCAAAAATAAAGAATAATGTTCATCTAAAAAGTCAGACATTATGTCTAATATCATTTTTCAGATTTTTGGCTAAGATCAAAGTGTAGTATCTACTAATGTATATGCACAAAGGTAGAAGTTTATAAGGATGTGGACTATATGAGGAATATATGGCTAAATTTGAATAACTGCTGATGGCTGACCTTTATAGCCAAATTAGTGAGGAAGCTGCTAAAGAAAAGATTTTTGAGGAATATGAATTTTAGCCTTGCCAGAAGCTGTTTCTCTAATTTCAATACATACTACTTGCTAATCTTCACAGAATAATGAATTGCAATAAAAGCAACTGAAATAAAGATGAAAACATTGTTGGGGTAAAGAAAAGACTGTCAACTGATCATAGCAACAGCAATAGATTTCTTGTTTCTCGGCCGCAACACTTGTAGCCAAATCGCAGTTCACATGATAGTCTGACGTAACAGTCCAACACACACCGTAGAGACGACAAAAATGGAGTCACACATCCAACCTTCACTTCTCACCAACAACAACGCATGTTCGTCTCACAGCTCAAAAAATCATCTCGTTTTATAAGTGGAAAACAACGACTTCTGTTCACCAAGAGAATTTTCTGATTGGTCACGCCATTCAGGGGAGGGAAGAACATTAGCATAGCTTCTAGTCATTGATGTAGATTTTTGCTGACTACTTTTGGGTAATTTTTCTTCGGCAGATCGCACACAAAACACAAACTTTTTTTTCGGGGTACCTGATTATCTCTTTCACTACAAACCTAAAAGTCAAAAATAAAGAATAATTGAAAATGTTCATCTAAAAGTTCAAATATTACATCTAATACTACTAGACAAATGTATATCAGTATCTGGTATAAATATAGAATGTAGATATATGACTGAATATAAATGACTACCGTTGGTTGACCATTGTAGAGTAATTGGTAATGAAGCTGTCGCTGAAAGATAAGGATTTAAATTTGAGACTCTCAAGAGGCTTTTCTGTATTTTCAATCCATGCTGCAATTTATTAGGTTGGTGCAAAAATAATATCGTTTTCTGACGTTAAAAAATACCTCAAAAAACGATATTATTTTTGCACCAACCTAATAACAACCATGGATTTTTGATTGATTTACTTTTTATGATTTATCAACCCTTTCTGGGTTATTTGAAACTGAAACGTTTTGGATTGAAATAATAATTCCATTTATTATTTTATTTTTGTTGAGTAAATATTCCATGAACAATTTTTCTTCTTGATAAAAATCCGACTATTTGACCCATAGCTAGGAGGTGAAGAGAGGGTATTTTCAAGGGTATTTTTCCATAAGTGAAAATTTGAACTCAGCTCTCTGATTTCTTATTTCAAGCCATTATCCATTACACCACCTGCACATCCTCTAATAATCACAGAATAGTGATAAGTTGCAATAAAAAGTAACTGAAATTAAAATGAAAAATACAAGTCAAAATTTAAATAGGTGAAATGTCTGCTGAAAATATAAATAAAAATATTTAAACCTAGTCTTGATACACATCACAGAAATGTGACCAACTCTATTAGTGTAAACATCACATTAATTTATTAATGTCATTTCATATCTTTATTAGATGATTTAAAATTTAACGTCTTCAGATGAAATGTGAACGATTTTTGATTTACTGTCTTAATCTTACTTTTCATTTAGATTAGGTCTGGTAATAAAGAGACGCATTCACATTTGTGCGTATTGTGGAAATATATAATTTTAGATGTGGTCTGAACAACTTGGATTTAATTAGACTGATTCATTTTCCTCTTTGTCCAAGTGTTATTCCCCAAAATCTGTTTCTTGATTTCATAGTTTCAGTCTGAGAATAGAGCAATTTATTTTGTTGTGTAGTTTTGCTACATTTCTTAAGTGATTCTGGAAACCTACTTTGAAAATTATATAAATTAGAAACTTGTGAAGGTGGGGAAATATCTTTTTAAAATTAGTAAAGGCAAGTGAGATATTGCAGTTAAACCTTTTTATAATTAGGTTTCTTTAATGTTTCTTCAGTCCCTTTTATGAAAAGGAAATATTCTCATCGAGTAAAGTGAATTGGAAGCCATTTTTATGATGACTTGCAAACCACACGACATGAAGTCATTTAATTTGCAAACACATTACAAGTTGCCTCTCTGCTTAAATTTAATGGAAAAAAGACTTTTTTACCTTTTTTATGGGAAGTATAACCAAATTTTTGGTTGTTAACTTTTTGTAATATTTATTGATTTTCTTTTTGCACCTTGATAAAGTTGCATTTTATATATCAGTTTTCCCTGCCAGCTGATAGAACCCATTGCAATAGCAAAATACAGAAGATCTATGTATCTGAAAGTTTACTTCAGGTTTTATATGAGAAAAGCTTGTTGCCACACATTGTACATACCTGTATAACATTCAAATCATTCAGCTTTGGGCCAAAAATGTGTCAAATTTCTATTGATTTGGTTTTCCCAGATTACAGCTAAGGGTACCAAAGCTTTTCTTGGATGATGATGTGGTTTCAGACCAACATCTGATGATAAGATAAATAATTAGTATCATTTAGTATAATTGTGTTTTGTCTTTGTTTTGTATAGTATGAGTTACATCCTAGTCTTAATAAGAGACTTCAAGAGATATCAAATTTGCTTCTATCAACTGATACAGACAGATGAGGTACCATACAATCAAAGAGAGAAAAAAAATATATTTGTGGTCTGTGCATAGAGAGAAATCTATGCAAGATGTGAGGAGTACCCATGATTATGACATCTTGCAATTCACATATTTTAAGGAATACCTGGAATTTCATCCATATTTTACCGATTTCTATCTCGAGGTCTTCATATTTGCTTAGTTTCTCAAATATTTTCAAAGGTGAGCTTTTTTCAGTTGGAGATGCAACTTTTACCAGGATACATGCACTTCCAAAACACTTTAAAAATTTATTATTATTATTATTAGTAGTAGTAGTAGTTTTGTTGCTATTAATAGTTTTTCTATTCTCTTAAAAAATAATGGGTTATTTAATTTTTGCAAATGTATTATCATGACCTTAACACTGCTCTTAATTTTCTTGCTTAAAAGTTAAACACTTCCTGAATATTAAAGTAAAAATAAAATGAAGATAATCCTCACATTTTTAACTTCTTCATCAAAATTCTCAAATATCTAGAACAGAATTATTTGAGATTACTTAGAAGAAAAGTTGAAATGGTAGACACATTTCATAAGAACCGACAATCTTTCCATTGCCATCCTACAAGGGAAACAAATCAGAGGCATACAGAAGAAGAAAAAATAGAGTGACAATGTTACTGAGTAAAAAGGAAGATCCTTTATTGAAACTCAGACATTGGCATTCATCTGAGACATGTAGAGAGAGTTGGTCATGTACTCAACTGCGCAGTAACCATATGACCAAACCCGGTCATGAGACTGAGGATAATGATTATATAGTTTTTGCATTTTCTACTCATTTACATCTTCAGAACCTTTCTTTATTTATATTTATCTTAAAAAATATCAGGTAGAATGTAAAGTTTAAAGGTAAAATTATTACCGATCTTTATTTCATTGCAGGCTTTCATTTGTAAGTAATGATACTGTTGATGTAATGTTTACAGCAGAGTTTTGTTTTTGCACTTGGATAATACCATATTTTAGAAATTATTTCCTGAGAAAGAAGATTAAATGGAATCTATTTTATTCTCAGTAGTCAAACTTTTTTTTTTCTTACTGATGTATATTCTACTAAAGTAAGAAACAGTACCAAACATTGCAGATTTTACAAGAAACAAACAAAATTTTTTATTTATCATTTAAAACTGTTTTTTTTTTTATTGGATACAGGTGTTGTGAATAGGGAATATGAAACCTTTCAATCTTCCATCCTATACTCCAACCATTGAACTTTATCTGCAAGTCCCAAATCCCAAGCTGATCAAACTTTTCTTTTCTTACTTTAACACTCTGCCTGTAGAACTTCAAAGAAATGAAAACTTAAGACAATGATTACAATGAAAAGTCATTTTTTTCTAATTTAATGAAACTGTAACCTTAATTAAGATGAATTATTAATTGATTTGAGAATAAAAACAGAAAAGTATAAAGGTTTAATCATTGTTTGAATTAGAAAAAATATCAAGAGATTGGTAAAACCTAGTGAGGCAGAATGGACTTTTTATATTGCATATTTCTGCATAATTACTACAAAAATATTATTTATTCTCTGTCTTAAGATGATTATTTTTATATGAATTTATTCAAAGCCTGATTTTTCATTATTTCAGAAATGATAGAAAATATACCAACTATTTTTTTCCACAGTTTTTTTTAATATTCAAATTTTTTTTTTTTTAACTATTTTAGAACAAGAAAGTAAAATATATTTCTGATGTCAGTATACAAATTAGAAAGAATTACAAAAGTCCGCAATAATTTGTAAAGCAAGCCAGGGAAAAATGTAGCCAACCTAATAACAATGAAAGAACTCAGAGAACAGAGCCATAAAAATAAATATTCTACAAATTTAAATCTTCTGTCAGAACAAAAAAAGTGCCCATCTAATGTTACAAAGTCTTCAAAAACAATTAGGCCAGTTAAACAGTTTCTTTTTGTAATTTTTTTTACTTTGGTAGGAATTTTTAATGACAATCGAATAATAATCATGTTCAATCTGCTTTATTAAAAGTGCTATGTCAAATTATTGCTCTATTTTTAGTAACACTGTTCAAACACCAAATAACATGAAATGGCTCAAAGAACTTATGTCTTTTTCATTCCCCTTACAAGCATAAAAAGCATAAAGTATGAATTTTACTGATGCAAAGAAAAGTAAAGATTGTAAAACCTATTTTAATATGAATTCTGTAATTTTGAGATGAGTCACTATTATTCTAACATAGACTGAATTAATTTGCTAGGCAAGAATATGTAGACGTAAATATGAGATTGCTTGTGTCCTGTGAGATTCTGTGAAGGTTGGTATAATAGCATTGGTTTGAGCAGTATATTTGTGAAGATTTTTTTCATCCATTTTTACAATTTTCAACAAGAAAAGAAATTAATTCCCCACCCTCCTCTTTTTAGAGAGTTCACCAATGATCTTGACTTTGTAGCATTTCTGTCTCAAATCCACTTCCAGTTCGTCAGTACTCTTGCTTTTTATAGAACTTGTCCTTGTAGATCCTACAACTTGTTGTGGTGTAGGCACATTGGAAACATTATATAGCATTTTTATTGGTTCTTCCAATATTACAGGTCTTTCATCACTGAATCTTTTTATTCAGCTGATTATGGTACCTTTTATGTTTAATTTTTTTCCATTTCACCATGTAAATTTTTTCCTGATTCTTTCTGATATGCCGTCTTCTCACGTTTCTTTGTCATCATTAGTTACACTAAAGACCAATCTTGGAACTTTTGGTGACACTTTTGTTAACTGTGTTTATCGACTTAGTAACAACTTGTCAAACACCAGTTTTGCTGTTCTGGCAAACATTAATTCTTCCAGCCTGATGGTGTATTGGGGTTAGGTGTTATCTGGTAAACTCTCAGAAAATTTTGGAGTGCTTCCTCATTTATTTTCTCAAGACTTGCTTTCTTCGACGCTCTTTTGAATGTTCACACAAACAGTTCAGCTTGTCTGTTAGATCCTGAGTGATATGGCAAGGCTGTACCATGTTCAATGGAGAACATCTTACAAGAATCTTGGAATTATTTACTTATTTGAGTTGCATTCCGTTATCAGATACTATGATATCTGGTATGCCAGGCAGTTCATGCAAGAAATTTACTGTCACTGAAGATGTTGGATTTTTGCACTTATAAATTTCTGGCCATTTTGTAGAACTATCAACCACCACAAGATGATCTGGTCCGTTGATAGGAACTGCAAAATCTATGTGCAGTCTTCATCACTGTGTGTCTGTCCTTGGCCAAGGTTCTATCTTTGTGATAGGTAGTTTTGCAGCCAGGGCACAACCTTTAGATGCTTTCACTATTCTTTCAAGATCTTGCTCTATTCTGGCCCAGTATATGAAACTTCTCATCATAGATTTAATTCTAGAAATACCAGAATTTCCACAATGAAAATACTTTAATACTTGTTTCTGTAACATACTTTGACAGTACATTACTACACCATTGTATATTAAGTATGCATTTAAATTTAGATTTTGTTCTTTGTTACTTTCTTTCAATTGCTTTTATATTTTTACAATAAAGATGCCATTTTTTGCTTTTTCTTTTATTTCATCCAGGGCCACTGGTATCTCTTATACTACGCTGAACAAAATGTTTTTTTTATTTCCATTTCATTTTTTAGTGCTGTGATAACAGTGTTCTCCAATTGTTCCACAGTTTTAGGTATTAATCTAGATGTCCTAATTTTTTAGATGGTTGATACTCCATCGTAAAATACATGGTTTAGCAGAATGGTACCCCATCATTGTAGTCTATTAGCTGTATGAGTAGGTATACTTTTCTTTGAATCATATATTGTTAATAAATGTATGTGGTTCCTTCCATAAATAAATTTATGAAATTTCTTCACAGCGAATATAATTGCTAGGGCTTTTTTTTTCTATCTGGCTGTAATTTTTCCTTGCTGGTAGAAGGGATCATGAAGCATGTGTGAAGGCTTTCATTTTACTGCCATCATATTTGTGTAAAATCATTGCTCCAATACCCTACTCATTAGTATCTGTTGTGACTACAATTTCTGCTTTTGGGTCATAGTATGTTAATAATAAATCAGAGTTAAGTCTTTTTTTTTATTTCACCAAATGACTTTTGACATTTATCATTCCAATTCCATTTTACCCTTTTTTTTAAGTAGATCGTTAAGTGGAGCCATTAACTTATTCATATTATGTACATCAATTTGGTAGTAATTAGCCAATCCTAAAAAAGCATGTAACATAGTTACATTTGTTGGTGTAGGTATATTTTTAATTGCAGTTGCCCTCAATGGATCTAGCTGCCTACCATTTGTATCGATAATTTGATCAAGATATTTAATTTTCTACAAAAACAATTCACATTTTTCTTCACTAAGCTTGAATACATATTCTCTTAGTTTTTCCAAAATTGTTTTCAAATGCCCAACATTGTTCTTTTGATACACACTTGATCAAAATGGCATCCAGATATGCTACTGCGAAGTTGTAATGTGCAAGCTTAATATCCATGGCTTGTTAAAAAATAGCTGGTGCTGCCTTTATACTAAAAGGAAGTCAATTAAACTTATATAATTCTCTGTGAGTATTTATGGTTATTAGTTCAGAACATTCATTTTCAATCTGAATTTATGAATATCTTCAGAGAGATTCAGCTCCGAGAACATTCTTCTGCCATTCAACTTTCAAAAAATTTTTCTGGAATTGGTAATGGGCAGTTATATGTTTCTAAACAACTGTTTAATCCAGTCAAAAAATCACAAATTTTATTATTACTTTTCTGTATATACACCACTGGTGCAGCCCATTTCAAATGGTTAATTTTTTTTCTATTACACCAATTCTTTCAAGTCTGTTCAACGATTCATTAACTTGTTCTAATGCTGTAAATGGTATGCTTGTTTCAGTTTAAACATTGGTATCAAATCTTTTTTTACTTGAAAATCTGCCTTGAATTTTGAACACTAATCCAGTTCATTTGACATCTGAAAAACCTTTTTACATCCTTCCTTAAGATTTTTTAAATTGGTTGCTTGTTCACTTACGTTTTTACAATAAACGTTTATTAGCAAATCTCAAATAGTTCCAGCCAGTCTGTTCTGAATATATTCATAGCATTTTTTAATATATAAGTTTTTTTTTCTTCTTTTTATGAAAAAAGACATTCCAAATTATTTCTCAAAAAACATAATTTCTCACCAGAAAAGGAAATTGCAACTTTGGAAGTCCTTTTTAATAAAGGCTTTTCAATATTCTAACATGTGGTTTCACTAATTATTGAAATAACACTACCAGTGTCCAGTAGCAGTTTCATGTCCACATCATTTTCATATTTCCAAATTTACTTTTGTTTTCTGTGATCATTTTATCCATTGCAATGCTGTGTATTAATTTCTTCTTGTGAGAATTTTTCTTGGTTTGGTTTTGCAGTGTGACTTTATATGTCCTTGTTTACCACACTTGTAATATTCTGCTTTTTTAAATAGACAGTCTTTTCCATAATGTAATTTGCCACATCTGAAATGAGGATTTCTTTTCCTTTTTGTACATTTGTCCTTTGCTTGTACCAATGCATATTCTTTTTTTCTGAATTTCTTCAGCATCATGTTTGGTTCGATTCAAGCTCCTCCAACAAGCATTAAACAGAGAGCTCTTGTCACTAAAGATTTTCTTCAGAATGTGTATTATGTCTTCAAGGTTGATTTCACCTGGTTTTCTTGCTAAAATGTAATTGCAGTATTTTTCATACTCTATTGGAGCTATTTTCACCAACAACAATCTCGTTTTGCATCATCTTTCCAGGTGCTGCATTCCTGACTAAATATTTGTTAATATCTACAAAAATATACATAAAAAGTCAGTCCCTTATCAGGATTGTATATGTCCCTCCAGACAGTATATTCCACTGTATTTATGAGGATTAGAACATATCCATTATAGTCCAGAGGTACGATATAACCACTCGGCATCATCTCTATCAGCATTTTGTAATAAACTTTGTTAGTTCACTTTTAATCATATGGCTTTGAATATAATTTTCACAAGCAAGCAAAATATAATATATAGTTTTGTAGCTGAAATTATATACTGCTATTACATAACTATAAATAAATAAACAGATACTCATCTCTGATTATGTTAGAAATATAAACTCATTCTGCAAATGTTAATATAATTCAGACAGAAATAAACAATATATGCATATATATGCATATTACATGCCTACATACCCATTTGTATATTGTTTCTGTATTCTATGTATATTTTTACCTATCTATATATCTATAGATATCTATATCTAATAATGAGTCTAAATTTGTTCATCACTATCTAATCAATACATAGAGATATCTAACTTATTGAACACAAGCCACACAATTTGCCCTGTAAAGAAAATTAATATATATATATATATATGTATATATATATATATAAATTGTGTATATTTAGGCAGCAATTTTTTTATTTAATGAAACATGCATCAATATATATATATATATATATGGATGGGCAGATATATTTATGAATTCAGAAGTTAAAAAAATGTAAGTTACAAAGTTTAACCATTCAACTTTATTTTGGGTACATTAATTTTAGGACACTATATATATCTAAGTTCATTTATAGAAGAAGAAAAACATTCACAAAAATTTTTTAAATTGTAGAATTTCATCTCAAATCCTGATGCAATCTGAACGTGTGAAATTATTGAAGATTCACAGAAAGTTTCCGAAAATCTAATCGATCAGAATTTCCATTAACAGTTTCTAAAAATAAATAAATAATTTGGGTTTAAAACTCAACGACAGAAAGAGAAAAAAATCTTTTGAAATTTCTGCTTTGTATGCTAACTGCTTCCTTATTGACTATAGGTTGGGCAAGTAGCAAGCAAAAAAATCTGGGAAATGAAATAAAATGATAAATACAGAGATTAACTAAAAATTTTAAACTTGAAGAATGAAAAGGACAAAGATTTTCCAATTTTGTTCAGAATTGGTTAATTTAGTAAGAACTGGTTAGAAAGGAAAAGTGATGCAGTTTGATCTGCATGTCTTTGAGGTTTGTTAAATATATCTGTCTACTTTTCAATATTAATCTTGGTATAGTGAGTACAGGACTTGCATTTCTATCCAAAATAATAATTTTTAAAGCTAAAATGAAAACAAGTTAAAAATTCTGAATAACTGATTCCATTGTAGGTTTATTTTGATATTATAGGATAAAAATAAAAGGAACAGAAATAATCACCACAATATTTACAATTCTGGCAGGAAATGTTCATTTTATACAAGGCCCAAGGGCCACTCAAAGTAGAGGGTTACTGAAGGCAGTTGTGTGAGCAGTAAAAGGAAGGGGTGCAGTTTATATGGCAATGGGGTAAAGATAATGGTTAACCATAGACTTGAAGAGGCTAAGATTGTAGTGATTGGGAAAGTATTCTCCTGGGATTTTCTTCCACAAAACATCAGTTCTTGGGAAGAAGCTACTCAAATGGAAATTGCTCCTTACCAAAGGAGTCCAGAGGAAATTAGAGTTGTTCACCTCAGTGTATGCAATGTGGCAAGTCTTAGCAGGGAGGGTTAGAGTTGAGGAGAATAATGACTGTAGCTCATTTTAACATTTTCCATGGAAATAGCAGTAGAGTGGTGAGAGGCTTGCAATATTTTGTCTGTGGGAAAGAGGTTGTAAGGTGGAAAACAACTCATCATCTACAAGGTCATGTAAATACTTTTGGGCTCTATCAAGATTGGAAAACAAAGACTGTGTAGCTCCAGACCAGATATGGTAGCAGTACTACATTTTTGGCCTGATCTGGCTCTTGTAAAGATAGGACATCTCAGGAAGAGTCAGGTACTTGCTTGAGCAGGACAGAGAACTGATTATTTTTCCAGAATCTTTAGCAATGGATTATATACTGGGTGTAACAGCAAAATTTCCAAATTGTGTAACAGCATGGAATAATTGTCCCTCCCACGAAATCTTTAATATCTAAAAATAACCTCTAAACTAATTGAGTTGCTTTTTTTTCCAGATTTTCAGATAAGATATTTAGCCATCTTGACACCATTTTTCATAAGAATCACTGAAAAACCCTTTATTCAGCTAGAAAGAGTACAGGCTAAAATTGTTTTGTGTCAGTCTCACTATGTCTTCTCAAATGAGCAATGGTGGGAGAAAAAAGAACATCCAGACCTTCAGTAATATTACCATCATTCATAGTCTGGGTTCCATCTTCCAAGTCCATTCAAGAGCTATCAAGAGAATGGTGAGTAAGTTTAAAATAGAGGGAGCAGCAGAGAGGAAAACTGAATCAAAATGTCACAACAGCAAGAGGGATCATCATTTCAACTTAGAGCTAAATACATTTGTATAGTTTAAAGTAGAGTTTAATAGCATTATAAAAACTTCAGAGAATTCCAGTAAGATATCTTTAATCATTTCTAAGACACAACACTTTAAAGTTTAATCTAACAATTGGACAATTTTGTTGTTACATGATTTGGACAATTTTGCTGTTACATCTGCTATATGACTTCAACTTGAGGTCTGCAGTGAGCTTAAGTCCCAGTAGACATTCAAGGCAGAGACATCCTTGACAGAACACCTGTACATTGCAATAGATACAATGTGTAGATTATTGCTGGGATTAACTCAGTGTCTCAGTATATATTTTGTGAAATTTCTGTTTTAATATTTTAGTCATTTTTAGTATTTTTTGTCATAGTTATAGATCATAAACTCAATTATTAATGTTATTACAAATAAACAAGCTACCAACTTAACATTTACCAGGGCTTTCTGATGCATATACATTAATTTTATCCACTAATAATTGTATTAAATCTCCTCTGTTCTTTGCCTTAACACAGTTCAAAAGTGTTCACAGGTTCTTGTGAGTAATTGTATTATTTTCCATTTACAACCACTTTCCCAACAGACAAAACACTGGTAATCTATTGCTATTTTTATGGCAAATGCTCAGACAAACTACATTCCTTATTTTCCCCAGCTAAGACATTCACAGCTAGGACCCACCATTGCTATATAAACAGAGTTAAGTCATGCACATTCCTTTTGTATTTCATTAGTAAAGAGAATGTTCAAATCAAGCAGTTTGTTCCTCAGAACTGTTACTTTGTGGAACAAACTCCCAAGAGGAAATTTTACTTAGACCAAGATGTTGAAGTTCTAGATTTTGCCTCAGTTTTCTTTATTTTGAATTCTCAAAATAAATCCATCTTTCATTGCCATTGTAAATGATGCAATACAGTAGAGTGGTTGTACTAGCAAAACAGAATTGGGTAAACTTAAAAAACAACTTCTGAGGTTTCTCTAATATTGTGTGAAAGATATCCATCTATTCTGAATGTTTCAAGAACCAGTTGCATGATCTTGATGTTACTTAGCAACCAATCAGAGTAAACCTTAATGTGCATGCATCAACAGAGACTCTCTCATAAGGTCACTCAGCAGTATAACCCTACTGAATGAGCCTGGGTATTGTGAGACCACTGTATTCGCAATGACCAAACGAAGTAGATTATTCATATTTCATGCAGTTTTTAGCAAAACATTGTATCATGCATGTCTTTTACTCTTGACAGCTATAATCCAGATTTGGGTCCTTGTGATTTCTGATTTCTTCCAAAACTAAAATCACCATACTGACAAGATTAACGAGAAATCAAAATGGCAACAACAAAAGAGGACATTGTTTGAAAAATGAACAATAAGTGTAATCTTAAAGAGAAGTATTTTGAAGGGGACTAAGGTATCATTTCTCTAGGGAGGCTATTTTTTTCATTTTTATTAAAATCATTGGATATTTTCTTGTATAGTCCTTATATACAGTATTTCAATTTTAATCTGAGAGACTTATTTTTCATTTTTGTTTTTTTGTTGTTTTCCTCTAATTTCTCAAGTGGAAAAAAAGCAACAGAGTGAAAAGATGATTTCATATTATAAAGCTGGATAAAAATGACTAAATCACTTTTTATTCTTTCATTTTTTTATTGCTTCATAATGTTTCTTTAGCCTTTAACCTTATATGATTATCTATTTTGACCATTCTGTTGATCTGATTAGCCAAAATGAATAAATAATGTCCTTTTGCTTGAGAAATACAGCTTTGATACATTTTAGTACTTGATTTTCTTTTCCTCTATCATTTTTGAATACTGTTGTTTTTGTTATCATTGTCATCAGTGTTGAGACATTGATTTTGGTTTTTCTAACTTAATTAGTGTTCTTAAAAATCAATAATCAGAGCTGACTCATTCTTGAGTAGAACATTACTAGAAATATGAAACCTTGCGTGCATTCATTTGTTTTTTTTTTTCGGCTATCATAAGTAAAAAAGTTGACACAAATTTTAAAAAGAAAAATTGTCTTTTGATTGAAAGATGTATAGCAGCATAAAATACAAAAATGTAACATGGGTTGACTATCAACAAGCAGCATTCTTATGATATTAGTAGTATTAGATAATTGGTTCTACCATGTCACTCGTGCTTAAAATCAAGTAAATATTTCTTATACAACAACCAATTAATTCATTTTACCTGTAAAACATTATTTCCTTTTGTGATTTTCTGCTCTGATGTGACATACGTCCTCATGATGGTGGCGATCATGCCTCTCCACTTTTTCCTGTCCTTTGTAGTGCTTAGTAAGTTTAATGTTTTTTCTATCTCTTCTAAATCCTTTTCTGCCATCCATTTACTCAAACTCATTCGGTAGGTTATGTGCAGTTTTTCTTTCTACCTCTTGCCTTCAATATATCCTGTGAGTGTCAAATTTTCCAAGCTGTCTTACTTCATTATGTGTCCTAGAAATCTCAACTCTCTTTTTCTGATGTTAAGTATAACTGTCCTTTTTGTTTTCTCTAGAACTTTATCATTGCTCACATGTTTGATCCATATTCTTAGCATCCTTCTGTAGAACCATGTTAATGTCACCTTGATTCTTTTCTTTATCTGTGACAAGATTGTCCAGCATTCACTGCCATAAAGGAGAACTGACATTGTACAACTGAAAAGTTCATCAAGTTATCAAAAACTGAAGTCAGTTTTTTTTTTTTTTTTTTTTCAAAAGCTGAACTTTATCTATTAAAAACAATGTCAGTTGTTGATGCTTCACACAAAAGAAAGACCTTTTATTATTCACTGAAAATATAGTCAGTAGTCAGGTTATAACAATAAATCAAGAACAATGAACAGGAATAGGTTTGAAACATTTTTGAGTTGATATCACATGTTGAAGCTGGTACTAGTAGATGTAAAACAGTAACAATAAAGTAGGATGACAACACGGGACATTTTGAATTTTACTCTCCCTGAAATTATGACAGGATTCAAATTACGAAGGCTGGGGTCAGGGACGCTGAATTTAAAAAAAAAAAATGACCCAATCAACTTTTTGTCTGTTCATCATCAACTTACTGATTTGGAAGAACACGTGAATAGTCTGTAACTCTCTTTTTGTTTGATTCTCCTCAAAAAGATAAATATCAATTTTCTAGACACTAGGATCGTTGATACTTTACAAATATAGCAATTTTCTAAGAGCTTTTCCAATATCTAGATACCCATTAATAGGTATGAAGTTAAAAAAAAGAGACAGCTAAGTACCTACAAAAGAGATTGTTGATTCCAATCTCTTAGTGAATGACTTCAAAATACTTTCCCCTCTCCATTTTATAGCAGAAACACACAAATGTATGCTGGTTCTCAGTTTGATCTGACATACTCCTGGTCTGTCTTGTCTTGAAGTCAGAACACTGTTTGCCAGTCTGAATTTGCTTTTGCGTGTTAATGCCAATTTTTAGTTTGTGAACTTTTTGCCTTATTACTGTTAATTTGCCTTGCATTTATTGTTTGTTTGTTTTTTATTATTTTTTGCACTGTTCTTTTCTTTATCTTCTTGTTGCTTATTGCAAACTTTATCAATTCTGTTTGTTCAACAGCTCTGTTACTTTTTTTGCATTTAACCATGGCTACTCACTCCACGGAGATATTTATATATGTAAGTATTGTAGATTCTACAAGTATTTTTACAAAATAATAGCAGCATGTTTAAAGTTTGAAATATTTATCAGAGATCTTAATATTGAAACTAATAAGAACACAGAAATACTTACCTCACTTTAACCACAAGTGACATAGTAGAACCAATTATCTAATATTACTAATATCATAAGGATCCTGCTTGCTGATAGTCAACCCATGTTACATTTTCGTAACAGTTGAGAATTAGGAAGGCCATAGTTAAAGAGAGTACTGAAGGAACAGAAGACTAGCTAGGGAAACAAAGAAGCGGTTTATTAAATACTCATAAAGAGGAGAGAGATACTTGAGTAAATCAAATACTACTCAAATCTTATTCTAATGTGGCTACTTGCCATATTTATAAGTAGGAGCAGTCCATTGTTACAGTAGTAGGGAATAACAGGAAGTACAATACATTCTGTCTCCTCTCACCCTAAAACTTTATTTTTGCATGCCTCTTGATGTCCAAGCAAAATTCCCATGGAAAGTGTTCAAACTACATTCCTTCTACCAGTTCTAACCATTACAGTTACGACTGGCCATACCAAACACCTTGTAATGAATTACCCTCATTCTCTTAGTATTCCACTGGTGAAATGTAAGTTCTAACAATTCAAGTAGCTACTTACCATAGACTGCTACTTTGTGGAATCCACTCCCAAAAGGAAATCACTACAATCTTAACCTGTTCAAGTCTACATTTCAGCATTATCTTTCCTCACATATCCCTATAAACAGGGGTTCTTACTCTGTAAACCTCTACCTTGAGGAGCCTTAAGGATTAATTAACATTAAGGAGCACGTGTGCATCTCCAAAGCATGACACCTGTTTGCACTGGACTTTGCAATGAACAATATCATAGCATACATCACTGTCTAAAATATAGATGCAGATGGTGCACTAGTCGAAGATGGGTGAAAACTGAAAATTTTATCAGAGTATCTATGAACAGTTTATCATGCCCATACTCTACCCAGGTCAAAAGCAGCATTGTCCAGCAAGGTATTTTAGCGTTATTCTTCATTAGTGCATCTATCATGAATGTTCTTTAATCAAACTTTATATATATATATATATATATATATATAAAGTGGACATTGAGGTCAATACCAAGTGGCAACAGTCTATTTATGCTTGAATACAATCTTCAGGCCATTGTATTGGATGGTGACTCGACTATATATGCTGGTCAATGAGACATTTTGAGTAGCAAGGTCAAATATTTCCTGTTTATTGTACTGTGCTATAGGTAATGGTTTGAAAATTTTTTTGCTTCTTCTTCTCTTATGTGTTGTGAACCTTTATGGCCCTCCACATCTCCCTATCTCTTGTAGCTCTTTTGTCTTTTTGTTATTTCTCCCAAATTCTGTCCTGCCATCCATTTGCTCAAGCCCATCAAGTATGTTTTTCGCTTTCCTTCAATTTGTCCTGTCAGTATCAGATTTTCTAAGCCCTCCTTCCTCATTAAATATCCCCAAAATTTCAACTGTCTCTTCTTGATATTAAGTATAAGATTCCTTTTTTAGTTTCCATTCTATCCCGAACCTTATTGTTGCTCACATATTCGATCCATGGTTGATCCTCAGCATCTTTTTATGTAGAAGCACATTTCTGTTGCTTGCAAGTCTCTTCATCATCTTTGAGAAGATTGTCCAGCATTCACTGCTATACAGAAGGACAGTTATCACATAACAGTTCAGTACTCTTTTCTTTGTTTCCAACAAAAATTATTCTTAAAAATATAAATATTCTATCCTGGGACTGGAAATAACCATAGCAAATTAAGATTTGTGGGCTACTTTAATTACAAACGGTATGATGATCAAAAGGTGAAATTTTCTGAACCCAGAGATGTTTTTGTTTTGCCTTGTTTGGAGCCTGAAATTAATTATGTGCTTCTCAACTCTTTCAAATCTGTTAGCTGTATTGAACCACTGAGATAGTAACCTATGTCAGACCAATTCAGCAATGAGATATGGGTTGCCTGTTCTCGAAGATCCACTGCAGTTGAATAGTGACTAATGAGGCTAAAGTGATAGTAGTACTCTCAAAATAGCATTTAATCTGCTGTTAAACTTGACTTAAGTCTCAAGATAAATAATTACATTTTCAATTTAAAAAATATCAGTGTAATTAATATGAAGGATGTCTCAAGTTGACCACAAGTTGATTGCTTTGACCAGAGAAAAGTAGCCAAGTCTGAGCTGAGTATCATTGCAAAATGTATTTGGTCTGAACTAATGTCAAATGTTTATAAGCAAAGTAAAAAAAATAATACCATCAAAGAGTGTTTGACCTTATCAACAAAAAGATGCTCCAAAACCTCAAAGAGAAAAGAAGCAATTTTCTCTGTCAAATTTGGATGAATTTTATAAGCTCGTAATGTCTTAGATTAAAAGTTTAGAGACAAGACAATTATAAATAGTTACAATTCAATTTTGCTTGTTTTAAGACTTAATTATTCACATATGAGAATGTGCTGAAAAGTTTTCATCTCTACCCACTTCTCAAAATCTGACAAGATGACCAACCAAAGTCTTATTGGTCGGTTGTTGTCAAGATTGTTTTTATGTCATAAATGATATTCCAAAGGAAAGGGTTCAAGTAATATGAGAATACTGAGCATAAGAGTAGCCTGCCCTGTGATTAATATAGTTTGCTAGGCAATGTATAACATCTATACCTACAAAACAATAGTATGTCAAAATGACAGTTATTCCCTTGATGCAGCTATTACTGTATACACTTTTGACTCCCTTGGCAATACTTATAATTTTAAAAAGTGATGATAAGAATTTTGATAAAGCGTAAACATATGAAAGTGGATTTATACATTTCTTTATTCTTGAGAATGACAACAAAGATGTTAAAAACTATTTATTTAATTTGATTGAAAGGTTTAACATTTTGATAATTTTTTATAAATGTATGAATTTATTTCTTTATAAAATCATAAATAATAAATCTTTATAAAAATTGAATAATAAATATTGCATTGTACTTGATTCACATATTTTTATAATCATGTAAATAAACATTGCTGAGGGAGTCAAAAGTGTATACAGTAATAGTGGTGTCAAGGGAATAACCATCCTTTTGACTATTTTTAGCAGGCATTATGGTTAAACATTGTGGTTTGCTATTCCCTACTGACATATATGATCAGTATTTTTTAATCATTTCACCCCAAGCAAGGCAATAAAGCTAGTAAGACACAATGGTTTACTGAGCATGAAAGAATATATAGAGAGAAACATTATTAAGGAGTGAGAACAATAAAATAACAAGAATTAAGAAGACAGAAGATAACAATTAACATTGCATGTAAATTTTGTGCTAAGCTAAGATAAACCAAATGAATATTTACTTGTACCAAAATAAGTACTACTACTAGAAATTGTTAGCATAAAATTTATGCTTATATCTAAACATTTCAACTATAAAATGATGAGACCTTGCTGCCAATCTTGTACTGAACTTAAATTCATAAAGTCTAGGTATGATAGAGGAAAGTTCATCAGAACAATTACCATGAAAATATTAATAGAAAAGGCATATAAAATCTACATTACAGCCAATCTATCAGGACAGGATCAATAAAATTGCAGATTCTTATTTGGATTTTTATAAAGGATCTCTAAATATACATCAGGAGCACCAGATCAGATGTGACAGCAATATTCAAAACAATGATAAATGATAGACTTATAAATATATAAGATAGATTCAGGTGAGAAAAATTAAATCACAAAATGTAAGATTTTTAGTTCAAGACAGATAGACCATCTCTACTTGAAATAATAACATAATACAATCTTCCTGTTGCTATTTTGTGCTAAACTAAGATAATCCTAATGAATATTTACTTGTACCAGAATAGGTACTACTACTCTGATTGTAGCATTAGTATAGCTCAGTGAAGTAAGAGGGTTGTGGTTCTACAGATGGATGCTGAATATCATGGAAGATGCATGTGAACAACAAAGAAGTTTTAAGAAAAATGGAAACAAATAGAACACTTAGTATCAAAAAGATATGACTGAAATTTCTAGGTCATATAAAGAGGAAAGTAGGCTTGGAAAATTTTATACTCATAAGAACTATTGAAGGGAAGAGAGGCAGAGGAAAACAGAATGTAACCCACCTAAAAAGCTTGTGTAAATAGATGACAGAGCAGGGACTGGGAAGGATAATGATGGGACAAACGTTAGTTAAAATTACAAAGAATAGGAAGCTATGGAGAGTTATGATCACCCACATCCTGCAAGCACACAGTATATAAAAGAAGAATTAATGGCTGTGTGTATTTTTAAATTTAGCTTGAAAGTAGTCTATAAAACATGAAACAAATAAAAAGCAATGCATTAGAAAACTTTTCAATATTACTTATGAGTGAAGTATTCCATTGTTATGGTAACAAGGTATTTTACTGTTACTTTAAGAATGGAATATCTCATCATGATGAAGACAAATCAGGCTGCATGTCCAATACATATATAAAGTGCCATAAAGTAAAACCAAATACAGATATTTTGGAGGATCAGAGACAAGCAAATCTTTACCGTGACTGTGTCAGATATCTATTTTGCTGAGTATAATTCAAAATGGGACAAGAAGGCAAAAAAGCCTTAAAGAACTCCAATTTAGGAAAATTTTCCCTTTTTTTGTTAATAACTAATTTTTTTGTTCAGTTAAAAGTTTTATGAAGAATCAGTTAAAATATATTCTCAAATAAAAGACCAAATGGAACTTGACATATTTATTGGTCATACTCTTTCATCTTGTTAGTAATGAGATATTCCATTCTGTAGATAAAATCCTTGATTACTTGTGCATAAAATATAACCAATGCAAACTATTTATTTAATATTGTTTAAACACTTAAGAGATTTTGACTTCCAGTTATACAATTCTGAGCAGAAGATTAATAAACATTAAATTCCAAAATCATGTACAGTATTTTTAGTTGCTAATGAAATATTAGTCATTTATGTGTATTTTAAAATTACCTTTTATTAATGTGTGTGTGCAGACAAATATCCACACAGAGAAGCGAATGCAAGCATCAAAACAAAAATTACATTTTCCAAAATCTTTTGATGAAATATTCTCTGAATTTTTTCCATAAATTCTGTTATGCAAAACAATGTTCAGGAAAGCAAAAGAAATAAACAGAATAATGGCCATTAAGACCTTCCATATCCGTATTTGATGGAGAAAATATTGGTTAGTTATTATTCAAAAATTGACATATATGTTTGTTTTTTTGTACCTATTGCGTTCATTTTAGAGTGACTTGAAAATCTCCTTTACCAATATGAAAGTTTGATTTGTTCTGTTTCATTTGTGTTAGTGGTGGTATTGCAAAGAATCATGGGAAAAAAGATAAAAATTTTTTATAGTATTCAAGCAATGTCAGAGAAAATTTACACAAGATAAAGGCTGAAGAAGACTATTGGCTAAAATGTTGAAATAACAAACACAGGTTTGAATAAAACATTATGTATCAACATAAAGAGAATTACAGTAGTACATTATAAATTCTATATGTGGAATATTTCAATACATAACACAAATTAAAACTTTATAATTATATTATTTTCCATCTGATGGTTCTCCAGAAGGAGTAGAAGAGTTGCCCTAGAAAATTATTGCATTCAGTCATCTATAATGTCATCATTAGGACAAGAATGGAATACATTTTTAAACTTTATTTAATCTGTGGTAGAATTCAAGCTAAAATATAATAATAACCTTCAATCTTAAGAAGATATTGGATTATCTTTCCTTCTGACAAGTGGAGATAATTCAATGAGCTTGACCTCAGAAAAAATTCTTGATCTAAATAAATTATGGCTTTTGAAGAAACTTTCAGAAAATCAAAAATCTATGTTTGTCATATTTAAAGAATCATAAAATATCTATATATGTAAATCAATAACTGGAAATTTATTATAAGAAATTCAAAGATTGATATGTATTAAAAAACACAGTTTTATGAAATATTATGTAACAGTGTTTTAATATATTACTTATACTAAGTTTATATTGGTGAAATGATGTTGACTTTTATGCTGCTAATAAAATAGATTTTGCAAGAAGGAAGTAGTACTTAGTAATAAAGATAAACTTCTATGACTACAGAGAGTAGAAATGTTATTTTTATAAAAACTGATAACCTTAAAAAATGCATTTTTCAAGAATTTTTATTACCAAATTACAAATTCCAATGTATATGTTAGAGAATTGGAGATATTTAATATTATACCTTGAAAACTCGCTTGAATTTTGAATTGAAATTAGTCTATAAAATGTATTTCTTTATTTATAATTTTCCTGAATTTTTAGAAGTCAAAACCTCTTTGATTTTATGTCATTTTATCAAATACTGGGTAGAAGTGAACTGATAAAAGTCCTCATGAGATCTCATGTGTTATTTTACTTTCAATACATCTTTTGCAATATTTTCAAAATGATAATCTTTATTTTATTATAAATATTTAAAAAACTCTAAAATTTCTAGCCTTATATAGATCTAGACTGTCGTGTGGATGTCATACATAGCATCCAACACATACAGAAATGTCTGCACCTTATAGATAACATATTTCGTTATATATATTTTGAGAAAAAAATGTCTTACTTAAAAGACTTTATAAATTTCTACTGACAGTAATGCTAACCGTTCACTCGAGAAAGGTGAAATGTTTTCTGTATAGAAACAGCTAATTTCACCATTACTGCTGCCAATATATAAAATACTGAAATATAATCTAAAAAATAATTCCAGCTGTATCATAGATATAAATGAATTAATCAAATCTTTACATTAATAAAAGATAAATCCTGCTAATATTTGTAAAGGTCTGCCTCACCTTGACAAGCATCCACAGAAAAAAAAACACAATTATAATAATCCTGCCATAGTAAAGAAGCAGTTAATCAAATGATTTATGGAATTTTTGTTGTTTGTTTTTTTTCAGTTGATTTAAAATTCATAAGTAAAAGAAATTTCTAATAATCAATTATAAAAACGAGATAATAATGCAAAAAAAAAAAAACTGGTGTTAAAAAAGGAGACCATGAAGAATTTTAAACTCAGGAAACTTTTAAAGTAGAAAAACTAGTAAATAAGATCAACATTAAAATTTGCATTTTTTGAAAAATCATTTTAATTTACAGTTGAGCTGGCTAAATAAAACCATAAATTCTATGCTAACAGTTTCTTTTCTCACACTTCTTGCTTGTAGTACTCCCTTCTGGCTCCATGTTTTCCAGCCAACTTTAATCTGCAATAATTTAAATGCTGTCCTTATGATTACTCTTTTCTCTTTCTGCTCATTATTAATGTTTCTTTTCCTAATTCTTCCACATCTTGTAACTCCTTGTGTCTTACTGACTATACTGCCTTGCATGGAAGTGATATTGATTAAAAAAAACCCAAAAAACCATCCAAGCAAGGCAATAATACCACTAAGATGGAAGTGAAAGAGAAGGAAACAGGAAAGCATGGATATACCTTTTCTCCTATTCAAAATCAAAAACAAAAAAATGTTGAAAACCATTTTAAAAGGAAAGTATTTTAAGAATATCAGAAGATAAATAAAAATAAAACTATTGTATTTCTAGTTAATAGCTTCCCAATTTAATAAGGATAAGTAGTGAATAATTATCTTTTACAAATTTACTTTTTAAGAGAAAAAGTTAGTTGTAAACTAGGAAGAGAAAATTTGGAACATGGTGTATATAGTATGAAAGTAAAAACAACAAAAAAACTGACAGAACCTTTGGGTGATTTTCATTTGCCAAGACAGAAATATGGCTATCAGAACCAGGACAAGCTATGAGTCGATAGAAATAAATTCAAAAGGACAGGAAAGCCCCTGAGATATATGTATGGGTGTGTTGGAAAGAAATATCAGTTTTTCCCTGAGGTTGGGGGGTACAGTCATCAGTGAATATCTTGGATGGAATCAGGCTCCATAAATTTTCTTGCAAATAAATCTGCTGATGGCTGGACAAAATGAAAGAGAAACTGATAAAATTCAGATGCAAACAGATAACAAACAGGTGAAAATGTAAAGAAACTGATCACCTTGGTGATAATGGGTGGGGGGTGGGTGATTTAGTCGGAGGATTAGGGACTGAAGAAGGCCCAAGAGAGACGTAACAAAGGACAGAAGAACCAAATTTATGGGACTGGCTGAAATAAAGAAGCCATCTAAACAAGTGATGCCTTTTTATTTTTACCAGTTTGTGATTTGTATTTATTTATATATTTCTTTCTTTTTATATGCCATGTCCTTTCAGGACATAGGCGATCATGGCTCTCTACCTCCCTCTATCTCTTGTAGCTTTCAACAAGTTCCTTCCTTTTGCTATCTCCCTTAGACTACATACTTCCATCAAAATATAAATAATATTTATTTACACTGAATTATCATTAAAATGTTTAATTGTTAACTATAAATAAAGGGTTCAGTTCGACATTCCAACCACTTGAAGAAGGACAGAGCATAAAATGGTCGAAACGTAATAAATATGACAACAAAGATGAGTCCAAATAATGTAAATAGTGTTAACTATAAAGTTTTACTTTAGGTACCAATCTCAGTTCTTATATACAAATTAACCATGAAAATACTATTTTCATTTCACTTTCTAAGACATGATGATGTTGCTTCTATTGCAAGGATGTCAGACACATTGATAGAAATGAGTGTTTTGGTTTGGTTTATTTTGCTTTATGGCATATCAACCTCAGTCGATTATTTAATGCCGATAAAATTTTTTATTGCTGGTAATATTTTGTTTGGTCAAAAATCTGTTTTTGGTAATAGTTTTCCATCAAAATTGTATTGCTGGTAATAATTTTTTTTCAAAAAAGTATTGCTAGTAATTGTTAACTATTTACCTGTAGCTAGGACTCTAACAGGTGCTACCACCCTGAGTCAGGGTGGACCTGGGAACACTAGCAATTAAGAGGTGGTTCCACGCTCCTCAAAACCTCCTGATCAGAGGCCTTGCTGCTGGATGTAGTTTATCATCTTACCCAGGATGCAGATGTAGTTTAACGTCTTACCCAGGATGGAGAAATGAGAGGATCAGACAGAAAGTTCTGCTAGACATTCTTGGAAGGATGCTAAATAAGACACCTGAACAAAGTCTGAGAGCAGACTGATCAAAACGTAATGAGAACAAAGAAAAAGTAATGTATCTTTTGAATACTAGTCATTATTTACTAAGTGAAATTAATTTACAAGACAAAATATTTTTTTAAATGTCACATTGAATTTTTACTGTTTAGTTTTTATATATGATTTGGAAAAAAGTTCCACTTAAAATTGTCTAATTAAAAAATGAATTAAACATAACTTGTTACACAAAGAGAATAAATTTTAATCAAATCTGACATAAATGATTTGTTTAGTGCAATCTATGTGCATAAAGTGTGGTGGCTATCAGGACAAAAAGTGCAATTGATTTGCTTCGTTCAAATTCAATTCGATTTTGTTGCATTCATTTTCACACAAATGCCATTGTAGAGGAATTCTTAAACTCATCTACAGAATGCAGCAATGTGGAAAAATTATCATTCAAAAAAGATAGAATGGAGCTTCAACACATGAACATTTTGTTGAAAGTAGAGAGGCACCATTTACAATAAATAATAAAAGCATATAAGTAATAACAAAATCTACAGACACTATACACCCAATGTATGTGTAGAGAAAAAAACAAAGGATAACAAAACCTCATATAAAACTAATGTTGGTTTCAATCTGTCTGAAATAACTTAAAAATATTGCCCTCTCCAAATTTAGACACAAATCCTAGAGATGCATAGTAAGATTTCTTCCCAACCAATAAAAATGAACCAATTTTGGTTCTCATCCACTATAATTTGGGGGTCTTTCTTGTCTTGAAGTAAGAATCTGACAATCATTTGACTCTATCACTTTTGTGTGTGAACAGAATGCTTACTTTGTGGATTTTTGACTTATTAATGTTACCTTGATTAATTTTAACTTGCAAATATAATGTTTACTTAGAATTATTTTGCCCTGTTCTTTTTCTTACTATTTATTGAGAACTTTGTCCATTCTATTCGTTGAGCATTTTGCCAATTTCTCCACAATTTATCTAACATTGAACTTAAAGCTCTCAGCTCAGACCTAAAATTTGCTACTGGAATTAAAAAAAGAAAATTAATTAACAGTAATCACAAGCATAATGATACACTCAAGATTAATCACTGACACTTTACAAATAGAAAATTCAACAAATTTACAGCATAAAAACAGTAGAAAATTTAAACAAAAATAAAGACATAAACCATTATTTAAAAGTTTAAATCAGATGATTTCTGTTTGGTTCTGCCTTATGAAAATATAACTGCATTTATCCAAACTAAATATGTTCTTGCTATATTTATATATAAATTTTAACTTTTACTTCTTTTTCAATAAACTGGTATGAATTTATCTCATGGAAGGAATTGCTTAAGACTGGAAAGAGATTCTTTTAAAGCTATGAAGTAGAATCTATTCCATAGATGTTTATATATATTTGATATGACACAAATAATTACCTATTTATTCCTAATGCATACATTTTATCTCTAACTGGATTGGCTATAATAAGTTTGGGATCAGAAGAATGTGGCCAACGGTAATTCCCTCTGAAAGTTGGCCATTTGCATTGTGTACATGGCAGATTAAAGAACCAACAACTTTATTGGCTAGTTTGCCTTATTTACCTCTAAGCTTGCTGTCTTGTACAGGTGGGCCAAGTAAAACTTTGCATTAAGACTTAGGAAAGCATCAAGGTAAGTAACAATCTAATTCACTTATAGAAAGGTATAAAGCTGACAAGTTGATTGTAGATTCAAGCCATTATTTCCAGTCATTCAATTATGTAAGAGAATAAATCTGCCCTGGAAAAATGCCTTTAGGTTGGCTGCTGAGACAAAATGAACTTTTCAAGTGACAGACTAAACAGGAAAAGCAGTAAAACTTAGAGAAGATGGATGCAAGATAATGTTTACTCTAAAATGGCCATTCAAACCTGCCTCAAATTTATTAGAAAGAAAATTTCATGGTTGGAAAGTGAGTAGCATGCATAGATATTTGAGCTGCTGGTGGTAGCATGTACAAAAATCAAGGTTTAGAGAAAAATGGCCATGGAAACAATATGTAGGTATGTGAATAGAGATGCACATGCAGCCTCACTCCTCCAAAAGAATAGGATTCATCAAGATTCTGGAACATAGTAGACATCTGAAGAAGGCCAGAATATGCACATAGAAACATGTAAAATTAAAATTAAATGGCAAAAAGAAAAAAAAATTAATGCCCCAAAACAAAAACATATATAATGATTAAATTCTTCTTATTATGATCATTTAAATTCTATTAGAAGCAGGATTATTATTTTCTGTTTCAAATATCATTGACAATACTAGAATAAAAAATGTCTCCACTGCTCTTCTGTTGTATTCTATGTCATATCAGTTGATTATTTCATTGAACAACCCAATTCCAACTCAGACATTGTCCATCCAATATAGCTCTATATTCATCATTAAAAATTACAGTTAGGAAATTCTTTTCTTTCTTTTTTATTTTTTTAATCATTTCACCCCAAGCAAGGCAACAGAGCCACTAATATGCAGGTGTTTACTGAGTGTGAAAGAATAGAAGGAAAACACTGTTATGGATGAAGAAAAATAAAAGAACAGAAATTAAGAGGACTGAAAATAATGCATTTAAATTTTTGAAGATTAAACTTCACTAGAAAACAAGAAGCTGAAAGAGAGTTTCACAAGTGAGAAATGTGAAAAAAGAACCTGTTAGCATAGAACCTATCGGTACATCTAGCCATTTCAACTGTAAATTGATGAAACCTAGTTGCCAATCAAGTAATGTGCTTAAGTTCATAAAGTCTAGGTACCTGTTATATAGCTTACCTATAAGCACTAATCGGTATGTCCCAATTGTCAAAAATACATTGAACACTATTGAGGGTAATATGCTATCTAAGTAGTTCACACTGGCGAGTATTGTATTTTGTTTTTGTTATAAAGATTACCATTTCATTTCCAACCTTTGTTTTTGTTATTCCTCATTCAGTAACCTTTTCTAGGTTACAACAGTACAATAGAGTAGAGTTCATCAGAACATTTACCATAAAAATATTTTTAAAAAGTTACATTATGGAGGTGGGAAAATGAATGAAATAGAGATGTCAGCACATGACCAATAACATTGCAGATTCTTTTTTGGATTTTATCAAAGATCTCTAAATATATAACAGGTGCACCAGACCATATATGGCAACATTATTTTAAGCATGAATGAATGGTAGACTTGTAGATATGTAAGATTGATTCTGGCAAGAAAAAAGGTTTAACATGGCACGGTGAACCAACGTTCCTTGTAGCAGACCTAGCAATCAATTCATTATAATCTTTCCACTTCATGTCAGTGAAAAACGTTAGCCCAAGAAGCTGCAATGAGTCACTCTCCTGAAGGCTAGCACCGGCCATGTTGATGGAATGTAGAAAGGGCTTGCTCAGATAACAGAGAGCAGTTTTGTTTTGGAGGCATTAAAATTAGCAAGCCATTCCTTGCTTTAGTTAACAACAGAAATTAGATCATTATTTAAATCAGCTGCTAATTTGAGCTTATTGAACCATTCAGACTTACTATTAAGACAGGAATAAATGGTTGTCATCATCATCATGGATACCGAGTTAAGAACTGATGCCATCATGATGGTTGTTGATGAAAATTAGGAACAATGTAGGTTCAAGGATAGAGAACCAGGGAATGCCTGTATTAATGCAAAAGATCTAGAGGAGTGGCCATTCAAGATAACATTCATGATTTCTTAATTCAAAAATTCTTTCAGAGAAACCAACTTGTGAAGAGGTCCAGTATGCCAAACCCTGTCAAATGCCTTTGAGATATCCAAAGCAACAGCCCAAGCTTCACCATTCTTATCTAAAACTTGATAGACTCTTTCAACAATAATCATTAACACATCAGTAGTTGATCTAGAGAAGTAAATGCAATATTGCTTATCTGAAAAAAAAAACCCTGTGAGGTGAGATGCTTCTTAATATTCTGCATTTTTTCTCTCTATTTACAACATCAGTTTCTTTAAATATTTTTTTGTTGGTCGATCTATTTTTCTTGGTTATTATCTATTTAATTTTTCTCAAATATCTTTTTATGACATTTTTAAGCCAGTTTTTTATTGTGTTCTTACCTTGCCAATATTTTCAGTTTTTTCTTGATTTTGTGATCACTTTTTAATTTTTTTTTATAATTTCCAACTCTGTATTCCTATCACTTGACAATATCTTGTTTTTCTTTTATATTGTTATATATCAGTAGTAATGTTACATCTTTTTACAACACATAGCAGTCTTTATATATATGTATGAAATTAAATAAAGATCAATAACTATACTGTTAAACATATTTATTTACAATATTATGAACCACCCTCAAGTTGCATAATAAAATTTTATACCACCAAATAAATTAGTGCAAATATGCAAGAATACAATCAGATATTATACAATGAAGTTTAAATGGGATTTTTATCATATATCATGAACATTTTACTAACATTAGTTATTTAATACCAATTTGATTGGGAAAACAGAATTTGCTTAATAAAATCTAACATAGAATCTGTATATTTCATAGATCAAGAATATATAAGATGCTTTCGTAGCTTATCAGAGAATAATTTGGGAGAGACTGATAATCTATAGCCATTAAGATTAAATTTTTGCAAGTAAAAGAATGTATTTTTTATAGAGAGCAATATTTCAGTAATTTTAAAACTCTAACGCTAATTGTGCATCAATAATTTTCAAACTGAAGGCTATGGGAAATTATAAAAATATTTGCTTTTTAAGCTAAACAAACTACTGTTTAACATAATTTGCCAGTATTTATTGCTCGGACTATTGTCTTCATCTTTATTGTCTATATAGACAGAATCTTTATTGTCATATTCACAATGTTTCGGCCATGGTACACTCTGGCCTTCTTCAGGTAATATACATTGGAAATTTGAATGAACCTTTTATTTAGTCCACTGGGGTAGATCGTTCCAACATATAACACCTGAAGAAGGTCAGTACATACAACAGCCAATACATCATGAATATGACAACAAAAATGAGGAAAACAGTCCGAATAATGTAGATAGTTACAATACCTCATCTCAGAAATATAAACAGATAACTTGTCAGGTTTGTAAGTGAATTAGACTGTTACATATGATGCTATCCTAAGTCTTAATGTAAAGTTTTATTTGGCCCAACTGTACAAGACAGCAAGCTTAGAGGTAAATAAGGCAAACTAGCCAATAAAGTTGTTGGTTCTTTAATGTACCATGTACACAATGCAAATGGCTGACTTTCAGAGGCAATTACTGTTGGCTAAGGTTCTTCTAATCCTGAAACATAGGCAATCATTTATCTCCATGGCTGCACCCTCTTTAATATCCATAAATTGTGAATCACTATGACTTTTCCTGTAACTTCTCCATCATTTTGCTTTCGGAGTTGTCCTTATCCTAGACTCATTGCTCTATTAAGGCTAGAGAAACCAGTTTACTATTTTTCCCAAACCTGGATGAAGAATAGTTAGCGTCATGTTTTTTCTCCTGATGCAAATAAAATATTACACTGAGCAAATTGTCATCTGGGATCAGGTGGCATTATCTGAAATGGCTAAGAGTCTGTTTTTTAAATGATAGAAAAGTGAATATTTGAAGATTTTGTTAAAACCATGTCCAATATGCCATGAAAAACAAATGTAATTAAGTGGATATGATGACCAGCTCATCTGAATTGCAAAGCAGACTGCTATTCTAAAAACAATAAAAGGGTGACTAGATTTCCAGAGGCTGTCAGTGAGAGCTGTTGCATCTCAGACTGAGCAACTCTGCTAGTCAAATAAAAAAATTCTATAATATCAATATATTGCCAAGCACTTCTATACACTAGAAAAAGTAATATTTTCTGTAGGCATCCAGATAAATGTAAGAACATTTTTTTTTTATCTTAGTCCTATGTTAGGGATTATATATATATATATATATATATATATAATGTGTGTGTCTATATTTCTGAGATGAGGTATTATGTACACTATTTACATTATTCAGACTATTGTCCTTATCTTTGTCACCATATTTCTTACAACATTTTGGTTGCCGTACTCTCCGGCCTTCTTCAGGTGGTTGGAATGTCGAACTGAACCCTTTATTTTGCTCACTGGGGCAGACTGTTCTAGTTCCATGTGACATGTTTAATGGATGTCAGTTATCAGTTATCTCCTGTTAATTCCCCTCTCCAAGTTCTCCACTGCCTTAATCAGATATTGAACTCACATTTTTTGGGTCCTGTCACTGAATCTAACTAATGCTATTATCCATTGTGTCATGTGTCCTTGAGGTTAAGGCAGTGGAGAATTTGGAGAGGGGAATCGACAGGAGATAACTGACATCCATTAGATATGGCACGTGGAACTAGAACAATCTACCCCAGTGAGCGAAACAAAGGGTTCTGTTTGACATTCCAACCACCTGAAGAAGGCCGGAACATACAACAACCAAAACTTTATAATAAATATGGCAACAAAGATGAGTACAATAGTCCGAATAATTTAAATAGTGTGTGTATATATATATATATATATATATATATATATATATATATAATATAGATATATACTATTAGTAATAATAAAAACTTAGGCTTAAAATATAAAATAAACTGAAGGCTCAATGTCAAAATCAACAGAGCCTAAATATAATATAAACATAATGTGTGTGTGTGTGTGTGTGAGAAAGAGGGAAGGAAAATAAAATTATATGAAATTTGAAAATATATAAGACAATTTGGAAGCATTGTTTCATCAATAATCTAGTGTTATCAAAAGAACAGTTTTATTTGAACAAACCAAAAATCTATATTACTGAAATGAAACCTGATTTATGTTAAAACACTTCATTTTTTTAAATTTGTTCCTACCATTATAGAAATAAAATTTTACCTAATTTCACTCATTTTTTTAAAAATTATCCCATATTGTTTTGATACTTATTTGTTAGTAAGGTATGGAGATATACTGAAATAGTCCAGTTGTATATTAATCATAAGGGAGTGATAAATCATAAAACTTTCAATAAATCCCTAAATAAATTATGCACACTTTTTGACATGAAAAGTGAGCAGAATTTATTCGAAGGTGCACTAAAAGTACTATGATTTACAAGACCCTGATGAGTAATATACAACAAGTCAATTTCAAAATATTTACATGTGTTACTGTTTAGTAAGTTATAGAGATATACTGAGATAGTCCAGTCGTATATTAATTGTATGGGAGTGATAAATCATAAAACTTTCAATATATCTTTGTCTAAATAAATTAGAGGTACAAAAACAATGTGGAATAATAAAAACTGAGTAGAAATAGTTAAAACCTAATTCTATAATGATTCAATTGAAATAAAAAATTAAGTATTTTAACACTTAACATAAATTACATTTCATTGACATAGATTTTGTTTTTTCAAATAAGATCATTCTTCTGATGATGCCAGACTACTGGAAAAAGATATATATTTTGTTTATTTTAAGCATTTCACCCCAAGCAAGGCAGGCATTCCACTAGCAAACAAGGGGTTACAGAGAGCAGGAGCAAGAGTAAAAAGGCATGATAGAGGAAAGGATGATGAGAAGGACAGGGAATTAGATCAAGGAATCTAATGATGTGGATTTACATTGCATTTAAATAATTGAAGATTATAGCTATCAGGGAAGCAAGTAAGAGGAAGGGAGTTCCACAGATGGGAAGTGTGAGACATGAGGCTGTTGGAGTAGAAAAGATGGCTACATTTTACTGTTTCCACGGTGAAAGGGTGGGACTGAGATGCTGACCTAGTAGCACGTTTAAATTCATGCAGTTTGAGAACCAGCGAAAGTAGCTCATTGGAGCAGTTACCATGAAAGTATTTGTAGAAAAGACAGAGGGAAGCAATGATACATCTGTGAAAGAGCAACTGTAAATGAGATGCCAGATCAGGGCCAATCACATTGCATATCTATCTCTGGATTTTGTGAAGGACCTTAAGACGAACAGTGGGGGCTCCAAACCATATAGCAGCAGTATTCCATGCAATATATAAAGCTAATTTTTTCTGAATTGTCTTATCTTATTTTCCATGTGTGTATTTTTACATGTGCATAGTTGTCTTTTAGCCTATACAAATGTTTATATCAAATTTTGAATTTTGTGCAAATTTTACAAGTTTTAATTTGAAAAATTGGTGGGCTGAACATTTCTTAGGCTGTCTATGAAGGATTGATGCTAGAGCTGTGAAATCTTGCATGTATTAATTTCTACACTTCTTATTAATAACTACATTTTTTTCCAGGTAGAAGGAGATCTGATTGTTCAAAGAAGACTTCAAAAGTGAAGAGTAGTGACTTCTTTTGAAAATGGAGGACAAAATTTGGCATTGTGGTGTTATAAAGTACCTGAAGAAAAGGTGTTTTTTTCCCCACAAGAAACATTCATGTTTGACATGGTTGCTACATTAGAGGATGCTGCTCCAGCTTTATCAACAGGGCAAAAGTGGGCAGCTGAATTTAGGAGATGAAGAGAGAGTCTTGAAGATGACACAAAGTTTGGATGTCATCAATGGGATCCAAGCACTGAAACAATGATGAAAGAAGAGTGCAAACCACAAGGAGAACAATATTAAAATATAAACATCATTTCATCATGAGTGTATCTTGGTCTGTCTATGAACTTTTCAGCTGATCCTTGTATCCTTGTATCTAAAAGATTTAATTCAAGTTAAAAATAACAACAGCTAAAGACTGAATAGAATTTATTAATTGATAGTCAAAATGACTGAAGAAGGTAAGCCAAGGCATTTTGAGTGAATAAAGATTATTCACAAAGGAAGCTTCTTCTGCAGACTACTACAAAAACTTAGAATTGGGTAGAATGGATTATTTCAAAGAGACACAAAAACCCTCTTGCCTATACGAGAGAAAGGAAAAGATGAAAATGGACCAGGTTTGAACTTTGGTCCTTTTTCTCTCTGTTAATGTTATTTCCCAAAGGCACATGCCTTATTAAAGTTCAGATGAGTCAAAAGCTCTTTGGAACATTAAGAAGTAATAAGGGAAGTAAACATAAGAAAAAGAAAAAAATTTGGGTTTCTTTTTTATCATTTTCTCTTGAAATTGGCCATCAGGAAGACTTGAGTGTCACATCTGGAAGATGATATGAGAGAAAAAAAAATCTTGCCCTCTGAAATGATTGAGAATCTAACACCAAGTGAACTGACATGTTATAGGAGGTGAATTGTGGCCATAAAATGCAGGTTGTTATGTAAGGACATAAGGAGCGCATCATCAGAAAATAAAAAGGAGGCAGACATAGGGACATCTGTGAATGATCATTAAAACCAGAGCTATGGATGGCAGAACAGAAAGGGACAGCCAATTGAAAAGACTGTTATCAAGTCCACACTTGAAATTGATTTCCCAGCCCTGGCAGATCGAAAGTACTTTACCTTTGAAAATGATTTCTGTGTTTCAAGAATAAAAAGTTTTGCTGCCAGAATAAAGACAGGAGATTATCCACTGAAAGGTTTTACATGTTAAAACAGAACAAAAAAGTAAGAAAAAAAAGATATTAAGTGAGATCAAATCACATTGACGGATTTGGGCTTAAGCTGCCATGATCTTGAAGCTAAAGTAAAAAAAAACAAAAAAACAAAAAAAACTTAAAGGAAAGGAAAAACAAAAAAAACAAAATACCAATGAGATAAAAGGGGTTGATCTATAGCCAAGAAGACTAGCTGTTATATCATGACTTTCACTGCATGTCTGAACAGAACAAGAGGCTCATATCCACACAATCCAGGACTAATTCAACATTGCACATGCTACATCTTTATTCTGCACAGCTTCTGAGATAATAGATAACTGTCACTGATCTCCTTTTCTTCTAACAAGGCTTCTAGTTCATCAGGCTCAAAACACTACCATTTCAACATGAGAAGGAGAGTCTTTGATTCTGGTTAGGTAGAAAGCCATCAGGAAGGTGTTACGAATAAATTACATAACATACTTAAGATCATTCGTATAGCGTTGTGCTGTGTGACATTGATAGCATTTAGTTCACACCTTATTTTGCATGATTATTTGATTTTCACTTCTTCTTCTTCTTTCCAGTTTTCATTTTTTTGGGGGTTTGAAATTCAAATTTACTTGCCAAAATGCCCCAAGTGAAGCCCAGTGGTTCTATTTTAGCACAGAGAACAAGTGCAAGTCACAAAAAAAAAAGTGTTGTGTGTGATTGAAGATTACCTACTTGAATCCTTTCCTCAGTAGTAAAAGGTCTATACATACAAGTCTATGCAATCATAATGGGCACTTTGACATGATGTAATGGTTAACAAGCTTTTCTCACAAGAACAATTATGATCGAGTAGTGAGTTCAATCCTCACTGGGTGCCACATACTTTCAACCTTGTATGACATCTAAGCTATGCTCAGAAAATCACCATACTAGTTTATATACTTATATATAAATGAGTCAAGACTTATTTCAATATTACTACCTTTAGAACAGTTCATTATCAAATGTACCACTTTGACTTATTATTACTTTAATGACAATATTATAAATAAGCAATAAGAAAAGGATAATTATCATTAAATACTTTTTATTATTGTTGTTGCTAAAAATATAAAATATTTGAGAGATAAATTATAAAGGAGGAAATTCACTAGTGAAATATTTAAAAAAAATAGTAAAAAACAATATTACAAAAAAATATCAGTGTAAAATATATATGGTCATTCCTTGTCATGAAGAAGGACTAGTATGACCCAGTGATCCCTAGAGCAAAGCCCTCTAGAGTTCTTGACAGCCCAATGTAACCAGTTTTGTCAGATCTCGCCTGTCTCAATCCCTTCTGAGACATGAGGGAGGCACTTCTGGTCAAGTGTGCAGGCTTTTCCCTTGTATATAGCTGTCCACCAAAATCAAATTCACATGAATGGCTTCTTTAGACTCTTTGATTCACAGCCATCTCTGTCACTGCCACTGCCACTGGGTGGGGGAGAAATGCAAATAGGGAGAGAGAATGATGATGCTGATGCTTGGATGTGAGTGGGTGCCGATGACAACTACATTTTGACAACTCAAATGTATATCGAAGTATGTTAAGATGCAATCAAGTTAACAATAAACCTATAAGCAGTAGATTTTAGGGTGTGACAAAATCTTGAATTATTTCAGGATATATGATGATGTTCATTTAGAAATAAAAACTCTTTGACTCCTGAAAACTGCTTTATTGGTGGTAGAGAAAAATGACGTAATTATTGAACAGTGGTAAAGGAAAATGAATTAATAGCCAGCTACCAGTTAAATGGTGGGTAAACACTTGTAACTATTTTTGTATCAACCACAAAACATTACATACTAATTATTTGCAAATTTTGACTCAGGAGCTCCGACAGAAGAAGGGTTAAAATTGTTTGGGAATACAGGGCTCAAAGGGTTAAAGGGATATATCTTAAAACCTGTTTCATTTTTAAATATTATTATTTACAGTTCTTCAAAAGAACCCTTATTCACAAAGACTAATATTCACTAAAATAAAATTATTACCAATCTTTTTTTAAGTATAACTTTCTACCCTCAAGGCAAAAGTTAATATTTTACACAAGTTTTCAAGCAGAACAAGTTGTAAATGATTACTTTTTGAAATGATTAATATTATGTTCACTATATTTGTTTTCATACTAAATGTACAATGGACATTTTGATAAGTTTTACTGCTATCACATCATTTGGGTGAAGGTTTTGAAGCATGTGCTGGTCATCTGCATGAAAAATAGAATCAAGGAGCCAAGTTCAAATTCCAGCCTAGTTAGCATTCATTTTTTCTAAAATGTCAAAGAGAAAGGCATTAAGTTATTCCCTTGACTAGCTAGAAGTTAAATAACTGGGTAGACAGAGCTATCTAGCTTTAGGTGGTAGTTAGTCTAGAAGAATAACTTCTTTGAATTCAAAACCATTCCCGAGAAGAAAATGGGGATCCAGTCCAATATCTTTTTGCAGTCATGGCAATTCAAAGATAAAAAAAGAAACAGAGTCTGTGGAGATGCATGATTGCCAACTTCATGAAGAGACATGGTATTTATAAAAAATATCTTACTCATGATGCCACAGCTTACATAAACATCTGTATGTGATCAATTAAATCTTTTTTAACCTTTAACTAACAACACCATATACTTCAGCTGGTTAACACATTTTAGTGTTGTTCTTTGGAATAATTAGCCATGGTTAAGTGTAATTAACAAAGTTCTCAAGAAACAATAAGATAAGGATGAAAAAGAACAAGGTAAAATAATACTAAGCAAACAATATATGTATATATATTGCAAGTTGAAATAAGGTAAGATAAAGTGACAGTGATAAAACAAAAGGTTCACAAAGTAAGAATTGTGTTTGCATAAAAAAGGGATACAGTCAAGTGGTTATAACATTCTGACTTCAAGGCAAAAAACAAAATATGGGAGATAGAAACAAGAGTTGTCCATTTTTATTGCTTAGAAAGAAATCTATTAATCTATAAATTTGGTGAAGGGGAGAATCTTAGCAGTCATTTTACCGTGATTATAATGAACATTTCCTTATCTCCTTTATTGTTATTTCTTGACAGTCTTGGTAACCAATAATTTATTGTATATTCTCTTAACCTTATTTTGCTTAAGATTATTTAAATTGTGTTCATGCATGCTAAAGTAGGAACTAAAATGTGGCATGCTAATTGTATTGACAAAGCAAAAACAAGTCACTCAAAAATTTGAAATTAAGGGAGAATTTTGTAATGGAGATATTTTTTAAAATAATTTAAGCAACAAGAAAAATTGTTTTGATAATGCTCTCACAGAAGGAATTGAAATGACAAGGAAATAAAAAACTTAAACATCCAACTAGTTTTTACATATGCCATCTTACATGTTATTATTTTCAAAGTGCAGATAAATGATGTAAAGAAAAAGTCAAGTGGAATGAAAATGAGAACTTAAACAATAAAATACAAAGTGTTGACGTTTTTAGAATTTTCAAAGCAAGAAATGTAAAATTCTTGATTTGACTGTGACCTGAGATGAAAAGGTGAAAAACAGAGGTTTTACTTTTAGTATAAAGGCATATCAATTTCTTATTGGTCAAAAATTTAATTTTTTGAGGAGCTTTGAAGTTATAAAAATGATACATATTATTCTACCTTCACAGTTGAATACATGGTAGATGATACTCAGCTTTTGTGCATATACATGTTTTGTGTGAACATTACTAGAGACAGTGATATATGTTTGGTTTTTGTTGAAGTTATATTTTGGAATACAGTTTGATTTAAGAAACTGTAGGTTATTATCTGGATTAATGTCATGAATGTATTTTTCATGTGAATTCATGTATTGTTGGTAATTTTACTATAAATACGTATTGTTATTATTTTTTATATAAAAATGTATTGCTGGTATTTTTACTAAAGAATATATCTTTATACTTTCATGGTGTTTGTTTCTGTTTGGGGGTTCACTATTTGCTGATAGCTGGGACCCTAACATGTGCTACCACACCATTTCAGGATAGACCTGGAAACAACAGCAAATGGTTTCATGTTCCTCCAATCTCCCAATCAAAAGCCTTGCTGCTGGAGGTAGTTTATCATCATACTCAAGACTAGGTTTTCTTTGGAAAATAACAATTAATCAATTGAGCCCAAAACATTACAATTTATTGACGTCCTTTCAAGCTACAATTTATCGTTAATGATTTTGTCTGTGCTTATACTGATAAAATATCCTCACTAATAAATTTAAATTTTAACTGCAGTTTTGTTTTACTTTAGTAAGACTATTTTGGGGATATTTTTGAAGATTCTATTTTAAAGAATATTTTGTATAAATAATTAATATAATTAAAATAAATTATGAGACCTGATGAAATTTTAAATTTCAGTCATGGTGAAGCATATTTAAAATCAAGATCTCTAATTAAACTAAATTTAAAATTTCTACATGATTCAGAAGATTTTTCATTCTATGTTTAATTAATAGAAGAGAGAAATAAAAAAATTTGGAATAGTGATTTATTTTATTGCTAAGAATTGATCAGAGATGATATGGTACCATTTGAGAAAAATAATGAAATTATTCCAATTAGTAATGAACAACATGACCTTTTTTTTTGAAAAAGAAAGAAAGAAAGACATTTAAGTTGGTTAAAAAAGTTCCAAATTATTAGAAAATATGATTATTTCATTAAAAAAATATAATTGTGATGAAACTGATTTTTGATTTACTGAAAAAATTCACAAGGTTATGTTACCAAGAAGAAGATTTTACATATTGTAACCATGAAGGAAATGTAATTCATATTTGGTGAACTAACCTGAAGAAACGTACACAAGACTTTAATGGTGGGAAAATAAAGTGAGTAATATTGTTCTTGAGATAAAGTGGAAACACTATACAACTACACATTTCCCTGCTTATGGTAGGCGACTTCAGGTCAGTATGAGAGACAAACATGTGTTACTAATATTACTGATCATTCCAAAAATATCAATTGCACAAATGCAGTATATTAACTAACAGAAAGAAAAAACAGAGATCAGCTTGGAATAGGCTAAATTTAAAATCCAGCAGATATTAATGGATTCAATATGAGAAATAAAAAACCTTCTGGGCAATACCTAATAACAATATTTATTACCTCTTCCTATATTCCAAAACATTTTCCTTACATACAGGTTTATCTCATAGTCTGACATGAAGTTGAGATATAAACACAGTAATGAATAGTATAGCTTTTCCACCTTTTCTCATTATTTCCACATTTGTCTGGATATTTTTCTTGCATCCTACTAACATCCAATATTATTTTTGTAACATATTTGGCAGGTGGCATTTTTTCAGGGAGATTTTAAAAAATTTTATACAATTTTCAATTGACACCTTTAGACTGAATGAGTGTCTAACACCTGCAATGAAATATTATGACAGATGATTTCACATGTAACAGGTGATGAAAATGGGGATCAACATCTTGAGATAAAACAGGAGAATAAACTAGTATAATAACTAATACAAAATCAGCAACAATAAATAGGAAATATGTCATTTAACTTTGGCTCACAAATGTACAAGGAAAATTAAATGATTGTTATCTGAAATCATGAAGTGAACTACTGTTATTATTAAAAGCAGACTACAATCTTCACCTTTGTTTTGTTGATTATTTTGTTATGCAATCAAACAAAAACTATGATCTGGAATTGGAATAAAAGCAATGATGACACATACCTGAAATCCTTCAGAAAATTCAGCATGTAGAATTAGTCAATACTAAACATGAAAAATACCTTAGTGTATGGATAAATTATTACAATAATCCAGAGCCTATACTGGCAGCAAACCACCTGCATATGGGTAGGAAATGAGTTCAGTTAATATACAAAAATGAAATAAAGTGTAAGACAAGGATACATCTTTTCACCAGATCTTTTCAACTAATAGAATTAGAAGTCATACCAAGATTCATTATTGACTACCACAAAAAGATATGCAAATGGCACAAGTGTTGATAGCAAAAAGGAAACAAAACTCCTACAGAGGGTAGTGAAGAAAAGTGAGAAGAAAGGACTAAACTTCAATTGCAAGAAGACTGAACACATGGCTATTATCAAAAGTAATATCCCACCATGCAAATTACAGATTGGAGATACCAGAATCAAACAGATGCAACAATTTAAATATCTAGGAAGTGTATTAACAGAGGGGATGGAAAGTGTGATATGGAAATTCAAAGGCAAATTGGCATAGTGAAAGATGCTGTTCAAATGCTAAGCAAAGTATTAAGAAGTAAAAGAAAACAGTACTGAGCTGTTATGCAGTATCAGGCTTCCTATATGGCAGTGAATGCGGGCCAATTTCTTCACAAATCAAAAAGAGACTTGAAGCAACAGAAATGTGGTTCTACAGAAGGATGTTGAGAATACTATGGACTGAACATGTGAACAACAAAGTTTTAATGACAATGACAACAATATGGACACTTATACTTAACACCAGTAAGAGATAGTTGAAATTTCCGGGGCACAAAATGAGGAAGGAAAGCTTGAAAAATTTGATACTCACAGGAGGGATTGAAAGTAAGAAAGACAGGGGAAAATTAAGCGCAATCTATCTGGCAAGCTTCAGTGAATGGTTGGTGGAGCAAAGCTTAGAAGAGATGGCAAAAAGACAAAACTTATTAAGGCCTACAAAAGACAGGAAATTGTGGAGAGCCATGATCACTAATGTCCTGAAGAAAGCACATATGAATGTTAAAACAAATTTAATATATATGATAAGGAAGATGAACATAGAATAGACTGTGCTAGGTGTAGTTTCACTCAACTACTATAAAACCAAAACATTAGTCTAAAAGTCATGTACTTAAATAACTTCATGAGATTAAGACATCGATATGGATGCCATGCATCTTTGCAAGAACAATGCTTCTTTGAAATTTGTGGACTGGTGCTACAAAATCACAAACAAAGAACTGTACCAAAGAACTGAAACAACCACACTAGAATGTTTTCAACAGCAGCAACAACTAAAATGGATATTAAATGTAACTTGAAAAGAACACATGATTTAAAACAAAAGGTTAGGGAGGAGGAAATTCTCATCAATTCTAGAAAGAACAATACCAGTAACTAGACATAAGAAACCTATTTTCTTGAAAAATTCTTTTAAGAGAAAGATTTTATAAATTACAACCAAAAGTACTACTGGTGGCTCAGTCAATGAATGTTGAATGTTTCCTTATAAGGAAACAGCTATTAGGTTGGTGCAAAAATAATGACGTAATAATGTCGTTTTTTGATGTATTTTTTAACGTCAAAAAACGACATTATTACGTCATTATTTTTGCACCAACCTAATAATTACCATTATCAAACTAAAAAATTAAAATTAGTATTATCCAACTGATTTTGTTACAATTTTCATGATATACTTATATTTCTATGAAGTATATAATGTGAGCTTCAGCTTATAATAACTCCTATTATTAAAAATATTGATAATAGTTTTTGACTTTAACATTACCACAGCAGTTTTTTTTTTTAATTGCTTCTCAGAGAGTTTCTTTACTAAAAATTACTGTTGGAAAATCGATTTTCATGTACTTTGCTTAACTAACACATTTCTCTTTATGATGTTTACTTAAGTTTGGTTGCATTTGTATCTTTAGCCAATAATCTACATTTTTTCCTCTTTATATTTGTAGCACCAGCTTTTTCAAATATTTTCTTGTTGGTCAATATACTTTTCTCGCTTATTACCTTTTTAATTTTTCTAAAATCTCTTTTTATGTATTTCTTAAAGGCTGTTTTCTTTCTTGATTCTCCTGTCTTTTCATTGGATTAATTCAACTTATACAGAAAGGCAGTTTTGAGAAAATAAGACGACCGACCAGGATTCATTTTTGGTTGCAACAATCTTAACAGCATAACATATGCAGATGACACAGTTGTGTTGATAGCAGACAAGATTTGAACAAAAGTATTATCTTTATAGATAAAAAGAAAGCTACCAACACTATATTTGATTAAGTTTCTCTTGTTGATTTCTACTGTGGAGCATAGGGTCACAGCTTAACTACCCTAGGTGTTGCTACTACTGTTTCCATAACAAGTAATTATTAGATTGGTACAAAAATAATGACCAAACAAAAAAATTTAAATATCTGAGAAGTGATCTAACAGAGGACGGAAAGTGGGACACTGAGATCCGAAGATGTAGTGGGTTGGCCAAAGATGCATTCCAAAAGCTAAGCAGAGTATTAAGAGACAGGAAAATTTTGTTAGGAACCAAGAAAAGAGTACTGAACTGTTATGTGATATCTATGTTTCTATATAGTAGTGAATGTTGGACAATCTCCTCAAAAATGAAGGAGAGACTTGAGGTAACAGAAATGTGATTATACAGAAGGATGCCGAGGATACTGAACATGTAATCAATGACAGGATTTTAGAGAAAATGGAAACAAAAAGGAAACTTAAACTTAACATCAGAAAGAGGAAGTTGAAATTTCTGGAGCACATAATGAGGCAGGAGGGCTTGGAAAATCTGATACACACAGCACAGATTGAGGAAAAAGATAGAGAGAGAGAGGGGAGAAGCAGTACATAACATATTTGATGGGCTTGAGTAAATTGCTGGCAGAACAGAATTTGAGAGAAACAACAAAAAGACAAAACTTATTAAGAGCTACTAGTGACAGGAAGATGTGGAGAGCCATGATCACCTACGTCCTGAAAGAACATGGTACATAAAAGAAGATACACTTTTTCACAATTTCAACTTTTTCACAATTTACAATGTTATATTCCCATCATTCAATAACTTATATATTTCTCATAAGATTATGACTTGTGGCAATTTTTATACATATATCTGAAGTTAAATAATAAATAGGAATGACTCTACTAATATGTATATTTATTTACAATATGATGAACAGACTTGAATTGCATAATAAAATCTCACATTACAAAATACCTTATTGAAAATATTTCTAAAATCAGATATTACAAACTGAAAATTAACAGGGTATATTTATTATAATAGTACAGGGTGTAGCGGAAATACCTCTCTGGTAAAACACTCTCTAGATGAAGACACCATTGGCACTAATGTCTTACCATTATATGTGAGGTATAGGTGGGAGATCTTTCTGACACACACCTTGCTTATTCTGAAAATGTTTATTAATATTGATTAGTTAATACCAATTAATATGGATTAGTTAATACCAATTAATATTGATTAGTTAATACCAATTGATATTGATTAGTTAATACCAATTTTATTATGAAAACATTGTCTTTCAGAATAAAATCTGACTTCATTTTTGGATGACAGACACTACAGCTTTTTTTCAACAATGATGTCCACCCTGTACAAGGCCTAAGAGCCACTCGAGATAGAGGCTTACAGAATAAGAAGTAAAATGCAGAGTTTATAGGAATATGTGGGAACATAATGGTTAATGGAATATGAAGGGAGTGTGGGTGGTTTGCTACAATATGCATGGCATGGTGAGTCTTAGCCGTGAAGGTTATAACTTTTAGAACTAAGGAATGTACAATGAACACTTTACATGGAAATAGTGATTTTTGTTGATGGGAAAGAGGTTACAGAGTGAAAAATAATTCATCACCCACAAGGATACAGAAATGCCTTCAGACTCTATCGAGGCTAGAAAGTGAAGACTGGGTAACTCCTGCCCATATATAGCAGCAGTAGTCCATTTTCAGCCTGATCTGGTTCTTATAAAGATAGACTACTTATGACTCTCCCTGCTATCCTCTAAGTCCCAATATGTGCTCAAGGTATGCTGGTCAGTTTTTACTTTTGATAAGGGACGAAGAGGAAAGCAAAGAACAAAATATAACTGAGGAAAGCCGTGAAGTGATACAAGCAACAAAACTGAAGATAATACCTGAAATATGTCTACTATTATTTTTTTTGTACAATCTACTGCAGAAAGAAATGGCAACCTACTGCAGGAAAAAAATCTGCCTCGTCAGTCATGTATCAAAAGATATTAGGTTGGTGCAAAATAATGTCGTTTTCTCACATAGTAACATATGTGAGAAAACGACATTATTTTTGCACCAACCTAATACATAATCGCCTACGTGTGTATCACATATGGCACAACTGACTGAGGGAGGCAGGGTGGAGTAATGGTTAGCAGCTCAGATTACGGACTCAGATACCCGAGTTCAAATTCCAGTCGCATCCATTGCATTCACCTACGTGCTAATACCCTTGAGAAAGGTATGAATCGTCTTCTTATCCCCCCAGCTATGGGTAAATAGTAGGACAGACCAGATGGCAACTGGTCTACTGCAGAAAGAAATGGCAACCTACTGCGGGGAAAAAAATCTGCCTCGTCAGTCATGTATCTTTCGATACATGATTGCCTAAGCATGTATCACACATGGCATGTAACTGAGTGACTGATTATTTTTACCCTTATAGGCAAGTGAAATCTATAAATATCATGAACAGTCAGAAATTTGTCGATGAAACAATGTCACACAAGTGAAAACAATAAAGTCCTGGTTTTGCAAGAAAAAAGTAAATACAGATATTAAAAGAAAGAGTATCTGCTTCTGGCTTAAAAACTTGGTTGAACAAATGAGACAAAAGTTTGTGGCTGAGTTCATTAGAAACTCTTGTGATGACCTTGTCTCATACAAATCCATGACAACAAGAATCAGTTTCCCTCCCTTCTGTACTTTAACTGCAAGTCTACCTCTCAGCTTATGGCCGAGTCTGTCGGCCTGAAGTGTAGCAAGACTGATTGCTTTTCGCCCACCAGAGTGAGAAAAATCATAGCTGATCTGGAATCTTAAGTGAAAAACAAGTAAAGAATCAATAACTAGAACAGGACCAAAAATCAAAGAGTTCATGTAGATTATAATCCGTTTGATTTTTTGTTTTTATAAAGTTACAGCATTAAGACATTAGCAGTGAGGATATTTTACAATAAAATTTCAAATCTTTTGTTTGTTCTTGGGCACAAAGGCAATACATCTTTCAAGTTTTGTCTTCTTATTTGCTAGAATTTCATGTGCTGATAAAAGTTTATTAGGCTAAGTTAAACAAATAAGCAAAATTCTCTTATCAAGTCAGATTAAACAATGGAAAGTTATCTTTTCCTCTCAGCATAATTCAATGAACTGATGAGCCATGTGATCAAAGCATTTTAGCTCTGAGTTTTTTATTCTAAGCTCTAGCATCTTGGCGACAAAATGTCAAATCATGGCTGCAGAGGAAGAATTTCAGAGCTACAAGGATACATCATAAGTATTTACTAAATTAAGTTGAGTATGGTGCAAGGCCACATGTAACAGTTCTGAGGAAAATGTATTCTGAGCAGAACTTCTTCCATACTAATGGAATATACAGAGAATGAGGATGTCAACCATACATACATGGTATATTGGTTTGTAGCTGTAATGGTCTGAACTGATGGAAGTAACGAATATAATGAGAGGCTAGCAATGTTTTGTCTGTGGAGAAAGGGGTTGTAGTGGGGAAAATAGTTTATCACCCACAAAGTTGTGTAAACACTTTTAAACTCCGTCAATGCTGAAAAGTGAAGATTGTGCAGCTCCAACCTAGATATAATACCGATACTTCATTTTTGGTTTAATCTAACTTTTGTAAGGATAGAGCATGGCAGGAGGAGTCGGTTGGTTGGGTTTTATGGCATATCAACCACTGTGGGACATTTAATGCCAAATTAAGGTATACATATATATATATATATATATACACACACACACACACACACATATATATATATATATATATATATATATATATATATATATATATATATACACACACATATACATACATACACATATACCTATACACATATTAAATATACAGTACTATCAAACATATAGCTGGCAACATTATTTTTTCAAAAATGCATAGGTGGCAACATTATTGTTTCAAAAACGTATAGCTGGCAACATTATTTTTAAAAAAAAACGTATAGCTGGCAACATTATTTTTTCAAAAAACATATAGTTGCCAACATTATTGTTTCAAAAACATATAGCTGGCAACATTATTTTTCCGAAAACATTATCTGAAGCCTTGTTGTTGGACGTAGTTTATCGTCATACCCAGGATGCGGATGTAGTTTATCATCATACCCAGGATGCAGGAGGAGTCAGATATTTTAATATACGTTCAAGGCAAAATTGAGTGTAAAGGCTTTCATGATGACGGTTAAACATTACTGTCTTGATGTTTGATTTATACTGTAGTTCCATGATGAAGTCCCCCAACAAAGATGACATACCAATAATGTAGATATATGTATGACTGGGTATATAAATTTGCATGCATATATGTATATGAGTTGCTGATCAAATATCAGAATCCCGTAGTATGATAGAATAACGGACAAATAGGAAACATATATCAATATAACAGTTTCATTTTTATTAAAGCTTCACCAAAGATTGAGAGAAAACAGGCAAAATGATAGCAAACGAATGAGAACTGACCCCCAAAATAATTGAAAATATCAGCATTTCTGTCTTTTTGTCTTTTTCTCTCAATCTCTGATGAAGCTTTAATAAAAATGAAACATGTTACTGATATATGTTTCATATTTGTTGGTTATTTTATCATACATACATACACACACACACGAATCTGACCAAACAGGATCTTTTTTAGTCAGGCGAAGAACATTTTAGCATCTCCTGATACCCAGATAAAATGTATACCCCCAAAAATAAAAAAAAACTTCTAAAACTCTTAGAGGAGATTAAATCCTCAGTTCACCAATTTTCCATAATGTCAACTATTTGATCCCTCACACAACACAAGTATAAGAATAGATTCTTAATAACAAAGATTTCAGCAAACCTATATTCTACAAAAGTCTGCTACCATCATGATTATTATTCCATATATTATTCAGACAATTGGTTTTATTGCAAGTGATCCATTCTTTGGCAGTCTTCACGTATATGTTGCATCTAATAGTCTACAATCAATTTTATATATATTTTTTGTACTGACCTAAATATTGTGTAAATAGAAATAAAAATGAAGGCACAAACTTGAACAATTGCTGCATTAATGAAGAACATTATTATTGCTATTAAAATTAGTAGTAATTATAAAATCTGGTATAGTTGAAGAATCTTTGGAGAATGAGGTTGAAATGTGTGGAAATGGAGAGAGTGAAGGAATCAATAAGCCAATGAAATATCAGAAACCTTCCTAACATATGGATGACATTAATCAGGAGGTAGTAGCAGGAAATAAACTTGGGACCCCACCAACATAGGAATGCATACCAAACACAGAAAGTGGTCATAAACACCTGAGGAAGGCCAGATGTTACACAGCCAAAACCTTATTGAAAAAGAAAAACAAACAACAAAGATAGGGAAATTAGTCTGAAAGAAAGCATATAAAATAATCATAACAGTTAAAAGATAGTAAAATTTAAAATGCTATATTGTTATATTAAAAAATGACAGCTATATATTTTTCTGTGTTTTTGTAGAAATCACAAAATGGTTGGGACAATGAATTAAAATTGCATTACTTATCAATATTAAAATTAAATTTATTATCATCAGTAGTAGTAGAAGTAGTAGTGATAGCTGTAGAGTAGAACATTAAATCTATAAATATCCTGCCTAATAATTTCACTGAAATTTAATTAAATTTATAAGTGCTGTACATTTATGATTATTATCTTGAAAATCAAATCCATATTGCTGGAATCGTTATCAGTGATATAATCGCTAACTTAAATACATTTACCGATTCAATGAAATTACAGGTTTTTCTTTGTATTATTCATCTCTTTATCCTCATATACACTCAAAATGGCTGCATTTTGTCATTTCATTTGAAGAACTTGTTGACACAGAATAAGTAAAGAGAGGAAGTTATAGCCTTCATCGAAACTATTAGAAGAATGAGGTTAAACTTTATGCAACCATGTTCACATTATATGGATTTGATGCATTCTGAAAACATTTCCAAAGGAAATATGACACCATAACAATAGGACCTCTTAGTAGGTCAAGATGAAACTCATCTGGTAAAGAAGATGGTTACTTTTGAGAAAAAGAAACTTTTGGGATGGTGGCATATCTTTTACCAAAGTCAAAACATTATTTTTGTTATATGTGTACAATGTTGAAATAAATTAATATCAACTAGCAATACTTGCAAACATTTCATTGTTCTTCTATTTTAATTTTCTGATGAATCTTAATTCATATGTTAATGACTGAATAAGCTCCTTGTGAGTTCCACATCTATAAAATACCTGATGAAATTCACTTTTGTTAAATATTTGAACTTTAATAACTTTAACCAAATACTGCAATAACAATGAATGCAGGTCATTATTTAAAGAAGTCAGAGGGTACAAATGAAAAAATTGAAATTGACAAGATTTTTCCATTTCCCTGAAGCAGACATTAAACACATGAGAGTATTATCACCTCCTCTATCTTCTTGTTTTCTTTTTCTCGCTGAAACCAAACTGTGTCTCTGATATAAAATGGAATAGTTCATTATTTATGAGTTATTGGCAGGGTATAATGCAGATGCTAACACAAGAACAAGCAGAATTGTAATATCATATTCTTTTACCAGAACAATTTTTTAAATTTTCTTCAGCCACTTCCAGAACGGCTTCCTCCTGACTTTTTCTTAAAAAGAAAACATTTTTGAGTATCAGAATTAAAACCATGGCTAATTCAATGTGTATTTAGGTTTGTGAAGATTCTTGCATGTCTAAGTGGGCATCAGGTGGTAACGTGTATTCATAATTGTGTATATGTATCTGTCTAGAGGGAGTTCTGATGTCTTCACCTTTGTGCAGTTATGAATACACATGGCATGTGTTTAATAAAAGTGAAACATGTTAGATTGATAAACATTTCCTATTTGTTCTTTATTTTATCCTATACACACACACACACACATATATACATATATATGTGTGTGTGTGTGTTTGTTTTATACTCTTTAATATATTTGGGGAACTGTGTACCAGTTGGAAACCATAATTTTAACTCAAAGATAGCAAATGATTAAAATCTAACATCTCATTAGCTGTAGTCATTAACAGTGAAAAATGTTTTATTTAGAGACTATTTCTCAGTTCTACTTTTATGTGCCAAGTCCTCTCAGTACAGGAGTAATTATGGATCTCTGCAACTTCCTGTCTTGTGTAGCTCTGTGTAAATTTTAATTATTTACCATTCCTCTTTGTCTCTGTTCTGCTGTCCATTTGCACAAAATCACTGTTTCCTCTTTCATTCTCAATCATACATCTGTTCACTTCCATTAAAATTCCAATTGTTAACGAGTTTGCATCAACCTACACAATCATTTCTTTTCCATTTACACACTTCAAGTAAGGGTCATTTGGTTGCACTCCGGTGATAGCTTCCAATACTGTACTTTGTCATCCCTGCTTTTTTGAATTTCTACAATCTAGCTCACTTTTTGGAAGTTCCACAATATTCCTCACTTTCTGCACAGTTCCAAACACAACACCTGAGTGTTCCTTTTCAATCATTCTGGGTTGTTATTAATTAGTCAGAAATTTGACATATGTTTCTTGATACTAGCAGCAGGTACAATTAACCAGAATATTGTTACATACTGATGCTGCTTTGAATGGGTTCATCTTGTGAAAATAAAAGACTCAACATAGACATCATTATGATTGATGTTGCATTGAGACTAAATCCTAATCTTAATAATGCATCCATCTTTTTAAAATAATTCTATGAAAGAGTCACGAAGACCCATGAACATGTTCTTACAGGTATGTTTTCATGGGATTGATTATAGATATGTTTCTTCCTTGTTATTTCCTCAATGTATGTTCAGATGTCTGATTTGCTGTAAATGTATCAAGATATTTATTCAAACTTCTATAGTCCATTACAGGTCATATATTTTTTTTTCTTCTCCTGTATGACTGTAAACAGAGGAAACAATTCCTGGGTATGCGTCTAAATTTATCCTTCAAGTATGATTGTTACCTGTTCTTGTCAATCTATATGCAAATGTTGTGTTCATATCTTAACGTGTGAATATGGGAAATTCTGAAACTATTGTGCAGCTTATTAGGTTCCCAACAGGAAGTTCATTTCCAAACTGCAATCCAACTGTTTGTCAAAGTTTACATTGAACTCAATTGTTCAAATCAGTTCACACATAATTACCTTTTCTGTAGTAAAACACATTGTACCCGACTGATTGATTTGGATATGACCTAACATGTTAATGTTAATAATTCCTAGATTTCATGCAGAACCTGACTAAATGTAACTTAATTCTTAACACTGTATACACTTCCTTTGTTGATCTTTGACTGTTACTTCTCTCTCTTAATAGAAGCAAGTAATCTTTTAATATATAAGGTCTATGAAATCTGAGCATTTAAACTCAGTATTTTCTTGGTCTTTAATTGCTGTTGATTCTACCATTTTGTACAGCAGTCATATGGCTGCTGCAGCTAGACCAAGAAGAGGCACAAAGACACATCTTCACAATTTCCAGTAATCTGTTCCCAAATCTATGACTAAGCCAGGCTCAGATACATTAACAATCTGCATAATTCTACCCCCAAACCATCTACAGATTCATTTGGACACAGCCACCATGCCATGAATTGTTTCTAGATTAAAAATGAATCAACTAGAAATGCAGCATACAATACTTCTTCTCTAACTGCAAGAACTTTTGTCTCATACTCACTTAACTGTTGTTCTATGATTAAAACTTCTCCAAATAAACAAAATAGAAGGATTCTCTCAGTTTTCTGTTTCAAATTAAGAATAATTTATTTGAAATGTTTTGTTCTCTATACAGCTCGCCAGTGAAAGATGACTACTTGGCACTTCTGGATAAGATTATCCCTTCTTGGCTACCAGCTTATGAAGATTAACAAATTACATATCAGTTTGACTTTTTCCATCCATTCAACCACAGGCAATTAAACAGCATTAAGATTTTTGTACTTCTACATTTATTCTAAATTTTTGTACTACATTTATTCTAAATTTTTGTACTACATTTATTCTAAATTTTTCTTTTAAATTTTTTTTAAACAATATTTGCTAAAAGCTGTTCTTGTAATCTTGAAGTGTCTTATCTCTTGAAGAACATTATATCTAGTTATCACTTCATGTCACAATGTCCCTAGTGCTGACAATCCACTTTCCAAAATCTGGCCAAAGATTAGGATTTTTAATTGCTTTTTGGTTAGACTGAAAACATTTTACACCATCTGACACCAAACAGCAGCTTCTTTTTTTGACCTGGAGCTCTTTATAGTAATAGACTTGTTCATATAGTCACTGGGGGGTGTACTATTTACTCAACAACTTATTTCTGTATATGAATAATGCATTTTATCTTTTTACAGATATATTTTACCTATATCTGAATTTTATATCTAATCTCTAATCTATTTATAGATATATTTTACTTACATCTAAATTTTTACACACACTACATTATATATATATATATATATATAGATATGTAATGCTAAATTAAGAAAACACCTTAAAAATCCATATTGGTTATAATTTATTTCATGAATATTGTTATAGTTATCTCTTCAGACCGAATATTTTTATGGAAAAAAAAAACATATTAGAATTTCTAAAGATTACTGAATACAATGTGCACAAGAAGACAGGAGATAAAACATTTTGTAAGGAATGAGAAAAATGAATATAAGATTAATCTTTCTTTTCTTTTAAATTTTTCTTTTTCTTTTATTAAAAATATTTCGTCTGAAGAGATGAATATAACAATATTCATGAAATAAATTATAAATGCTATGGATTTTTAAGGTGTTTTCCTAATTTATCATTATAAATTGCTTTGTAACTTACATTGAGCTCTCATTGGATTAAAGTCCTCTTTGTTATTAATTATATATATATATATATATAAATATATATATATAAATTGTGCTGGGAGGTACAAAACTTTATTAATGCTTTAAAAATGGGAATTTTATAAATATATATATAAGCAAAATAAAGGAAGTAGTCAAAGCAAGGGTAAGAAAAGAAAAACATTTCTTACCATAAAGTAGTGAATAAAAAATTATAACAGCCAGAAAGATCTAACCAGTTATCGCTACTCGCTCAAGACAAGACAGATAAATATGTGCATAAAAAATGGGTGAAAAAACACTGGTTCTAGTTTATTTTTTCTTATGCTTGCTTTGTCGGACCCCACTTCCTTTTAGATATATATATATATATATATATATATATATATATATATATATATATATATAAAAAGAATTTGTAGATCTCATGAACTGGATCGTAATTACAATTCCAATGTAATAAATTACAACTATGGAATATTAGTGTTTAAGCCTTTTTATTATATTCTTACTCTGTCCTGGACATTGAGTTCTACCTCTTGGAAATTTTTATATATATATATGTATGTGTGTGTGTGTGTGTGTGTGTGTATTAACCACTAATATTATCAATATCTATATATATATATGTGTGTGTGTGTGTGTGTGTGAGTGTAACCATTTTCACGTGGAAATGACATTTTGATCCTAGCCAGACTCACACAGATATGCTCATCTGATTTAATGCAGAAGTGCCAATACATATGCAAATAATCCTGTCATTTTTTTTATGGTTACTATGCCAGTATGTAAATAAAATTTTACAGGGGTCATTACAATTATTTTTTTTTTTTTTTTTTTTTAAGGTTCTCATAAACTCTTAACCAAAATTTGGAGAGAAACATCTTTGGTTGATCTGATAGTCAAGGCAAAATCTTGTTGGCAATAATTCTTCAATGAACAACTTATTAATGATTTTAAGGAGATCTCTAGGCTTTTCTTTTTTTAAAGTGAGAGTGTGATTTCCATGCGTACCAATCAAATCAAGACTAATAAAAAAAAGAGTAAGAAATGCAGAAGGAATTCTTCATTTGAAGTTTTATCTCCTAATATTTGAGAGCAATATCTGTATTTGCAAAGAATAAATTTGATTTTTTCCTAAGTCAGAAAGAAGAAGAAAGGAAGGTTAATAATATATTCATCTTTGTCATTCCTTACAAAATGTTTCATCGCCTGTCTTCTTGTGCACATTGTATTCAGTAATCTTTAGAAATTCTGATGTTTTTTTTTATTCTTATCTTCTCAACAAGGACATGACAATTTAATAAAGTTATATGTCCAAATACCCAGTCTGATGCTAGAGGACTCTCAAGTGGAGCTAGGAAATGAGTCTATTCTTATCTGGGAATTGGTTTTATATTGATCCTGACGTTGGAATCCTTAACAGAGAAACAGAAACAAGAGCCCAAGTTTTCTGTGAGCAGGAGATTATCTATCTGAAGAAGCCTGTAGAATGTACTGGCTGAAATGTGGTGTTAAAAACAGCAAAGATGCTGTCTGAGAATGGTTTGCTATTATGAAAATACTTGATTTCAGAAAACAGTTAAAAAAAGAATTTCCAAACAAAGATGACTCTCCAAATGCATATTTGGACTGTGACAAGAAACTGTATAAATTGAGTTAAATTTGGAATATATAGTTTTTGATATCCAGATAGGTATGCTAAGATTATAATAAATTATTATTGAAAAGAAAAAAGTGAGTAATATATATATATATATATATATATATATATATATATATATATAGATCACAACTAAATGTTATAACAATTGTAACAATTTATTTATTCTTCTTTAATTTTCTGTAACAATTGACAAATATTGAAAAGATTAATTTTATAATAATATTTTCAATATTCTAACCAAAACTGTTTTCTGAATGCTTTCTTACTTTTTATTTCTGACCTTTTAAGTATTAGCTGTAAATATAAAAAGTCAAAGTGAACAATTATTACAAACATACAAATATAGTCACCTATTGTTCTGAGGAGGCATGGTGGAGTAATGGATAGTGGTTCGGATTGAGGAATCGGAGAGCTGAGTTCGAATTCTACTCAAATCCATTACATTCACTTATGTGCTAATACCCTTGGGAAAAGTATTAATCCTCTTCTTCTCCCACCCAAGCTATGGGTAAATAGCAGGACAGACCGGGTTTTATAACCTTGGATGGCAACTGGTCTACCACAGAAAGAAATGGCAACCTACTGTGAGAAAATATCTGCCTCATCAAATCAAAAGATACATGATCGCATAAGCATGTATCACATATGGCACATAACAGACTGTTCTAATGATCTTTGTAAAATACAAAAATTTTTAAAAGCATCTCTATAAAATATTGTTAATATTGAGTAACTCTAATCGGACAGACTTTGCTAATTTTCAAGAATCCGTTTGTGATTATCTTCATGTTGTAGATGTTCCAAACCAATGTGCCTTTAAGATTCTGTTCTGAAATGTTACCAAGTTTCAAAAAGTCATTTAACATTTCTTTAAAAAATATCAAGTAAGTTACTGATAGATTTTATAAAACAAATCTATGATAGGAATGAAACAGTATTAGGTTTGGTTGATTGGGGTTTACAAAATTTGCTCTGCATCTATTTTAGATAATCTCATTTGTTTGTCACAAAATTTGCCCAAATCAAAATAACAAAAAATAAATCATCTAACATGCTTACTCATAATTAAAACTAAACCATTTTCACTGGCTAGGAAAATTAACTATGGTTAGAGCTTGTTGGTGCTACCTGTATTTTTGTTGCTGGTATACTTTGATTCAATTTATATACTGTTATAAAGAAACCTGCACTGGAGTTTATTTTTTCATGCTAATTTGTTCCACTCCTTGTCAATTAAATTAAATTTCATAATTAATTATCCAATTGATTTAAAATTTGGGTTTATCTAATTGTTTTCAGGAGTGCCCGTAAATATTTGTACTGAAAATGAGTTATAATTCTTTGTAAAGATCATATACTTCGATATTTATCTATATAAAATCAGATAAATGATCACTTAAAAAGGAGGAGTGAAATAAAAAGGAATTTTGATAAAGAGAATGATCTGGAAACACTTTCATCCTGGCTTAAATCATTCTCATTGCAATGAGTTACTGGCTGCAGAATTACTGCTCCCAATAATGACCATTATTTTTATTGGAAAATGGAGAAAAGATTGAATTCAGTGGAAGTCATTTCATTGTTTTCAATTATTTTTTTGCTATTAGAATCAACAAAGTTGAATTATAATTAAACAAAAACTAAACTTCCTTTCATTCTCAAGTATCATTTTGTTCTATCAAAGTACATTGAACAAGAGACAATAGATATTTTTTTAGTTGTGCTTAATAAAATATATTAGCCATGTGTTAGTCTAGCTGGGTCTGATTAAAACAATAACACTATATTTGGAGCTAAATAAAAGACAGAAAAACACAACATTGATTGATTAATTTGTTTTTACAACTTATAAACCTTTTGGGGTTTATGCAAAGCCAGAAAATATTTTTAGATTGTAAGTATTATTTGTTGATAATAATGTTTTACTAATTCAAGTCATACTAATTAACCCATAGCTGGGGGGAGAAGAGGTGGATTCATACATTTCCCAAGAGTATTTGTGAGTGAGTATAATGAAACTGACTAGAATTAAAACTTGTCTCCAATTTCCAATTCCAAGTCATTATCCAGTACACCACCTACACATTCAAGGTTACAGCACCTGGTATTCCCAAGTGGTCACCCATCTAGGTACTGACCAGGATTGCTGTTGCTTAACTTCAGAACCGGTGTTTCAACATTATATGGCTGCAAGCCGAAACAAACAAGAAGGAAGAAAATAAAATGCAGTGAGTAAGAAAGTATTTGATAACATTTAAGAATCTGAACAAAAAGGTTTCAAAAATTATACTTTGATTCTTATATACAAAAATGAATTGAGTACCACTACTTATATATAACTTAAATCTATGATAAGGTAAAATAAATGGGTTTTGGTTGCAGAGTCTTATATATGATGAAATATAGCATGTCATTTATTATTTAATACAATATTCTAAAATCCATATAATTAAGTCTTCTAGAGTAAAGTGATGAAAGAGCAGATGGTTTTGTCATTCTATTTTGAATTAATCAGTTATCTATAAGATTAATTGATTTCTATAATCAATGTTTCAGTCACTTAGGAATGAGTCTCAACTCATAGTTATTATGAAAATAACATTTTACTTGAGGGCCACATATGAATCTGCAGTTTACTTATTGCACACAGTCAGAAATACAAAAGGATGAAAGAAAATAGAAATGATTCTTGCATAATAAAATATCAATTGGCCTTATTGTGCCATTTCTGTTTTAGTGTATAAACTAACAAAATAAAATTCAAGCTGTGTTTCTTTATATCTAGGTGAGTGGAAAATGCTGAAAGAAGATAAAATTTTCATATTTTTCTTAATGATAAATTTGCTTTGACAAAGGAAACAAATTTAGTTACATAGTTAAACAACAATCTAAGTATTCTTTCCAGAATTTTTTAGTCACCTCTGAAAGATTTAACATTGCAAACAAAGAAAAAGCAAAAAATACATTCACTGAGAATAAATACTGGTTGTCTTTTACTCAAACATTCCAAAACGATATACAGAATAACATTGACTTGTAGTTGTTTTAAGTTTTGAGAGGAAGTATTTTTGTATTGTTCATTGGTTTCTCTTCCTTTTCTGTTGCCTTTTTATTGCAATGTTATTCACTGATCAAGTTTTTAGCAATCAAACAACATCAGAAGAAAGAAGTACTTTATAACAAAAGTCTTGTTCCTTATCTTGAAAAACTTACAAGGAAATTAACCATTTTAGTAATAAAAGATTGTATTGTCAAGTACTTTTCTCCTTTAGCAAATATATCTACTAATTCTTCCATCCAATTGTGGTGAGTAAAACTCTCAAGTTGTGTCAGTGATTTTGAAAATAAGTATTTTATCGTTAATTTTTAAGTAATTTCCTTATCTTTTAACATCTGTCTATATTTCTAAGATGAGGTAATATAACTATTTACATTACTTACTTTTTTTTTCTTTTTCTCCATAAGAACACATGGACCAGAGGATAAAAGCATACATTGAGTAATCAAAAGAGTGACTTGACCCAAAGAGTTGTAAGTTGGCACAGCATAGGAAACATAAAATTGGACAGTTGACTTGCTAAAAGGAATCAACTGAAACTGAGATATCCAAAAGAGCCATGACATGTGGAATTAGATCAATCTACTGCAGTGGTACAAATAAAGGATTTGGTTCAAAATTCTAACATATATCACCTGAAGAAGCCTGGAGTGTACAGCAGTTGAAACACTGTGAATATTGCAATAAATGTAAGGACAACAATTCAAATGATGTAAATAGTGTAAATTATTCCTTATTTTTTGTTCTTTTTATCACAAACGTCTTAACTTATCCATTATAAGGATAGTGAAATAGATAGTTTAAAATCAGAATATAAAAATCATTTGGACTTATATAAAATACCCCTTAGGAGGGGTCACTTTACATAAGCTATACTACAACACTGAGTTTATTTTCCTTTCATTTTCAAGTAAAATTCAATTATGTTTTTCTTTCTAATGTGATCAAAACATTCTCAAATAAAATTAAAAATTAAAAAGAAAAAAAATTCAGATCATTACTCACTATGGCATGGAACCAGGAATGTCAAAGTCCATGAATTTGATTCGAGCTTTCTCCAAGTTTTGCTTATCCATCAATCCGTCGATATAATAATGGCAGGTGACATTCGAAGGAAAGTTGCTGTGGTAGCCTGGCGAGGATATTGTTCCATTTGATTCCTTTGTGCTCACAACACGAACATCACACTCTGAAATAGTGAAAAAGTCCAACTGTTAAGATTACAAAGGCAGCAGACATAAAAAAAAAAAATGATTTGTTAATTCATTGCCAACATAATAGCATATTATTTTCAAGAACATGTAGGAAATGCTTTTTTATACTTGCCTCTCTGCAGGTTCATGGCAGATTGATATTAATCACAATTTGTTGTTTATTCTAAGCAGGTGTGTATGAAAGAAATATCAGGGTGTTCGGAAAGTAATGTCACATTTTTATAGAAGGAATAAAACCCCATTTAAACAGAATATTTAACATATGTAAAAGTGTTAATAATAATTGAAATAAATTATTTTACAAAATTCTTTTTTTCTCCTTTGAAAAAAACCCCAAAAAACATGAATTCTGACCAAGAAGAATTCTGATATTTGTAAAAGTTTCACAATGAAGAATGTGTTTCAAGGATCTAAATGAATGACAGTTTAAAGATGCAAATGTAACTGAATTCAGAAGATGAAGTCAATGCTCCTAATTTGATTTTATCTAAGGTTTCTGTTACTCAGTATTATCTTGCTGTGTCATTCTAAAACTACCCGGCCATCTTTTAACCAAATCAAAGTTAGTATAAATATTCACTCTTTACTTGCTCCTGCAATTGTCTTCTCTTATTCTAAGAATTACTCCTAAATGAAATTTATCATATTTCAATGCCTGCTCACAAAGATTTTGCAATGGCAAACTTTTGGTTTATATGGTGACATTGTTTTTTTCATCCTAAGTAATTGTTTTATTTATTTAATCTCTGAAGCATTATAACAATAACAGGTTCAAAGTCACTAGCATTTAAGAAAATGTCAAGGCATCACATGTGAGTTTAAAAGCTTAAAATAAGCATCACAATGGACTAAATCAAGATAACTCAAGTTCCAAATAAAAGCCACCAAGTTGAGTAACTTCTTAAAACATTCTCAGGCACAAATTTAGACAATATTCTGAATTTTAAACTTCATTTCACTACAATGTCCAATATTTGACATTACTTTTCTAATAACCCAATATACGGCCATTTTGTTCTATTGGCTGGAAAAATAAACAGGGTATATAACTCTGTTATTTTTTACTAACTTTGAAATAGTTAATCTTTGACTTGTAACGAAAAGGCAAATATTCAACTATTTTGCAGCATACTTTATTTTCCTTGATATATATATACATACATACATACATACATATATATATATATATATATATATATATATATATATATATATTGCTACATTTCATCCTCCCTGATGAGGGTCAGGGATCATGAACATTTGTTATGGTTTTGAACAAGTTGCCATTCATGACTAAAGAGCCTAGTCTACCCTACTATTTAACCTATAGTTAGTGGGAGAAGAGCTGGATTTATGTCTTTTCTAAGGGTATAAGTGAATATGATAAACTTAAAAGAGATTCAAAATTAACTCTAATTCTAATTCATCATCCATCTCTACACATCCTTCTAATCCATGATGTCATGTTGGTGGGGGAGCCAAATCATCTACCAAACATTACTTGAAAGCTGGCTATCAAGTTGCAGCTCATCTCTCCTCATCATAAGAATGAAGATGTTAGCCATTTGAAGGACTGTCATCATTGACTAAGGAGTCCTATCTACTTCAGTTTTGAAATTAGAGAGATCCTTCTCCTATCAGCTCTGACTGATATATATATATATATATATGTATGTATGTGTGTGTGTGTGTGTGTGTGTGTGTATGTATGTGTGTATTTAGGTAGCAAATTCTCTTTTAGGCATGTCTGATTAAATTAATTGGATATATGTCTGCTTATTTTTAATAATTTCCATTCATACACATGGATAATCTTCCACGTATTGCAGTTAAATGATGTGATTGTCAACCTTTGCATTGGAAAGCAAAAAGAAAAATTACAGTAATGGATATCAAAAAACTAGTTTTGTATTACTTCTTGCATCCATGAACACCACACAGTTTTGTATTACTACATACACCCCTGAAGATGATCCCGGAAGAAGATTGAAACTAGCTGGGAAATGAAAATAAAAATGATTTTCATAGTTATAGCACATTTCTCACATCATTTAATTGCAATAAATGGAAGGTTATCTGTGAGTAGGAACAGATTTTATTAAAAATAAACAGACATAATATGTCTCTTATTTAATCATATATATATATATATATATATATATATATATTTGAGCACTCTTTTAAGAATAGTATTTTCATTCCTTATACACCAATCCTATATTTGGATATATATATAAAAGCTTGCTTTATCTCTGTTATAAAAACCACAAGAAATTGATATCATCTTAAATGTTTTTTGATGTTAAAGCACTTTTCATTTCAGAACAACTTTATGAATACAACAGGTCCATCTCTGAAAATGTTTATCTGGATTTTTTTTTTTTTTCTTAATCGTTTCACCCCAAGCAAGTTGATAATGTCACTAAGACACAGGGGTTTACAGGTAGTGAAAGCAAAAGAGGAAACCGAATTCAGGAAGATGGCAATTGATATTGCATTTAAATTTCTGAATATTGTAGATGGCAGGGAAGCAAGAAATCTCAAGGAATTTACACAGGTGATAAGTCTGAGAAAAGAAACTATTATAATAGAACTGATGGTTGCCTCTAGTTTGTCCCACAGTAAATTGGTAATCCCCAGTTGCCAATCTAGTAGCATGCTTAAATTCATGAAGTTAAGGCACTAAGGGAAAAAGCTCATCAGAACAGTTGCCATGAAAATATTTGTAGAAAATGACTGAAGTTGAGATTCCTGTTCAGGATTGATTTTTCTTCTTTATGTGCTATGTCTGATCAGTGATCATGTCTCTCCACAAGTTCCTATTGTTTGTAGCTCTTAATAAATTTTGTCTTTTTGTTATTCCTCCTAAACCCTGTTCTGCCATCCATTTACTCAAGCTCACTAAGTATGTTATACATTGTTTTCCTCTGAAATTTTAACTGCCTTTTCCTGATGATAAATATAAGTTTCCTTTTTGTTTCCATTTTCTCTAAAACTTTGCCGTTGCTCACATAATTGGTCCATAGTTTGATTACATTATAGATAATCTCAAAATCATGTTTCAATGTTTTTATTTTGATAAATTCTTTAAATGAAATTGCATGACTAGAGTTGCAACAAAATAAATTATGTTAAGACATTATGTAAATAACAAAAATGATATTAAAGTTGTCAATAACCTTAAAGTTCCAGATATTTATTAGTGTGCAAAGAATTAGATGACCAGATTTTGTCTTCAGAAATTCAACAGCTCAGATTAAAATAAGACTTTGCAATTTAAATATAGTAAGTGAATATGAAGATCAAAAAATAATTGGAAAAGAGACATAAATCAACAGATTTTAATTAACAAATAAAAATATGTGATTTATTTGATTTTCATTGTCTATTTGTACCATTTTTTTTAAAGATAACAGATTTGTGCTTTTAAATAAAAGATTAAAAGTAGCACCATATTTAGACTAATATTGATGGAGAAAAAAAAGAGAAATTAATATTTAAAAAAAAGACATATTTGTTCCACTTTGAAAATGGTTACATGTCATTATGAAGTGAACTGAAGCTCATTTTCAGCATTTAAGTTAAAAGGAAACCAATTTTATTTTCCTTAACAGCAAACATTAAATAAAAATTCTTTTAAAACCTATTTAAATTCTTCACATAAGTAGAAAATATGAAAATATTCTTAAATTTTTTCCTGATGGAATTCTGATCTTGTATTGGGAGTCATATTTGGTTTGTCTGGTAAAAAGGAAATAAAAATATCATTCCTATTTTAACAGGATTTAATTTTCTTTTTGTTTCCACCTTCACTAAGAATAATTTTTACCCTCAGTTTAGCAGAATATTGTAAAATAGATGAATATATTGAAAATATTTAATAGTGAAAAGTAATCTTCACTGACTGTTAACTTTTGTTGTAATATTTTAGAAATACCCATGAAAATTTCAGTTTTCCTATTTGAATTTTCTAATGAATCTTAATTTTTAATGATTGAATAAGCTCATGATGAGTTCTATGATAATAAAATATCTGAAGAAATTTCCCTATCAAATCGTTAAATATTTGAGCTTAACAGCTTTAACAAAATATTATTTTAAGAAGTAAGAGGGTACAAATGAAAATGAAAACTTTTTTTATATTACTGAAATAGACATTTAAACACTTCTGTCTTTTTCTAACTGAAACCAAGTAGCATCTCTGATATGTCTTTTCCATCTTTCCATGTGGTCAAAACAGAATAGTCTATTATTTATGAAGTATTGGTAGGAGACATTAAAAACACTTCTATATTCCCTTTCTTTCATTTTTCTAATTAAAACCAAGAAGTATATGTGATATGTCTTTCCTGTTTTTCCACATGATCAAAATAGAATAGTCCATTATTTAGGAGGTATTGGCAGGGCATAATGGTTGTGCTAAGGGAGGGATAAGTAGCATCACAATAAGATGTTTTTGACATGGATCTTCATCATTTTCTGGCTTTTTAACACACTATTTTAGCTAATATATAATCATTAATCTTTAAATTAAATCATTGGAATTTGGGAGAAAAGATCTAACTTCAGGCAAGGCCTTACACTGGATGTAAATTCAAGTCTTATCTGAATGTATAAGGTCTTTTGTTTTAAATTCCTATAATTCAAAGACCAAAAAATATATTGGCCAATAATATTTAGTAATAAAAAGAAAAATGAATTTACTCTTCTTTTGGTCTAGCTTTATACTAATGTTTCCGTTTTCTAATTCTTTTCCACTCTGTAACTCATTGTGGCTTTGCTGCTTTTCTTGGGGTGAACTCAATTAAGAAATGAAAAAGTGAAAAAATAAAAATAAGTAGAAAAATATTTTACTTAAGGACCTCAGCTAATTTAGATTCTAAAAAAGCTTTAAATTTTAATTCATTTTAATCTTAAATAAAGAAAATTTTAAATTTTGTGTCATTTAGATATGAGAAAACAGTTTCTAATGTAAGAGAATTGAGTCATCTTGAAGATAATTGCTTAAGAGTTAAAATAATGTAAAGTGAGACTTATCTCTGCTAATACTTTACGAGTATTAGGAGCATTAACTCTAGCATTGTCTTAAACAAAAAGAGTTATAATAAAAAGGGGATCTTTTGCACTAAAGGGAAGAGCATTAAAAGTAATTTTAACCTTTTTGTTAAATTCAATTTACTTCTTCCTAATTTTCTCTCAAATGTGTCTCAATAAATTTATCCAAGGAAATTTTTTACTTTTCACAGTTTAATGGAGATATTTCTTTGTGATCTTTTCCTAAATCTAGTGTTCATTTCCCTAGTGTAGTACTCAGAAATCATTTCTCTTTTATACTGAAAACAAAAGATTTTCAGACTTGAGCTCCAACTCTAGAATAAAATTTAAAAAAAAAAAGGGGATTACCAAGGGTTCATCTCTGAAAAAGCATAATTTTACTTAAAATCAAGATCAAAGCATTCCCTAATGTCTGTGATTTTGATTAGGTGCCAAAAGTATTTTTCATTTTTTTTGCAGAAGGAAGTCCACAAAACAAGGGAATTAATTTTGAATTAGATTTTTGTAAATTAAAGTTGACTGGAAAGCATGGAGCCAAAAGAGATTTCTGCAAGCAAGAAGTATGAGAAAAGAAACTGTTAGTATAGGACTGACAATTACATCTAGCCAACTCAACTGTAAATTGGTGAGACCGCATAGCCAGTCAAGTACTGCATTTCAAAAAGTCCTATTTTACTGTCCTATTTTCAATATCTTAATTATATGAATCAACTGATCATTTATTATTAGTCTGAATTTGATTATCACCTTTATAAGATATATCTATTTAAAAAAATATGTCAAAAATATCTACACTATTTTTAACAGAAAAATGCCCACAGATTTTTTTCCAAAGTCTTATTATTGCAAGGCTGACCTTTTAATCAAAGTTCCAGTGAATCCAATGAACAAATTCCTAACAAGCTGCCTCGGGTGGGTTATTCTGGCTGTGATGTGAAGTCTCATTACTTGCTAATTGATTCGAGTGTTGTTTACAAATTTTAGCCTGCAGAGATAGCTGCAGAAAGCCAGAAGATAAAATCATTATTGGAATCATTCAGTTATTATTATTATTATTATTATCACCTGCTGAAAAGTTTACTCTTGAATATTCAGGTGACATATGAGAAAGTAATTTCATTTTTTTAAATAAGCAAAAGTCTGCTTTTCCTTTTAAACTTGAGAGATATCAATTAATTTGCATAATGAATCGGGGTGTGGATGAAAACAAATATACCCAATTCAATTTTTACCTGTCCAGTCACATAGTTAAGTTTCTGATATCTCTACTATGAAAAGTTTTTCACAAGATTAGAAAGTTTTACAAGTGATTAATAACACTAGGACTGAAGATCACTTGCAAGAAGTCAGAATGCATGGTTGCTAGCAAAAGGGACAGACCAACATGCAAATTACAAATTGGAGACACCAAAAATCAAACAAGTAAAACAATTTAAATATCTGGAAAGTATTTTAACAGAGGATGGAAAGTGCGACACTAAAAATCCGAAGGAGCATTGGGATAACCAAAGATATATTCCAAAAGCTAAGCAGAGTAGTGATTTTCCAAGTGTAGCTTAGATGTGGCACAAGGTCGAAAGTATGGAGCACCCAGTGGGGATCAAACTCACTACTCAGTTGTAACTGTTCTAGCAAGACAAGCTTGTTAATCACACCGCCTTGAGGTGACCAAAACTAAGCAGAGTATTAAGAAATAGATAGATTTTGTTAGAAACAAAGAAAAAATACTGAATTGCTATGTAATATCAGTCATCCTATATGTCTGTGATACTTGAGGCAACAGAAATGTGGTTCTACAGAAGGATGCTAAGAATACCATGAGCTGAATATGTGAGCAGTGACAAAATATTAGAGACAATATAAACAAAAGGGCATTTACACTTAACATCAAGAAAAAAAAGAAGAAATTTCTATTGTATATAGTGAGGAAAGAGGGCTTGGAAAATTTGATACCCACAGAATAGATTGAAGGCAAGAGGGATAGAGGAAAACAATGCATAACCTACCTAGTGAGCTTAAGTAAATGGATGGCAAAGCAGGGTTTGGGAGAGATAATAAAAAGACAAAATTTATTAAAAGCTACAAAGGATAGGAAGTTGTGGAGAGACATGATCATCACGTCACATAAAAGAAGAATAACTAAATGGAAACTAAAGGATTAGAGAGAAATTAATACCCAACATCAAAACCAAAAAAAAAAGAAAGTGAATTAAAAAAAATATCTGGGAGTTTTATTATATTGAGTCTATGTTCTAAATCACAATTAACACATCCACTGCTGCATTTTTCTCGTATTCTTGCCAGGCTGAGCTGGCCCAGTTTTGAAAAAAAAATAGGAAATTACTATTTACTGGAAATAAATGACTATAAAGACATTGAAAGCAATTTCCTTGGTCAACACCATTTTACTTTCATTTGGATTACTCTGCAGTACAGACAAAAGTTTCCCACCAACAGTAAGTGGTCATTTTCAATGGAGTTTGCAAAGAGTATAGTTTTCTTCATCGTCTAAAATGCTGTGGGTGATACACCCAAGGATGAATGGTCCAAAATCATAGAGTTTCACGATGCTGTGCCATGTAACTTTTACTAATTCCGAGGAGTCCGTTTTTTTTCTGTTGTGGCTTAAAGTAGACAAGGCCAGTTCCTTTCTTTGAGACAACATGTGAAGTGGATTTGTTTTTGAAGTTACAATCTTTTAGTCTTTGCCTAAAGAGGCAGGACTTACAAGGCAGCAGGCTGTTTTGAATTCAGTTTCCTTCTCCAAGGCTGGGTGTCACCCAAGGCTATAGAATGTAGTATATCTTGTTATTTTAACCATAACTAGAAGAAGAAGAAATGCATTAATACTTTTCCCAAGGGTACGTACGTGAATGCAATGAACTCAATTGGAATTAAAACTGGCTACCTGATCCCTCAAATCTGAGCTGTTATCCACTACTTTGCCTCCTCTTAATATTCTAGTGGATTTTAATAATAGTGTTGCTTGGAAAGTCTGTTATCCTCTTACTCTATAGATTCTCCTGCCATTTTCAGGTTTTTTATGACTGTTCCTAGTGCTCCAGTACTGACTGTCAGAACTTTCATCTTCACATTTCACAACTTTCTCAGTTTCCTGGCAAGTTCAAGTTACTTATTTATCTTTTTACATTCTTATCTGTTTTGCAATCTGTGACAACAGCAAGCTCTATCTGACACGTTTATTTTCTTTCCTTTTTATTTATAAATAATAGACTCAATCTTCTCTGAAATCGTAGGTGCCATTTGAATCTCAAAACCCAAGGGGATGTTATATGTTTTATTCTTTAGGGCAGATTCTGGTCTATTTATATACCATTAGTCTGTATGATAAAAATACAATTGCTTGCACAGTTCCCAATGGAACATCTTCCCCACTCACTCATGGCTAGTGTTCTTTCTGGATTTATTGTGATTTAATGTCTCATCTTTATTTCTGCACAATCTGCATTTCCTATTGCTATCCTTCTGTCCCGTTACCTTCTCTGTCATCTACTACTACAATATTAGTTATTTATTTATTATTAATCCTTTTATAATCTATTATGTGTGTGTAGAAGGTTCCAGTGTCCAGATTTTTGAAAGCTAAAGGATGAATACATAAAAGAAAACTTTTATATGTGTCTCCTTTTGAATAATAATAGATAAAACTGTAAATGTTTATATTGAATATGAGTTACAACTTTCTCTTGGTTGCACTCATTCTCAATATCAAAAACTCCATGGAGAAAAATGAATCTGCTAATCATATTAATAAACACAGAGATGAGATTATAATAGCAATATATTGGTTTGCATGATATAAAGTTTACAAAGCCAGTCTCACAAACAAGTCTTGTGAGTTTGAATCTCACAATGTGCTGAATTACTATAGTTTTATGCTAGTTTTTGTGGTTAATAAATGGATGTGTTAGTAAGTGACCATAATAATACTATTCAAAGATGATTTTGTTCATATAAATTTAATTAACTTTTCTCAAAAATGATATTTTCTTTACCATGTTTCTAAAATAATGTGTGCCACAAAAAGATATTGTCAAATTATCCAAAATATTGATGGGAGTTTGGTTCCAGAAATAGTCAGGTGTGTAAAGATCAGTTTATTCAATTTAATCAACTGAGATAAAAAAAAAAAAAAAAAAAAGAAAAAAAAGAAAGAAGCACAAATTTTGTTCTTTCTGTCCAAAATTAGATTCAGACATCATATACTTTAACTCATGTTATTTTTACATAAGTCATTTTAAAACAAATTCCATAAATATTATATCCGCAAGTGTAGCAATGGGATTTGGACATTAATAATTCTTTATCTACGAATGTCCTTTGTTTTAAAAACCTGAGACCCTAGATGCCAAGGTGTGCTTCAATAGACAAATAAAACAAGATAATTATTTTTTATGGTGATATGGTTGCAAAATATAAATAAACCATGGAGAAAGTGTTGGAATGATAAGATTTTAAGCTGTAAGCAGTTAAAAACAATAAGGTAGTAAATAAAATTTAATGATAAAATCTATTAAACAATAGCAGGAAATTGGATTGGAACCTCACTATAACATTTCTTTCTCAATCTGCGTATTATGCAGGCAAAAATCATAAAACTGGTATTTCAATTTTTATTTCGACCCAAAAGTAAGTGAGCCTACATTTTGTGCCTTGACAATCACAGCAGGCCAAAAGGAAAATTACTGCTGTAGTGAGTTCAATTTTGATTGGATGTTTCATATTTGTGGCTTTGTGCCAAACATAACTAAACAGAATAAATATAAAACTTTTGTGCAATTATTCTTTTATTGCTTTCTTCAAAATGGCAGTCAATCAGCATCATGCATTCCTTATAGGATGTTAAGAGTTCATTCATGTATATATATATATATATATATATATATATATATATATATATATATATATATACACACACATATATATATATATATATACACATACACACATGTGTATGTATATACATATATATATATATACATACATATATACATACATACATACACATATACACACACACACTCTCGAAGAACTAAATGATAACATACACTTAACACACAAATCCCATTCCCAGCAACTAATAAAACTGTCAAAATTACCATGAGGGAATTCTTAAAGTCAAGAATCTCCCATCCTCTGTCTTAAAAACAATTTCAAAGAGGCCTTTTGACCAACTGAAGGACTGACCACAATTAATGATAAAAAAAATGAAAACTACAAAGTTCACTTTCTTCAGAAACAGTTATTCACTTCTTTAGTTTACTGCTAAGCAGGGATTTTTTTCTACTGATGATGGCCATGCTGGCTGAAACATGTCAAGGAATCTAATTAAAAAAATAAAACAGAAAAATATTAATATACAACCGAGTGTGTTTGAAAATTTTAATTTTTTAATATTTTTTATTGTTCAAAACATATATATATATATATATATATATATATATATATATATATATATCTGTGAATTTATCTGTACTGTTAAAAATGTTGGCAATATTGCATTGTACTTAAAAAGTACAAAGAATATTTTTGTATTTTCTTCTTTATGTTCAATGCTTCTAAAATCCATGGCAAATATTCAGATGAACAACGTTCTTTATTTCCACCAGTTCAAAACTTTACAGTCAGGACCTGACATACCATTTACACAGGGTTGGATCATTTTCATTCCTTTCATAATCCACTGGTAAGGAAGATGTACTACTCAAACAGCTTCTTCCAAAGAACAAATCCACAAGAGCATTTTCAATTATTGCAATAATCATTATCTATCTTACATATCCTCAGAATATTTAAACAATATGATTATTTAATAGACAAGGGTATCTGAGTGCCTCACATGAAAGGTTTGAACAAATAAGACTGTATTTTAAGAAATGAGGGAGTAAAAGAACTGAGTAATTAAACAGTTCATTTTTCTCAAAACTAATTTTGTCTAAATGCAGATAAATATTTTGTTTGTATAGATTATTATAATAACTGAGGAAAGTAATGAATAATAAATTTATTAACTTAAGTTGATTTAATTCCCTTTCAAATATAGATGGGACAGGAAATATATACATACACAGGAAATATACAAATAAATACACATTGATAATTATTACATGGTTTGTTGCATGTTATTAAATGACCTAAAGTTCCATGTAATGCACAGTAATTCAACAAGAAATTCACACTTGCCTCCCTTGACTACAGTTTTCTACTGAGGAGAGACAATCACAAACAAAGAATTTTACCTTTTTTATCCTTCCTCTTGTAATGTTTTGCCACACAAACACACAGTTCTATAAATTACACTTTTTTTTTACAATACTGTTCACCCTATACAAGGCCTGGGATTTGGGGCACCTTGGCATGGTGTAATGGTTAGCAAGCTTGTTTTGTTAGATCAGTTACTACTGAAAAGTGAGTTCAATCCTCACTGGATGCCCCATGCTTTCAGCCTTGTGCCACATCTAAGCTACACTTGGAAAATCTTTACAAGGCCTGGGAGCTACTTGAGGTAGAAGGTTACAGAGTAAGAGGCACAGTTTATGCAGATATGTGGGGAAGATAATGGTTAAGTAGAACAGGTTAAGACTGTATTGATGAGGGAGCATCCCCTTGAGAGTTGGTTCCACAAAGCAGTGGTTCTTGGGAAGAAGCTGCTCATGTGGAACTTAATTTCACCAGTGCCATAAAAAGGGAATGCAGATGGTTCACTAGAATGGGCATGACATGGCAGTTCATTTTTATGGCAAAGTTGAACTGGTTGAAGTAAGGAATGTAGTTTGTCTGAACAGTTTCCCTGGAAATAACAATACAGTAGGAAGAGGCTTGCATTGTTTCATCTGCTAAAGAAAGAGAATATTTTGAACATTTGAAATAAAGTGCCAAACAAATACTGAAAGTGTTTTTGCTAAGATCTATTATAGCATTAATTATTTATTATGAAATGTTTGAGTAAAAATGTATGCAATTAATAAATATATTGTGTGTACATTTTGTGGGTTTTGTATGAGTAGAAATAAAGAAGCAAAGAAGCCAGTTCCATGGTAGGTGATGCTCAGGTACACCGTAAGTACTCTAGTTGGATTTTAATGACCTATAAATATAGATAAGTCTATCAGCATTTAATCAAGCATGGTTTGGTTTGTTTTGGTTTGTTGTGTTTTATGGCATATCAACCTCAATGGGTTATTTAATGCCGACAAATTTTTTTTTTTTTTCCCTGGTAATATTTTTTGTCAAAAATCTATTTCTGGTAATATTTTTTTTCAAAAATATATTGCTCGGAATAGTTTTTTTTTTTCAAAGATATTTTGCTGGTAATATTTTTTTTCCTTCAAAAATTTATTTCTAGTAATAATTTTTTTACAAAGTATTTCTGGTAACAAAACCTATTTTTACACTTTTATAATGCTTTTTACCTCAGTTTTGGGGTTAACTATTTGCCCATAGCTGGGACCCTAACAGGTGCTACTATCCCGGGTCTGGATGAACCTGGGAACACCAGCAATTAAGAGCTGGTTCCATGCTTCTCAAAACCTCCTGATCAGAGGCCTTGCTGCTGGACGTAGTTTATTATCTTACCCAGGATGAAATCAAGGATGTGGGTAGCAGAGTATGTACTTTGTTCTCATATCTACACTTGAAAAATAATTCTGACTTTTTTATGATCTTGTTGGGGGAATTATAAATGCACATCTTTTCTTTCAGCCAATGTTTTTGTTAGATCCTGCTTTTTATGCACTTGTTATATTCTGCTTCTCAATTCAATCTCTTTCTGATTCACTCCAAATTTAAACCTGTGGGCCAGATGTGAATGCTACAAAAGACAAATTTAAAAAGTCACTGTCTGTGCAGTGACTTTGTGCATCACATATAACTCACAAAATAAATTTAAAAAAAAAATCAAATGTTGGAGCCAATCACTAACATTGCCACTAAAGCAAAAACATGACAAAATCCTGATTCATGTATCTACCCTGACTGCTTGGTGACCATCAAGGCAGTTCACAGAGGCAGTCTGTCAATTGACCTGATGCAAGCTTCAGCATGAAGCCAGTACACAACCATTTTTGAGATCAGACTCCTTCACCCATAAACATCACCTCACTCACCTACAACAGATATTTTACCTTGATCCAATGTATACATTGGCAATACACAGATAATTTTATTTGAACATTTGTCTCCTTTTCTTTTGACATCACTAGCAATATGTTGTTGCCTTTTGTTTATTACTCTTGCAACAATATGCATTGTATAACACAATTGCTTTTCTTAATATTATTCATGCTACTTCTGGAGTATTCCTGTACTTGTCTTTCAATTCCCACAAATATGTAGAAAGTGTCATACTATTAGCATATTGAATTCCTATGAAAGAAAATTTGAATTTGTAGAATCTTTGTTTAGGGTAAAACTTGCAGCTGCACCCATTTTTCTAATTTTTATGCTGATATAGTAGATGTGTCTGTTTGAATTGAGACCTGTTTTTAAAACTGATGCAATATGATAGCAAATTTGTTATCATTAATGATACTGGTGTGCAATTATATGTATTAATATAATTTTATATATTTTGAATAATTGTGTAAAATAAAACCTGTATTTTATTGTTGTATTTTCCACCTCTTTTTTGTAGATATTTTTGATGGATAAGTTTAATAAGATTCTACTACACCCAATTAAGTGAATATCAAACTTATCTTTGCTAAGTATTAATATTCCTGTCACACTCAGCAACCAAACAATACACCAATCTCTCTCTGACCATAATTGTTTTTTTTTTAACTATCATGCAGGAATGAAATTATACTTAGCATAAAATGATATTCCTTTGTGTATTTTTGTGTGTGCATTGAAGTTGAGAGAGAGTGACATCAAAATGATATTCTGTATTACATTTTTCAGCTTCTGTTATTGATTTGATATCTCGATAATGTGGTGTGGCAAAAGTGCTTTATGACATTCAACTAATAGTGCCCATCGCTTTTACATATGTTGCATTGTTTTCAATATTTCCTGCAAAGCAGAAAATAGTTTTTCATCACAATCTATATCACCTTTCATAATAATCACATTCCAACAGAGATGAATGTGTGGGGAGGGAGAATGCATGTAGTTGAAAAATATATATTATCAACATAAAGAAAAATGGCTAAATATACATAAAGATATGGAACAGGCATTATATGGACTGTATCTGAAAATTGCATTGAAGCCAAGTAAAACTGAAAGTTACCATGTAGTGTTGATTTATATGCCCACACATACACTCTCTCTCATACATACATACATACATACATATATGTGTGTGTGTGTGTGTGTGTGTGTGTACATGAAGTGATTTCAAATATTAAAAATATATTTGTAGATAATCAATATTTAATGAAGAAAATTTAGTATGACTCATTATTTAAATGCTGAGTGAAATTGGTAGAGTTGAAAGGCTGGCCTTTTATAATTGAGGTCAGTCAGTACCAACTGGTAGATTTCTAATTAGTATCACTGACCTTATTTGATTGTCCAAGTTGCTCAGGAATTAACATAAAAGCTGTAGCCTATGAATCATCATAGTTGCAGTGGCAATGGCTTAGATTGAGTCTTCTATTTTTGTTGTTTTTTACCATTTCTGATAATTGCTGTCTTTGAATATAAATTCTGTGAAAAAATCATTGGGAAATGGTGTTTTCCATATGTTGTAGGTCTTTGGCAACAATCACACAGTCACCTTCATTATGCGGTAGAGATTGAAAGTGTGTGTGTTAAAAGAATTAGTTCTCTAAAATACCTGTATTGTTGCTCATGCAGGTACGGGTAACTGTGAATTTTAAAAGAATTAGTTCTTGAAAATACCTTCACTATAGCTTCTGTAGCAGGAGTTGGCTATGTGAGTATTAACAGAATTCTCTAAAATACCTTTGCTATAGTTGAGGTAAAAGGAGGTAGCTGTGAGAGTATTAAAAGAATTAGTTCTATAGTATTTCTGTAGCTTATATGTCATGAGTTCACTGTGTGAGTGTTGAAAGAACTAAGTTCTTTAAAATAACTCCATATTAGCTTTTGAGTAATTATGTCAGTGGCATAAATATCTTGATGCTCTTTATTACAGTCTTTTTATCTACTGCTTTGACCTAACCAATACAAATAAAACAAAGGTATAGCAAAGTATTACCCATTTTTTTAAGTCTCTGATATATATATTGCTGAAACCTCCTGATGAGTGGATTGAAAATTTATAAAAAGATTCATCTACAATACTGGATTTGGAGTGCTGAATATAACATCAATCAGCTAAGTGATAAATTTTATATTTGTATTTTAATCCTATTTATATGATAAAGCTATAAAGTGGATACAGTGAAACATCCTAACTATATTGCTGGGACCCCTACCCACTTTTGACAAGTTGGTTGTGTATGGAAATACAACAGTTCTCTCAGAATAAAGTGTTTACAAATAGATTCAAGTGAATGGACACTGTGGCTCTTGAAGAGAGCTGTTATTTGTTGGATCTTATAGAATGGTGCTATAGAATCATGAACAAAGAACGTCACTAAATAGCAGAAGCCACAATGCTTGAGGACTTTCAGTGGTAGTAACAAAAATAGATGGCACATGTAACTCAAAGAGAAAATAATGACATAATCAAGAGTGACTTTCTATACTGCTTCAAACAAAAGGTTAGGAAAGAAACCTTCCATCAATAAGTTCATGAAGTAGTTACTATTAATTTTGTTGTTGACTTCTGGATTTGGAACTTGACACCATCAGTTTATCTCCTATTTAGGTCCCTCAAATGAGAACGTTATCAGAACATAGTTCTGTAGAGATGAAACTGCAGAGGGGCAAGAATAGCTCTAGTCAATTGATGTCATGTTCTTTGAGGAGAGCATATATATACTCATATGCCAATGGGACATTGATGCCAACTATATGCAAAAGAAGTACACACAAAAACACACACATGTAACCAGGTTTATCTTCCCAAAATGTAATGTTTTATCATTCAAACAGTTTTTTTCAGCATTCCATTTTGTGTGTGCATATATATATATATAGACACACAATGAAATGTTATCCATATTCTGAATTTTGCAGAGATGATATCCACAAAACTCAGAGTAGGGATAAGATAAATAAACATTTCATTTTATTTATACTTCATTTTATTTATTAGTATTAATGCTTTATCTCTTGATATTGAGTACTACAAATATAAAAACTACTTGTTTTAAAAATGTTATCTTCCAGAAATAACCCTGGCCAACTGTTCTATTTTACTTTTTGGTGAAACACAATCTTTATATATATATATATATATATATGTAACATTTGTGTGCAGAAAGAGAGAATGTGAGAATTTTGATAAAGTATACACTACAGATCAAAAGTTTAAGGCAACCCCTGGTAATTTTTAAAATTTACCTAAAAAGGAGTTGTTTTGTACTTTAAATAAGAAAAAATTATTATACATGATTAAAAAAAGAGTGAGACATGATTTCTTTATTAGAAATTTTCTTAAGACAAAAAAAAAAAGAAAAATTTTATGATTAGATTTTGCTCTCATCAAAATATCCTCCATTAGCCTTGATTACTGCAGCACAAATATTTGTCATTTGTTGCAAAAGTTTCTCAAAGTTTGATAATTGATTCCATTCTTTTTTTAATGACTCTAGGAGCTCTTTTACATTTTTTCACTCTTCTGTCAAGTTCATCCCATGCTAATTCTGGGGATGGCTTCAAACTTTTGAACTATGATGTATACACACACACACACATATGGTAAGATACATTTAAGTATAATGGATTGAATTTTATAGACATTCTCCTCACTTTTTTGAATATCTAGCATGATATCAATAATTTTACTCATGCATTCAATTTTTAATTCAGTTCAACTGTAAATTTTGATATGTATAAACTTGTAATATTTTTCACTGATATTTTCTTGTCTTTCAAAATACATATTTTGCTTTTTTTCTTATAAATTTTCTGATTTTAAATTTAAATATATTGCAAGTTAAATATGGTTTATATCCATGAAATGCTATTAGCAAATGTTTTTAATACAGCAAACAGTTGTCCTTTGAAATTCTAAGATGTGGGTTTGTTGTTATTATTACTATAAATTTGCTTGAACTAGTATCCTCATCTTTGTTATTTTTATTAGAATGTGTTAGTGAAAGTGTTCCTCAGAGAATAATTTAACCATTTGTTTGTTTTTTTTGGTTTTTATAGTTTGAGATCCAAATGTGATGGAAAAAGAAACAATACTGCAATCAATTTGAAAGAAATTCTATTTCATGAGTAGCACAATATATAACAATTCTCTCAGTATATATGAAAAATTGACAATGTACTTTCCCAAGACACTAGTAGTTATTTATTTTTTTGTTTTACAGTAAGGTTCACCCTATACAAGGCCACTCAGGACAGAGGGTTATGTTAAGGTGAAGTTTATATAGACAGGAGGATAAGTTAACTCTCGACTTGAACAGGTTAAGATTGTAGTGATCACGGAAACATTGTCCCTCGTCAGTACAACTTAAATATAACATTCAATTCTATCACTTTGTCATTTTTATATACAAGGTGGTAGTAAAAAGTTTCTATAATGTATGTGTAGTTAATGCTACCCACTGTTGATTCCAATCTATGGAGGGATGGCTGCAAAACATTTGCCCCTTCCCAGTCTATAGGCAGAAGCACACAAATGCATGATGGGATTTTTTTAGCCAATAAAATAGGCCAATTCTCGGTTTCATCTGAGTAAGTCTTGGTCTGTCTTGATGTCAGAATGCTATGTTTGCTTGGTTGAACTTGCTTAGTTTGTGAACTTTTTCACTTATTACTGTTGATTTGTCTTGCATATAGTTTTGCATGATTTATATTATTTTTGCCTTGTTCTTTTCTTTTTCTTGTTATTGCTTATTGCAAACTTTGTCAATTCTGTTTGTTGAATAATTCTGCCACATTTAACCATATCTACTCACTCTACACCGCAGCCTACTGAATCAATCTGCCAATAGGCTTAATTTTATCTATTTGTGTTTAATTACTATGTAAATATTTGTAAGATTTATGTTAGAAGTTTGCTTTCATTTTTATAATAGTAGACAAATTTAAACAACATGCTTGCATCACATTTTGTGTGAAGTTTAGAAAACCTGTTGTCAAGACACAGAATTCTTTGTCAAGTTTTTGGTGGACATTCCTTAGGTCAAAAATAGGTCTTTGGCTGGGATATATGTGTTTTATGGCCGGTTGAGCATTGGTTCAAGACGATGAGCATTCAGGATGAACAATCACTAGAAAGCATAGGAAAAAATGTGATTTCATTCATAAAAACCATTGCTGGAACATCCATTAGCTCTCTCTCACCTGACTGCAATCAGTTATGGAGTCTGTCATTTAGGAACTTTTCTGATAACACACCTTGTAAACAGCCTCCTTTACTTAATCCATTACCTTGTAAGTATCTTATTTTATGTTGGAATCTTTGAGCTGAAGATTTATTATTATTATTGTTGCTGTTGTTAGGCTCTTAACATTTTGTTGAAGGCACCAAAATTGCACCACTAGATTATCCAAGAGACACATAACTTAGTGAAATGTTTAGAATAGTTCTAGTTTCCTGGAAGTTATGAGTACAGTTATTGGGTTTGGTAGTGCTGAAAAGTCACATGGTCTGGTTCAGTAAAAGTAATGGATAAGAAGCATAAAAGTGAATAAGACATTACTATTAGCTGACATGAAATTTCTCCTAAGTATGGAAAACAAAATGAGAACAACCTACACTTGGCTCAATTTAAAATTATTAAAGTTTAACAAGCATAACAACAGACACTTGAAGAAGAATCAGTGGTTCAAAGGTTGTGAATATAGCAAGATGAACATGCTGGTTTAAATAGCTAAGCAGATAATAAAGCTTCTTATCATTTTGAACTGATTATAGATTAAGGTATGTTTTTTTCCACATTTTTCCTCATAGATTTTTTTATATTTTTCAGTTCTAATATTTTGGGAGTTAGCTGGTTTCTTTTGCTTCCTTATAGAATTGGGATTTATGCATCACAATTGAAACAAAGTAAGATAGTATCAATTGTAATAATTATCTTTTGTCTAAGTTAATTTTTATCAAAAGGGTTACTACTGAATTCTTCATTTTGTTTTAATTCTTTCCTTAAGCAAAAATCTCTCTATTTTTCAGACAACTGACTGAAAATTACCTATGCTTTATTGACCATCCTTTCAGAATACAATTCATGTGGTTTTTTTGCAAGTTGATGCCAACCTTTGTTTTATTCTGAATCTTGAATAATAAATACAAATGTTTCAAAACTAATTATGAAGATAGTTTTTGAACAGTTGTTGGAACTGCCAATATTAAAACTAAACTCAGAACTTGAAAAGTTTGTCTGAAGAATTGGATTTGAATTTATTAAAAGAAACTGCGTCTATCAGCACATCAATGACTTTTCGCAGTTTTTTTCATGGTAGATTTTTATCAAATTTAGCATTTTCTTTATTCTATTTACACATGGTTTTTTCAAAAATCTTCCTCACCAAACCAGCATTCACAGCAAAGCATCAATGGCAGACATTCTTGTCTCTTCTCATTAGGAAGGTAATTACAGTAAAACAGGCTGTGATTTGCCCATGTCAACTGATGACACTTTATGATATGGAATTCGTTGACAGTAACTCATACCAGAAATGTAGTTTTTAGTTTTGGAGAATTTTGTTTCAGTGCATTTGTGCTCCCAAGTTAGAAAAATTTCTGCAACTAATTTTTTTTCTGATATTCATTTTTTTTTCTTCTGATAATATTCATCAAACACAGTTTTAAATAAAGAATGAAAGGGCATTAAATGAAGTTGTCGATACTTATATTAAATGGGTCAGATCAAATTGTGTAACGAACAAGTGCTGATAAAAGGAGAAAGGAATTATGTATCAAAACATCTTTATATATTAATATAGAGACATATAACTATATAAACATTTACATATTCAAATATATAGGCATTTCAATAACCATATAAAAATACACACATCTTTCTGAATTTATGTGATGTGATAATGGCATAATATATGATGAAACCTGTTTCTCAAAGAACCCCGCCATTTAATAATAACAAAAAAATATTAGCCTAACAAGGGCAACTGTGTCTCCTTTAAAACACATTCATTGTCATGATGTTCTTAATCTTAACTACAGTTCAATCGAGTAACCCAACAGGAGAGTGTCTGTTTACACATGTGCAATAACATCTCTTATTGATTATCAAGGTACATAAAACTGGTTCTCCATCTTTGCCTCTGTTGTTTTGATTATCACATGTGGTACTCATGTTTTTTTTTAAATGTCCATGTTTTCATTCATCCACGTTTCCTTAAAAAAGGAAGAGAAAGCAATTAAAGAATTAATTACTCAGTGTAATATTTACCTGAAGCAGCATTGACAAAAACACTATCTGAAACAGTCATTGAAAGAATAAAGGTGGAGATACTTATCTGAATAATTTATCAAATAGTCCATTTATTGTCTCAAGTTATAACGTCTTGTTTGTTGAAGTAGAGGCAGCTTGTACAAATAATGATGTTGAGATTTATTGGTTTCTTCTGGCCATAGATTTGATATCATCTGTGTATATGACCTTTGAACTTTGGTAGCAAAAAGATAAACAAAAAAGTGCAGTATTGCTTGAATTTCTAACAATAACTGATGAGTTATTTTTACTTATTTGTTTTACCAAAACAAAATAAAGTAATTAATTTTGAAAACTAAGTTCCTGTCAATGATACATATGCAAAAAAATAATCTGAACTATCAAAGAATTCCCGTGTTAAAAGAAACTGGCACCGATGAACAACTATCAATGATTAGGGTTTTACTCAACTAATCCACTTATCTAAAAAGCAATTATGTTTTTGCTTCAAGTATACAAGATGAAATATAATAATATATACAGCACTGTACAAAAGTCTTCAGCAACATTAGTCTATTATAAATATCTGATAATTGGTATAAGTGGATGATTTTGTTTAATTATCAGCCTTATTGCAGTTATTTTCACATCTAATTATCATCTTTTGTAGTCAGGGGTTCTTAATGAAAAATGAGAGATAACTTCCAGTTTGGCTGTGGAAATGTTTTCAGTTATCTTGTGTAAAACCAAGTGAGACAGTGTTTTAATACATTGCCCCCACTGTTCATCTTGAGGTCCTAGACAAAATCCAGAAATGGATATGCAATGTGATGGGACCTGATCTAGCATTTCGTCACTCTCACAGATGTGATGTGGTTTCCCTCTGTCTTTTCTACAAATACTGTCATGGCAACTGCTCTACTTTCACTGGTAACCTATCTACATGAATTTAAGCATGCTAAAAGGTTGGCATCTCATGCATTTCCTGCCAGTGAAATTCCCTTCCTCCTAGTTACTTCCCTGATAGCTATAATCTTCAAATATTCAAATGTAATGTCACTCGACATCTTCTGAAGCCTCGATCCTGATCCATGTCTTTCTCTATATCCCTTCATCAAACAACCCTCTTTACTCTTGCTCTCACTCTCTGTAACCCCTTGCATGCTAGTGGCACTCCCATCAGACTCTTTTGTGTCTGTGACATAATGTCAGGCTGAAAAATCTCAGTTTCAGCTAAGTCTGGTATATCTGATGTTCATTTTACATTTATTTGGTACTATTCAAACAACCATAAGTTTTAAAACACTTTCTTGAGCCAATACATTTTATTATAAAGCATTAGACTCTAACACCCCCACAACTACACAGTTTTTATAATGTAACCCATATCATTTCCATTTGCCATTTTTGTATAATTCTTATGTATTAGAATACAATTCCATACTAATTTCATTGCTGAGTGTGGTCTTATTCCAAGCATCTGCATTTATATAGTTTATACATCTGAGATCAATTTAATCTTGAATTTACATGGTTTTTATGTAATGCTGTTTTCTTAGCTGAAAAGTTCTCAAAGGATTTGCTTAGTGATATCTATTCACACCAAATTGAACAACTTACAATCACATTGCAGTGTTCTTTGGTTGAGCTTTTGTTGCTCTGATTAGTCTCTATACTATGCTGCAGATTTTAAGAGCAATATCATTACGGTCAACCAAAAAAACTTCTAAAAGACCACATATTGAAATGACAAGTTCTTTTGCTATGATTCAATGGTTCTTATTTTTGACCATCTTCACAATCATCCTCTTTCCTTTGGAAATTTTCATCATGATTTAAAGCAATAAAAGAATTCAGGAACTTAATTTTCACTATGTGGAAGAAAAATATCAGTGTTGTTACAAAAAAATATTTACATATTAGTTGTTCCAACTATTTTTATATAACAATGCTGGAGGGAGAAAATTGAAAACATTAGGTAGCTGAAAATGTTTTTCTCTTCTCATTCAGAACGTGCCATGTATCATGTTAGTGTTGTTCCCTACAGGATAACTGTGAATAATAGTGATTGACAAAACAAAATGTATTGTGTGCTTATCTGTAACAAACCATGGTGTGACTGACTGTTACTGCCAGTAACTGCAGGCATTATGCTTTATTGAAATCTGATTGGTCTCTATAAATAGTTAGAAAGAATGAGCTGCTAAAAAATGAGAGGAAGATGACATCAATAAACGATGCAAAATATTCACTATTATTTCTATTGTTACGAGTTTTAGGGTCGTTGTTTCAAGTTGAGAAGCTGTGTGTTAATGAACAAAAACTATTAGGTTGGTGCAAAAATAATGTCGTTTTTTTTTTGAAGTTGAAAGTCAAAAAACGACATTATTTTTGCACCAACCTAATAAAAGGTGCTGACTTTGTTGAAAAAATACACAAACACGAGAGTGAAACAAAATAAGATAATTTTTTTTTATTCTTTTGAAAATTAAATAATTTCAAGGGCAGTTCCTGAAAGAAAGTTCAAATTCAAATTATATTCTTTAGAGAATGTTGAACATACTTAGTTGGTGAGTTAAAGAGTGAGTCATGTATATTGCCTAACTCATGTGCATCTATTGAGGGAGTACTAATTTTAACCTCCTACCTTGGTATGGATGTGTGTTGGGGTGTAATGGATATCAGTTCAAAGTGAGAACTCAGAGAGTCAAGTTTGTTAGATTTACTTATGCACAAATACCCTTGGGAAAGGTATGAACCCATCTCTTCTCCCCACTCAGCTATGGTTTGAATAGCAGACCTTGGTTGACAACCAGTCTACTGCAGAAAGAAATGGCAACCTATTGCGGGGAAAAAATCTGTCTAGTCAGTATGTAGTGAAAAATAGATGATTGCCCAAGTGTTTATCATGTATAGCACTTAACTGACCTTGACATCAGCACAAAGGAAAAGAGATGGATAGCCTCTTGGAATTTATACCACAAATGCTCCCAGATTTTTTATGCATACCCTAAAGCTGAAAAAGGGATGGCTGCAGCCGACAGAATTTTTAATGCATGCATGTCTAGTGAAAAGTTTTTAACAACTGCTACAAACTAAAAGCTGCTATAGGGCAGCAAAGGGCAATTATCTCCCTTTGGCTGAGATGAAGTCATGAGGATGTTGTCAGTTTATAGAGTATTAAAGGCCAGGTAAGATGTTTCTGCTCTTGCCAGTTGTAATGTAGGCTGCAGAGAAATGGATGCCACAAGCCTGCAGCAGGGCAAACACTTAAAACCACATTGACCATTTCACACTTTTATTAAATACTTATGTTATAGTTTCTCTGTGTGGGCCATATTAGTGATAAATATGTATAAATCAGTATAAAAAATCTCTTTCAGAGTAATGTATGTTTTGTCTTTCCTTTCTTTCAGCTATTCTGTTCCATCTGTGTATTAAGGTGCTACTATATCAGCGATATAATAATGCCTATAATGGGGAAATACAAACTGGGAATATTTTTTCTTGCACAGCACCCCATTACTGCTAATTACTAGAAATTTACAATAGTTTTAAGTACGTGAAGACTATTGCATGTTTCTTTACTGTGATGTAAGAAACTTAAGAATTTTATGAAGATAATGTCTCTACAGGATTGGCGAAGACTCTTTTGAACTGTCTATAGATAACAACAAATACTATTTAAAACAGGTGGTAATTGCAAAATGAATTTCAAAGGAACATTTTGTTTAAGCCAAAAGAGAACAATGGCATTAAGCTATGGATCATGTTATTGAGGTGAGTGCTATTAACAGAACAAACAGGCTTCTTCTCCTATGTGCCATGTCCCTTCAAGACATGGGTAATCATGGCTCTCCACTATTTCCTATCATTTGTAGCACATAGTAAAGTTTTTCTTTTTGCTATATCTTTTAATTCCTGTTCTGCCAATCATTTACACAAGCTCATTAGATAGGTTATACACTCCATTCCTCTGCTCCTCTTGCCTTCAGCCTGCCCAGTGAGTGTTAAATATTCCAAGCCCTCTTTCCTTATTATGTATTTCAGAAATTTCAACTATGTCTTTCTCATGTTAAAGATAAGTATTCCTTTTTGTTTCCATTTTCTCTGAACCTTTGTTGTTGCTCACATATTCAGTCCATGGTATTCTCAGCATCCTCCTGTAGAGCCACCTTTCTTTTACCTCGTCACTTAATCTGTGATGGGATTAATCTGTTTCCCAATAGTGTGCTTACCTTTTGGAAGGCATCTTTTGCTATCCCAACGTTCAGTCAGATTTTTTTGTTGCATTTTCTATCCTCTATGAAAACACTGCCTTGATATTTACATTTCTGAATTTGTTTAATTTTGGTATCTCCAAATTGTAATTTGCATGTTGGGCTGTTTATTTTGTATAAAATGTTTAAAATTAAAAAATTGATTTGTATTTGTGGGTTTTACAATGTGAAAATATAAAGAAAAAGCAAAAATGATTTTTAATAAGAATGTATTCAATAGTTTGGAGTAGGCAGTCATATTTCAGATTATTAGTGTGTATTTCTAACAATTAAAATGCCCTTGAGCCATACAGTTCCACCACAGGTAATATTTGTCTAAGCCCTAAAGGACAGTGATTATATGCAAAAATTCACTCAGTATTTCTCTCTGTGATAATTTGTTTTAGAAAGCAAAGCAAATTCAATAATATCAATGAAAGGGAGAAAAACAGTTTAAAACATGTTTTCTCGTTAAATATTTTTAAAACTCTGTTGGGTAACTGGTGACAGAAAATATAACAAAGAAATCCAAAGACACAAAAGAATAACAAAAGATGTTTTCTTGAAATTAAACAAAGTATTAAAATATAGAGAAATATCATTATAAAAGACTACAAAGAATTATGAATGGTCACTTCAATATTTGAGATAATTTTTCTTTGTAAATTATCGATATATTTTGAGATTACAACAGCTCAACAGACCATGTGCCAGAATCAGAAATTTAACTGTGACAGCTGTTGAAAAACTAATACAGAATTTATCTATTTCAATGTTTCAGTCAGACGAAAGGCATGAGTCAGTGGTCAAAGGAGGGTGGAAGGTATTACCCTTAAAGGGAAGAGGTTTTATAAAATTAAACCCGGATATTAACCTTATGACATTATAAATTGGGGTCATAGTAAGAATGAAGTCTGAATTTGAAACTAAGAGAGAAATGAAAATGTTTTTTTGTAAAAATATATATATAGATAAGGTTAAATTTAAAAATACAAAAGTGAATAATATATATATATAAAAATGATATATTCAAATTAAAAATTTATTTTAATTGTCATGAACAATTATAGGTAAAAACTATGATAAAGTGGAAAAAAGATTTTGTGCAATGCTTTTTGCCCTTTAAGACTTAATCAGGTTAAAATAACGTTTACAGTGATGTGACTAAGGAACGAGAGGAGGATGCTGAGAATTTTAAATTTATTCTGACTATATAGTCTAGACTATTTCATTTAGTTTATTTTTATTACTTTTTTTTTTAGTAAATATCCCACATAGAAGAAGTTTGATGAGGTTCTAAAGGACAAAATGCATCACACAAAGTTTTTTCCAACTTTGGCATAGTTTGTGGTAATATATATATATATATATATATATATATATATATATATTTCTACATGTGAATTATTCTATATATAATACCAATGTATCTGTGACAAGATTTTGATTCACTCTGAATGTCTCAGTTATTTCCCTGTAACTTAACATCCGAAAGAGGCATGGTATATGGAACTAGAACAGTCTACCCCAGTGGACGAATGAAGTGTTCAGTTTGAAATTCCAATCATCTAAAGAAGGCCAGTTGTGAACAAGGGCTGAAACGTCATTAATATGGCAATGAAGATGAGGATAACATATCTGAATAATGTAAATAATGTATGTAATTTCAAAGATATAGAGAGATAAAGATCAAAATATTCCATACCAAATTCAGAAAGTAATAGCAATTATGAAATCTCAAGAGAAAACCAGATTAGGAATTGTCAGAAATTCTATGTGTCAAGTTCATATCATGTTTAATTCTTTTTTCCATATATGTTTATCACATTTCACAGTTATGGGAACAAAGCCAGATGAATAAAAGGCAATAGAGTACAAATGGTTATAGGATCCAGTCAGAGCATTTAGTGAATTCAAATATTAAGGGAGAATCTGTCATGATGCCTTGGTTTGGTATTTGTAGTATCAGTCCATGTATATGGCGGTGAATGCTAAACAATTTCTGCACAAGAAGAAGAGACTCGAAGCAACAGAAATGTGGTTTTACAGAAGGATGCTGAGAATACCATAGACCAAACATATCAGCAACAACAAAGTTCTAGAGACAATGGCAACAAAAAAAGAATACTTATACTTAACATTGGAAAGTGATAATTGAAATTTCTGAGGTACATAATGAGGAAAGAGGGCTTGGAAAATTTGATATTCACAGGACAGATAGAAAATAAGAGGAAAGCAACATACAACCTACCTGGTGAGCTTGAGTGAATGGATAGCAAAGCAGGATTTGAGTAAGATGGCAAAAATACAAAAGTTATTAAGAGCTACAAAGGAGAGGAAATTGTGGAAAGCTATGATTGCCAATTTATTGAAGGGGTCCGACATAGAGAAAGAGTCTCTTTAACTATATAGTTTATTGTCAGTTCTTGTTTCCAACAGATTTATGGAAACCTACAGATTGTGTGTCAACATGACTTTACCTTATTGAGTAAGAAAGTAAGTTTCATAATATATGATTATGATTTTCTGGTTCACTGATACCAATATGGCTCATGTGACAGGAAGTATAATTTGTTCTCAATATATTGATTATAGCATAACAAATAGAACCTTTGTAACCTATCTGAAATCTTGATATAATGACAGAAGATAAACAATGATGGATATTTGAAAAATGATAAAAAAAATTGTTTTAAGTTACTCTTATAAAATGATAAGTAATCTGCAGATCTTGGAAGCAACATTAACAATTTCATTCTTTAGTGATTACAAGAGAATTACAGCATTGTGCTAAAATATATATCAATAAAACTTATATAATATTGCTGCCACATCTGTTCTGGTGCTCCTGATATATATTTAGAGATTCTTAATAAAATTCAAAGAAGAATCTGCAATATTATTTGTCCTGATCTGTCATTTCAGCTTCAGTCACTTTCTCATTACTTAATATAGCTTAGTACAATAAATTTTCATTATTTTTCTTTGAATAATTAAAAGTTGTAGTATTTAACATACAAAATTAAAAACAATTTAATGATTAAAATAACAAATACTTGTTTCATAAAGTACAACATTCTTCTTTGCATATCATCTTTGAAATTTTTAAATATAATAATCCAGTTTCCAGTTCAAGAACTTTTGCAAGAACTATAAGCAAATCAAAGAGCCAAATGCTTCAAAAAGTTGGAATTTGGCTCCAGTAAGAAATATTTACGCATGGTCAGGTGTATGTTGCATGCTCAAGAATAAAAAATCCTTAGAAGGGAAAAAAAATAAATAAATAAAATAAATTTTCTAAACAAATATTTTTTACGATGAAGTTCCATAAAATTAAATTAAAGAAATTATTAAACCACAAAGTAAGGTTATTGTCAAAGTATTTTTCCAAACAAATCAGCTTATTCAAATTTCATTGATTGGTTTGTGAAATTGAACAAATTGTAGAGTTTGTAAATCTCAACAAAAATATTAGCAATAACTCCAACAATGCAAAATACTGTGAGGATTTCAACACATGTCAGTGTGTTGCAAAAAGAATGCATTAGATTCATAGCTACATCATGTTACTACAGCTGTGGCATGTCTAGGGCAAGACAGCCTGACAGAAACTACACCTCTTCAAAATGTTAAGTTTTGTTTCTCATAGATGAGTTACCACCTCAAAGCAAGAGAGACCAGTTCATCCTGTTATTTATTCCATAGCTGAGGGAGAAGAGATGGATTCATACCTTTTCTATGTGTATTTATATAAAAGTGAACATAACAAATTTGTCTGGAATTTGAATTTGATTCAACAATTTCTCTTTAAGAATTGCTTTTACACCACCTAAACATCCATTATGTCTGGAGTTAGCGAAATAAATAAAAAACATTTAAATATTGATAACAACTGTACCAAGTGTTGTTTGGAAGATATTTCAACAGAAAATAAGCTTGTGTTAGACTTTTGTAAGGAAATTATCAGCAAAAATACTTCTATTCTGCTTTTTTATTCTTAAAATTTTCTTTAATATTTGTTTCATTTTTTAGAAGAAACTCCTATTTTGCCTCACTTCAAATCATTTAATTCTTCAGCTTTTATGAGATAACCAAGAAATATTAACAAGTCAATAAAAAAAATAATGTTGAAATGATAAACCATTGAAAAAAAGTGATGTATTTTTTTGGTATCAGTGGTTCAGTCATGTTATTGATGTAAACCTTGAAATAGCCACCATTTTTGCAAAGTTTTAAGGGTTAGACACAAACATTGATTAAAAGATTTTTCATGTTTTTATTTTTGTTTTTAGTTTAGAGAAAACCTATTTTGCCTCACCATAAATCATCTGAATCAACAGCAATTTTTTTTCTTTTATTTTTTTGGATGCATACCAATAAACATTCAAACAAAGAATCTTGAAAATCAGATTTTGAAATCAATGAACTTGGACACAGCTCAAACCTCTTTTGATTCTCATGATGCATTTTGGAAGCAGACAATAAAAGAAACTACTTCTTCCTTCAATGGGGAAGATATTTCTTCAATGAGAACAGGTTCATATTGAAGACAATTTGTGTTTGCTAATGGCTACTTGTTAAAAACCTTTTTTCCACTGCAATTTTCATCATATTTTGAGTGTTCATTATCATTATTACTCATTGTGCTAAAGTTTGGCAAGAAGAAAACAGATAAAATATTAAAAAACAAAATGTGTATTATATGTATGTGTGTATATATATATATATATATATATATATATATATATATATATATATATATAAGATGGACTTGCCTGTCGTATCCAACGTATGAGGGTCTAGCAGCTCAGTTCCTAGGAACTGACAGCCAGGCACCAGCACATATGATTTTATTATAGTGGTGAAGGCTTTGTGCAGAACCAACCACACTTTTTGAAAGGCTGAATACAGAGATTTGGTGCACTACGTGTCACAAGGTCCCCAACCAACACTCTGCAGGTTTTGAAATCAGAGTTGTCCTTCTACATCAGTTGCCATCGAAGGCTATAGAACTCAGTCTGTCCTGCTATTTACCCATAGCTGGAGAAGAAGAGGATTAATACCTTTTTCAAGGGTATTAGCATATAAGAGAATGTAATGGATTCAACTGGAATTCAAACTCAGCTCTCTGATTCCTCAATCCGAACTGCTATCCACTACTCCATATACATATATGTGTATGTGTGTGTGTAAATATGAATATATAATATCACACATTGAGTGGTGGTGGTATTAAAATTGTGCCTATAAATAATATGAACTGGTCTAAAATTAGTACAGAATGGTATATAAACAAAAATGTAAATTATGCAATGGCCAGTCTTAACTCAGCACTCGAAGATTGTGCTGTGCATGAAACTCATATGCATACCAATAAACATTGAAACAAGGAATCTTGAAAATCAGATTTTGTGCAGAACCAACCAGTTGTGCTATTGGTATTGAAAAATATGTATATTCATTTATATATATATATATATATATATATATATATATATATATATATATATGTGAATGAAAATCAAGAGGAAAACTATAGTTTTGTCTCTTGTCTTTTTATTCATTTTGACTCCTCTACAGATATACTCCATCTGAGAATATTTACATACACATTATATATATATATATATATATATATATATATATATATATATATATATATATTATATAGATAGATAGATAGATAGATAAGTTTCATTGAAAACAACTGACAAGGTGCAGTGGTTGAGATTTTATATAATTTCTCATGTGTTCATATAAATTTTTTTTCTTTTCAGTACATAAATTATATAAAAATTGTCCAGATGTTTTCCAAGTGCTTTCAGTTATACTTTTTGTCATTACCAAGAGTGAATTTTATTTTACTTTCAACTGAATATATGCATTGTTTTATGTATGTATCTACTATGAACATGGCCATGTGCTGACCATGTTTGGAAAATGAAATGTACCTATAACTCTAGAAATATACATAAAATATATTCCATATATATTCAGTTAACAGTAAAATAAAATTCATCCTTGATAATGGCTAAAATTATAGCTGAAAGCACTTTGATATATAAAACATTTGGACAATTTTTAGATAATTTATGTCCTGAAAAGAAAAAAGAATTATATGAATACATCACAAATTATATAAAATCTCAACCACTGCACCTTGTCAGGCATTTTCAACAAAACTTGCAGAAAAGAGGGTTTGCTGCCAAAATACACAATATATTATATATATATGCGTGTATATATATATATATATATATATATATATATATATATATATATATATATATATATATATATATATATATATATAATTTATGGCCTGGCAATGGGTGTTGACTTCAATATCCACTCTTATATTTACATATGCTCTATCCCTGATATGAAGCACTTTAACCCATAAATATAGCACACACACACACAAGCAAGTTTGATTACAAAAGACTGACAAGAATTGGAAACATACATAAAAAGTTCTTTTTAATCAAACTTGTTTGGATTAATATTTGCTGCCTATGTATATATATATATATATATATTATAGGATAAGGAACAAATAGGAAACATTTATAAATCTAACATGTTTCTCTTTTATTAATGATTCATCAGAGAATGAAATATGAAAGAGGAAAATTCTTTTACTTTTTTTTGTGTTCTCTTTTATTGGTTAAGCAGGCCTAATGTACATTTGTCTTGTCAAGCAGCTTTTGTGTGAATAAATCATGTGTGTATGTGTATCATACTTCTAGTTTGTTTATACAGGATGCAGATTTTTATGTATATTTGTGTGTGTGTGTGTGTGTTTTTATATTATAGGTATTGTTTGCTGGTTGTTTGATGTTGATTCTGGGATGTTTTGTGTGAGGTAAAAGAATTTAAGTTTGAATGTGGTAGCAGGTAGCCATATCCTGGATTCTCTAAGTATGGATGAAATTGGTGATATAATAAAGTTTGTTCGACAAAATATTTACCAGAATTCCTTTGAAGTACTTCTTACATAAAAAATTATGTTCTTTTCTAACTGATGTGGAATTTATAAAATTGAAATTACCTGTTTTTGTTTTTGTGTATTATGAGCCAGTTTAAAGGGGTGTGTCTTATTATAGGTTCCACTTAGTATTTCTGTACTGTTAAGAAAGCTTTGATGAGAGCTTTCACCCAGAAATAGACCCCTCAGTGGCACATTTCCCAACAGGACAATTAAAAATATAATTCCCAAGGGCATCACAAAGATTTTCAATCTCTAATGAAGCTTTAATAAAAGCAAAATGTTAGATATATAAATATTATCTATTTGTTCCTTATCCTATCATTCTTACAGATTGTGATCTATATTTGATCCCAATTCATATATACACACACACACCTATATATAAAATACAAATATGTTTTATATCTTATTATATATATGGATATTTCTGAACAGATACAATAACTCAAAACATTACATAAATTTTTAATTTACTGCATATATATATATATATATATATATATATATATATATATATATAT
>OZ010585.1:9684454-9694454 GCA_963932145.1 Acanthosepion lycidas | reverse complement strand
ATCAAATCAATATTAATTTTTTTTATTTTGATAATTCACTGAGTAAATCTTTTCAGAGTCAATGATATGGTCCGTGTGTCTGTCTGCATAAAAAAAAAACAACAAATATTTAATACCTTATGCTTATTTATTTTAGTAGCTTTGTAAAAGAAGTTTGTGTAGCTCATGACACCCTATATATTTGTTTCGAGCTTCAAAAGGATACATCATTTCTCTTTCAGTTCAGAATGCCATAACATAAATTAACAAGTTGAATTAACCGATGAAAATCAAACAACAAAAAATAAAAATACCAGAATTTATTTCTTTCCTTCACCATAACTCATTCTCTGATGAAGATTTAATAAAAATGAAACATGTAAGATTTATAAATGTTTCCTATTTGTTCTTTATCCTATAAAACACAGACACACACACATATATATATATATATATATATATATATATATATATATATATAAGACTTGCATTATTTACATTATTCGGACTGCTATCCTCATCTTCATTGACATATTCACAATGTTTCAGCCATTGTACACTCCGGCCTTCTCCAGGTGATTGGAATTTCAAACTGAACCCTTTATTTCATCCACTGGAGTAGATTGTTCTAGTTTCACGTGCCATGCCTCTTCCTTGAGGACACATTGCCCAGTGGACAAAAGATATGTTGGTTAGATCCAGTGACTAGACCCAAAGAGTTGAGAGTTCAGTACTAGGCAACAGCAGTGGTGAACCAAACCTAGGAGAGGCATGACACATGGAATTAGAACAATCTACCCCAGTAGATGAAATTAAAGGGTTTGGTTCAAAATTCCAATCATGTGAAGAATGCCAGAGCATATAGCAAAACTGAACCTTTTATTTCATCCACCAGGGTAGAAGAAGAAGGGCAGAGCATACAATGAAGATGAGAATAACAGTCTGAATAATGTAAATGATAACCTGTCACCCCCCATGAGTGGCTACACTATAGGTAGTAACTACCTATAAGTATTTGTAAGTCAACGGACTACGGAGACTACCTGGGATCTGTTGAATATGACTCAGACTTACACAAGAACTACCGACCTTCCAATAGTAGCACTCACTACTGGATTGACTTGCAATGACCTTGTGCATAACTGTTACCTTTATTCTTACTGTACTGATTTTTTACAATAAAGGTTTATTGTTTATTTATGAAATAAGTAAAGTTTTACTTAATTATCCACCTTGTTTTTCAAGCATATATTCCTATTAGCATAGAATATGCAAGTAACCATAATAACTCATCTCAGAGATAAAGACAAATATATATATATATGTGTGTGTGCATGTGTTTGTGTTTCAATACTTTATACATTACTTTTTTTTTTAAAGAAACATACTATACTGATGAGGATTCAGGGTGCTGATGACTCAAGTACTAGAGTAAAAGTTGCTAAATTTTTTATGTTTGGGTTTAATAAACAAAAAAGAAAAATATTTCAATGTAATTAAACATGTAGAATTGGTAGAATTATTGAATATAATGTAAAATAATGTATTTAGTAACTCTTTTTATTTAATGTTGCATTTTTATTTATTTTTATCTATTTTTCAGAAGAGTTTAAACCCTACTGACATCAGTAGTGAAGATTTTTGAGATTTGGCTAAATTTTACTAGAGTTGCTTATGAATTAGTTAATGGATTTTAAGAAATAAAAATCAGAAATATCAAATCACCCATAAGTAATAATGGAAATTTGATTCTGATAACTTGAATCAGGTTTTTCTAATCGTAAAATCTCTAAATAATAAAAATATATGTTAATATATGTTTTTTACAGTTTTAGACAGTTAACTTCTCTTCACATTATAATTCAGTTTATTTAACTCTCCTAAAAATGGATATGTCTACAAAGTACATCCAATCTAAAATACTCTTTGAGTTACAAAAGCAATAATTCTTTAGAAGCAGCACTAGGTAAGCATTATGCATATGAATAACTTGTTTAAATGAACAGAATTTCTGAAAATGGTTTGAAAGATTTAGAAAAGGTGATTTCAGATTATGAGATGTACCATGAACAGATCCTCTTGTTAAAATTAATGATGATGTTTTTCTGTTTGAAGGAAATTGAATTAATTCTGTTATGGCTGAGTGGTTAGACCATTAGTGTTGTGAGCATGAAATCTGGGTTCAAATCTCACCATGGTTGATTAGTCAAAGCAATGATGTCTTCATAATATCAACCCAGGGAGATGATCCCAGCATGTGGAACTGTTGAGAACTGCCTGAAAAACTATACTACTTGTTGACCCAAGCCTTGTGAGTAAAATTGAGTAGACAAAACTTTTTAATAGTAATTAATAGTTGTGCCAGAAAAGTCACAAGTCATCAAGACCGAGTGTTTGAGTATACTGGCCATGAATAAACTGGTAATCATTCTAGATTTTGTGCTCTCTCTCCCAGACAAAGTAACTCATGATGACTAATAAAAAAAGATTTTACAAGAATATTAAGTGATGCAGGCGATAGTTTAATAGAGGAGAATGCATAAAGGAAAAGACAAAATAAACATCCATCCAAAGAAAGTTTCATTAGGTGTTTGGTGGAATTGCACTGGTGTGATTCTTTTAAACAAATGTAAGTTTAGCCACTGTGCCATGTGTCCTTAAGGACATATGGCACAGTGAATAGATCCAGTGACAGGACCCAAAGAGTTGAATTGATAGGAAGTCTTGGAGCCAAGCCTGAAGGGATAAGTTGTAGATCTCTGCATCGGTTTAGGAATGATCCCTCTGTGAGATCAGGTTGAGATCATAGACAAAGAACACCATTGGAATATTCGTAAACTTAAGGAATCAGCATATATGCTGGGCCACAAAAATCTCCTGAGCCGACCAAGCATAGAAATGAATACAATATGGGAACCAGTAATAAGGAGTGCCAGAGAAAAGCAATAATAACAACAAAAATCGCATATGAGCTCTTTATGAATAAAAAATAGTGAATTTTATATCATGTTTTTTTCAAAACAGCATGAGAAAGAGAAATTTATGAATTTGGAAAAAAAAACCCCAAAAAACACCAGAATGATGTCAAAATCTGCCAAAAAAAATTCATCCTTTGCTTAGTTTAATTTGCAATGTATATAACTGTATGTAAAATAAAAAGCAAATGTTGATAAGATAACAAGGGTTAGAAAGCATTGGCTGGGGGTGCCAATCAGAGTGGGTGGGTAGTATGCACCAAAGGAAAAGAGGTTCAATTAGATCAATCACAAATACAAGATACACCATAAAGATAACACACAACTCTACACAGCAAAGATCACATCCGAAATAGTTAACTCTGAAATAATTCACACTCTCTGCTTATTCTTCAGAACACTCTTTGCCATTTGTGTAATGAGTCAGACAGATATTTGTACCTGAATACAATCAGATAGGTTCTCAATTTTGCTTTCTTGAGACAAGATAAATCCACTGTTGGTGAGTAGATGATTATGTTATATTGTTGGCAGAGAACAAGCAAAACAAATCTGGAACCATGACCTATGGTGGTCATGTTATGAAAAGAAATCAAGTGTTTTTGTGTGTTATAAGTAGTTCAAGGAAAGGCAGGAAGATGTAAGTATACAATAATGCAAGAAGTGGGAAGCCAAAAACACAAAGAATAGATGCACATGGGAACAGAGTGTATATTAAAGACTAATTGAATGTCTAATAACAGAAGTGATTATGAATAATGAAACAATGCAGAATGAGAAAAATGAGTTCAGGAGATATGAGCAAAGAAATCCATGACAAAAACTGGTAGTCTACCGTATTCCTTAGACTTGGCCCCTGGAGATTTTTGACTATTTCTAAAATTGAAAAATGCCCAGAAATGACAAAGACTTGTGCCATCTCCAACATCCAGCAACACATAAGTACATTAATGAAAGGTTTTCTGGAAAATGAGATCCAAAAATATTTCCACCAATGACATTGTCTAAAAAACTGCATAGATTTAATTGTCTTAAAAACTGCATAGCTTTACAATAGGAGTATTTAGAAGCCAACAGAGATGAGATAAGCAAACTTTGTGTTCAATAAGAGCCATTTCAAGAATTTGATTGTCACACTTTGTATGTATATATATATATATATATATATATATATATATATTAAATAATAGTGACAAGTTTTGTCTATTTTAAGTAAATTCCTTTCATATTGTCTGATAAGCTTAATAATATTATTATTGAAAGACGAAAGAAAATCACCATATTGATACATGTTTTTTAATCCTATCTAAGCTTTCGGCTTACATAAGTCATTATCAAAGATGACAATTACATTTCAATATATTAAACAATACATGGACAAAGCAATAATTATAATCTGTTTTTGTTGCATGAAAGATTTTCAAGCAATGACAAACTCGTGTATACGAGACGTGGACGTGAAAACAGCACCACAGCTCGTGGCGTCACACATGACCCCACGAGAGTAAAAACAAGAAGTGTTAGACAAAATTTATATTATTTAATGAAAGATGCATCAATGAAAAAATGCTGCCTAAATACACAATATATATATATATATATATATATATATATATATATATATATATAGAGAGAGAGAGAGAGAGAGAGAGATAAATAGAGATAGATTACTGGCAGTACAGTTAATGGCCAATGTAAAAAAGTGTTATAAGAGAAAGGCTTGTACCAAAGTTACCTCCAACCCTAAACTGCATGTATGCCCAGTTATATATTTACATGTATACAAAGATACAGATTTCCTGCAAGTAAGCAGAAATTTATTTGTTTTTGAAAGTATTTAGAAATAATTCCATTTTCAAACAAAATGATTGCCCTTATGAAATTTAGAATGATGCATATTTATTTTTTGAATCATTTCACCCTATCCAAAGCAATAAAGCCATTAAAACACAAGGAGTTACTGAATGTGAGAGAATATGAAAAAAAAAAAGAAAAAGAAAAACATTATTAAGGAGAAGGAATAATAAAAGAACAGGAATTAAGTCAGAACATATCAATTGACATTGCATTTAAATTTTTGAAGATCAAAGTTGACTGGAAAGCAACAAGTGTGAGAGAAGAAATTGTTAGCATATAATTTATGGTTACATGTAGTCATTTCAACTGTAAAATAATGAGACCTTGTTGCTAATCTAGTACTGCATTTTAATTCCTAATGTCTGTGTACCACAGAGGAAAATTCATCAGAACAATTACCATGAAAGTACTTCAAGAAAAGGTGCAGGGAATCTATGTTGCAGCAATTAGAAAGTGACTGAAGCCTGGGTACCAGATCAGGTCTAATAACATTCCAGATTATTCTTTGGATTTTATGAGGAATCTCATATCATATATGACAGCAATATTAAAAGCATGGATGAATGGTAGATTTATAAATATCTATCTATATATCAATAACTATGTTAACATGTATATCTATCTACATTTTTCTATCTATATATAAATAGAATCATATCTGTGAGAAAGGAGGCATGGTGGAATAATGGATAGCGGCTTGGATTAAGGAATCGAAGGGCCGAGTTTGAATTCCAGTCAATTCCATTTCATTCACTTACATGCTAATACCCTTGGGAAAGGTATTAATCCTCCTCTTCTCCCCACCCCCCAGTTATAAGTAAATAACAGGACAGACTGGGTTCTATAGCCTTGGATGGCAAATGGTCTAGAAGAAAGACAACTCTGAATTCAAAACCTGTGGAGGGTCGTTTGGGGGCCTTTGTGGTATCTGGTGCAGTAGGTCTTTGTATTCAGATATTCAAAAGTGTGGTTGGTTCTGCACAAAATCTTTACCACTATAATCAAATCATATGGGCAGGTTGTCTGGCTGTTGGTTCCTAGGAACTAAGGTGCCCGACCCTCATATGTTGTAAAAGGGTCTCCAGCAGGCATGGGTCAACAGCCTGTGTCAATCAACAACGGGAGAGTCCCTGATCTGTGAGAAAGAAATAGTTTGTATGTGTGTATATATGTTGATTAATACAAAATTGGATCAGATTCAATGGCACACACTTATAACTGCACCCAATGGCAGCTGCAAGTTTAAAACTCATATAAGCCTCTTTCTTGGCTCTAGTTTTCACTGGAAAAGTTCCAATTCCATATACAGCTACATTAATATGTATTCATTATGTGGATAGGAACAAACATTTAATTCAAGATTCTTTTATTCTAGCCATTATCTTGCTATTTTTTTTTAAACATTTTATTGATGCATATTCATGTTTTAAAGCTATTTATTGGTTACTAAAATGCAAGAATATGGAGCAAAGAGGTAGCATTTGATGAGTTTTCAACTTGAAGCAGAATTCGTCACTACTTTCAGCTAAGACTATTTGATAAACAATACACAATTGAATTCAAGTAAGACATCCCTCTGGTCATTTAGAAATTGATGTAGAAATATCTTTTTCATTTTTTTTTTACTAACCAGTATTGCCCTGGGATCCAATTAACTGCTATAAAACGAAGATCTCAACTAAAAAAGAGTTAAGTTCAGTTCAACTGCTACTTGGTAAGAATTCAAACTGATATTTACTAGAACTAACCAATTAAACCGACACATATCAATTGAATTGTTGTTTGAGAAAAGTTTAAGACATATATTTCTGTTTTCATCAGGAAACTAATAGTTATTAAAATTCATTCTTTTCCCTGAATATAATAAATTCAACAAATTTACACCCATTGGAGCTTGTGATATTATGAAGCAATTTTTATAATTCTTAGTTCATGAAAACTATGATGATCAGGTGGTGACCTTCATCTTAAATTCCTCTGCTATTGTCATTTGTTCTAGTTTATGAAACTGTATTCTTCGTAGTTAAAGAATAGCTTCACCGAAAATGTTATGACCAAAAAACGACAAAAAAGTAGATGAAGAAATGAATCAAAAACTAAATATAAAAATATTTAGAGTAATAGAAATACTTCATCTGAGATTCTCAAACAACTGAGATTCTTTTAATTTCACACTTCTTGCATCTATTTTATTTTGGATCTATTTTGGAATTTGATTGACTCACTAAAATTGACTGTGGACTTATTAACAATCTTCTCTTCCTTCAACTTAAAAAGCAAGGGAATAAGTCTTTTTGTTTCTTTCTTTCCTGAGAAGCCAAAATCAGAAAAGCAAGACAAATACAAGTTATCTTAACCAAGTCAGTTGATTCCTGGACAGAAGTGATTCTCTTTCTTAATTCCTGAGATGATGGAATTTTTAGGAAGGACAGATTCTGAGATTCTGATATAATTGAAAGTAAAGTTCTGAATGATGAAAAAAGAAATATTATAAGAAACATATTTTTCTTTGCAGAGATAATTTTTATATTATAGAAGTGTGGGCACATACACACACATATGCATATATGTATGAATATACATGCAAATCTTGTAGTGTATTTTGTATTTGTCTACAAGAATCAATTGTGTAGGACTTTCTTATACAAATCAATGTTTTCATAATAAAAATGATATTAATCAACCCTTGATAATAAAAATTTCAGAATATATTTATATTAATATAAACAGTATACTGTGTAAGTTTCAGCTCATAGGCTATTGTTATCAAAAATATTGATAATAATTTGTGGCAGGGGTGTAAGCTTTTATTATATAAATAAATTGTAAGATACATTTTTATTTATAAATAAACATATAGGCCATAGAAACAGAGAGATGATTAACACAGTATCCTATATGCCTGAATAAATTTTATTTTACAACTTAATATCTTCTTGATGTTCTGTAAACCTTATCAACCTTTTTTGTATCCATTACTTTATAAAAACTTCCTACTATTTTGATTTTAACATAACTTGAAGCAGTTTTTATTGCTTCCCTGAGATCTTCTTGCCTTGGGTATTGTTTTTGATTGTCATATACACCTCTTTTAATGAGGGAGCATGAGTTTTCTATTGGATAAATATCTGGAAAGGCCATAAGCCATTCCATTTTTTATATGTTGGGTCTCTTCAGGAGATTGGCAATCACAGTTATCCGCAATTTCTGCCATCTATTCACTCATGCCTGCCAAGAATGTTATGTGATATTTTCCTCTATCCCACTTGCCTTCAAACTGTCCTGTGAGTATCAAATTTTGCAAGTTCTGTTTTCTCACTATGTATCCTAGAAATTTCAACTATCTCCTTCAGGTGCTAAGTGTCCATTTTGTTTCCATTTGTCTGCAGCATTTTGTCATTGCTTTCATGTTTGAGTCTTTATATTCTTAACATCTGTCTTTAAAACCACATTTCTGTTGCCTCAGTTATTTTCTTCATCCATTATTCACTGCTATATAGGAGGACTGATGTTACATAATAGTTCAGTACTCTTCTTTGTTTCTAATGAAATTTTTCTGTTTCTTTGCTTAGCTTTTGGAAAACATCTTATCCCAATGAACCTTAAGATTTCAGTGTCACACTTTCTGTCTTTTGGTTTGGTTTGGTTTGTTGTGTTTTATGGCATATCAACCTCATTGGGTTATTTAATGTCGACAACTTTTTTTCCTGGTAATATTTTGTTTTGTCAAAAATCTATTTCTGGTAATATTTTTTTCCTCAAAAATTTATAGTTGGTAACATTATTTTAAAACATGTATTGCTGATAATATTTCTTTTTTCAAAAATATATTGCTCGGAATAGTTTTTTTTTTTTCAAAGATATTTTGCTAGTAATAGTTTTTTTCCTTCAACAATTTATTTCTGGTAATAATTTTTTTACAAAGCATTTCTGGTATTAAAACCTATTTTTACACTTTCATAATGCTTTTTACCTCAGTTTTGGGGTTAACTATTTGCCCATAGCTAGGACCTTAACAGGTGCTACCACCCCAGGTCAGGGTGGACCTGGGAACACCAGCAATTAAGAAGTGGTTCCACATTCCTCAAAACCTCCTGATCAGAGGCCTTGCTGTTGGACATAGTTTATCGCCTTACCCAGGACACGGGTGTAGTTTATCGTCATACCCAGGATGATTCTGTCTTTTGAGAAAGCATTTTCAGACAAGATACTTATCATATAAATATATCCTGAAACTTGAAGCAATATCATTTGGTTAATATCAATTTAATGATGAAAGCATTGATGTGTGTAATAATAAAATCTGATACTGTGTAACTCATGCAATATGAAATAGGAATGGTTGTTTTTTCTCAAATTCCATGGAGATGTTCATATAGTTCACTAATGTCAAGTGATATTATAGACAGGGATTTTAAAATTGATCTTGAATAGTAATTTCTGAATAGTACCAATTGTAATGGGCTGAAATATTACTTGGACTACAGTTGGGATGCATTCATTTAAAGTTTTGGCAGAAAAAAAGAAAAATAAGCCCATTTTTTTAAACTGATTTTTCTCATCTTGAATACATAAATTTCTGTCTCCATTATCAAACCTTTGCCAATTCATCTTTGGAAAGATTAACTGACATTTTGCTCCAGCTTTTCTCTGAAATGATTTATGAACTGAGAGTCAAAAAAACCAAATACATTTCATTCAAATACAGACAACACCCCACCAGATCTACAAAAGTAATTTTCTGCCTGTCTATATTGTGAGAAGTTTGATGATTCATTGTTTTTTTTGTTTTTAAGTTTATTTTTAGTCTTATAAAGGTGAATTTATTGAATATAGGCAGTTTTTCTAACTTGTGTTATTGAATTGATTTGCACCCTTGTGACAAAACAGTATCATTCTTTTCATCTTTATTAATTTTTTTACTGCTTTACCAAGTCACATGACCTGGAAGATATATTTCCCTCTCAATGTTACCTTGCCTGCAATAACAATAAATATATATTTTATTAATATATATATAGACCATTTGTATATAATAAATATCAACATGCACTTGTTCTGCATGTTTAACCTAAGTAACGAAACCAATATGGGTAATTTTCATTTTTCTTCAATTTATTTGAAATAGTATTTTCTTTCAGGCTGTTTTTTTCATTTTTTGTTCAAATACATTTTTTGGCCTTCCATAT
>OZ010585.1:9604454-9679454 GCA_963932145.1 Acanthosepion lycidas | reverse complement strand
AAATACCATCAATAAAAAGAATACCCGCTCGGTGGCTAGGATCAAAGTGTAGTATCTGCGCTTTGTGAGCTGTCGGGTCGGGTGTCTGTCGAACTCTCTGTTTGCAGAGAGGAACCTGGTCGAAGCTCCGCTGAAGGGTAGGGTTTTGTTGGGGGAGGTTGACGGTTTGATGTCAAATCAGTTGGATTTCGATCCCAGCTTGAAGAAATCAGACATCTCGCCTCACTGAAGAGCTGTGATACAACAAAACAGTCTGCTCGTGGATGACTATATATACATATGTGTGCGTGTAAAAATTGAGATACGACTAAAAATATATCTAAAAAGATAATATAAATGAAGATGAAAGGAAAACTTTACTGACACATTTCATCATCTGATTGGCTTTATCAAGGCAAATGTACTTTTAAACAGAAGTAGAAATGTTGATAGGTTTTTAAAAATTTTTAAATTTAAGAATGCTAATAAATATACTTCAGACTAACTGAAAGTCAAGGTAAAATATGGAGAATGCTAAGAGATGTAATTTAATGCCTAATAAATGAAAGTGAGTAAATGTTGTTGAATTTTTTTAATGTAATTATTATTAATTTTATTTTAGTTTGAGAAATCTGAAATAATAGAAAGTTTTGAATTTAACCACTTTTAATTTTTTTAATAATTTTGGCTTGGTAAAGGAGTATATCTTTTAGTAAAGAATATGTTTAAAAAAATCATGTGTGTAGATTTATATTTTGGCAACATTCAATAGAAGCAGACTCAACAATTTTTTTTATCTATGTCAGTTAATTTCTCTCTTAATAAGTGTGATATTGTATAGATTGAAGTTATGACTAAACTTAATTCTATGTACGAGTAATGCATTTGATAAATTGTTATGTATAAGATTCTTTTTGGGTTCATAGACATGTTCTTTTTTATTTCATTGGTATTTACTGACTATATACACAAAGAACAAACAGTGGATGTGAATACAGTTTGGCTATCTTCTACATGTCACTTCAGGACATTACTGATTATGATTCTCCACAATTTCCTGTCATTTGTAGCACATAGTAAGTTTTGTCTTTATGTTATCTCATCTAATGCCTGTTACACAAGTTTCATTAGGTAGGTTAAGTGCTGCATTCCTCTGGCACTCTTGCCTTTAGTAAATCAGGGAAGTGTTAAATTTTCTAAACCTTTTTTCTTCATTAAGTTCCTCAGAAATTTTAATTATTTCTTTCTGATGCTATATGTCCTTTCTGTTTCCATTTTCTTTAAGTCATTGCTCACATTTTCAGTCCATGGTATTTTCAGCATTCTTCAAGTCTTCATCTGATGAGATAGTGCAGCATTCAATGTCATATAGGAGAACTGATATTACATAAAAGTTTGGTATTCTTTTCTTTGTTTCTAATATAATTTTGCTTAGCTTTTGGAAGGCATCTTTCAACTGCCTTTGAATTTTGGTGACACATCTTCTGTCCTCTGTTAAAATATTTCTACATATGTCAGGATATTCTTTTTGATGTTAATCATACATTCTACATTTTTACAATTGATAGTTAATCCTTTCTTTGTGCTTTCCTTTAATTGGCCTCTTGCTCTTGTTGACAACCATACATTCTATCTTCTTACAATTAATATTTAGTCTTTTCTTTTATTGCCTTCTGTAAAAATTTCGCATAATTTCTTTTCTATATCTGCTATCAACATTGGGTCATCTGTATATTGTATTAATGTTAAGATTGTGGCCTCTGATAATGAATTCTAGTAGTACTTCTAATTCTCTCAGGATTGCTTCACTGTAAACTTCGAACAAGTCAGGTAAGAAGGCATATCCTTGTCTTATGCCTCTTTCTAGTTTTATATATTTACTGAATTCATTTTCTGTCCTATGCAGGCAGTTTTCTTCTAGTATGTTCTGGATTATTTTAATATCCTTCCTAAATAAATCAAGCTTAACTAGCATTAGTTCAGAAGTAGGAAATGCATTTTGAAAGTCTCAAAAATTAGGTTCTAGGCAGCTTGAACATTGCATAACCAATGATAGAGACTATGTGGAAAAATGTTTTTTTTGCTGAAAACTTCATTGTATTTGTCTTTACAATTAAGAGAAGCTAAATGAGCCTAAGAAAGGAAACATATCCAAGTAAGATTAAAGATAACATCACTGATTTTCAGTGAGAATTTAAGACCAAATTCCCATTCCAGGCTTTCTAGAATAAAGAAAATTTCTAACTATAATTAACAAAGCAGCAGAGATAACAGAGAAAACAAAAATGACAATAACAAAGGGAGATAACTTAAAGTCAACACTAGATGAAAAAGAACAGAAATATGGCTGCAAATATTAAGAGAGGAATGTAGAATTAAATAAACTAATCAATAAAAAAAAATGAGGCATAAAAAAGAACAATGAACTTAGAAAGAATAAAAGAAACATTCACAAAAGATAAGCGCTTAACACATGTTAGATCCTCAATTCATGTAAATAAACAACAATTATTTGCACTGAAAGCCAGAGAGGGGTTGTTATCAAATATAGGACAATATGTGAAGACTATCCAAGAATACTATACAAACCCATATGCACTGACAATAGAATTACCATTTCCAGTTACTCCTGCAGATACCATTGATGTTAATGAGGTAACAACAAATAATGTTTCTACTTCAAAATTTGAAATACAGCACCAGATGGCATAGCAACAGAACCTTTTAAAAGTGCAAGAGAAGAATTCTGAAAAGGTTGAGTACAACTATTTTCTCATTTCATACAAAAGAGAAGAATATTTTAAAAATTCAGTTTCTGAATAATTCTACTTTATAAAAAAGTAGTTAATGACTTGGGAACTATTAGTACATCATGTCATTATCAAACTTATAGAAATTCATCTAACAAACAGATGAAGAAATACATTAGATGAAAATCAGCCATGCAAACAAGTAATTACTTTAGTAATGGTTATAAATAATAGATTAATTAATTGATAAAACAAAATAATGTAACAAATCAGTTTGTTTGGTTTTGCTTGTCTATGAAAAGAAAAGAAAAGATTCTTCATTTTTTAAAATGGATTTAAAGTTAAGTATCAGATCTTTTGAAAGTGCCTAATCAATTTATTTTGGAGATAACTAATCATTGGTTTGGTTTGTTTTGTTTTACAGCACATCAACCTCAATGGGTTATTTAATACCGACAACTTTTTTTTCTTTTTTTCCCTGGTAATATTTTTGGTTTGGTTTGGTTTGTTTTGTTTTACAGCATATCAACCTCAATGAGTCATTTAATGCCAACAACTTTTTTTTTCCTGGTAATATTTTTATTTTGCCAAAAATTCATTTCTGTTAATATTTTTTTCTCAAAAATATATATAGCTGGTAATATTTTTTTTCTTTAAAAATCTATTTCTGGTAATAATTTTTTACTAAGTATTTCTAGTATTTTTACACTTTTATACTGCTTCCCACCTCAATTTCTGGGTTAACTATTTCCCCATAGCTGGGACCTTAAAGGGTTAAGTTTGACATTCCAACCACCTGAAGAAGGCCAGACCATACAACAGCCGAAATATTGTAAAACATATGGTAACAAAGATGAGGACAATAGTCCGAATAATGTAAATAATGTACATAAAAACTTATTTTGAAGTAGTACTTTTGCTAATGACAGAGCTGGAGGTTCTATTCTTCATGGAAGTAATAAACTGTGATTACGTAAAAGAAAGAAGAAATAATAATATGGGTTAGTATTATATAGTATTATAATATGTATTATTAGTATTATATAGTATTATAGTTAGCAAAATCAGAGGTCTCTTTTTAGTTGATAATAATACATATGCATCAACACAGACAAAGATACCAAAAGAAGAAGTGCATTAACAATAATCAGACTCCAAATTAACACACTATATCTTCTTTGCATATCTTAGGCTTGTAATCTTGAATGCTTACAATCATACAGATGGTAAATAACATCCTTTATACATTGTTTCATCTGTTTTACACCTGTTGGTGCAATGCAGTAAGTGTTGTAGATAGGTTAACTGAACAAGTCAAGTGCCATCCCATCATGTCCTATTCATGTTCAATGGGACACAGGTATGGTGATTGTGTCAATCTGGAAGTGGTTAAAATTTTTGAAGATGGCAGAAGAACAGGTTGAAAAACATTCTGGATGTAAATAATGCTATCTAATATGCCCTTGACAAACACCAAAGACATACATTGTACATGTAAAGACAATCATAGATGTAAAACCTGTTTCATCAGTGAACATTTCCAGTGATGTGGGTTGTTGCCTAAATCGGAATCTGGATTGAGGCATTCATGCCTAAAGACCTCTGAGAGTCAAGAATTCCTCAAAAGCAGTGAAACTTATGGAACTAATTTTTTCCTACATTCAACAAGTCAAAGCACATATGACACCCTGCCTTCATCAGCCACCAACCAGGGAAGGTAACACACTTTCAGTAGCTAAGGTGGTACTGCCACTCCTGGTGCCACAAACTGATTTGCCACTGGACAGGATATTGTTTTTCATTGTAGACATGTTAGTCTGTGTGATTTTTAGGAAACTGCAACTGTTTCCTTTTGATTGTTAAACAAAGCACAACACACTTATGACGTATAATTGAAGAATAAACAGATGTTTATTCATTTTTATCTGTGTTTGTAAGTTATGATTTAAAAAACAAAGTAAAAACTTAAATATCAAAATCTATTATGAAGAAGGAGTTTGAATCAAAATCATTTTCTGAGAAGACAGTTTCAAAGAGAGATGATAACAAGTCACCAGAAGACAATTTTAAAGATGGTCAGAAAACACGAATCAAAAAGATAAGAATTAAAAAATACAAGAAAAATATTTTGTAAAAACATTCATAAATTCTCTAGAAAAAGGAATCTAATTCAAGAATTCAAAATCAAAAGAATTCCAAAACAAGAATGGTGACAGAAACACATGGAAACCCATCAAGATTTCTTGATCAATCCTAACATGGATAGCATCTCTGTGGTGACACATCAGATAGGTAATAACAGTCAATACCGTTTAGCTTTCAGCCAGTGGCTACAATGGACAGAGTCAACTAGAACATCACTGACTGGATTCATCTATAATATTCCTCACAGATGGGGCTGAGAAATGTAAAAGATGGCGGTAGGCCTGTCAGCAATCAGAAATTAATGGGTGCTCCAAACCTTGCTGACCTATTGTGTGTAGAATGCTGCAGCATCTTGTTTTCTGTTCAAGCAAACAGTGCTATTAGAATGGTTTTACTTCAACAGATTCAATTAGGCCTGAGAGAGGGCACTTTGTTCTTCATTCTTGGGCTTTCTCTATCTAGTTTTAAAGATGCTCCTGTCAGAGACTGAGAAAACAAACATCACTGGAAGCAATGAAACAGTGACAAAGAGAAAATAAAGGTAAATCAACAACAGAAACCATATAGTAGTAATTCAAGAGATAAAGAAGAAAAAGAGAAAAGCATTAACCTTAGAACGAAAATTACATCTCATACATCCATATACACTATATGTATGTGTGTGTGTGTGTGTATATATATATATATATATATATATATATATATATATATAATTATACCAGATAATTCCGAGGAGGATATAAATCCAGGGAGAGCTCAATGTACACTACATAGCATTATAATGATAATAAGAAGATGGAGGATTTAATTATCCATGGATAATTAAAGCCTCTATCTTCTTATTTTATATATATATATATATATATATATATATATACATACATACATACATACATACATACATACAGGGTATATAAAAAGTACTTTTAGAAAATTTAGCGGTGAGTTCTCAACACCAAAATGAGGTATAATGTCTAACGTGACTAAAATTTGCTGGAGCCCTGTTATGCATGAAACACATACGTCTTCATATTAGCAGAGGTACATCCCTGTTGACAGCTCCTGTAAGACATGCTGGGGGAACATATGGGCTTACTATACAGTCACCTACAATTCCAGCCCACACAGTAAACTGATGATGGTGTCAGGTCTGTATTGTATCATGGGAATTCCGATCCACCCACAAATGGTTGTATAAATTTGTTATTCCATCTCTTCCAAATAGTACCTCATCCATAAACAAAACTGAAGAGATAAATAACAGATTGGCAGATTGTGCAATAAAACCATCAGCATAAGTTCACCTATGGTGAGTGATTAGATGACAAAAGACCCTGCACACATTGATATAATATATAATAATGCATGGAGGGCACTTCAAGAGGAAGGAACTGCTCTTGAAATACCCTCCATGCATTAGTATAAAATGCATGACATGCTAGGGCTACTTGACATGTTCTGATACCTGGATCATCTCCAACAGCCTGTAGAATGTGTTCTTGGGGGTCAGGCTTACGAGCGGATATCGCTGACAATTTGTAATATTTTTCCTGCAGATTTTTAAAATTTTTCACACAGATTTTGTTCATTGCATCCAAAGTCTGTTAATCCATAGATGAGAGGTTTATCTATATATATATATATATATATATATATATATATATGAACAGCTATTTCTTCAATGTTAGGCTCATGGATCTACAGAATATATATATATATATTCAATAAAATGGTGCTGTCTGAAACGAATGACATTATTTTGGTGTTTTGGGGATGTGTAAATGTTTGCCAACTTACACAATAATTGAGTTAGTTTTGGTTGCTCTATGCATTGTGTGTACCAGTCACTGTTAATGTAACATCTTAGGTTAGCTAGTGAGGAATAAATGCTCACAACTGCAGAGACACCAGCCACTTGACAATTAAGAATCTAAAACATATGAAACTACTAGTTGTGGCCTACAACACCATGTTATTGAAAATAATATTTTAGCTCTGCTGTTTTAGGCATTGAGTACTATTGTTGGTGTGTCACCATAATATTCCTTTGAGATTCTTATTGTTTTAATTGCTGAAACCTCCTGAAGAGTGGATGAATTGAGGAATTACAAAATAGTTAACCTAAGAAACTCCAGAGTCAAGTGGCAGATGAAACTGAATATAACATCAATCAGCTAACTAGGTAATTATATCTATTCATATATATCCTATATATATATATATATGTCTATGTATGTCTGTGTGCATGTATGTATGTATGTATATATATATATATATATATATATATATATATATATATATATATATATATGTATGTATGTATGTATGTATGTATATGTATATATAATTATTTATTTAAAAATATGATTCCATCATTACACAAGAGTTCTCATGTTTCAAAACAGGAGCCGAAAACTTCAATATAAGTATTTGAATTAAATTGAATTAAAGTACGAAGCTCTGTTCCATGTTCAAGTGAAATTATTTTTTGAATAACTAATTCTTAAAATTTACACATTTTTATAAGCATATTCATTATTAAAATTAAAATTACTATGGTAACGGCTAGAGCAATTATTTAAAAAAAGGGGTGTATGGGTTAATAATTTGTATCAATATCTCAGTTACATTCAAAGTCACGGTAAAGTTGGGGTGTCTAAATTTAAAGTGGAAGATGACATCATCTAGTCTTGTTAAGTGTCTATGGAGATTTATTTATTTTTTATTTCATTTTCTTTCCTGAAAGGATTTGTGTATATAAAAAACTGTCATAATTAGCTAACACACATACATACACACACATATATATATATATATATATATATATATATATATATATATATATATATATATGGACAGATATATATGTGCATGTATTTGAAAATGAACTGAATATAATTTATTACATAAATTATACAGCTAGATAATAATATCTTTTTTAACTTATGATGATCTGTAGATTTTAATTTTGCATGAGTTTAAAGGTATAAGGTGGTGCTGAAAAGTTCTCACCATACACACACACACACACACACAAATATACAATTATGGCATGTGTTTAAGAAAATAAATAGTTTAATGTGTAAACTTAGTGAAAAGTTTATTATCTATTGGTGCAAATAGATGCATGTGTTTGCATATACGGTGTGTCTCAATTATATCTCAGTATATATTCAGAGGAGAATAGAAAATAATAGTAGACAAAGATATGAAATTGAAAAGCTTTGCCTTCAGAAGTGTGGAAGATTCATATTTATAAACTTGAACAGAAAGATGTTGACTGAACATTGAAATGGAGAAGAGAGAAAGCTGAAGGCTGGCAAATTGAATTCTTTTATTTTATTTTTTTTTTCTGCTAACAGTAAAGGGAGTGAAAACAAAAAAAAAATATCTTTAATCCCTTTTGTAATCACAACTGACGACAAAGTTATTTTTGACTCCGGTCTTCACAATTTATTCCTCGATCTTTCATCATGAAACTGTTTAGAGTTTGATTTCTATTCTTTACACTGCACTTTATATTTGCCTCCAGATAATATATACAGACCCTAAAATAAATCCGATTTATATGTGCAGGGGCATTTTATTGTCTGATGATTTGGAATATTGTCTCTGAGAATATTTTTAAGGGTAGTGAGTTCATTCCATACTAAATTGGTTTTGTTCTACGGCATATCAACCTCAATAGGTGAGAGAGAGAAAGAGACATAGATAGATATAGACATAAGACTCAACACACACACACACACACACACACACACACACACACACATATATATATATATATATATATATATATATATATACTAAAAACATACTTTCAACTGTGAAGAATGAACATATATTTATTCTTAGTATAAATTTTAACTCTGTTATTTTCCATCAAACATTGCTTTATTATTAACAACAGCACTCACTGTGCACTATATATTACCTGCTTCATATTTTATGAGTGCCTACTCAACAATCAGCAAACAATAGAAAAAAAAATCAATTTAAAAAAATAACACTACAACAATCAACTTTGATTTATACTTCTGCTGCTGATAATATACTTATACAACTTTACAAAACTTACATTGCCTGCTGTCAATGTATAGAGATATTTTCAAGATGTATTCATACATTGGCAGGCAAGAATTTGGAGCTAATGAAATAAAATGATTATAAAACTTTATTTTATTAAGAAGTTAAGATTGCTTAGCAGTATGCTTTTATCAGTAGTGTCCGTGGACCTTGATCATTGGAAAATAAGTTGTTGCTTTTTTCATAGCTGCCATGTAACAGAAGATAGACTGCTTTAAGTAACTTGAAGTTGAAAAAAATCCATACAAAATTATTGAGCCAATGAAAGATCTCAGTTGATAAAGTCATGATAATATGAAAATCTCTAAGTAGGAATTTTTCCATCTTATTAGCATGAGTGTAAGGTGCTTTGGCAATTTATTCCAGTAGAACATTAGTTTGCTTTTTTTAATACTAAAATCATTGCTAAAATATCTGCTGAAACAAAGATGAAGGTTGTGATTTTGAAGGGGAAGATGACTCAATAAAACATATCTTAGCAACAGTGAAATAATCAAACCATTCAAAAGATTCTTTGCTACTATTAAAAGTGTTTTAAGTGCAAAGAAAACTTGAAGACCACAAAAGTTAGACAAGAGATGAAAGATTGTAAGATTCTTGGGAGTCAATCCTAAATTAACAGCCAGACAAGTGAATTTTCATCCATTTTAGCAGCAAGGTTTCAGATGATTCAGTGTACAGAATATTACATAGAAAAAACAACTTGAATGCAGTGCTGGATCATGACATTTTGGGGCCCCAGGATACTGAAATTATAGAGCCTCCTCAGATTTATAACTTTTAGTCTTGATATATTTTAGTGACATTTCCATAGCTTAAATTCTTTAACTAAACTAGAATGTCGATCTTTTGTTTGTTAATAAATATAATCTTTAAAAAATACCATTATTAACCCTTATGCCTGCAAACCAAATTAGCACATATTTCAACAAAATAGATTTTTACAACCAAAATTATAACAATCCGAATAAATCTGAGTTTGTCATATTGATATCATTTCAGTTTATGAAACTATTTAGAATTTTAAACATCTAGAAAATTAAACTCATTGCTTTATAAAAGCTTGAGGGGCTGTAGTCTATACTAGCCTAAAGGATAACCTGGTCCTGATGACAGTAGATGCTGGGTAATTTCTTCACAGATGAAAAAGACTTCAAAAAAAAATATGGTTCTGTGGACAAAGGCTAAGAATACCATGAACTGAACATATGAGAAACAAGGAAGTTAAGGAAAAGGGTAACTATTGCTAACAATTAGAAAGAAACAGTTAACATTTCGGGAACATATAATGAGGAAAGAAGACGCAGAGATTTTAACACTGACATGACATACTAGAGCTGTGAAAAACTGTAACAAACTTATTGAGTTAGTGTGAATAGACGATAAAAGGATAGTAAAGAGTCAAAAAATAATTAGAGCAACAAAAGATAGGATAAGATTGTGGAGAATCATTATCACCTATGTCCTGAAAAGAAGTGGTACATAGCAGATTGCAATCAAATAGGATAAAAAGGAAATTATGAAGTTACACTCTAACTCACCCCCATCATCTTGAATATTTTTTACTTGTGATATATTTAAGCAACATTTACATAGCTTGAAGTAAACTTATTGCAAATTCTTTAAATAAATGAGAATAGCTATCTTTCATCTGTCAATAAAAATATTCTTTAACAAATACTCGTTTTACCTTCCTGCAAACCAAATTAATATAGATTTCAACTCAAACCTTAGTAAGTATTTAACCATATTATGACCAGCATTATAACAAAAAAACAATCAAAATAAATATGAGTTTGTCATATTGATATAATTTCAGTTTATGAATCTATTTAGAAGTTATAACATCTTGAAAATTAAAATCATCACTTTATAAAAGCTTGAGGGGCTGCAGCCTATACTAGCCTGAGGAATAATCTGCTTGAATGGGTGTATAACAACAAAAAAAAAAAACCATCAGCAACCAAAAATGTTGAAAATGAAGATTGAAGTGATGAAAAAAAACATCTAGTATGTGATGCCAAAAAGTAATTTTTAATGATGAATTCAGAATACAGTTACATTTTAATTCAAAAGAATATGTAAAAAGACCAGTGGAAGAAAGAAATAATGCCAGGTAAAACACAAAGATGTTAAAAAATGGTGGGACATACAATGGCGTGGGATTGCATCAGAAGTGATGGCAGAAAAAATTGGTGAAAGTTGAGGGAAATTTAAACAATTGAAACTATATTTGGTTTACTACAATCTAATCTTCTGCCAGATGATGAAGATGGAGAAAATTTTCAGCATGATAGTGTTCCTTGCTGCACATGATGTGCAACAAAAGATTTCATGTGATGAAAATGTTCAACATTTGAAGGATTGGCCAGCAAAAGTTCTGATCTCAAAATTGACTGAACCATTGTGGTGGAAACTGAATAAACAAGTGCTCTACTGAAAACCACACAATCTTCAAGAGCTTTGGGATTAATTCCGAGATTACTAGGAAAAAATTTCCAATGAGAAAATCTGGACTTTGTTCCATTCACTACCACACTGAATTGAGGCAATTATTCAAGCTAAAAACAGAAACACTAATTACTAACTTCATAATTCACTGTTTTGTACTTTCTATAATAATAAAGATCACTTTTTGCCCCCTAAAAATTCCTTTTTAACTTATGAAAATGCAGGAGAATCCAGTATATATATATATATATATATATATTCACATTTTTAAGATATACAACTTTACCCTGCTGTCAATATATATATATATATATATATATATATATATATATACACACACACACACATACACATTTTCAAGATGTACACATATATCTTCACCCTGCTGTAAATGTATATATACATTTTCAAGATATAATCATACAATATTATATGCGTGTGAGTGTGTTTGTGTATATATATATATATATACATATATATATATATATATATATATATGCTGTCAGTATAGATATACATTTTTAAGATGTAAAAATGTCATTCTCTAGCATTTGTGCTATAAGTTAATTAGTTCTTTGTGTTATTTCTAAATCCATGTAAAAGGCACTGTAGCACATAATATGATTGTTTTTCTGACTTGTTTTGGTCTTGTTTAGCTTTAGACTTATATATATATATATATATATATAAATAAATAGGATAAAGATCTGTATTTGATTCATATATATATATATATATATATATATATATATATATATATATATTTAAAAATGCAGGAAGGCAGTCTTTCTTTAGAGATCCTTAACTCTGCAGATAAATGCTGTCATCACTCATTAAATATAACTTCAGATTCCAATTAGTGTTTATTTTACAGATTGGTAAAATTTTAATTGGCTATTAATGTAACACAGCATATGCATATATGTATATATAGGAGGGTAGTTACTCCATTTCAGGTAACATCATTGCTTGGTTAATTCTCAAATATGGGCAGAGTGTAGTGGCTCTGCTAAGGATTTACACTTTCTTGTGCAGATGTGGCAACATTGCATGCCACTTGCAGCAGGTGTTACTGTAATATTTGGGCAAATTTTCATAACATTTTAGTCAACTAAGGTACAATTTTTTCACATATGCTGTAAATACCTATATATATACATTCATAAGTCATTTTGACATAGTGTAATGGTTAACAAGTTTGTCTTGCTACATCAATTACAACTGAGTAGTGAGTTTGATCCTCATTAGGTGCTCCATAATCTTAGCTTTGTGCCGCATCTAAGCTATGCTAAGCAAATAACTACGTATTTACATAGAAGGATGTGTGGAAAATTTCTTAGTCCGACCAAGAAATGCCTTTTTAAAAAATGTGATTTTTTTTAAGTAGAAAGTAGACTGGGCTGAGAACTTTTCAACACTCCCATGTGTGTCTGTGTGCGTGTGTGCATGCACATGCTCATTCTGGAGTTCTGAAAAGTCCTCATTGTGAACAAAAAGCATAACCTATTTCGTAAAATATACAAGCTATTCTACCTAACAGTGCTGCAATTCAACATACCTGGCATATTGTTTCATAGATTTCTTTAACACTTCCCAAAGTAAATTATGATGTTTGGACACTGGAATACTGATTTTGGGGAAGTGAGTCAGTATAAGAACTTTTCAAGATCTCCTTCATTATTGTGATCAACAACAGAAATCAGTGTTTGTTTCTTGCAGAACAAATTCCTTTGTTTAATTCTTTCATGGTGTCTATGCCTGTCTAATTTTCTGCTGCATCTTACCAACAAAACATTCAATATCTTCTCTCAATCTTATGTCTACTAAGCTTGTTGCCCATTGCACCAATCAAATCGACTTTTATTGCATCTCTTATCTTTTTTCTTGATATGTGTCCTGTCAACCACCATTTTCCTCATTTAATCCTTTCTATCATATAACTTAGCCTGTCTCCTGATCCATGTTGACCTCTGTGTCTATCAGAGTTATCTTTGCTTTCCTCTTTCTATTGATCTGCATTTCATGTGATTTTGTTAATTTCTATGTTTTACACCTGAACTTTGTAGATTGTATTATACGTTCTTCTCTTAAACATATCATCATATTTCTATTTTTCAAAGGATTTCTACCCTATCTTTGTGTGGTTTTATTTAATTTTTGCAGTTTTATTTTAGTGTTACTATCTTAACACTTTTTTTAAGAATCACAAATTCCTGCAAGAACTGGTCTTTAAAAAAAATAAGAAGAAAAGCTGCAGCTCTCAACAATTCTATAAGACTGAAGAATTCTATGCAACCAAAATAAACTGACTTGCTTATTGTTAGCAACTTTACAAGGGTGGGCTAAAAAGTTCATAGGCTGACTATGAAGGAATGATGCTAGAGCTGTGAAATCTTGCATGCATTATTTCAACTCTTCTGCATCGTTTCTTTCATGGTAAACTCACATCTGTGACTGTTCAAAGAAAAAAATTAAATATAACTAGTAGTGACTTCTTTTGAAAATGGACAAAATTTGGCATCAAGGTGTTACCAATTATCAGCAGAAAAAAAAACAATGCACATTCATGTTGACATGGTTGTTAGATTAGGAGATGACACTCCTGTTTTACAAACAGAGGGAGAGTCTTAAGATGACTCAAGGTCAGGATATACTGCAACTGCTGGTGATGGATGACAGGTGACTGATTATAAATGAAATAGCTAATACCAGTAACTTATCCCATGAGAGAGTTTAGAATATTCTGCACAATGAACTTGGTAGGATGAAGGTTTCTGCTCAGTAGGTGCCATGTCTTCTGACACCTGACCAAAATTGTACCAGGCTTATCACATAACAGGAAAATCTGACAATGTTTGAAACAGATCCATCTGGTTTCTTTGAATGTTTCCTAACCCAGCATGAGCTTTGGGTTCATCACTTTGAGCCAGAAACAAAGAGACAATCCATGCAGTGGAAACCCCCAGCTCCAAAGAAGTCCAATGTCATTTCATCTGCAAGGAAGGTGATGGCCTTAACAAAGTCACTGCTTAATATAAGCTGAGGTATTTTGTAAATGTGGTTTCAGAAATGACACAGCATTAACAGTGATATCACAAACAATAAACTAATTTAAACTGAACAAATGCATAAATAAGAAGAAGTGTATCTCTACAAATCACAATACAGTAGTAAATTTGAATATATTGTAAATCTCTATATATGTGCAGACATTAATCTCACTTCTTAAATCTATAGGAATATGGATGTTGTTGTGAATGAGTTAACATATAAGTTCATAGCATAGAAAGTATTAATAAAAGAAACTTATGGATGTCATTCATGGCAGCCAACTCATTCAGAAATGTCTAAACTATCATTTATATCCAACCATTTTCTGATTAAAAATTAGTTCAAGTGAATAAATCCTTTAAATCTTACAGAAGAAGACTGTTCATCAGATTTTATAGAAAACAACACCACATGAAGACTTCCAACAGTAACAATAACTAAAATGGATGGCATATGTAATTAGAAGGGAAGTAATGCTATAATCAAGATACTGAACATCCACATTACCTTAAACAAAAGGTTAGGAAGGAAACTTCCATCAATACTAGAAAAAGCAATAACAGTGAACTTGAGAAATCTAATTTCCTAAAACACTGTATTAAGCAAAAGATTTTATAAATCTGAAATGACATTAATGCTGTTGAGTTAATGAATGTCAAATGTTTACTGTATGGAAACGGTTATTTTCCATTATTATCATTATAAGTGAAAAAATATCTTAGACTTTTTCCTGCTGCAAAATGGTAATTTTTCACTGATTATCGCACTGGAATCATACTGAGAACTAAACTTACAGAATCACAAATAAAGAACTTTACCAAATAACAAAGAACACATCACTTGAAGACTTCCAAAAGCAGTAACAACTAAAATAGATAGTGCATATTACTAAAAGAGAAAAATTACAACATCATGAAGGTATTGTCATTCCACACTGGCTTAACTAAAAGATATGTTAAACCTCTCTGAAGACTTGGTCAATGAATGCCATATATTCCCTGTATAGGAATTTCTATTCTCATTATTATCATTGCTATGTTACTGTTAAATTGAATTCACATTAGTGTTCTTGTAGAAGAAAGTTATCTCAATATAATTTAGACTAATGGACAAGCTCTACAAAATATGAATAATCAGATTTGAAGAGATATTGTCTCTTTTAATTTCTCCTTAAAACTCAAGTTTTTCAATGCAAGTAGGGGTTTGAAATGGACTAGCTTGACCAACTCACTGATTGGCTAAATTTGTTTTTTTATTAATTACAATGTGAAACTGGATTCCACAAATATTAAGTTTGATAAAAATTGTACATAGACTATTTGACTAATGGAGCCAATAATAAAATGAACAGAAAGAATATGAGAGTAAATGGATATCTGAGTTTTCAAGGGTCACAACAAAGATTGACAAAAGCTAACATAAATATCATTGATCTAAATATTGCGAAATTACCAATTGGTGGGAGAAAGAACTTGATTTTCATCTTTTTATAAATTTTATTAATTTTGTTATTGGATGATAAACTTTGACAGGGTTCAATGAATGGAAAGTATTTATAATACATATGATTAATTTTGTTTATTGCCAAAAAATGTCCAATAAAAATGGATTTGATTTTTATGGAATTATTAGAAAAACACATCTAAAAAGTAAAAAGATGCAAAACTGAAAAAAGAAATGATAAACTCAAAAAATATCTTGTTCTATTTTTCTAGTAGATTTTTGTTTAGCTTTCGTAGTCAGTCTTGCTCTGGTCATTAATTTCTGATTTTCATTGCATGTTCTCACCATTTAGAAGATTGGTACAACACAATCATTCTCGCTTATAAAGTAAGCCAAATTTATTAAATATTTATAAGTTTCACATCAGACATTTAATTATTTTTAATCATTTTGCCCCAAGCAAGGCAATAAAGCCACTAAGACACAAGAAGTTACTGAGTGGAAAACATTTTTGAAGATCAAAGTTGATTGGAAAGCAAGAAGCCAGAAGAGAGTTCCCCAGGCAAGAAGAACGAGAGAAAACTGTAAGCATAGAACTTATGGTTACATTTAGTCATTTCAACTGCAAAATGATGAGACCTAACTGCCAATCTAGTACGGGACTTAAATTCATAAAGTTGAGGTACCAAAGAGAAGAGCTCATCAGAGCAATTACCATGAATATATATATATATATATATATATATATATATATATATATATAACAGGGAAGCTAAGTTATGGAATGTGAAAAGTGACTGGAGCTGAGATGCCAGGCCAGGATGAATGATATTGCAGATTCTTCTTTGGATTTTATCAAGAATCTCTAAATATAAAGGAGAAGCACCATTTCATTTCCACATATTATTCTTCATAAAATCTGAAAGAACACACAAATTAGTAAAGTCCATCTGTATTGGAACTAATATTTTTGTCCTTCTTTCTGCTTCTTTCACATTTGGTCCAACAGTAAATAATCTAATTTCTTCAAATTCCTTTTTTCCTTTATTATTTTACTTCATTTCTTTTCTTTTTTTCATTCTTCTATGGAAGAAAGGAAAAGCAGTTTATTCAGTAATGATAACAACTTTTCTTTAACTACTGACATGATAGATACAGTGAGATTAAATCGTTGCCATTGGAGTGCAATTGTCTATATTCATACTTTTGCCATTTTCTTGTTCTCAGTAAAATCTTGATCGCATGATTCCAGAATTTAGCTTAGCAGAGATTTTGTATGGTGTTGGAGCCTTCTTCATTTTTGTCTGTGCAAACTCTATTCCATTTGTAAGTATTGGAGAAAACAAAAATTGAAAACCATTTTCTTCTTGATTTTTCAAGTATAAAATTGTAATGAGAGGAGTTACATCTTTACTTTCTACTTTTAGTTTCCATTGATCAGATTTGTCAAGCAATTCTTAGAATGACACAAAGTCAAATATAAAATAACACACACATCCATTAACCTTAAACGCTCTTCTTATTTTCTTTGTCAAACACACACACACACATATATAATATAATATAAATAGTCATACTCATTTGGAAAAACCTTAGGTATTTTGGCTTGTAAATGAACAAATCAATGCCCAAGGAAAATAAGGAATAAAAAAAGAAGGAACTAAGAACATGCAATTGAGGTGAAAACAATCGTCCAGAATTCAAGCTCAGAGCCCGAAGAAAAAATCTCCAAAACGAGTAAAACAAAAGTAACTAAGTAAACTGCTCAATACACTAAGTAGAGCAAACCTAAATATGAAGCTAAAGAGCCAGGTAAACCTACCTAGGTTTCACCTATACAGAACGTCAGGGTTGACCCTGATAATCTGTATAGCTGAAACCTAAGTAGGTTTACCTGGCTCTTTAGGTTCATATATATATATATATATATATATATATATATATATATATATATATATATATGAAGAAAAATATATGGAAAAAACAAACAAAAATCCTTATATGCAATTATGCTGTTTTAATGTTAATATAATGTCAACGTCGGATGTTTTGGTCTATTAAACCATCTTCATGACATATTCATAAAATATAATTAACATTATCAATTCAACATGACAAAGACGATGGATATAAGAACAAGACTTATCCAAACAGATAACTGAAAGTTTATATTTTTCTTCATACTGTCGGATCTATATCCATATATACATATATATATATATATATATATATACACATATATGTACATACACAGCTATAAACATAAACATATATATAAAAACACTGATATATATATACACACACAGATACACACAAACATTATATATATATATATATATATATATATATATATATATATATATATATATATATATATATATATATATAAATAAATAACAGGGAGAGATGATAGTGGTTCCAATGAGAGAAAGTGTATACTTTTAATAGAAAAGAGAAGCCACAAATGTTTTGGTTATAATGTGGATTTTTAAAAATATTTATTAGACTTTATTTTCCATATTTTCTGCTACATGAGTTTTGGGCCTTGTGATCTTCATCAGGCAAAAAATGGTTATTTCCACGTATTGTTTAAAGGAATTAATTTTCCTTATGTTTTTTGTACTTAAACTTTGTTTTTTGTGTGTAGTAGTAACCTAAATTCTTCTTGAACCTGTGGAGAAAATGTTCTTCTGTTTAATGGATAATAAAACAATAATAAAGGGGGGAAGGAAGGAGGTCTTTGTTCTTATCTTTTCATGACCTCTGTAGCTTTTTAAACCTATCTCCATTTTTGTGTATTATGTATATGTTTTTGCTAGTACATATTCCTTCTTCACATATATATATATATATATATATATATATATATATTTGTTCTATTACCAGGAAATAGTATATATATGGACACACACTTTACCTGCATATAGTCAATTTAGTCTATTTGTTTTTTCCAGTATGTGTGTATATATTTATTCTCCATACATATTTGTATGGTGTGTGTGTGGGGGGGGTTAGAATTTGCTTAGTGCTGGTTTAATTTGTCTATGAATTTTTTTTCTTGTATTTGTAGGTAAAATATATATTCATATATACACTGATATACATATGTATACACACACTTACACACATATATAATATATACACACACACACACATACATACATACATACACTCACATATGTATATATATATATCCTATTTTTAGTGGATTCCCATACTTGAGTAGATGCTCTGTTGACTTTAAACACCATCTACTCAAATACAGGTGTCCACCAATGATAGCATTTGAAGTAATAAAAATATGTTGAATTGCAAAATAAATCCAGTAACTAGACCCAAAGCATTAGGAGTTCAATACCAGGCTGCAGCCATGGTGAACTGTAAAAGTTGGAGAGTTGAGTTAAAGCGAAATAACTAAGACATCCAGAAGAAGCATGGCACGTGGAACTAGACCAATCTACCATGGTGGACAAAATGGTTCGGTTTGAAATTCCAATCATCTGAAGAAGGCCAGAGTGTACAACTGCCGAAAAGTTGTGAATATGGCATTGAAGGTGAGGATAACAGTCTGAAGAATGTAAATAATGTAAATATTCTTTATATATATATATATATATATATATATATATATATATATATATACACTTGTGAAAGTATTAGGCACATGAAAGTTTTATATGGCATTTTAAGAAAAATGCTTTAGAGCTTTTTTTTTATGATGTATATTCAACTCAATTTTTAGGTTCGTCTCCCCAATGTTATTTTTTTTTCCTTAAGAAAAACATTTAAAATTTTATGTGTACAATATTCTAACACATGAATGTATATTGACTGATATATGTTCCAGATTAAAGAATTTCTCTTTTTCACATTATAAACACACATGCAGGCATACACACAAAAAGTTGAGGAAAAAGAACAATTTCCCTGAATCTGAAAACTTTTCAGCACCTCCTCATATGTGTTAACCTGTACATGCTTTATATATATATATATATGTGTGTGTGTGTGTGTGTATGTATATATAGATAGATAGTTATCATAATATGGCTAACAGGCTAAATGTCATTAAAATAAAGACATCTAGAATTCTGTTGGATTTATAGGTTTTCTACCCAGAAAAGAAATCCCTTTTGACAGACTGTTTACAGTTTAGCAAATTAATGCCAGTTTCTTTTATTTTTGAAACAAATAAAGTTACATAAGTGGAAAATTCCACATCAAAGGCTACTAATAATTTATCTGAGAAATTATATTTGAAACTCATATTTCTTCAGTGTACGCTTATAAAGTTATACACTGTCAAAAATCTTATGAGAGTGATGACATCTGATCTTGCTGGTTGACCTTAGCAGTTGAATTTTCTCTTTTTTTAATAAATAGAATTCAGACTTCATATACAAAACTTGTGTATAACTTTGTATATCAGCTTCTTGCTCATTTTATTGATTCTGTAGCATCTGATTGAATTTCATTTGTCATCTCAGTGCTTATCTCTGACAAACTTGGAACCATTTATTGGTTTAAAATAATTCCAGTCACATGAAAGAAGCACATCTCCTGAAACTTAAAGATAACAACTCTTGCATCAAAGTGTCAGTTACTGGAAATACAAGCTCTACAAAATGTCTCCTATCATCAAACAACAATTAATTGTCATTTAAGAATGACATGGATTCTATGATATAAATTTTAAAGTTCAAAATATAATCAAATTAACTGTTTGACTAATAAGCAAACTAAATTAACACTGCCTGGTACAGAATGTCTTGGACGATTAGAAATTCAGAGACTAAATTTGTTTTGTTTGGCACTCACAGCAAGAATCAAAGTCTTTTCCCCACAAGAATGAATAAAAAAATATACTTCAGAAAATTCTAAGTACAGATTTTTGTTTATTTTGTTTTACTCTTTCTTGTTGGACTTTCTGGCCAGCAAGATAAATTTAAAAAAAAAAAAAAAAAGGAAAATTTGTCAACATATACAGTAGAATGATATGAATTTATTTATCATTATTTGCAATATTTATATACAAACCATTCTCCTCATCATTGTTGTTTTTATCACAACATTTTGGACATTGTGCTTTCCTCAGGTGTGTATTTATCTGGGTAATGTACAGAGAATATATATATATATATATATATATATTATATATATATTAGTAATAATAATCTTATAAGTATAAGAAATTATACTCATCCGGAAAACCTTTGATGTCTTGATTTGCAAATAGTCAAACCAATACCAAAGGGAAAAAAAGGTATAAAAAAAGAAAGAACCAAGAACATGTACATCAGCCAAAAATAATCGTCTAGCATGCAAGTCCAAAGAAAAAAGACCCGATATGAGTAAGCAAAATAATTAAAAAGTGATCAATATGGTATGTAGAGCAGACCTAGTTAAACCTAGTGAGCCAGACAAAGCTACCAAGGTTTCACCTACGAAGATCATCAGGGAAGGCTGGACAGCCTTCCCTCATGATCCGCTTGGTAGGTTTGTCTGGCTCGCTAGGTTTTTATATATATATATATATATATATATATATATATATATATATATATATATATGCACACAGATTAGTTTGTGAATTTGGTGACATAGTTGTTGTGAGTTCAAGCCCTGGATCAGGCAGTGTGTATTTGCTATCAGTGGAAACAGGTGTGAAATAACAGTACTCAATAAAAATAAGAACTAGACACTATCCCTAGATATGAACATTGGAGCAAGAAGAATCTACGCTTACAGATTAAATAAAGGCTTCAATTTGAATTTCCCTGTAGGTTACTCTGATCAATATACACGGCTGGAGAGCCCAATGGCTGAATTGTTGTGATAAAAACAGCAAAGATGATGATAATAGTCCATATATAAATAGTGCAAATTATGATAATTCCTCATCCTAGAAATTTAAACAAGAATTTATTTATATTTTGAATTACAAACACACAAATTCAAATGGTCAGAGAGGTATAAAATTTAAAAAATAAGCTACTTTAAATATGATTCTCTCAGATTTTACAATATAAACAATAGAAAAATGTGTACATTTGAATAGAAGAGAGGGGTTAAAACTATTTATATAATACTCATCAATGAGTTATTTTGAGGTTTACAATTAATGAGCAAGTTTTCTAGCCAGTCTGAAAGTATTGTGGTATTAGAATGTTTTGTGCACTGAGTAACTTATTAGTATGAAAAGTAGAATTGTTAAGCAGAGTCCCAAATTCAATTGAGTCTATTCTGTTCACCCAGGAAAGATATGAATTAATGAGCCCTCCCCCCAGTAATGGATTAATTAGCAAGATAGATCTGAATCTGTAGCCTTGATTGAAAACCAGTCTAGGAGAAGGACTATGCAGAATTCAAAAGCTTGGAGGCAATGGGTAACCACTACATTAACTTTCCCAGCAAGTCATTGCCAATAGACAGATAAGAAAAGAAGCAGAATCAGTGGAGAGCCATGATTGTCTACATCAGGAATATATATATATATATATATATATATATATATATATATATATATATATATATATATATATATATAAAAATAAATAATGGGCATCTTGGCGTGGTGTAATGGTTAGCAGGCTTGTCTCACTAAATTATTTACAACTGAATACTGAGTACGATCCTTCACTGGGTGCCCCATACTTTCGGCCTTGTGCCACATCTAAGCTATGCTTAGAAAATCAATATATATATATATATATATATATATATATATATATATATATGTGTGTGTGTGTGTGTGTCTGTATTTTAATGTTGCTTCAACTTATAATGCACTGAGTTTGATGTGAATAAACAATAAAATAACAAAACAACTCACAGTTCTTGTTTGTTAATCAAATATTGATTAACTGTCAGCATTTTTCTGAATTTATCTTCAACCTTTATATTGTAAATATTTTAATACATTTATCAAAAAGAGTATAAGTATTTTTTCTACATTTACAGTATATCAATAAATAAAAAATCTGTATTGCATTATGGATAAAGGTATTTGCACAATTTGGAAAATGTCAATATATATCTATCTATCTATATATATATATATTGATACACATACCCTCACAAAGGCCTGTTTATTTCGGTCGTAAAATCTGACAAAGATAAGAAATATTTTGAGCTTTCTTAAAATCCATTACAAATTTTCATTGAACGTAAAGTGGGTGATCAGTTCAGTTGTTATACCATTGCAATGATATTGATGCTCCATTTTAAAGATATCAAATTTTCTAAGTACAATAATGATAAGATTCATTAACTCCCCAAGAAAATGGAAGACTCAAAAATGTTGTTTGTACCTATAATTTATCTCATGCCAAGAAAATGCTGTCTGTGATGTCAGCCAATTAAACCTAATGGCAAAAGTTCCAATAGACAGACATGTTGAAATACCAACCCATATTAAATCTGGCACCTCCATCAAAGAACAGGTCTGCCATTATACTGAATATTCTCTGCAAAGAGTCTTCCAATCTGATCTGATACTTACAAAATACCGGCAACCATTTTCTCAAATGTGATGACAGAAGGAAGCAAGTGGCTCCAACTTTGAAGAATGAGCAAATTTTGAAATGTGGTTTTCCCCAAAATATATTTAGTCAAAAATCTGAGGAGATGACTGCTATCAGACTGAAAGTTAAATTTAATAAATAAAACAACAAATAAACTATTTCAATTTTTCAAAAAATTAAAATATATGAAAAGTTCAATTTTATTCAAGTTTTAAAATAATGGAATCAATAGAAATCTTATTGGTGTAAAATATAAGTATATTTAGTACATTAAGTAACTACAAAATGGATTCTATCTTATAATTATTATCACTAATAAAAAATATCAAATTATTATTAACATCTTATTTTTACTATTTTCTATCTTACACACATATATATACAATGTATTATTACAGTGAATCCTATCATCATTAGTGAACTTAGAAAATTTGATATCTTTAAAATTGGGCATCAGTATTGTAGTGTTGATATAATGACTGAACTGATCCCCTATTTTACGTTCAATGAACGTGTGTAATGGATTTTAAGAAAGCTGAAATGTATTAATTCAGTAAGCAGAAAACTTCAAACGCATTGATTTTGATCTGAATTGAAAAGGTTTCCTTTTAAATGTATTTACATAAAAAGAACAAACCCTTATTGGATTCTGCACTTGTACAAATGGTCTAAGTAATAATTCTTTGTAAATAATGTTCAGTTTAACTAGAAAATCTTTCATGTATATATATATAAAAGTGTATAAGTATTGCTACATTTACAGTATATAAACTTACTCCTTTCTGTACCTATATCACTCTCATGGTGTACAAGAACACCATGTGAGAGATATTGGGATTCTTTCAAAAAGAACCCTGTCTCCTGTGGTATTGACTACCGCATTTGAAAAATAGAGGATGCTGACAGCTACTGTTGTCAAAACAAAACTTTTCTGGGTCAGAGGAGAGAATAATGTGTATTCAAGTCACAAATTATGCATTAGAGGCCTCTGTGAGGAAATTTGGCAGTTTCATATGGGTCTTGCAATTTACTAAGCTTGTATGCCTATTCACAATACAAAAGCCATACACATGGTGATAATTTATACATATATATAAATGCAAGTGCATTCAAAATTATATACATGTATATTCGTATATATGAGAGAAAAAATGCAAGCATATATAATGCATGCAAGTGGCATATGTAGAATGTCTATGTATTTTTCTATATAGATACATATATATATATATGAATAAGTTATAACTAACATTTTATCATATATATATATATATATATATATATATATATATTAAATACATATACACATATGTATGCAACTTTACCCCTACCTGCACCCCATTTTCTGCATTTAGACCCCAGGATTGTTTTTGGACTTTTTGCTCTATTTTATTTTTGGGATATGAATATCTGTATATTTAAAAAAAAAACAAAAAAAAACTCATATACATCTTGTGCCCGATGAGTTGGGTAACCAATGAAACTTAAGTGGCACACCAAACATAAGTTTATGTATATTTATTAATATATATTTCTTAGCTCTGTCTAACTACATCAAGCACTTTTATGTTTACACCTCATGGCTAAATTTGATATTGATTTATTTGCTTATTTGATTTATTATTTATTTGCCAGCACACACGTATATGGTTGCTAATATCTAGTTATTTGAATTACCAAACTATATATATATATATATATATATATATAAACACATGTACACAAAGAAATAATGTTAACAATGTTGAAATAATAACGATAATATGGAAAAAAAATTTAAAACCATTTTTTGGGTAGTGTTAGAGCATTTAAGATGTATGCTAACAATTTTATTTTTTGCATTTCCACCTGAGAAAAAATTGCCCACAAATGTTTTCTTTCAAATTAAAATTTATTTCAAATCATTAATCTTAGAGTGAAAGAGAAATAAAAGAGAGAGCGGGGATATCATAAAGTGAAAGAGAATAAAGATTTAGGAGTGGGGTGGGGGCTTAAAGTGAAAGAGTTAATGCAAAAGAGAAATAAAAGTGTGAAACAGAAAAAAGAGAAATTACAAGGATTCAAAGATAGGCACTTCAATGTCCCAATGTTGGCTGCTTGAATTGGACTCTTATTTTCCTTGTAAAATGTTTGATAAAAATTATCATATCTACTCACTTCTTGTTATCTCTCACGACATTGAATGCTTTTCTGGTTGTTTTTTCTTCATATTTTTTAACTAAAAATAAATGTTTACATCTATACAAAATATTATGATTTGCTGCATAAAGTGAGAAATGATGAGTAAAAGTTTTGTTTTTTCCATAAAGGGGAGATAACTTAGTTAATTATTTTTTTTCTCTTTTTTAAAGTTGTAAAGGACCTTTCAAAATAATGTATTACATCAAATAAAAAGAAATCATTTTTATCTCTTTTTCATTCCTCATAATCCCATTTTGAATTCTGACCAAAATGTGAGAAAATTCCCCATATATGAATTGATCCTGGTTTCTGAGATTATGTTTGAGAAAATTCTCAGGAAATATGTCAGTTGATGAAGAACTCCATGATGAAAAAAGGGACACTTTACTTTAATTTTAAAGTTTTTTTTCCTGAACTGAATTCTTTTCTTTTTTTTTAATGCTATGCTTCTACAGAACATAAGCTGTTATGACTCTCCACAGCTACCTTTTCTTTAATATATTTTTAAAATTTTTTTCCTTAAATTTTCATGATTGTTCTCAGAAATGATATAGAAGTAGTTTTCCTCTGCCTTTTCCATGGTTCTGGATTTAGACTTGTCTTTGGTTGTCCTACCAATGACAGTCTACCTTTCTACTGAATCAGAACTGGAGGGAGAAGAGGTCTTGACCAGAGTTTCAACTTAACCTGCCAATTACATTTTCCATATTGATAATTATTACACTTGTTGCACATCCTAATTCATTAATGAACAAATTGATTAGACTTTAACAAAAGAAAAAATAAATAAAAATTACAGAAAAGAATGGTAAAATTTTGTCTCTGTCATTTTTCATTCAATGTTCTGAAACTCTAGGTATAATTCAAATGCTTTATTTTTTGTTGTATAAACTGCTACATATTTCTGCATTTAAAACTTTTCTTAATGACAAAATTAGAGGCTGATAGTTTTATCCTTTGCCTATAAATGGTTGACAAATCTGAATTTTGGTTTTACAAATATTAATCAACCATTTCTCAATAAGGCTCTCTGTGCCATGAATTAATAACATTTTCAGAATGTAAGCAAATGATTTCTGAATTGAATTCTGACCCATTTTAGCTTTATATTTGTCTTAGGTTGAAATGAATAAGTTCAAAATGGTTCAGAGTAAAAGCTATGCTTTGCAGGGAGATTTTAACATTTCTATGGACTTGATCCATAATTTGAAGTGAAGTGTTTTTCTTTTCTCCTCATTGTGTAGAGAGGGGTTAGCATTTTGTATTGAGCCATGTAACATAACATTCAATATCAAAGTGACAATGTGCATCCAGCTATGAACTGCAGGCCTTTTTAATCTGCTTCAGTTTCTATTTTCAAAAAATAACTATCTTTTCTGTTTTCATTTGCTGTTGTTGTATATTCCCATTGTTCTGGGATTTCCTTATCAGATAATTTTTGTTGTATTTAACTTAAAAGCTAAAAGAGATTAACTTTTCCTTTTTCTTTTTAATGACACACCCATTGGCAATGTTCTTTAAAACTGTTTTTCTCTCTGTGCCATGAAAGTTCCCTACAAAATGTCTGCCACTCACTGACAAGATAAGAAAGACAACTCTTTATATCAAGGGGTTTTAAAGTAAATGGAATGAAAATTCCTTACTGAATTTAATTTTCCTTGGAATGTTGTAAAGAATAACAGGAGGTGTCACTTATAAATGCCAACAAACTAAATAATGACTATAATTTATTTTGTCTTTGAGCATTGAAATAAGGTGTTATTTAGATTAACCCTATCATCCCTCAAGAAATTTCAATTGTTAAATCCTAGTAATCTTGACTGAATTGTTTAAAAATTTGAATAGCTAATGTGAGTGTAATTAAATTGACGTATCTCAGAAACTATTGAAGAACTAATATTACAAACTGACTTTATATGAAAGTAAATTAAGTTCTCTTTCAAATGATATCAATTTTAGTCTTCTTTGTATTTACTAGTTATGACATATTGTTTTGGAAATCTACAACATTTACAAGGTTTTAATTTTCCAAAATGCTGTATATTTTAGGCACCTCCAGTTGATCATGTGACAGGTGTTAATGCTGTATATTGTAATACAGCACTACCCATGCACATTTAGATGCCACCTCCACCAAGGGATTGTAAGCATGTGAAACTTGCAGCTGCATTTTGGTGCTTCCAGCTTTAAAGGGTTAATAATATTTTTAATAAGAAGATGAAACTTTTTTCTAGTAAACTCTACAATAAACTATTATTAATATGTAATAAATCAATAGATTTTACAAGTTTTGGTATCATGTGTTGAAGAGACATTTGAAAAGCTAGGAATAGTGTTAAGAGACAGGAAAATTTTGTATGGCAGTGAATGCTCCTTAAAGATGAAGAAGAGACCCAAAGCAACAGAAATGTGGCTCTACAGAAAGATACTGAGGATACCATGAGCCAAATAAGTGAGCAAAGATGAGGTTTTGGAGAGAATGGAAAAAATTTATACTTAACATCAGAAGGAGGAAGTTGAAATTTCTGGGACACATAATGAGGAAGGAGGGTTTAAAAAACCTGATACTCACAGGATGGATAGAGGGAAAGATGGACAGTGGAAAGCAATGCATGATATACTTGGTGGGCTTAAACAAATAGATGGCAGAACAAGGTTTGGGAGAAATAACAAAAAGACAAAACTTATTACAAAGGATAGGAAGATGTGGAGGGCCATGATCGCCTAAATTCTGAAGAGATATGGCACATAAAAAAGAAGTATTAATACTTTTCTGCCAAAATAAAAAGTACATCTGAAAAAGCATCTATTTTTATAGTTAATGAAGACAAAATCAAGATTTAGAACAATTATTGCATTTATTTATCCTTAGGCAAAAGAAGTGACTGACAGAGAAAAAAGCAAGCTGACAATGTTCCTGAGTGAATTGGGAGATCCTTCACAAAGATTCAGAAAGTTATTGACACACAACTGAGACTTATAGGAGGAGCTGATCAGGTGCTCTGTTGCACAGTAACCGTCATGGCTCCACCCAGTCATAAGAATGATGATGATGATGATATGTTCATCATACAAACCAGTAAGGATTCACTTGATACACACCAAGTGTTCAATAAATTTGTGCTGCTGCCAAAATTGGCTTTATCCAACAAATACCAACTTAAGAAACATTCTGCAGAGTTGTGCATTACAGTTTTTTTTTTTATTTTTTTTTTTTTTTATCATCATCATGTCTGTAAAACTGTATGACTTGGCAAAGGGAATAAAAGTACAATAAATGGAGAAAATCAGAAAAAAAAAAAATCATACAGAGAAGAAATTTTTACCTCAAATGTGGAAATGGAAAGAAGTAACCAAAAAGATAACATTTAATATTATTTGATGAGAAATGGTTTATATTTTTAGCTCTCAATTTTGCTTTTCTCTTCTATTTCTTGAAAACTATTTACTTTTTGGGACATTACCATTCATAGTCATCAATCTATGTGAATTTCTTCAGATTAATTTCTTCATATTTGCTTTTATTTTTCATAGCAATGTTTTCGCTGCACATTCTCTAGCCTTTCTTACGTTTCTACAGTCATGCTAATTAGGTACTGAACATTTAACAATATCAAACATAATTGCTCATTAATTAAATGATAATAGCATATCATTATATTTCTGATGTAATGAATATGCATACATGTGGGTTTCCCCTCACAGTAATAAAATTGGCTAGTGTCAGCCATAAATACAGACTGATGTGGAGGTACATGGAGGACACCTATTGCCTACACCTATTGTCTACCACTATGACGAGGACCAGTCCATTATGGTTACCTGATAGATTGTCCTACTTGATTACAGTAGTCCCAAACCACTTTGCTACTTTGAATAGATATATCCCTTTCCAGGACATATCAGTTTCTCAGAATGTAATCGTCATCATCATTGGCTGAACTTGTTGCTGAGTATTGGGGTGCTCATCAACATTTTCTTCTGTGTGAAATGAGTCCTATGTTGGATCAGAAGAGACATCTGCAGCCACCACATAGTAGCGTAAGAGGCTTCAGGGGATGGAGAAATCTGACTTTTCTTTGACCTCTCTTCATCTCTTCTATTTGTCTTCTGGTGTTTTCAAAGGATGTTTTTCTGTTGACTGCAATTCACCAATTGATTCTGTACTATAAGCTAAAAAAAAAAAAAATATCTCACCTATTCCCCCAATTTAGAGTGTTCCATATTTGAAAAATATTCATTTCTGTTTTTATTTTTTCATATTTGCTTAATAAATCTATGCCAGATTAATTTCCAGTAAAGCCTAAAGACGTTAGGATTTGACAACCTGACCTCAGTTTATTGTACATTAATCCATGACATGGATAGTTTTCTAACAGTTGTCATTTTGAAGTTGTGATTCGCTTGGTTCCAGATATTTAACAATTTCTTCAGTGCCCTACCATAGCTTAATAAAACCTTTGTTTTTCCCCTGATGCCCTACCATAAATTAATAAAATCTTTGTTCTCATTAAACTCTTTATAAACGACATTATTCCTCAAGTATATGATTATGTTCCTGACTTACCATATCATGAGAGTGCTAAGTGTTAAATATCTAAGAACAAAATTTTTGCTGAGCAAGTGTTGCCCACCTGACATGAAGAGTCAGGTAGGCAGCACTTATAGATGCTTAAACATCTTACAAATGACAGCAAATTTTAAGGAGTATTGACACTGTTCAAGCTTGTAACGACTTTGTTAGGAATGCCTTCATAAAAGGCATGTTTTCCTTTGTAATTCAATTGTATCATTTGGAGATTAAAACATTAGGATCTATAATCAGCTTACAAACAAGTACAGACATTTAAGACAAACCAGAAATACACTGTCCATTAATGCTACCTCTTTTAAATCCTACAAGACACGGGTCTCAAATTCAGAACTCCAGGTGTCTTTTGTGCCTGCAAATGAAATTGGCATTTATATATTCAACTGCTATGCTTAGCTTTAGGTAACACTCTTATATCCTACTTGTTTTGAAATAAAACTTCAGTGCTAAAACCACATCCACTTGAAGACTTCCAACAGGAGAAACAGAAAAAAAAAAACAGTGGGAGGGATTGACATGTAACTAAGAGGGGAAATAATGATATATAATCAAATTGTTAACTTTCCATATAACCAAACATAAAATGTTTGGAAGGGAACTTCCATCAATACCAGAAAGAGCTATAACAGTGGACTTGAGAAGTTTAATTTTCGGAAAAACTGTATGGAAATGGCTAATTTTACCACAACTGTACTTAGTTTAATCTAGGCCTGTAAAAAAATACAGGCTGTTAGATTATTTGGGGATTTTCAAAGGGCACAGATATTCAGGGAATTTAAAATGAGTACTTGGGTACTTATTTTAATGCATTAATTTATGTACAATTATTGCCATATGATGCAAACTATAGTTAGTGCATTATTTAAACAAAAGGACTATAAATAATCAAGTTCTTTTTTATAGACTCCTGTCACCTATATTCTTATATATATATATATATATATATATATATATATATATATATATATATATATTTGTATTTTTTATGTATATAAAAAAAGCTCTATTTTTAAATTTTTTAAAAGAGTTTTTAACACAGCAAATTCTTAAAATGATTACTCAGTTCTTATTTTAATGCATCATTTTACTTACATTTATTGCCATGTAACACAAACAATAGTCAGTGCATTATCTAAATAAATTAGATGTAAATAATCAACAGTGCCTTATTATAGCCATCTATCACTTATATTATTGCCATATTTCCCCAAGTAACCAAATAATCATTTTAAGTAACACGTTAATCGATATAAGTGTAGCATAATTTGTTGCATTAAATTCCCATTTTAGGCATGAAAATGAAGCTTGCAGATATAGCTTCTACTAAATGTTAGAAAGATATTGATATTCAGAGAACTTAAAACGATGACTTGGTTACTTATTTTAGTGCATCATTTTACTTATAATTATTAGGTTGTTGCAAAAATAATGTCGTTTTCTCACATATGTGAGAAAACGACATTATTTTTGCACCAACCTAATATTACTATGTGATACAAACAAGTCTATTATTTAAACAAATTAGCCATTAATAATCAACCATTCATTTTATAGCCTTCTGTTATTTATATTATTGCCAACTAAAACTGGTTTTGCATTGATATAAGAAATGAAGTAATTGTTCTAAGTAACGCGTCAATCAAAATAAGTGGTATGTAATTTGTTGTGTTTTTAAAATAGTAAATGTTTTGTGTTTATGAGAATAAATTCAGTGACAGATCAGTTTTGTAGAAGCATAATTTTATTCAATCAATATTTCCCTTTTGTGTATCTAATTAATCCCTATAACTCTATAGAAAAAGAAAATAATTTTCTCGCATTGCCTCCATATCTATGTGTTTCTATACAATAAATTAAGAAAAGTTCAAGTGACATATCTGGATAGACAACTCAAGAGTTTAATGTCAAAATGCTCATTGAGACCAGATTTTTACACATGAATATAATTTTCTGCAAGAAATTTCCATATTTTTTAATTGTGAAGGCCTGGCTTAACCTATGCCTACAAATATAGCAGAGTCAGTGTTATATTCTGTGCTAATAGGAGTATATAATTGAAAAACACAGTGGATAAAATCCAGTAGTGAGTGCTACTATTAGAAGGTCAGTAGTTCTCTCGTAAGTCCGAGTCGTACTCAACAGATCCCAGCTAGTCTCTGTAGTCTGTTGACTTACAGATACTTATAGGTAGTTACTGCCTATAGTGTAGACACTCATGGGGGTGACAGGTTATTCCATTAAATCATTCAGTGAGGACAAAATCCTTCAAAATGGCTTACAGTTCCATCATACAGGATCTGACTTCAGTTACAAGGGAAAATCAAAAAATATCCACACTCTTGTCTAAAGATGTTATAGCAAAAGTGTGGATAATTTTTAATTTACCCTTGTATTTATGTTGGAAAATGTTCTCTATTGTAATGGGGAGGTTATTGAATAAAATAATCACACAAAGGTTGGTAATGAATGATAATACTTAGAACAAGAACAACACATATAAGATTTGCCAGCAGTGCAGAGAAGTGAGTCAAGTGAATTCCACAATGAATCTTCCACTGCAGATCAACATACAGTATTTACTACTGTATTTATGTGAATGGGGACATACCCATTATCGTCCATTGATATACTGCAGCAATCTCATAAGCAGGATATATCTTAATTTTCTGCCACTTATCTTGTTCTATGTGTCATGTCCCTTCATGCTATAGGCGATCATGGCTTTCCACATCTTCCTATCTCATGTGATGCTTAGCAGTTTTCTTCCCTTTGCTAAACTTCTTGTCCCCCATTTCACTATCTATTCACACAAACTCGTCAGGTAACTGGCTCACTGCCTTCACTTATCTCACTTGCCCTCAATATGCCCATGAAATTTTCAGTACCCTCCCTCCTACAGAACCACATTTTTACAGTCTTTAGTTTTCTAGAGGCCTGTGGGGGAACCATGTATACCACAGCAATTTTAATGTCTAAGGCTTGACTGAGCCCATAAAAAAAAAAAAAATCTTTATTTTGGAATTTTTCAAAATTTTTAATTTTATTTACTTGTATTTTTTGATGGATAATATTTGTGACAATGTGATTAACACCATTATTTAATAATCTGATGTGTAATGCTGATAATAATATCATTGTGAGTGTAGAAAATGTATTAGAAAAGACTGTCTCTGTGAAATGTTTTCCAGGAAAGAGTTAGGTAAACAAATCTTATAACTATTTTAATATGATTTAAAAAAAAAAATAAGAAAAAAGCTTTCGAACAAGTGATGTACATAGTTTGTGTTGTCTGTAAATGCTCATTTGTTGTATTAATTTAATTTAAAACAGACAAAAACAAATCAGTCTTATGTCAGCCTTTTTTAATTTTTTTTTTTGTCTTTTCTGTGAACTTTTGTTCAAGAACCTCTGTGGTAGGGTAGGAAGCAAATTTATAACCACCTGAGAATTTTTGTTATTTTACTTGAACTTTGATGGTGCACTGAATGCCTTTGAAGACATTTAATGACTTCTACAAATAACCTTAAAAAAAAAAGAAGAAATTGTGAGGGCTTCCAACATTACTGAAATGGTTTAAAACATAATGAATGTACCAAGTGAATATAATGAGAGATGTAAATAGAAAATTAAAAACTATTAAATTATTCTTTTTTGCTTTCAAAGAGTTTACACACTTCTTTACAAATACAATATGTTTTTTCAATATATTTTTTGTCTTGTTTTGATTAATTAGAGATTAATATGAATAAAACTATGAAAATTCTGTTGCTGGATTTAATATTTGAAGATTTTGGAATTAAGTTAGATTTGTATCAGAATAATTAAACTGCATGAAGGTTTGAGTTGGGGGACTGATGGTTAATTCTGCAGAAAATAAAATTAGCAAACCAGGTTCAAATTCTGTGCTTATACAGAACTAATACCCTCCAAAAAGTCATGAAACTATCTCTTCTTTTAACTATCAGTTCTCTAGCCTTGGTTGGTAACCAGTCTAGGACAATTCTGAATTTTATAACCCTGGAAAAGCAACAGAAAATCCCACTATATGTTTCTTAAGAACACTAATAGTAGTGCACAGTTTACAGATATTTAAAAAGGAAGCTGTGGAGAGCCATAAATGTCCCTGAAGGGATACAGAAGACTTAAGGATGATGATGTACTATCTGTAACAAGTTTAACAGTGTAAATATGAAACTAAAGTCACAACTGTGACCCACTATTTCATTATCACAGGTTTTAGTTTGTAAAGTTTTACACTCTTCTATGGTCTCTTGATTCAATGTTAACTTGTGTCTTTCTGTGACACCACAAGTGACTCTTGCATCTCTTTTGTAAGTTATTACTTTGATAAAAAAGCAAGTAAGTAAAAACTTTGACAAAATTTAGAGAGATCACAATCAATATCTCTTGCCAGGGGGTAATTAAGTCTGGCTGCTTCAGGAAATTCAAGTAGTCTGTAGCAATTCTCGAGAGAAGAGAAAAAAATCAAATGCTAGAATATTTACATTATTCAGACTATTGTCCTCATCTTTGTCACCGTATTTATTAAGTTTCGGCCATTGTATGCTCAGGCCTTCTTCAGGTGGTTGGACTGTCAAACTGAACCCTTTATTTTGCTCACTGGTGTAGACTGTTCTAGTTCCACAGTGAGTGAAATAAAGGGTTCAGTTCAACGTTCCAACCACCTGAAGAAGGCCGGAGCGTACAACGGCTGAAACGTTGTAATAAATATGGCGACAAAGATGAGGACAACAGTCTAAATAATGTAAATAATGTACATAATACCTCATCTCAGAAATATAGACAGATAATCAAGTGCTAGACCATCATTTATCAGAATTTTGTTGAGTTTTTATTTTAACATTTTTTATTGTCCATTTTTATTATATTTTTCAGTATATTTGGCTAATTTGTGGCTTACGATTCTTGTGTTGATTTCTTTAAATTTTTTACTGTCACATCAAATATTTTGTTTAATGTAGTTAGTAATAGGAAGAGTAGGTCACAAAATTGGTAAAGGTCATCAAACCCACAATCATCATCCACCTAATGTGCTGAGAGAAAAACGAACTCACTGATGACCAACACAGAAGTTTTTAAATCATTTTACAAGACATTATAACATAAACCAGAAATAAAACAGAATTGCATGCTAGAAGACTGACAAGGTATGATAGTCTGAGTGGGTAAACCTTTTTTTTTTTTATAGTAGCAGCATGTGACACAAAAGCATTTTGTTCAACAAAGTAAGTCATAATTTTCTTCTTCACATAATTCCAGGTCAGCCATGGATGCTAACAGGCAGCTTGTTATAAAGACACAACTATATTGAATATTTGCAGACAAAGCCCTTGGATATATTACTGAAGACAATGAGAACCATTTTTAGAAGCTTAATCTAAATGACATGACTAATTTATAGAAATCTGTGTACCTTCAAATGATAATAATAACTAGTTTTAAGTCTTGAAACAGATGGAAATAGATTTAATATACTTAAACTAAGATAATAATAGGATTATTGACTACTGTGTACTTTCAAACACTGAAAAGTAACATTAATTAGAAATTATAATTCTCAAGTTAAATGTGATTGAGTTTGGTGTTGTTGCTTCTAAAATATTTTAACCATGATGCAGATAACTGGATAATAAGATATACTTTCTTGGAATTTTGGAAGTAAAATAGGATTTTTGTTGCAAAATTTACCACCAAATATTAGGAAATAAATTTTCTCAAAACAAACAAAAATCAAATATTATATATATATATATATATATCCAGGTAAGATGAGAATGAACAGAGTACAATTTCAATGTTCGTAAAATTTAATTTAAAAGAGGGCTTAATATAAAGTAGAGCAATATTCTTTTAGAATATAACATTGAAAAACATGTCAAAATTGCTACACAATTGCAGTTGTGTTTTGATGCGTATCAACGCATCTCATCAGGCGATTGTAAAGTGTAGCGATTTTGACATGTTTTTTGACATAATATACTAAAATAAAGTGTGTGTATATATATATATATATATATATATACATACATGTGTGTGTGTGTGTGTGTGTGTGTGTGTGTGTGTGTATATATATATTACTAAGCCTGAACCAATACAATGGTCAAGAGCCAATCAAGGTAGAAGATTACTGAATGAGTTATATGATATGAATGTAAGAGGAGATAGAAGGAAGTGATGGTTATGAGGATATGGAGGATAGATAATGATTGACCCTTGACTTGAACAGGTTAAGATTCAGGAGAGTAACCATGCAGGAGTCTGTTTAACAAAGTAGCAGTTCTTGAAAAAAAGTTGTCCCTCCTGCAGGAATACTAACAGTTCAATTTAAGGAATATTATCCTAATTCCTTTCTCTTATCTACTGCTTCAATCCATGAATCAAAATGGAAAATACCATGATGTGAAATGTTTTAAATAATTATTTCCTATATCAGTGAAAAATGTTATGAAAAAAAAATAGGAGGGAATATTTAAAAGTTAGAATCACATTTCTATTAAATAAGAAGACTGTAAAGTTAGTTTAAGGCAAAAAAACTTCTTGAATAGTAATTACAATAAAGAGTAGGAAAGACAATGGTGTAGTTTAGTTTAGCTTACATACTAATTAAAAATTACTTTGAGGTTATTTTATCAGTATGCATTTCCATAATTATAAAGCGTTTTTCTCATAATGAAAAGGAAAGATTGTCTTTAATTCAAAACCAGTCAGTAAACAGCAACTCTTTTTCTAAGATTTTCAGGAATGAAAAAAAAAAATGTATATCTTATACAAAAAAGCAAATAGGAATAAAATAAGAAAATAAATGAAGTGGAAAAATAAAGAAAACATTTATCAAAACAATCAATGGTCCAAACACAACTTTGTAAAATGATACGTCAAAGCAATAATGAAGGATAGAAAACTATCATCTGTCTCCTGAATTTGAGAAGATGAGATAAGTGGTGTAAACAGACGCATAAATAACGTGAAAAACACTGATAACAAATGCATGAGTTGAAGGCTTATCTCTAAGTTGAGATCCATCGGATCAACTGGGTATTGTTGTATTGGCTGATAGAAGTAATCTAGAAAGCTAACAACTTTGATATACTACTGGGTTGGTTATATTCATTACTTATGGCATCAAAAATGATGGCGTTATTTAAGTAATTTTAGAATTGCATTGTACTTATAAAATATCAATAACTTTGTTTTGATCTGTACCTTCTTGTTTTATCATTAACTTGAATACTTCCAGAATATTAAAGTAAATAAAAGTAAATAAAGAGCATTATATCTCCACAGAATAATTAAGAACATAGATAATTCACTCATTTCTAAGGGATACTATTTCTATGTGCTGGACAATCATGGCTCTCCACAGTTTCCTGGTTTTTCTAGCTCTTTTTGCAATCTCTCCAAAGCCCTCTTTCACCATCCATTCACACAAGCTTCTAGGTAGGTTGTGTGTTTTCCACTGTCCCTCTTACCTTCAATCTATCCTGTGAGTATTACATTTTCCAAGCCCTTTTTCCTCATTATATGCCCCAGAAATTTCAACTGACTTTTCCTGATAAGTATAAGTAGCCTCATTGACATTGTCTCTAGAACTTTGTCGTTGTTCAGTTCATGGGATTCTCAGCATTCTTCTATTGGACTCTGTGGATATGTGGATTCATAATATCCTCGTCTACCAGCTCCTTATGAATCAGAGAATATGTTCCAAGGTCCCCCAATGAATGCCTGAAAATGCAGATAGTACTGAACATGATATATACTGTTTTTCCTATCCATGTATATCTATGATAAGGTTTAATTTCTAAATTATAACAATATACTCTAATAAAAGACATGTTTCTTAATGCAGCAACTTCAGCACAGAACTATAGGAAATTATATATATATATATATATATATATATGTTAGTTGTTTGGATATGAGTTTTTGACCCTGGGTTTCACACTTTCGCAATCACCAGACAAATTCTTGTTTGTCTGATAATTACAAAAGCATGGAACCCAGGGTCACAAACTCATATCCATACAACTGAATATGTTAGCTCTATTACTGATATTGAGCACTTTCCACTAAGTACTGCACATAAAAAATTATATATATATATATATATATATATATATATATAATGTCAATAATTATTTTATTTAAAAACTGTTAGGAATTGAGGCCAGGTTTCAAAATGGGATTAAAAGCTATCATTCCTTTTATACTGATTTCAAATCTGACATGCAATAATGTATCATTCATAATTGGCCATGTTTAGATTTTAAAGTTGCCTGATAACTTATGCACAGGACAACAAAGACAACTTGAGAAAGTTAACTCCAATGGTGAGGAGATTGGTTATTTCACATAAAGGGTTCTTTGCAATTACTTATTTTTTAAATGTTTCTTTTATTGATAAAAATATAGTCATTTCATATTGCTATACCTCATTAATATAGCTTAGGCCTTGTGCCTTATATGCTAGTCATCCTATCCCAAATTGAGCTTCTCTAACCTGTGATTCTTAGACAGATGACGGGCAAAATAAACATGGTGCTGCTATATCTGAACAATAATTATGAAGAGACTTCCTGGTTTGTCACATTTTATCTTTTTTTCTATTTATATACTAGCAGACAAATCTTGACAAACAATTTTGAAATATAGTATGAATAAGTTTATATTAAAGTGCATTTATACAGGTTAGTGCGCTAAGGTTTTTTGGTTTTCTTTGCAAGAAATATTTATCAAGTAAGACATGATTATAAAAAGGAGATTATTATACAAAATTTGGATCAAACTATCATCCACTGTTGGGTGATTTCAACAGGTGGGTGGGTCACTAAACAGAAAATGGTAGGCTTTTGGAAATTTTGGTAGGTGATATAGGATTTTGAGAGTATTAAATATATCTCAACATATGTTAGCCTACAAAAATTAAAAAAAAAACTGTATAACCCTCCCCCCAAAAAAAAACAGGAGATTTAATGATAATAAATGGGTCACATTCTTAGATATGAATATCCCTGCAAAGGATATTTGGTATTTTCTATAGTTTTGAGAAGGGTATTAACATAATAGGGTATATTCTTTTTAATTTTGTAATTATGAACAAAAATCGTTTAATTTTTTGTCAACATTTGCAACACTAACTCTGACCATAAGAATAACCTTGACAATTAAACTAAATTATATATATATATATATATATATTATTATATATATATATAGTTTTCAATGGTCAAGTTTGTTTTTGTTTGTTCTTTAATATGGTAATAGTAGCAGCAGCAGAAGCCGCCATATAAGTCAGCATTATTTGTTACCTCCCTTTGGTATTCTTTTTACTCAATCATAAAGTCAGATAATGAACCAATAACAAATTTTTGCCAAACAATTTTGATATGCTTTTGAATATTTACTATATTGTTAAGTATGTTACTTGCTGTTTTTATTGTTTTCAACTGCTAAGTTTTCTAGATCTTCTTTTCTCATTATGTGTCTCAGAAATTTCAACTTCTTTCTGATGGTAAGTTTCCTTGTTGTTATTATTTTCTTGGCAGCTCACATGTTCTGTTCCTAGCATTCTTAGAATTTGTCAGTAGAACCACATCTGTCATTTCATGTCTCTTCTTCATCTGTGAAGAAATTGTCTCGCATCAACTGCAATATAGAAGATTAAATATAAGCAGATTTTTCTTCATTTCTAATGATATGTCTTAATACTTTCCTTAGTTTCTAGAAGACTTCTTTCATCATCCCAATGTGGTTTTGGATTTCTTTGTCACATTTTCTGTCATTTGATACTACACTACTGATATAGTTGAATTTTAATGATTTTGACATCCCTAATATGTAGCTCACACCTCGAACTGCCCCTTTTGCTAATGACCATAAATTCTGTTTCCTTAAAGTTAGTCATTTCTTCTTGCTGTCAATTATTACTTTATGCTCTTTCATTTGCCTTTCTGAATTTTCCATCAACACTATGTTATCAGTATATCTCATGTTGTTAATATTATGTCTGAAGAAAATAAATCCTGTTAGGTCTTCTAGTTTTTTTAAGATTATCTTGCTGTGTAAGTTGAATAAATCTGGCAATAAAAAAAATGAATCTTTTTTTTCACTCATCTTCACTGAACTTGTTCTTTATCTATATGCTGGCTCTTTGTTCCCAATAGAGGTTAAAAATTACACAAATACCTTTTGCGCCTTCTGATTCAAACCTGTGAAACTACTATGTCTGATGGTGTCATCAAGTGGACAAATAAACAGTAGCCTCAATCTACCAAGCACTCATTGAAGGCTGCTATCCTAGGAAGGATGGCCACCATGAACAAGAACCACTTGATTAAAGCTGAGTGCAGTTTTATTAAATAAAACTGTTGTGCTTTTCTAAACTAATTATGCATATTTTTTTTTTCTTTAAAATATATTTTTTCTTGAATAGCTTTATTTTCTTTATATTCAAATTTGTTTTCAATTACCTGGAACAATTTGAATATTACTGTTGCATACACCCACACAAATGTTTACATACATTGTAATTACCATTTGTTTTGGTTTTGTTTTTGTTTAGTCCCATAAGCAAAAGGTCATTGGAACCACATCCTGTACATTAGTTCTTGGTAGCTCAAAGGACAAAAGGAAATTATGTGTCAGTGCCCATTAATTATCATTTGAAAGGTTACATGATAGAAGCAGCAGAGAAGAGTCCCTGACCTGTTTGAACTATCTTCCTTGTCATCTATTGTGACATGTCAGTGTTGAGAACATTGTCAAGATGTCTGACAACAGAACTGAGTGCAGGAAGAAATGGGTTCCTGCATTGACTAAAGCCATTAGTGTAAAGTAAACACAAGCAGCACTAGTGTACCATTTTGGTTTTCCAAGCTGATAATTGTTAATACTAACCTGCACATGCAATCCTCATTTGAGAATTTCAAGACAGAAGATGAAAAGTATGCTGAAAAACACACTTAGAGGAAATCAATATTTGATTAACCATAAACAGGGTGTGGTAGATTTTCTTTCTAACATTTCTATGTTTATTTTTATCAGTCATACACATTAAAGTTCATATGAATATACAGAAAAATATTTGTAAAATCTAACACACCTTTCTTGTTTGTTAATTAGATTTTGTTTTACTGGCAAATTTGTTTTTTTTAGGCTGTCATTTCCATTTCTTCCCTCTTGACAAACAGCAAGCAAATCCATTATTTCCTTAACTGTTAGATTCTTAGGCAGTAGGAAACATCATTCTTTGTAGATTTATCAGCAGGAAACTGAATTCATTGTAGATTTATCAGCTGGAAACAGCATTCATCGTAGATTTATCAGCAGGAAACTGCATTCTTTGTAGATTTATCAGTGGGAAACTGCATCCCTTGTAGTTTTATCAGCAGGAAACTGCATTCCTTGTAGATCTATCAGCAGGAAACTGCATTCCTTGTAGATATATCAGCAGGAAACTGCATTCCTTGTAGATCTATCAGCAGGAAATTACATTCTTTTTAGATTTATCAGCAGGAAACTGCATTCTTTATAGATTCATTGGCAGGAAACTGCATTCCTTGTAGTTTCATCAGCAGGAAACTGCATTCTTTTAGTTTTATCAGCAGGAAACTGAATTTGTTGTAGATTTATCAGTAGAAAACTGCATTCTTTGTAGATTTAACAGCAGGAAATATATATCAAGAAGAAAAATCTCAAAACTAATAGACAAAGAATTGCACAGATTTATTCAACAGTTAAAATTTAAAATCCCACAAATTGCCTTTGGTAAATTAAAAAATATATCGAAACACTGACTACTAATATTTCTCCAAGATAACGTCAAAATGTAGCAGTGTTTTAGCATCTCTCTTTTTACAATTTCTAGAAAATGATCCTTTTAGAAATGTTTTACCACAAAATTCTTATTTTAGATACATAGATTGCACTCTAATAATACATGCAACAATTTTAGCATACCTTGTAAAAAGACTTAATAGTGTTAAACTCATGATAGATCTTATTTTTGAAACCAAATCTAATAACATATCAACCTTCCAAAAAATTATGATAAACAGAATCAGTAACATCCGTTAAGTTTACAGAAAATCTACCTACAAAAATGATCCCATAAACTCTTATTCTCACCACCACTGTAATAGAATAAAATCTAGAATAATCATAGGATTTTATTTAAGAGCACTATGAATCTGCAGCCCCTAATATTTAACTGAAGGAGAAATATAAATTTAAAATTCTTTTAAAAACCACCAATATCTTTATTATTTCATCCAGAATGCTAAAAGAAAAGCATACAATATCGACAACAGTAATTAAACAATAATAGACGTCATATTATTCACCAACTCCTTAACATCTGCTATTCAAAATTATATTTATTATTATTTTATCCAGTCAAGCTAGCTTGGATATTCATAAGTCTGTCGTGCCAGTGATCACGGTCCTGCATCAAGATCAAAAGGCCATTAGGTTGGCATTCAGTGTCATAATGTACCTAGTTAATGTAGGTGATTGCTGGGTGATCAACCAGCTATTCTTGCAGCATGGCCAGGTATCCAGAATAGTAGATCACTTGCAAGTTCTTGTTTTGCTCACAAGTAGTATCCTGCAAAACACATTCTACATTTGTGTAAGATTGTGGAAATAACAGGGGGATGGGTTGGCAGCTGATTTATGGTGTTAAGAGTGTGAATGTTGAAGGCTGAAATTAATGTAGAATTTTGGCATACAAGAAGTTTTATATGGTGACCTTGTAGCTGATTTTTCACTGTGCCAAAGTCAGCACAACAGTGGAATGTGCTCTTTTGTAATCTCCATGATGGGCAATGTGGAATGGTTTTTCTGAAATTTGTGATACTCATGTTTGTCTTTCAGTGGTTTAGTACTCATCTATGGTTCACCAGTTCTATAGAGAGAGTAGTAGGGTCAGTTTTATTGATAGTTTTCAAGGATCATGTTCAATGACATGTTTATTATGTTCTACTAGAGTGATGCAAAAGGCAAATGCATAGTTTATCATGTAATGCTGTGTACACATGAGTGCAAGCCTGCATTCCAGTCCCAGTTGATTTCAATGGTTTACTCCTGATTTCATTAAAGTTTTCCTTGTTAAAGATGAACTGATTTTAGTATGGCTATGGAGTTCCATCTACCTCCAAGAGAGACAAGTTGTACTGGATTACAGTTTACCGCTTGTTGGGAGCAAGAATCGAACAAAACAATGTTATCTATTAAGGTACGACTTAGTATAAGTCTGTTTATAACCTGTTAATATAAAGTTTACCCTTACCACATATGGATTACATGTAGGCAAAAAATAAGTTAAACACCTTCCACTATAGTACAACAAGTGAAGCAGCCTCAAAACTATTTTGTAAACAGACTTCCCTTCTTACACTCATTCATCTTTCCTCTGATCCAATCTTAATAATATTAAAATAATTGCAACTACATCCAAGACTATTCTGGATATGACCAGAACCAAAAATAAGTCAATAAGTAAATAAATGTGTTGGAGAGATACAAACTTATCTATAGAATATAAATAATTTATGAAGGTTGAAAAGAAAGAAATATTTAATCATCACTGCTTTTAATTGATTAATATTTTGTTAGCACTTGTTCCACTTACCAAAATAGCATAGTCAGTCTCATCAGCATAATGTGGAGAAGAATTTGGGGGGCAGAAAAAAATCAAAGAAAAGTTACAATAGATTAATAGATTGATTATAAATGTGGGAATAAGATTTCTAGGAAAGAGAGTGTGTGTGGGTGGTGTTTGTTTTGTTTTTTTTTTTGTTTTTTTTAGGATACTCAATACATTAAGCAGTTTAAGAACTCATCTCTGTGGATGATTCAGAATTCTAATCTATAAATCCACTTGTACCTGTTTCCTTCACATTTCTCTCCCCCTCCACCACCATCAACAATCGACTGTCTCTGTTTTCTCATCTGTCAGAACAGACAAACAATCAGCAAATAGTACTATTCTTGACTAATGTTTGACAGGCATAACAAAAACACAAACACAGTTTACAGATTTCCTTTTATCCTTGGCTGTCATGAGCTGTCTCTTCAAAAGACTGCAATCATTTACATTGTTTAGTCAATGCTTCCAGTTTATTTGTTTAAGCTACAACACTCATCTTCTTTGCTGTTTTGAGTCAACTGCATTTTGATTGTTATTATTTCTAATCAAAAAATAATTTTCTCGATTTTTTTAGCTGGTTGAAGAACCAATGTTTTTCTGATTAGATTTTAGTAGAAAAATTCTAACTCTGTCTAATTATTTTTTAAATCATTTCATCACAAGCAAGGCAATAAAGCCACAAAGACAGAAGGCGTTATTGAGTATGAAAGAATATGAGAGAAAGAAAACATTATTAAAGTGATAGGACAGAAATTAAGAAGATGTAACATTTATATTTTTGAAAATCAAAGTTGACAGGAAAGCATGGAGCTGGAAAAGAGTTCCACAAATGAGAATTGTGAAAGAGGAAATTTACTATAGAACTTATGCTTATATCTAGCCATTATAGCTGTAAAATGATGAGAATATATATATATATATATATATATATCCCAATACATATAAAGGATAGAAGTAATTTTAAAAACAATTTTTAGGTTATCAATATTCTTTTTAAAAAACACAAGTGACTATTGTCCTGTTGGACAAATATCTGTGGAAAACTTGGAGCCTTAAACCTAATCTAGCTGCTAGTGTGATGTTTGATTACACTCTTTTCTACTGCTTCTGCTGTTGGAGCTTTGTCATTTCTTCTTCCTTATTAATATTGTTTTTATTGTATTTATTTCTATGATAGGCCTACTAAGGAGTTTCTCATAGCCTAGAATATACACTGATTCTGAAATAGCCTTATGGATTAAAGTGTTGTTTCATGAATTTGGTGACAAATTGTAATTGTGAGTTCAGTCCCTGGGACAGGTAGTAAGTCCTTAAACACAGTGGAAATGGGGTAAACAATAACTGAGCAGTACTAAATAGGAACTAGGTGAGATATCGCGAGACATGAACAGTGGAATGAAAACAATCTACCCCTCTAGATTAAATAAAGGTTGATCTTCAAAATTCCTTGAAAGTTACCCTGATTAACAACACCTGATGAAGATTGGAGGGTACAAAGTTCAAAATGTTGTGATAACTGTCTGTATGCAAATAATGTAACTAATAACACTTCTCATCCCAGAAATTCAGGCAGAAATTATTCACATCATTTCTGTAATATCGTCTAAAATGTTTTACAAAATTGTTTGCTTGTCAAATATTTCTTACAAACATGCTGTCCATAATGAATTTTATTTTATTTGATTGTCAATGGAACAAGTTAATACTAGGTTGGTGCAAAAATAATGACGTAACAATGTTGTTTTTTGACCTTAAAAAATACGTCAAAAAACGACATTATTACGTCATTATTTTTGCACCAACCTAATAATTATGAATCAGTCTCCTTCTCATACAAATGCAGGTATGATAAAAAGTAACAGTGATAATCTTCAGTATCTGTCTATATTTCTGAGATGAGGTATTATGTACACTATTTACATTATTTGGACTATTATCCTCATATTTGTCATCATATTTATTACAACATTTCGGCCATTGTACACTCCGGCCTTCTTCAGGTGGTTGGAATGTCAAACTGAACTCTTTATTTCACTCACCATGGTAGACTGTTCTAGTTCCACGTGCCATGCTTAATGGATGTCAGTTAAATCTCCTAAGCAAACCAAGCATAGAAATGAATACAATATGGGAACCAGTAATAAGGAGTGCCAGAAAAAAGCAATAATAACAACAAAATTGCAATAATGAGCTCTAGTAAAAACATGTAATGATAACAGCAAAAAATTGCAATATGAGCACTGGTAAAAAATGATTGCTGATGACATTAGGTTTATAATACCCAGAAATTCATACACCTCATCCTCAAGAGCACATGGCACACTGGATAAAAGCGTTAGTTGGATCCCGTGACAGGACCCAAAAAGTGTGAGTTCAATACCCGGTTAAGGCAGTGGAGAACTTGGAGAGGGGAATTAACAGGAGATAACTGATAACTGACATCCATTACACATGGCACATGGAACTAAAACAGTCTACCCTAGTGAGCAAAGTAAAGGGTTCAGTTCAACATTCCAACCACCTGAAGAAGGCCGGAGCGTACAATAAAAATGACAACAAAGATGAGGACAATAGTCTGAATATTGTAAATAGTGATAATCTTTGAAACAATTTTAACCTCGCAACTATGATTCTCTCTCTCTCTCTCTATATATATATATATATGTGTGTGTGTGTATTCACCCTTTGACAGGTCTTGGTTTTGTCCTGCAGGGTTTCTAGCCACCTTCCTCACCAGGTTGACCTGGTGGAGGAACCAGTTTAGTCCACCAATTGTCCAACTATGCAACAGGTAGTACTGGCTTACATGATATCAGTAGCATTCTATCACAATGACCCGACACAATGAATGACCTCAATCAAATGTGCTGGGTAGGTCACTTGGTGCACATTGATGACAAGGTTACCTAAATGTTCCTTTTACTTTGAACCACTTGCAAACCTAGAAAGCACTTTAAAGATTGTATTCAAAACTCTTGGGATATCAGTTGATACATGGGAACTGGAGGCTGAATGTCAAACTTTGTGGAGAACAACTGTTCATCAAGGTTGTAACCAGTTTGAAAAGGACAAGGTGGAACATGTTAAGGTTAAGTGTAATCTTTGTAAAGGTAATCTTGAAGCACAGCCTTCTCCCCTAACCTTACAATATGTATGTAGTTTATGTGGTAATTTTACTCTTTCAAAGGCAGGTCTTCAAAGTCATCTTAGGTGTCATAAGGCTCAATCCATTGAAAGAACCCAGAAATCAATCCTTGTGCCTTTTTGTACACTCTGCCATAAAGTATGCAAGTCAGCTTCTGGATTAACAAGACATGAAAATTCATGTTGATGCTATGCCTGTTGGGCTTTCAGGTGCAAAATCTGGTTTAAAGCGTCATCTGCGCCTTCATGATTGGTGAGCCTGAAAGTTATATAACAAAAAAAAAATGAAAGAAATTTGTGGTGAAGATGGTCTTCTTCTGTCAAGAAGTGACAGTCATCATATATATATATATATATATATATATATATATATATATATATATATATATATAATAAAAAAGTTAATGGTCAGAGTTGAATTAGACCAGGAAATAGTAGTATTAAAAAATGTTCAATACACGTATAAAAAATTAACATGTAGAGCTGTTAAGTTTATATATATATATATATATATATATACACACACACACACACAAAGGTTTGCTGAAAAGTCCTAAGTCTGACTCCAAGAAGATATTCCTCACCAAATTTTGAGGTTTGGCTATTTAGACAGATTTAATAGGTGATGTGTACCAAAAAGAATTCAGCACCTTTTTGTGTGTTGTATAGTCTTTTGTTTGTTTTTTTTACTAAATATTCATTCAATACAAGGCCTAAGAGCCACTCAAGGTAAAGGGTTACCTAATGAGGGATATGTAGGATAGATAACAGTTGACCCTAGACTTGAAGAAGTTAAAAATTGTAGTGATTTGGGAAGTATTCTCTTGGGAATCTGTTCCATGAAGCAACAGCTCTTGGGAAGAAGCTGTCTGAATAGAACTTCATCCTTACCAATGGAATTCAAAGGGAATGAGGAGGATTTGACCTTGTATATGTGGTATCATGGGTAATAGCTGTAAAGATCTGAACTGGTGGAACTAAGGAATGTAGCTTGCATGAACATGTGCCATTGAAATAGTGATAGGATAGTGTGTTTTGTCTGTGGGAAAAAGCTGTAGCATTGAAAATAATTCATCATCCATATATCCGTGTAATTATAGAGGCTAATGTTCATCTTTCAGACAGTATTAAAGATCACCGTTGAAAATAAACTCCAAGATTATTTCTCTTTTTTTTTAGACAAAGTTTGTTTTTCCTGATTAAGGATTAATCTGAAAGTGTATGAAAAATGGAATAGAAAAAAAGTTCAGCTGTGAGAATGAATATGTAAATCTCCTGTTCAATATTGTGATTTTTATGTCCTATAATCTCTATTCCAATTTCTGCCTTTCTTTGTTCTATACTTAATTATCTATCAATCTATCTTGATAATACAAAACAAAATTGTAGTGAAATAAGTTTCTTTCTTTTTAACAATTTAGAAAATAAGTTTTTTCATGGAATTCCTTCAAATAATGAGGATTTAAATTTGCAGCAATCAGGATTTATTATTCACATATCAGTTTTTGCTTTGGTCAATTTATTCCAGTTCCTATTGCAATTTTTTGTCCCAGAATGACTCAAGAGTAATACTGCAATGAAACAGTCAACAAGATAGCATAGAATATTGGATAAACACAGTAGTAGACAGATTTGAGATAAAAGAAAAAAAAAAAAATCTCAAAATGGCTCTATAACCAAAATGGTAACATGTTTTTATACAGCATATCAAAGGTTTTGGGGGTAAATTGCAAGGCTAAATCTTGTAAATTAATTAACAGTAAACACTGGTCCAAAATATAAATATAATAATGAAAATACTTAATCCCCAGGCCTTGAAAAACCCATAAAACTACTCCGTCTCTTGGAAAATCAACAATACCATATGGAAAATTTACAATACTTTTCACCCTGTACAAGACACAGGAGACACTCAAGATAGAGGGTTACAGATTAAGAGGCATGGTTTATGGAGATGTGACTTGATTGTGGTGATCAAAGAAGCATCCTCTTGTGAGTTGATTCCACAAAGCAATTTCTCTCCTTGTGGGAAGCTGCTGTTTGAGTTGAAGTTGCAACTCACCAATGGAATACAAAGGTAACAAGGGTGGTTCATTACAATGCACATGGCATGCTGGGGTCTTAGCAATAAGATTAGAACTCATGCTACTAAGGAGTCTAGTTTGTCTGAACACATTTCATGAAGTTGGAGTAAAAGACATTAGACAGAAAAAGTAAATAAAGAATCATGATTTATCCAAACGGCCCAAATCATACGGCATTGCCACATGATATGGTAAATACCGAATGTGCAATACGTGGGTTGATTCTTATCTTGAACTATTTCTTTACTCTGACTTGGAATTTAACAGTTGAAAAATAGTTTAGTAAAAAAAATGTTGCAATAAAAAATATGAAGAGCTGAATTACTTCATTTGGAAATCTAAAAACATCATCATTATTATTAATAAAAAACATCATCATCATCATTATTATTAAAAACATCATCATCATTATTATTAAAAAACATCATCATTAATTAAAAACATCATCATCATTATTAAAAAAACATCATCATCATTATTATTATCATAACCATAACCAATATTGGCAATATCATTATCAATGGACTTCCTCATAGCGTTTACATTTTTATTTCTTACCAATATTTAGATATGTTAATTTGATATTTACACTATTATTTACAATCAGAAAATTTAAAATAAAAAATAAATATACTAATGGGTTTATTTGATTTCAAATTCCCTCCTGCGTTTAGATTTATGCAATAATTTGTTCAGTGAAGTGGCAGATTTTACATGAAGAAATGAAAGAGCATAATCAATCATTGCAAAAAGATTTAATATAAAGAGACACAAAATGAATGAAGATAAATTATTTTTTTTTTATTTTAAAAAGAGTGTCAGGATGAGACAATTTCTATAAGCAGTCTTTAGGAAATAATAATAATAATAATAATAATAATATAAATTAAGAACATAGACACACACACACACACACACACACACACACATATATGAGTTGAAGATCAAATGTAGATCAGATATGGATAGGAATCTGACATGAGGATAAAATAAAATAAAGAACAAGTAGGAAACATGCCTCAATCTAACATGTTTCACTTTTATTAAAGCTTCATCAGAGATTGAGATAGAAATGAAAAAAGCAAAGAGACACAGACTACTGGTATGTTAAGTATGTTAAGATTTTTGGTTAGTTCTTATTGGTCAGATACATGTCATGTGTATTAGCGCAATAGCTAATATATAAATATGTTGGAGGAACATTTTGGACATTATGAGTGTGTATGTAAAGAAATGCTTGTTGGTCTAGGTGTATGTTGGATAGTGATGTTAATTTACGTAAATGTATAAGTGTGTGCATGTGAAGAATGTCTATAGATGTCACCCTCATATATGTAGCAAAATGTAATAATTTTGTGTTTGGTAGGATTTTTATATTCTTGTGTATGTGTGAGTGGAGAATGTTGTCATCACCTCTATGTGGGTCAGTGAAACACAGCAAGATATTATAATAATCATGTTTTAGTTGAATTTATCATGTGAATATTTTGAAAAGGATTTGTATATGATTTCATTATTTCATGTATTAGATAGACAAAAGTTAGATTCATGAATAATGCTTGTGCAGGAAGATTGTGATGTGATGTAATGTTTTAAGTGAGTGTTTATAGTTGGTAGTAATGTTGTAAATATGTTTTCATAACATTTTCTCCTTAAAGGGTTATGTTCTTTTTTAATTAGGCTGGCATTAGTAAAATAAAAATGATGTCCCATGTTGTTTTGATGTAAGATGAGAAAGTTAACATTTAGATAGACATTCTCTCTCATCTTACATTGAAATGACATGGAACATAACATATTGACATAACATTTCGAAAAGAACCTCCAATCTGTAGTTGATTGGGGCAGGACATGGCTTGTAAATTTTAATGCCTCCAAAACAAAACTGCTCTCCTTTACCCATCACAGAGACTCTGCCCTGTCTCCCATCATAATGGCTGATTCCCAACTCCTTGAGAGCGCCTCATTTGATCTCACACTGTCCACTGGCATGAGGTGGAATAAATACACTGAATCAATAGCTTCATCTACGACAAGGAAAGTTGGTTCTCTGTGTCATGCCGCAATTGTTTTTCTCATCTGAGTCCATCCTCCAAATCTATAAATCAACCATTTGTCCTTACATTGAATATTGCTGTCATATATGAACTTGTGCTCCCACTGTATGTCTCGAGGTCCTCAACAGAATCCGGAAACGAATATGCAATGTGATAGGTCCTGATCTGGCATCTAGTCTACAATCACTTTCCCACAAACATGCCAACACATTTGCATGAGTGGTTGCTATTCACCCATATATCTTTCCATTAAATGACTCAGGACTAGTTTAACTTCATGGATACACCAGTCTACTTGTATGTCAGACCGCTTTCAAGCTAACCAATATTCTACATGATGCTGTGAATATTCTACACTGTATCATTTGCTATCAGTTCTTGAAATTAACACCAGAATTCAGAGTTTAAGTTTTTTCACTTCATAAAGGATGAAGATAATTCTAAGAAACATGTTTGATTAATAAGCAATTTTGTTAATATTTTTAAGTTTAATTTCATCACCTTCAGAACATTAATTAAAATGTGAAAATAACAAAACAAAATCAACTGGAACAAAAACAATGTTCCAACAAATAGATAGAATTTAAAAAGAAGGTAATGATAAAGTGTAAAAAGACAAGTGATTAACAAAGAAGAACAGATAAGACAAGTACGACACCTTCAAAATCAAGTGTTAGATAAAGAATTGGATTTGGAATTTGATGATGGATGGCATGTTATTTTTAACAGAAAAAAATACATTGGTGAGGTAGTGTTGTGGGCCAGTGTACGCATTGAGAGATAAACACATGTGTCTCCTGAAATGCCCACAACAAGACTCAGAGTATGAGTTCACCAAGAGAAATGTAAAGAAACAACAAGAACTGATATATATATATATATATATATATATGTGTGTATATATATACAAAAAAATTATAATGTATTAACAACAAAAGGTTACAAGTGACAAAAACAATGTGTGTGTAACAAATGAATGTGGAAACTTTTGGGCCCAAAGTATGTGAAGTGAGTGAATGTGGATATGTACGTGTGTGTGTATGTATGTATGTATTGTTCATGCATTTCAAACAAAGGGAAATGCAATCTTCCACGGGAGATTTACATTGTTCTCGTACAAGCAGTAAAGTAAGAAGAGAGTGATAAAAAATTATCGCAGAGTATTTATAGTTTTGGAGAGTGCACCCTAGTAACACTTTCAGAAATTAGGAGGAAATAACCAGACAATAGGAGTGAAGATAAAATATCAATTTCATTCATGACATTCTGATAATGGTTTGAATGGTAATGACAATATTAGTTGTTTCTCTCCAAGGAAACATCTGCCATTCATTGACCAAGCAACCAGTACTGCTTTTGGTTGAAACTGATAAAATCTTTTGGCAAACATTGACAAACATACCCACAATAATACATAGTTTCAAAAGGATGTTTTTTTTCCCATGAAATTGCTTCTTTTTTTTTTTTTTAACTATCTTCACCCTTCGGCAATGTTTATTGTTTTAAAAAGTGATGATTAGAATTGTAATAAAACCTAAATATATGATGAAAATGAAATTATAAATTTTTTTAGTTCTTGGAAATTTACAACAAAAATAATAAACCCTATTTATTTAGTAGATAGTTTATTTACAAGTATAATTTTATATTAACAACATTCTAAAAAATAATTAGAACTAATGCAATGTAGCATTTATTATTTACTGATTTAGAAATAAATACATGTGAAAAGAATTTTTTATTCATAAATTTATAAACATTTGCTAAATTATTAAAATATGTGAACCAACTATAAATAAATCCTTATTATTTACCATTTTATAAAGTTTGAATCAACTGGTAATTAACTGATATTTTACCAACCATTCTCATAAATAATAGAATAAATAAATAGTGTAAATAAACAATCTAATAAGTAAATAGTGTTTATTATTTTTGTTGTCAGTTTTCAAGAATAAAGAAAATCTATAAATTTGCTTACATATATTTAGGTTTTATTACAATTATAATCATCAATTTTTGAATTGATAATCATTGCTAAAGAGTGAAGGTAGTTAAAAAAGCAGTGTCATGGGAAAAACTATCCTTTTGATATTCTGTCTTACTGTTTGTCTATATTTACCAATCTTTTGCTTTAAACAATTCTTCAGGCAAATAGGTTTTTCAAGTCCAGTAGCTTTTATTGTTCTTTCCAATGATGGCAGGGAGTTTCTTTCCTAAACATTTTATTTGGAAGCCGTGTGGAATATCAATGTCTTTTTTATGTGATTATTTTTCCCTTCAAATTACATGTGATATGCATTTTAATTTTTACTGCTGTTGGTAGTCCTCAAGTGATGTTGTTGCTATTATTTGGTGCAGTTCTTTTGTTGTGAATCTGTATAGCTAGTCTACGATGTTTGAAATGTTTGCTAAAATCTTCAGGCCTCACTCTCTCAAAGACTTTTTTAACCATTGTTCAGAGAAAGTGATTGATTGTTGTGAAGAAAATTGGAAATAATAATGGAACTCTCTACAGTTCATTGGTTAATTTATTCTTGAGTATCTACAAACATGTTTTTAAAACAGGGTTACTTTCATTAATTATCTCTTAAAATGGTTTGATTTACAGTGTTACTTCATTATTATTTATATAGCTATCCTAAATTCTATTTTGAAAGCAGGAATTAATATAAAAAAAAAACATACACTAAACTTGATATTCTTGTTTAGAATTTGTGGGTTAGCCCATATGGTTTTGCTAAAAATACATGTTAGAGGGTGTTCTTTAAGTCTAAAAAATGTCAGACATTTCCTTCATTTCTCTCTTTTTTTCACTTGCTTTCAGATGTAATCAAACACAGATAAAGAATGCTGCCGATGGGGTACATTCGCTTTTATTGGACCACTGTTGACTTTTGAACTCTTGTACACATGTACATACTCTCACATGTCTATTACACATGCTTGTTTCATGCACACAGACAACAAGAACATTTATATAGTTAGTTTCAATGTCTTTTCCTTTTATTTCAATTGTGTATACATGCAAATACTTTTGTTAATACATACATTAACTGCTGTTTGTCTTAAACTCATTGTTTTCTGTTTCTTATTTTAGCCAGACTCACATGAGTTCACCAATATTGTTTGTGGGACAAAGGTTCCAGGAACCCATAAATATTTATTATAAATCATCTACACATCTTGCAAACAAAGAGGTGATACCCACAATAAGTTTGTAACTAATAATTTATTTTATATTTCTTGGGTCACAAACATTTTTTACAATTTTCAACTACTTTGTCAATGAGATTTATTTCCAGATCCAATTGCTAACTATAATAATGCAATACCAGAGTCAAAATAGGTGTGAACAAGTTTGTTCTTTTATTGATTTTTAAATAAACTACAACTTGATCTCTTTCAGATATTTATTATAAAAGTTGTTTTTCTTCTTGTTGCGCTTAAAGAGAACAGCATAGAGTTCCATAAATATTTCATATTTTCAGATCAAAAGCAAAGACAGTGGACATATTTGATTAATAGTTCTTTTCACTCTGATCTACTGCATAAAGTAAGCGATGTCATCATTAGAAAGTGAACCTATCCAGCAAATACCAGCATGCATTGAGCCTGGTGACTGCAGATCAGAATTTCCTGTTTTCAGTCTCTCCCAACCACCTCTTTCTCTAACCTAATGTGAACCCGAAATTATTTCCTCTTTTTGTCTGCATAAACAGTTTAATAATAATCTATTATCAGAAAAATAAACCTATAAATCATAGCATGGGTAAATTCTCTCTCCAAATATAAGATGTGGTTACAAATCTTATCGTTGGAACAGGACTAATGAGAAGACTCTCTGCTGCTGGAATAATCCATAATTTACCAGAATTTAGGGTTCAGATGATTTATTTGCCTAAATTCTTGCCAAAGCATTTATTCAACATGATTATGTCCTGTCATATCTCTTTGGCGCTTTCTGATTTGAAGTTAATAACAGTCTCTTCAGATAGAGATCAGAGGTCTTTGATTGCTCTTTGGTAAGCAGGCATCGTTGGGGCTATTGAGTTGTATTTGATTTCATGGTGCTTCATCTAATCAGATCATGGTGCAAAGCTTCACCAAATGATGACATTACTGAAAAGTACTTGAGTGATAATATCAGCAAAGACTCAATGCCTGTAGAGCTGACCTTTAGCAGAGAAAGAATAAACTCAAATAAATAAAATATGATACAAATGAATTACAAAATGTTCTGCTTTAACAATATTGATGAAGAAAATATTTTTGGAAAAATATTATCAGAAAATCCGAGATTAGACATTGTTGTTATTCCAGATGTTAAAACCCCAAGGTGACACTCTGAGCCAGATATAACATAAAATGTATGAAAATATAATATAAACAAGTGCATTATATTTTTATTAATATTAAAATAATAAGTAACCATGGTGAAAATTTCATATGTTGTCTATATAATTCTAACAAAGGGCTGTGCATACAAATAATAGGTAACTCCAAAAGTCTCTTTTGTTTATTAAGCAAATATAAAAGAAAAAACCTGCTTATTTGCCACTATCTTCTGTCTCCTTTTAAGAACATGTTGAGAAAAACTGACCCCCCCCCACCAACAAAAAAAAATCTAGAGACTGGTCAGGTCAAGGAAAAGAAGCAACAGCACTTACCTTAATCTGCAAAATAAGATTTCTTTCCCTGATGTAATGTGATCATCTGATAACTTGCATAAAATGAATGCAAAGAGGATAAAATAATACGTTTCCTCTCCTTTATAAGTACTTCAGTGATCATGTGGTAACAAACTCACATGACCTTTGTAACAATAAAAAGTTAGAAAAAAATAAAAACTTTTAGTAAGAATCAAACAACCCAACGTAAATATATTTCTCTTCTCCTGCCTGAAAAGTGAAATTCTCCACAAACATTTATAATTCCTTTTACCCTAAACCTTTTACTTTCCTCAGTAAAGGACTACTCTAGGTGTCTTATGCAGTCTTACAAGGAACTGAACTTTTTCATGCCAAGAGAATCATATAAAGGCTCGAATAAATGGTGAAACAAAAAGGTACAATTTCTGTTGAATATAGTGGATGAACAAAAACTTCCAAATTGAGCACCAAAGAAACATGCTTTTACCACAATAGAATATTATTTGTTTTCTCTTAATTCTGGATGATCAAGTGTTACCTTTATTTGGCTTAATTAAGTTGTTTGAAACACAGAAAGAAGTTCATAGCAGAGGAATTCCTTTTAATTCCACCATAAAAAAAACAATGTAAACCTTGTTTGGACAAAGAACAGCCTTTGGTACAGTTAATGATAATTCTTTTTCCTTCATTCATGATCACTTGTGTTGTTGTAAAAGACTTGCTTTCATCAAATATCAAAATTTGTTAAAATGCAAACATGGCCCTGTATGTTTTTTTGTAAACATAATCAAATTGATGAAAATGATTCTCAGCATTTGGCTTTTTCAATATGATGGCTATCTCACATAGCAGGTAATATTGATTATCATCAAGCAATGTCATGATTTGATCCCAACTCATCTGGTCTATTCAACTATGGAGTAGTGTTCAAGAAAAAAATTCAGCATGAAATTTTGTAAATTCTTTTGACATATTTAGTTATTAACAGTACAATCTTCACACATATTTTTTATTGTATTTGCATTGAGTGTTTATCTTTCTTATAAAATAACTCAGTCTGCTGAAAATATTGTTAATTTTTAACATTAAAAACAATAAGTAAAATACACCAATTGTGATAAATTTCTTTTGAAATGTAAATTAATATGACAGCTGTCCTAGTACAATCAAAGGCCATCTTTGTGAATAAAATTAGTTAAAACTAAATGCTTCTCATGCTATCTAATGACAAAGCACCAATATATTTTTCATTAAGTAACAAAATATAAAATGAATACTATGTGGGTACCTATATTTAGTAGAGAAAAATATAAAAATAAATAAATACAAACATTTATAACTAAAAATTGATAATGCCATTATGTGTGTGTGTGTGTGTGTGTAAGGAAAATTAACAAGCAAAGGCTATCCGGAATATTACCAGCCATTTTGAATATTTAAATATCTCAAGTTCTCACTAAGCAGTTTTTATGTAACTTGGCAACCAATTAGTGGGGACTATACTGCACATGCATAAAGAGTCACACAGCTATCAGCTTACTCAACTGGTACTGAGACAACATTAAGTGAGTTTGGGCACTGTGTAATGATTACATTCACAATGACTAAACTGGTCAAGTCTTCATGTTTCATGCAATGTCTTTTTGGCAAAACATCACGTTATACATGTCTGTTCAACATCCCGTGCACAACCTTCCAGTCCAGATTTGACTTCTTCTGTCGAGATTTTGGATGACATGTATACAATTAAGAAATTAATAAGGCATATGATAGTGATCCTGACAGGACTTTGCAGATTGTTTTGGAAAGGAGACGGGATGTTGGAATATGTATGTGGGAAGAGTGAGAGAAATAATTACTGTAGTAATTTCAGATACACAACTCTTAAACAATCAAAGAAAATTAATCTGAAGTATTATACCCTACAGAAGAAAGAAAACACACCAGCCTTAAAATAGTGATAAGAATATTAGATCATATAACTTATGTGATTTATTTTTATCCCTCTTAACAATTTCTTTATTCTTATTGGAAACCTTTCTTGATACAAAATATCTTAAAATACAATGTTCTCATTACACTCACCCAAATATATAAATGCTACTGCAAAATTTATCTTATTACCCATAATTTCATTAATAATTGGTTTGATATGAAAAAAAAACTATTTGAGATAAATAAAAATATTATATCTTTCCGCATAATTAACAACCAAATATTAAACCTGTTATAAATAAAATAAAACCTTTAAACAGAGAAAGATAAAAAAAATACAGGTCCGACTTTTGAGAAATGACAATCTTGGTAGAATGACACATAACATAACCTCACCATTTTATTTGGGGATCAAAAAAGGACATGGCTGGTAAAATACACACTGTAACCTCAGTAGTATATGGTGCAAGGTGATTGGTTGCCTTGAGTGCTGAGTCACCAGACAGAGAACCAATCAAGAAGTCAAGGTCTGCACTTTTGAAATAGCAGAGTAGCAACCATTGTTGTGCCTTGCCCTGTGGCCAGGAAATTGGCTAGCTGGTAGGAAAGACTAAAGCTGGTTAACCTTCAACTGCACACACAGAAATAAAATAAAATTACTTAAGTGATACTTTATTAACCTCCATACTTGTTACTTAAAAATTATGAAAATTGTATTTGGGGAAGGGTTGTAAAACTAGACTACAATTCACTTGTGCACCTTAATCTACATAAATACATGTTCTTCATAACTCCACATTAATGTTCAATCCTTCTAAAGAATCATTTGATCCACATACTAACCCATTTTGATTATATTTTCTTTTTAATCTGGTTGATTTCATGTCCGTGTCATAGTTTCCATAAATATGCCTGAGTACTCATAAGTGATCATAGGATAACAAATGTATTGGCTGTAACTTTGGGATAAAAAACAATAAAAATGAAAGTATTAAATTAACAGTAAATTATCATTATAGGAGAAACAGTAGAGCAATGGCTTGTGGTTTGGAATTGTTAATTGGAGAGCTGAGTTCAAATTCCAGCTGAGTTCATTATATTCACTTATGCACAAATACACTTGGGAAAAGTATGAATCCAACTCCACTCTCCCCCAGCTATGTCTTAATTAGTAGGACAGACTGGGTTCTATAGCCTTGTGTGGTAACCAGTTTAGGAGAAGGAAAACTTTGAATTCAAAACTGTATGCAGTCCTGGCAAAGCAAATACTATGCAGCTAAGTAAAGGATTGTTAGCATTGATTCAGTGATCCTGACTATGGTCAATATTCTCATTTGCTAAATGAGTGTAGCAGGAAATAGTTTCTTCTGTAGCACAGAAACTGGAAGAAAACTCGCAAAGAATTCTGGTTTAGTACACACCGCAATGCACCGACCTGAACTGTGCTGAGTACAATAGCTTACTGTCATCCCAAAAAACACTCATCTCCTTTATTTATTTTTCCAAGCCAGAAAATTAGCCTCAGTCTGGCTCAATGAATCATGCACAGTGTCATTCCAGCACCAATGTGCTTACGGTTCCCCTAATTCACAATTTGCTCATCTTATGTGCAAGTTTAAGCTATGCCACTCTGGCCACTTGGATGTCTGAGGTAATTCTTCAGCACAGTGAGTACACTTGAAATTGTAAAGCAAAATACTGAAAACTTCCAAGGTTTGTTCAATTGATCTAACAATTGTCAATGTAAATGTTGGAGCACTGAAAAATGACTTGAAATACAAAATCAAATAAAGCTGAACAAGAAAAACTCCCAAGCAAAATAAACCTTATTCCATGCTGAAATAGAGTAACAGTTTATATGCTATTGTATTTCTAGAAAGTCTGTTATTTACATTTTATTTACATATTTGTTACTTATGTATTGATAAAAAAAAAACAAATTTTTACATATTGAGTACATGCACATTTAATATGTCTATCACTTTAATTTTATAAATACTAAAGACAGCAAGATGATTAATATCAAAATTTTTCATTTAATGTTATTGGATGCTCCTGCTCTCATAGAGACAAAACCTTGATCATTGTATATACAACTGTTAGTTTCAGTTCCTACTAGAATGACTGCCACACAATTTTCCCTTTCTAATTTATATCCAAAAGCACACAAATGCATACTGGGATATTTTCTAGCCAATAAAATAGACCAGCTCTTTGTGTCATCTGACTCAGTCCCAGTCTGTCTTGCCTCAAAGTCAGAATGCTGCATTTGTTCATGCAAATTTGTTCTTGTGTATCAACCCCAATTTTTAATTTGTGAACTTTTTCCCATATTACTGTTGTTTTGCTTTATTATTGTTAATTTGTCTTGCATATATTGTTTGCTTGCTTTATACTATTTTTTGCCCTGTTTTTTTCTTTTCTTTTTCTTGTTATTGCTTATGGCAAACTGTCAAATCTGTTTGTTGGGTAGTTCTTCCATTTCTTTATTCATATTTAATGATGGTGACTCATTCTATAATAACAGATAAAATATCTTTCCATTGTATAATATTTTTGTTTCAAAAAGCTTCTAAAATTTGTACCTAATTAACTTGCAAGAAGAAAACTTGATCACTGCTAGTAATATGTTAAATGATCATTTCTATCTTGATATGTTATAGAACAGAAATAAGTGTTTCTTGGTTGAGCTTCTAAATAACATTAGTGTGTAATGATGAATTAAAAACTGCAATTAAAGTCAGTAGAAATGTATAATCATTTGAAACTAAACTTGACTGATTTTTGTTTTCATTTTTAAATTAATTGCTCCTTTCCAAATTGAAACAGCTTTGTTAATTTGATCAATTTGTTAACAAGCAACTGAAAGTGGATATGAAACCTCATCTCTTGTGTGAACTTTTGTTTTGAGCCAAAAATTTACATATGGAAGAAAGTGATTGGAAATAAGAAAACAGAGGAATTCATAGGAGCAGTTTGCATTTTTAATCATATGAGTTTTATAATAGGCTTTATATCATATTTAGAAAAGAAACATTTTTTTAAATATTTTACAGAACTGTCTTTTGATCAATCTGCCCCAACCTACAAAAAACAAAAAATAGAAATTTACCCTGATTTGATTTTTCTTATTAATTCTTATTTCTAGAAATCTTATATTTAGTGGGTGAACATGTTTGACTAGATATCCTTGATTTTTCTTTAACAGTGACTTGATTTCAACTGGCCTAGAAATCATGAAGTGATTTAAAGAAATATGCCTCCTTACAGAAATAGAAACTGTATCACTTTTCTTTTTTTTTTTTTTACACCAGGGAAACAATTTTAAGCTCAATACCTTACCTATTATTTTACTGGAACTATTGTGACAAAACTTTCAAATTTGTACCTAGATTATATATTGTTCACAATACTTCTTTTATATATCATGGCTCTCCACAACTTCCTATTTATTTACACAGGTTTGTTAGATAGGTGACTTGCTGTTTTCTTTCCATTCCTCTTGCCATCTTTATGACCTATGAGATACAAATTTTCAAAATTGCCAGAAATTTCTTGTCCTTTTCTGATTCAATGTCCTTTTTACACTACTTTAATGGTTAGAGAGTATCTTGGTAGAAAACTGGTTAATGGTTAGAGAGTACCATGGTAGGAAACAACAGTAATATAAAAAAAGACAATTAGCCACAACTTTATAATCATTCTGGTTTGTTACACATTATTTTTCTCTATTCCTTCTCGTGTCTGTTTTATTTTCTTCTTTATTCTTTCTGTTACAAAGACCACAATTGCTGCTGCTTAACATGGACTCTGCTTTAGTATCTATTTTTGAAAATATGACTTAAATCTATGCATGTCAGAGGAAAAAATACATATTGTGATGAGAGTGGAACTTGATAGTTCCACTCTCATTACAATATGTATTTTTCCTCTGACATGCATAGATTTAAGTCATTAAGTCTGTACATGATTAACATGATTTTAGCAAATTTTAAACAGATATGTTTAAATCCTGGTTGTTTTAGAGAATTCCAAAGATTATTCAAGGCAAACAAACAATATATATATATCTCAGATTATAAAATATATATGCAGATCTCAACTAAATCATAAAAAAGACATAACAAATAAATAAAAATTCAATGAAATCCATAAATGTACCCCTATTTAAAACAATGCCAGATTCTGACACAAAAAGATCCCATTTAGTTTGTAGCAATCATAACATAATAAAAAGCAGTTAACATAGATAACCATAACACTTTAATTATAAAGATATTGTTTTCAAGAAAATACTGTCAATAGAAGAAAAATTTTATAGTTTCACTAATAAAAAAAAAAAAATATACATTTGCCATTCCAAACAATTTTACTTGACTTATTTTGTTCATGTTTCAAGTATTTTTCATTCACTGCCAACTGTAAATTTTAGCTCATCATTAATAAATATTAATTTCTGTGATAAGGAGTTTATAATTATTTACATTCATACTAACGCCCTCATCTTAGTTGTTTTTGCTGTGACAATAGCATCAAAGATGAGAATATTAGTCCAAATGTAAATATATTTTACTGTAAAAGTTACATTAACTTTATTTCTTTCAAATGTTGTTGACTATTCAGTGTTAAAAATTCTACTAGCTGAGTGAAACAGTTACAAGTTTAAGTTGGAAATCATAGGAGGCTGCATGAGGGAAAATAAGGAACATTGACATTGTAGATTTGAATATCTCTCTCTTTCAGACTGGTTAACATGAATTACAGTTATGTCATTCAAAAGTGACCCGCCTTCTTAGTTTCAGAGCTTATTCCAGGCAAATTAACTGAAAGGCATTTGTTTAAGAACATTGTTAGAGCACAATTTTTCCAAAGGCTAAGTTACAGAGAAATGTAGCAACTGCATTGCAGCATAAATGCACTTTCTTTGTGCTGTTTAAAAAGTTCAAAGAAAGCGTTGCCTGAAAACAAGATATGGAAACAAAGATTTGTTCACTGACCTGTTCCCAAGATATGTGTGGCGTCTTTTGGTATAAAACCTAAAAAATAAAAACAAAGAACAAAAGTGTAGAATTAATTTGTGAATCTTGAAATTAAACTTTTAATTTAATATTGTCAAGAATATAATTAAGCAATTCACATTATTTGTAATCAGAAAGGAAAAAAAGGAAAAACAGCAATTAAATAAAATTTGGTAAAAGCAAACGAGGAAAACACAAATTGCAAGAAATCACAAGAGGAAAAAAATAGTAATAATAATGATTGATGGTTTCTAAGTTTGTTTAAAAATCTTCTATTTTGAGGAATTTTTCATCACATTTTATTATTATTATCCTTACCTTTGTTTCTTTTATTTTCATAAAAGACTAACTTATTTATTTTCTTATCATTGCCAAATACTGTGAGGCATTTGGGTTAAATGAATGGATCACAATGAAATCAAAACAAATGATGAAAGTGACTCTGAAAAATATGCTTATAAGGAATCAATATTTGTTGAACAAACAAAAGATTTCTTAATATTTCACGATATTTTTCCCCTCTTTATCAGAGTAGTATGAAAGTGAACGACATTATCTGCTGATTTACATGAATATTTATACCTAAGCAAATGAACAATTTATAATAAATGAAAAAATAACTGGTAAAACAGACACTATAATTCAGAACAATGTTATCATTGGTAGCTAGAATTACAAAGAATGAATAAATTAAAATGGGTACAGACAATGCTTGGAAGATAAAGATAAATAAAAGACAATCAAATTTTGGAAAATGAGTCTCAGGAAAGAAGAAGCCAAATTTTAAATTTTAAGATAAAAGACGTTTTCTCTCTGATTTTCTCCAACAAAACTATGCAATGTACAGATTACTTTTTTTGGTTTGCATTCACTCACTAAATCTTAAAATTGTCTGATGAACAAGTCTATTGAAACACTTTTTCTCTTTATAAAAATGTAATTCTTTTACAATATATATATTTTTTTTTAACTAAAATGATGTGATAACCATGTATAGCTTTCTTTAAATCTGTATGCAACATAGAATATAAAAGAAATACTTTCAAATTTTATCTGTTTTTCTTCTTCAGCTTCCTTGCTAGCAGTTTTGAAAGCTGTTCTTCTGGCATTCACTGAAACTCATACATATGGTCGCTGTCAATGTTCATGCATTAAAAATAAATGTTTTTAAGATATTATGAATGATCTATTTTAAATTTATGAATATTATATCTTAAATACAAAACATCCCTTTTTCACAAAACACAAACTTGTAGAAATCCAGAATGTTGCCCGGATGTTTAATTTTTTTCATTTATGAATGAAATATCAATTTGTTTTTTAAAAGACAATACTCAAGGAAAAATTTAAAAACTGTGTCTGACGTTTCAAGTTAAAGAATTGTCTATATGTCACAAATTATTCAAACTAGCATCTGCATCTTTTTTGTTTTCATCTCACCATTTTGACTGGATTCTTCTGTTCTGCTACAATCTTGACACCAAAATAGAATGACCATTATGTATATATGTGTTCTCGAATGCAAGGATATCTAACTGCGACTAACCTCAGGTTATTTATATGGGTGTGTTTGTACAAACTAAAATGTCATCCCAAGCAAACACAGAAGAAAATTTCCCTCTCTCCACCACACACAAATAATCAAACACAAATAGGCATAAATAGATCCACTTTTGAAGAAATAAACCAGTTTGACTGATGATCACAAAAGCGTGAAACCTGGGGTTACAAACTTCTATCTATCCAACTGAATATGTTAGCTCTATCACAGATATTGAGCACTTTTCAATAAGTACCACGCATATATATATATATATATATATGTGTGTGTGTGTGTGTGTGTGCATTCTGGAAACTTATTGATCTAACCCTCTTCCAAAAATATGAATAAATAAGAAACAATGTGAATTTTTTTTAAAAAGCTTTCTTGGCTGGACTAAGAACTTTTCAGCAACTCCTCAAATATATGTAATAGATGATAACACAAAGTTGCCATACTTTTCAAGGTTCTTATAAAAAAGACAGAAACATTATTCCTCTTTTCTACCTTGCTATTTTCATTTGTTTAACAATTATTTCTATTCTTACACTGTCCATTCCTTTAGAAGAATGCAATATAACATTGATATTTACTAAACTGTGATTGTAACAATTATATTATAACTTTGGTCATTGTGCCTTATTCATTGTCACTGAATGGTAGAAATCAAAACCTTTTTTTTTCATCCAATGGGAATCAATAATAGTTTCATGTAACATAGAAACATTATGTTTTTGAGGAATATTGAGATGCTATGTAGGTAACTAAAAAAACATTTATGGATCTGTGAGTACTAAGATGTAATGGTAGAGTCTTTTTTGTGAGAAGGAGAATAATATAAAAAGCATTAACTTTAAATGAGATTTTTTTTAGGTAGTGTATCAATAGAGAGAGGTGACATTTATTTGTGTAAAATATCTGGATACTAATATTACTTAATGTCAGTAATATAAAAAAATATTACTCTTTTCTTTTTTATTTTACAATTTCTTTGAAAGAAACTTCACAAGTGAGTTAATTAAAAAATAGATGCATAAACCAAGAGAATTTAGATTATTTCAGTGATATTGCAGGATCCTCCTCACCATATCAAGCTATTTAAAGACTCCATTTTACACTAACCCCTATATCCCTAAAATTCTAATTTTACCTAGTCTCTTACTGATACTATGAATACTAGACCTTAGCACCCAGTCACATGGTTCTATTGGTTTGAGTTAATCTCATTGATAAGATGAAAAAGCAAAAGAAATTCTTAATATCAACATATACTTGAAACATTTGAAGAATGTATAATGATATTAATATTAGTATTAAGAATAAAAAAAGAAAAAAGTCTGAAAGATATACTGACCAATTCTTTCATTATTATTTCCCATTTTAGTCATGCTTAAGGGGATTCTCCTCAAAATGGAAGGGGATTCTCCTCAAAATGGAAGGAATTTCTTCAATTCATCATATATGGAATGTGACACAAGGTCAGCTTAAAAGGTTAACTGCCAGAGGTCAATTATAAAATCTGACTTCAAATGTCAACTTTGTAATAGCCAAGTTAGGTAATAAAAAAAGTTTTTATGATTTCATTTATGGCTTCAACTGAAGTCTTAAGATTGTTTTCATACTAACAGTATCACTGTGAATAAAATTGCTATTGGTGCCTACAGATGAAAATATATCAAAAAATGACAAGCACAAGATAACTCGTAGTTGGTGTCATAATGAAACTGCTTACCTGAAGTTATCTTGTAGTTGACAGTCAACGTGTTAATTTGTGACCTTTCAAAAGGTGACTTTAGAACATCAATATTTGTTGTAGATATCAGAGAATATCATCTTCATGGATAGAGATATTAAGCTTTGGTATAATTGTAATAATTCAGTTGTGAATTTTAATCAATTCTTCTTAGGCTGAAGAATGCATTGATAAAAATATTTTGAAACAAGATATAATGATAAGTATAAATAACTTGAGGATTAGTGATAAAGACTTGTTTCTGAATTTTAGACAGCAGTTATACCCCATTAGTGACAATATTTTATATAAGTGATTAATTTATTCATTTGTTTTTTACAGCTTATCAACCCTTTGTAGGATATTGTTGAAACATATTTTGTATTATAAGAATAACTTTTATTTTTTTATTTTTTCAAGTGAATATTGCATTAGCTGGGAGGAGAGAATGAATTCATACTTTTCCCATGGTTATTTGTGTGTAAGTGAATGTTAAAAATATGACTGGAATTTGAACAAGTCTTTTCAATTGCTTATCCTCAGACATCATATATGAAAAAAATTCTAAAAATCTGTTTTAATAATAAATATACATATGAAAATGTCAATAGCCAACTAAAATAATTTACATGCCTAAGTATGAGAATTCAGTACAAGGCCTAAGAGCCACTAAAAGTAGAGTCTTATAGAGTGAAAAAAACATTTTACTGGGATATGTAGGAAAGATAATAGTTAACTATAGACTTACCCAGGTTAAGATTGTCGTAATCAGGAAAGCATGCTCTTGAGATTTACTTCCATCACTTTTTAATTTTTTTATTTGCTTTTTAATTGCCAAACTCTTACTATTTTGAACTATTTATGAATATACAGCAAAAAATATTATTTAAAAAAATGCTTTACCAATGCTAAAATTAGAAAGGCAGTAAAAAGGGGCTAATATAAATGCTGTGTTTCAGAACAATAAGGATGAAGATAGTAGTCAATATCAAAGGCAATTTAACCACTAGCCTATTTGGGCCTTTGTGAGTAATTAACAATTCTCAAAAACAGATGATCATTGCATTTAACAAAAATTTTTAAAAAATAGCATGAAGTTTTGGAAGGAGCCATTTTATTAAAAACTGGATATTTGAAGTAGGAGGAGTAATGGTGGAAATAAATAGTAAAAATAAAATATGAATCTGATAAAAAAACTACTAATACACAAAAATAAAACCAAAAATAAGAATTTTCATTTTTCAGCAATTAATTTTGGTGGAAGGACCTTCAGTGATCCTTGCCATTTTCCATTATGGTTTTACAATCCAATTTTATTTTAAAAAAATTACTTTCCTTATATCTCCTTTCCCATGTTTAATTTTTGTCTTCTTGGCTTTCTGTTAAGGTCAACTGACAGAGAATAACAGCTTTTTGTTGTGACTGATAGAGGAGAAAAATAGTTATGGATGAGTGATTTTCTCAAGTGCACACTTATGCATTCTTAAGATTTTGGTTATTGTGTCAAGATATCTTGCAATAGGACAGAGCACAGGGAGGAATACATTCGTGCCTTACTAAAGACATTAGTGAGAAGTAAACATGAGCTGTCATTTTCCTTTAATAGGTTAACAAAACAGGGATTAAGAGAAATAGCTAAAAACTGGAAATTGTGGAGAGCCATGATTGCTCATGGGAGGGGTACTGCACATAGAATAAGTGTTGTAAAACTCTACTTCCTTTTCATGGTTAATTAAGAATAATATTAAAAACTATAGAAAAACAAAACAATCTTTTATATATATTTATCTCATTCTAGAGATTGTCTTTAAATGCATATTGTTTGAGCCAATGACGAGGCTTCTAAACTTAAATCAGTCTATCGTTGTATTTATGAAACAGTTTAACTTTGACAACAATTGTGAGAATGTTTGACCAAATACAAATATTTGCTAGCTTCAAAGTCATATTTTTCCAAAAGTTGTGTATAAATATTGTACAGAGTTCAATGTGTTTGTATTCTGAACAGGAGACTGAACACTAAATGCTAGAAGCTGCAATGAGTAGTAGTGTAAAAATTGCCCTGGAAAAACAGATGTATGTTTTCTGCATACATGCATTTCATATGTCAGTAAATATAGTACTTAAGCTTCAGCAGAATGGAGATGGAGTTTAAAAATCTTCCTGAAATCAAAATATTTCTTATGTAGTACCAGACATAGAGATCCTAGTATCATAACCTTACCAACAGCCAAAATGTAAGTCATAATTGGTTTACATATATATATATATATATATATATATATATATAGGGAAGAGTTTATAATTGTTCCGAGAGAAATGTGTATATATTAAAAAAGAAGAGAGAAACTACAAACGTTTTGGTTGTAATGTGGATTTTTAAAAACATCTATATTATGATTTATTTTCTATAGTTTTGCAACATGTGTTTCAAGTCTTGCGACCTTCTTCAGGCAAAGAGTGGCTATTTCTACATATTATTAAAAAGAATTAATTTTCCTTATGTTTTTCGATGTTAAACATTCTCTTTTTTGAGTAGTAGGGACACAAATGTCTTTCTTATATATATATATATATATATATATATATATATACACACACACACACATATATATATATATATGTATTTATAAGACAGAAACAGTGTGAGTATAGGAATGCTGATTTTATTTAGAATATAAATCTAACCTTACTACTTTACAGCTAAGATAGTTGAGTATTCTCAACTGGTAACAGTAATGATATGCAAAGCAGTGTAATGGATTTTAGCTCAGAATGATGAGAGATATAAGATCCAAGTTTGATTTCCAATTGAGTTTGTTGCATTCACTGACACACAAATACCTTTTGGAAAGGTATAACTCCATCACTTCTCCTCCCAGCTATCAGACAGAACACAGATTGGGTCCTCTAGCCATGATTGGCAACCAGTCTACTGTAGAAACAAATGGCAACCCACCACAGGAAAATCTTCTGACTAGTCAGTCAAGAATTGAAAGAGACATAAATGTCCAAGTGTGTATCCTGTGTAGCACTTAAATGAATACTCATGGTGAAAATAGCCGTTTCTATGCAGAAAACATTTGATGTTCACTGACAGAAAATTTAATGTTAATGGCAGTTGAAATTTACAAAAATAACTTTATTAACCCTTTACCTGGTGTAGACATGTATATATGTTTTTACCAAAAGTGACTCTTTCAGATATGGACTGATAAACATGTCCAAAACATAATGTGCAAAAAACAGCTACAGACATGTTTATACATTGATCTTGATTCTTTTTATGCTCTTCTGAGCTTGAAATGAGTCCAATTGTCAACACATATGTGTCTGGTCAAGATGTTATCTACCACTTGGGTACTTCAAAGTACCTCAGTTTCTCAGTTACGTTATTAAAAAAAAAAATTCTTCTGAAAATGAAACATTTTTACCAAAATAATTGGCAGGGAAGGGGTTGAATCATTTTTTTTTTTTTTTTTTTTTTTACACTTCTCAAGTCCACTAAATGTTATAGCTCTTTCTAATATTTATACGAGTTTCCTTCTAAACATTTTATTTTTTTGGATATTTTGATGCTCTATGGAACTTTATTAATTTCTCCCAAATGTTACATATTTCAGGGAATTAGATCCACTAAATGTTATAAATTTTTCTAATGTTGATGTGAGTTTCCTTCCAAATTTTTTATTTATTAGAGATTACAATGCTCCCAGGAACTTTGCTCATTTCTACCAAATGTATTTTTCAGGGGATTAGATTTCTCAAGTCCACTAAATATTATAGCTCTTTCTAATATTGATGGGAGTTTCTATCCAAATATTTTATTTATTGGAGATTACAATGATCTCCAGAACTTGATTCATTTTTCCCAAATGTTGTATAAAAACAGTTTTTCAGGAAATTAAATTTCTCAAGTCTACTAAATGTTATAGCTCTTTCTAATAGTGATGGGGTGTTTCCTGCCAGTCTTTGTTTTTGGTAAACAATTTGATTATATCATTATTTTTTTTCTAGTTATATATGCTATCCATTTTTGCTATTGGAGGTCTTGAAGTGCTGTGGCATTTGTTTATTGTTAAAGCATGATATGTGATTTGTAGTGCCAGGCTATCAGGTCTTGTGAAGGATCAAATTTTTTATGATTTATAGGTTTTACTCTTCTGAAGTCACTTCAGATCATTGATTAGCATTTGACACTTTTAGAAAAGTGTAATAGATAGAGAAAAACAAGTTAGAATTTCAGATACTGACAATACCCTACTAAATAGTTGAAAAATTGGTTTAGTATATTCTTAAGTTTCTTTCTCTTTGTCCTTGTACCATACTAAACAAAGTTTAGTATGGTACAAGTATCAAATGAAACAATATTTTTAATAATTGATTTACATAGATATATATTAAAAAGAATAAATAAATAAATATATATATATATATATATAGGGAAGAGGTTATAATTGCTCCAACGAGAGAAATGTGTGTATATATTAAAAAGAAGAGAGAAATCATGACATTTTTTGGTTGTAATGTGGATTTTTTTAAAAATATATATATTATGCTTTATTTTCTATAAGTTTGCAACATGTGTTTCAAGTCTTGCAACCTTCTTTAGGCAAAGAGTGGCTATTTTCTACGTATTATTAAAAAGAATTAATTTTCTTTATGTTTTTTGATGTTAAACATTCTCTTTTTTGTGTAGTAGTGACACAAATGTCAATTTTCAATACAGACAGGTCCTTCCCACTTGGAAGATTGGTGCTATATAATCTTCTAACCCTCATTTCTTTATATTTAGTCTTGTGCCATAATCAGTAAATATATAAATCCATCTTTACTGCCATGTTTCAGAAAAGCAATATTATATTTCAACTGACTGCTTCCCTTGCCAATAGGTCGAGGCTAATTTGTCCAACATGATTCCCTGCTTATATTCTCCGCTTCTAAATCACTCATGTATGGAACAGAAAAAGAATAATAAGTGAAAGTACATTAAAAAAACATTACTTGGAACTGAGTGTGCATACAATCATACGATCCAAACCTTGTGAGTTTCAATGAGGCTGAATCAGGGTGTGTATGTAGGGGGTGGGGGGGTATTATGGTACATGCACAGTTTATGATTAATACCAGACAGTGAACATCTGCCCAAGAGTGAAAAAGAGGTATTATCAGAAATGAATACAGCAGAAAGAAATAAAAACTTGATAAATATTTTAAATTGTGTATGTGTGCCTATAAAATGTGTTGTTTTTAATGCTTCTTTCAGATTTTTAGCCCCAAACCCTGAGTAAATTGGAAAGTGATCAAAACTTTTCTGTAATTCTAAGATAAAATCCAGATTCATTTGAACCAATGTCCTCATTTTATTTTCATCTATGCATTCACTCACATCAAGTCACACCTGAATTGCTATAGAAACCTAGATATTTTTTAGATAAGAGTGTGTTGGATGGCTGAGTTATTTCAATATTTCTCACTGGTCAATTTTCAAACTCAATGCCAGGATTCCAAGTGATGATTTTCAAGCTAGACTTCCTATTCTGTTCTCTTCATTTAGCCAAGTACCAGATAAAACTAGCATTAGCAAATACATGGATGAATTCAAGTTTAGGACTAAGACTTTTTCCTTGAGCACTTGACTAAGATCAAGATCTCTAAATAATCTAAAAAAAAAAACAACAGTTTAATAGCACAGGCAGTCTTGTTACAAAAATAAAGAAAATCTGTAGAATTTGATTTAAAATATGAAACTATTTCTGTTACAACAGACTATTATAGATATATAGTGTACTAAAGTATGGTACAAGGCTAAAAAGCAAGGATCAAACTCTCAAAAATGGTAAAAGCCTCTGAAATTAGATATTTACTAAGCCACACTTAATCAGATTTTGAGCCCTAAGTGTGATGAGAATTGAACTCTTTAAAGTAATTGTGGATTATGAAAGTACTTTAACTTGGGTTTATGGATTTGGCTTAAAATGGAAGAGCAACAAATGGGGAAGAAAGAATTTTGGAATTCAGTTTGAAGAATTTGAATTGTAAATTAGTTACCAAGCAATTGTCAAGAGAATATAAAACTGAGAATATTTTTAATGACTACTCGTTACCTGTAACAACATACACATATACATGGATACGTAAATGTGCTGAAAATTTCTCAGCCTGACCAAGAAGTTCAGATTCTAGAAAGTAGATTGGACAAAGAAAATTTAATCACATCTCCTAAATATATATATAAAATATATATATACACATACACACTAATATAAAGAGAATAAATGATAATACACACTTCACAGGGATGTTTGTGAACATAAACAAAAACTAATACTTACATTATTTATATTATTCAAACTGTGCTCTCCTCATCTTCATTGCCATATTCACAATGTTTTGACCATTGTACACTCTGGCCTTCTTAGGGTGACTGGAATGTCAAATCGAACCCTTTATTTCATCCACCAGGGTAGATTGTTCTAGTTCCACATGCCGTGCCTCTTCTGAATGTCTCAGTTATTTCCCTTTAACTCAATTCTTCAAGATTTTGTTCACCATTGCTGTAGCCTAGTACTGAGCTAACAACTCTTTGGGTCTAGTTACTGGATCTAGCCAACATCTTTATCCACTGGGCCATGTGTCCTTGAAGCCATCTGGAAGAGGCATACATATGGAACTAGAAAAATCTACCCCGATGGACAAAATAAAAGGATCGGTTTGAAATTCCTTTCACCTGAAGAAGGCCGAAGTGTACAACAGCTGAAACATTGTGAATATGTCAATGAAGATGAGGATAGATGTCAAAATAATGTAAATAATGTAAGTAATCATAATACTTCATCTCAAAGATACAGACAGAAAAGCTTATACAAATAAAATTATGCATGTCTGATGATTCAATTTTAATTCTCCAGTTCAGTTAAAACTGGTTTTATTCACAAAGTCCAAGTGAAACAAGTCTAATTAGGAAAAAATAATCTGGAATATTGGTTGCATTGCAGACAATAGTTGATAGCATTGCAATGTTTTTAAATTTAAATATGACTGAATATTAAGGCCAACTGTATCCATCACCAAACTTTAATTCCTTATTTAAACACAATTTAATTTAATAGAAATTATAAAATATTTTGTTTTACAATTATGTATTAAACAGTCTATCAAAACAATGGTGCTATCATAAAGATATTATTAAAATAGAAACAGTTATCAGATTGGATATTATTTGAATTTATCTTGTATTAGGATCCATCTTCAATATTTACACCAGGAATGGTTTGGATAACCACAGCATGGTCAGAGAGAGAGAGAAAAAGTTGAAAAACACAGCTTCACAATCTTTACATATCTATATGGGACAAATAGACATTGGCTGTTGGCACCTTAGTAAGAAAACGATTCTTATTGTATGAAATTCACTTGAGTATCCTCATCAATTTGTGATTGAACCTAATTTCATTGAGATATGCTTTCCTACCTTCTTCAGGTGTATTCAAACTAATTTCTTAACACTTATGAGGATTTTCTACGCATAGCTTAAACATTGCACAAAGCCAAAGGTATACAATACACAGTGATGATTGCTATCCACTAACCAGTCACAATTGTTCTTGCAAGATGAGCTTGCTAACCATTACACCATGTTGAAGTGACTTTTTTTTAAGTTAAGCATATGAAATCAAGTAGGTTCATTTAAAAATGAAGTTTCATCTTATTAAATTTCCTCTTCCTTTAGAGTACACTATCAACAATCTCAAGAATATCATGCAAGCAGAGAATCATAGACTTGCAAGCAGAGAATCATAGACTTGCAAGTAGAGAATCATAGACTTAAAGCAAAATGAGTTTGAGCTGAAAAACCAGGGACTAAGACTTTTGGAAATTTTCATGTGTTCAAGTGAGAATAGTAATCAGAAGAATCTTTTTTCATGCCAGTGACTCTCAAAGTCAGATTTCAAGGTTTCCTTAATTCTTTTCTTATTTTGGATTGTCATCTCATCATTTTTGCTCCTTTGCAATATTGGTTTATACTGATGACTTTAATTCCTTCCTCATTCATCTTCTGGCTATACTTCCTCTCTTTAAATCTGAAATTCTTACTCTGGGAGACAAGTGATTCCATTTTGAGAATCACTGTTTTACAGCAATTAAATTTTTTAAAAAGAGTTTGATTTCTTCTGAGTGCTGCTGGGCAATATTACAAGAATACTGAAGATTTGACAGTGCAAGCCTAATTAGAAGAGAAAAAGGAAAAAAAAAAACAGAAAAATGTCTTGATGCAAATATAATGAGCATCAGAGAGTTTATGAATGAAGCCTTAAGCCTTTCAGATGTATGCCAATCAAGCTACACTGAAAATTATACACCTTTGAGAACTTATAATCTTCAAACAATTGGAGAAAATATTTTGGAGTGTAATCTTTGAAAAGGACTGAGTTTACAAACTTTGATTTAACAAAATATTAAATAAAATGTTAACAAAACACCTGAGAAGTATATAGATTGATTCATGAGCAAACTGTATATTTCAGACTCAGTATATTTTCATAAATATCTATTTTGTTACAGAGTATTTTCTGTATGAAAAAAAATATAGAATTTGAGTGCAAAAGCAGGAACTTTAGTTTTGGAAACAATAAAAAAATGTTCATTGTTTGTATTTCTGGGATGTGGAGTCATCATTATTTACAGCATCTACATGCAGACAATTGTCCTCATCTCTTGTGAATTTATTATTTAAATAATGTAAATAATTTCAACTGTTCTGCTGTCCAGTTTTCTTCATGTGTCTATCAATCCACTTAACATTCAGGGAATTTCAAACTGAACTCTTTTAATTTATGGGCATTGGATTGTTCATGATCCAGGTCTAGAGATATATTGTTTTATTTAGAACTGCTCAGGTATTGCTTGCCCTCTTTCATTTAGTCTAAGTCTGTACTGCTCATTCCAGGGATTGAACTCACAATTATGAT
>OZ010585.1:9554454-9601954 GCA_963932145.1 Acanthosepion lycidas | reverse complement strand
TTGGCCATTGTATGCTCCGGCCTTCTTCAGGTGGTTGGAATGTCGAACTGAACACTTCATTTCACTCACTGGGGTAGACTGTTCTTGTTCCACGTGCCATGTTTAATGGATGTCAGTTATCAGTTATCTCCTGTTAATTCCCCTCTCCAAGTTCTCCACTGCCTTAACCAGGTATTGAACTCACACTCTTTGGGTCCTGTCACTGGATCTAACTAATGCCTATAACCACTGTGCCATGTGTCTTTGAAGAAGATGAGGACAATAGTCCGAATAATGTAAATAGTGTACATAATACCACATCTCAGAAATATAGACAGATACTGAGGGGCCAAAACGTTGTAATAAATATAGCGACAAAGATGAGGACAATAGTCCAAATAATGTAAATAATGTACATAATACATCATCCCAGAAATATAGACAGATATTCTCCCATTGTTTTTGTTGTATGAACATTAAACAGATGATCCACCCTTGATTTCTTGACATTTAGAGTCAGATTGAGACCTAAACAACATTTCAAATAGAAGACAAGGGACATCACTCTTTGTGAAAGTTTCAAGAATGTTAGAGCTGTGTTCAGTCATACCTTGTAATACATGGATATTAAATTTGTGATCTCTCAAATGTTGTAATGCCTTTTATTCATATATACTTCCATTTTACAGAATCAGAAACCACATCATCAAAGAACAACAGAGTGATATCAACAGATATTAGGTCTTTCTAAAATGTGTCTTTATACCTCAACAGTGGTTTTCCTACTTTCTGAGAACCATTATGCAATTGGCTGTACATGAATATTTTGGGCTTCTTGCCTATCGCTCGTAGACACCACATGACCATCCCAATATATAATCATGTTATCAATATTTAATATATGTTTTTGTTGGTAGGATTGTGTTAATATGTACATACACAACTGAAATATTTATTATTAAAATAGAAAGTTCAGTTTATTCTGACATGTTGAAGTTTACTATATTCTGAGGATGGAATAAATAATGCTTGAAATATTTAAAATATTTACTATATACTTTTTCTTGACTAATCAAATATTGATTAAATACCAAAATGTCATTACAGAACAACTTAAATGTGTTTTAACAAAGAAATAATATGAGTGTTGCTGAAAAATTCTCAGCCTGGCCAGCTTCCCCAGAATTTGATGAAACTTCCAGATCTTGGTTGTGCCAATAAATTTTCAGTCTTAATATATATATATATATATATATATATATATATATATATATATATATATATATGTATGTATGTGTATATATATATATATATATATATATATATATATATATATATATATATATATATATATTAAGACATTTTTTTTATGTTTAAACATTCTTTTTTCTAGATACAAATATTTAAGTAAATGCTCTGTTTATAATAAACAGTATTAACAACATTTACTGGCCTGAATGTCTGAGAAACTGAACCTGTATTCTATACGGAACCGTCATATAGCCTGACATGCTTTTACTGATTTCTCCACAGAGGAGCATTTTGGCTAGCAAGGTCGATTTTACTGTTTTTAAACAACAATTCTCCATGAATTTCTCTAGTACATTCATATCTGCTCGATGTGTATCCAAATTTAAAGAAATGTAAACAAATGATGTCATGCATTATGAAATGGACAAAGTCCAACAATTATTTTAAGACATTTTTTTTATGTGTGTGTGTGTGTATATATATATATATATATATATACACATACACACACAGAGGAATAAAGACAAAAGGAAAACTTATCTTAGCTGACACATTTTATCCTCAGATAGACTTTATCAAAGCAAATGATTTACCTTGATAAAGTCAATCTGATGATGAAATGTGTTGGCTAAGTCTTCATTCTTTTGTCTTTTTGTCTTTTAACAAATATATTTTAGTTATATCTGAAATTTTACATGAACGCATACACACACACACACACACACATGAACGCATACACACACACACACACATGAACGCATACACACATATGTCACACAGATATATTTTTGAATTACTGAAAGGGCACATTATATATTATTTACATACTCTACAACCATTCACTTCTATAGATGCCTTAAAATACAAACCTTCTAAATCAAATGATGCATACCAATCAGATATATTGAAATAACAATGAAATCATTGATGCATGATGTAAGGTTTCTTCTCTGTTCTTTTGTAGCTAAACATCTTTCCTTTGTTCATTCTTGTGTACATGCACACGCACTCTGCCTGGGTTCAGTTTTCATCATTCAGGATTTAATTGTAGTACAACATGTTCACACTTGATTAGATAAGCACTTAGGTCTTCCATCAAGTTGTGAAGGGGTGTACAAAAGAACCATGTAATGTCTATCCAAATAAATAATAACTGCTTTAATGTATGTGCAAATTTGTAAAGTATAAACTTAGGACAGAATCACATATTTCTAATTCCACAAAGTATAACTAAAATATATACTAAATTTACAATTTGACTGATTTATCACAATTACTATTTTTTTCTGCCTTCTTTTTATGTGATGAGGAAAACCACAGCGCTCCACAGCCTCCTTTTCTTTATAGCACTAAATAATGTTTGTTTCCTTACTATATCTCAAAGGCTCTTTTTTACCAAGCTCATAAGATGGGTTACTTGCCCCAACATGTCCTGTGTGTATCAGATTCACCAAGCCCTCTTTTCTGATTGTAAGTATGTTCCCTTTTTGAACCTATTTTCCTTAAAACTTCCTCATTGCTCACATACTCGATCCATGTTATGACATCTCTGTTGGCCCCAAGTTTGCTTTTTTCATCTGTGAGGATACTGTTTGGTATTCACTGATATACAAGAGGATTGATTTCAATTTGACAAGAAAACTGATCCAAAATTCAAATACCCATCAAAATCTTCTAGTACAATCTCCATAGTTCCTGAGTCAGGTCAAATAAACTTTTTGATGAGGTCATCAATTTTCAGAAGCCATGAGGATTTTGCATTAATGTGTCAAAGAAACACTGTTGACCCTATTTATCATACAAACCTACTACACATTTTAAGTCACAATGATTGACATAAACATAAGCAAATGTCTTCTTTTTTTTTTTTTACCTCCAATCTGCTGACAGAAAAGTAATGATAAATTCTTGTTTCTATCACTTGTGGCTTTATTGCCTTGCTTGGGGTGAAATGATTTAAAAAAAAATGAATATCAATAATGAAATATAGAATAAGAACAGTAAAATAGATAAAGAAAAATTCTCCCATTTTAAAATGTAGTCATAAGATGATAGAATAGAGTATGAAGAGAGACAAGAAAACTATAGTTATCTCTGTTTATATATTGGTATATAGATTTATATTATTTTAACATTTCCAGGATATAAGTGGCATTTATTTGGGTTAAAAAAAGAAGTCAAAAATTATATTCATCATGACAGATATCAAACCTGATATTTTGAAATCTCTAACTCAACCTGTCTCTATCAGCAGAAACAATAATCATTTTGAAGATTTGAGAAGTCTTCTTTTGTTATTTCTGATCTGGAATTGTGCCCACAAGTATTGTATTTCCAAACAGACTAGCTTATCTCAGATACTATTTTAATTTCATTGACCTAAAAAAAACCGTTTTATTGAACCTGAGCAGGGTTTCTTCTTTGTTCAACTTCAGTGCATCACCATCTTAGCCACTAACCACTGCTAAATGATTGCACTGCATCACTCCCTGTTACAGGGGGTAATTATCAAAATTCTTTTCAATAGTTGCCAACATTATTTTTTATCTTGGGTGCTGACAGTTAATACAATGTCTTTTAATGCTTTCATTTTAATGCGTTAGCATTTCTAACCAATTGTGCCTATCTCTCCTTTTTCAGGTTTTAGCCAAACATGATTCTGTCTTTAGCTAAAGTTGTTCTTAAATGTTTTCTTGACATGTTGGCATATTTTGGGATTTCATGGTCTTGAATGCTAAAATATGATTGGAACAATGAATAAGCCGATTTTCTTGTTACATGCAAATATTGGACATTTGCCCAAAGCATAAAAATCTAGAATATATATATATATATATATATATATATATATATGTATGTGTGTGTGTTGTAATTCAGGAAATAGATAGTTTTATTTATTTACAGATGTCTGTAGATAGTAATATAACATAAGAAGATAAGAGAATTATTCCACCAAGAATTGGGAAAAATGACCAAGAATATTTTGGAATAATCATAGCAATGTAGCTATATTTCTTTTGGCCTGCTTGACAGTGGCTAAGTGCCAAAACATATTTAAAAAATATACATTTTGATTGGACACAAAAAAAATCACAAAAGATTTCAAAAGTCCTCCATTTACACTGTATATAAAAAGATTATATTATTTAAAAGAAATATAAACAGAATTTTACACATATGCTGAGTACCTCATGATAGAACAATAGTTAACAAGGTAGTCTCATAAAGCATGACATTAGTTGAGGATTTGAGTGTCCTGAAGATAGTATTCAAGCATAAAATATACTGTCATTACTTCATGTGGAGTTAATATATTAACAGACACTCTATCATTGATATTGAGCACTTTTACCCATAAATATAGCAAAACAAGAGAGAGAGAGATTAAGTGAGATTATCTAAAAATGAAAAATTCATGTATATATAGAAGTAAACAGACGTATAGGCAGTTTTAATATTATGCATCACATATTGAATTTATGAAATAAATTCAAAACAAAATCTAAAAAAAAAAAAAAGAAACCACTCTATATTACTAATTCTAAAAAAAAAAAAAAACTTTGATATCATGGCCATAATTGAAATATGAAATATTTGGCCCTGAAATACTAAGAACAATGTGCATTTTAATTGTAAGAAATAAATAATTAGAATGAATTCTCCAGCAAGGCCCCTTTCAAACAAAACACAACAGAGTAGAAAATCAATAAGAACTCATGAGTTGTAACTAACTCAATTTAGGTTTGTTCTGAAGACTTATAGTAAGATACAAGATGAGTTCAGTTTTATAACAAGAAAGAAATAACCGCATAAAAAAACCCAGCCCCATAAATAAATGAATAAGTACTACAAACAGATCAACATAAGATAATGTTGCTACCACAAAAATAATCAATACCTTGGAGCTGAAAATGATTCAAGTGAGAAAATAGAGTTTACTCAAGTTTCTAATAATGCCAACAACTTTGAGGCTATTTTCCCTTTCATTTAAACATACTTGCTTATTAAAGTGAGTGAAAATAATACACAGTTGTTTGTTAGATGTAGCTTACCAAAAGGATTTTCCCTTTCTTGAGGGATGAAAATTATGAATATAAGAACATGCTGGTCCCTTCACTTAAAATTTACAACATTTACACTGAATAAAACTGGCTTAACATATTTGAGATTTACTGGGTGTAACAGCAAATTTGTCCAAATAGTGTAAAAGCAAAACTGTCCATTTGTTAGATTAAAGTTTGAACTGTTGTATCTTAGAAATGATTAAAGATATCTTACTGGAATTCTCCAAGGTTTTTATAACACTATTGAACTTTGAGCAATAAAAATGTATAATTACTCTCCAAGCTTAACAGAATCATGATGAAAATGATCAGAAATGAAAACCACATGTTCATCATCAATTAGTCATAACTAAGGATCAGAAGCTCATGAAGGATCGAAATAAAGTTCAAATATATATTATTCAAAGATCATTTTCCAACTCATTCAAATTGATCTTTGCCCTCTCTAACCTTCTAAATTCCTGTTCTGGAGTAACAACATGCCTCACATGTTTCATGTATAATTTCATTTTCAAGTCTTTCTGTCACTGCTCCTTGGACTGTCATAGCTAAAACTCATTTATGGATTGAGGTGGATCTTTTCTAATTGCTCTCTTTAGCTCTAAGTTAAAATGATAACCCCTCTTCCTGTTGCGACCTCCTGATCCAATTTTCTTATATACTATTCCCTCTTTTTTTAAACTTATTTACCATTCTCATGATGGTTCTTGAATGGACTTTGGAGATGGAAGCCAGAGTATAAATATTGGTACCATTACTGAAGGTCTGAATGATCTTTTTTCTCTCACCATTGCTCATTTGACACAAAATGATTTTAACCTGTTCTCTTTTTAATGACTGAATAAATCAATGAGTTTTTCAGTTATTCTTATGACAAATAGTGTCAACATACCTATTCTTTATCTTATCTAAAAATCTGGAAAAAAGAAACTCAAATTGTTTAGTAGTTTTTAGATATTTAACATTTTGTGGGATGGACAATTATGCTGTTATATGATCTGGCCAATTTTGCTTTCATTTGTTTTACAGCCTATCAACTTCAAGGTTATTTAATGCCGACAAGATTTTTAGGATAGGTTTGTATAAATAGATGATGAATTAGTATTATTTTTTTTCAAAAATGTAGTGCTGGCAATATTTTTTTTTCCAAAAATTCATTGCTGGTAATAATTTTTTCTTCAAAAATTCATTGCTAGTAATAATTTTTTTTCCAAAAATTCATTGCTGGTAATATTTTTTTCTTCAAAAATTCATTGCTGATAATTTTTTTTCCAAAAATTCATTGCTGGTAATAATTTTTTTTCCAAAAATTCATTGCTGGTAATAATTTTTTCTTCAAAAATTCATTGCTGGTAATAATTTTTTTACAAAAATGTATTGCTGGTATTAAAACCCATTTTTACACTTTCATATGTTTTGACCCCATGTTAGGGGGTTAACTATTTGCCCATAACTGGGACCCTAACAGGTGCTACCACCCCAGGTGAGGGTGGACCTGGGAACACCTGCAATTAAGAGGTGGTTCCATGCTCCTCAAAACAACCTGATCAGAGGCCTTGCTGTTGGATGCATTTTATTGTCATACGTGGACAATTTTACACCTGGTAAATACTGTCTGAATTTCAGAGAGTAAGTATTTTAATTATTCCATGAACCTTTAAATCATTTGTAATTACCTTCTGTTTAATCACTTTTAACATAACTTTGCATTCTTTTTGGCCCTGCCATTGTGAATTCTTTGATATTTTCATATCAATGAAAGGTTAATTATTTGATAACAATAGATCCTTTTCTTCTATAACTGTATTCTCCTGTCAAAATATTAGCAACGACTGAAACTTTACAACCCTGTCCTCTGATTTGTTAACCCTTTAAACTCAAAGGTGACCAAATGTGCCTGCAAGTTTCACATGCTTACAGTCCAGAGGTACCTAAATGTGCCCACAATTTGGTAGCTGTATTTCATTGTTAACATCCAACAAATCTATAACTTTCCAAATCAATTTACTTTGCTATAAAATCAACTTGTAACACTTGATTTTCAACAGTTTTTGAAATTTAATTGCACTAACATCAGATATTCAGGTTTTTCAACAATTTGGTCATAAATCCTGGGATTTAACCATTAATATCTTTTAAGGGCTGATAGGATTAAACTGTTTTCATTTTTTATTGAGGAGATAAAAAAAAAAGAAAATATAAAGTAATCTCACTGCAATCTATATTTCAAGAAATCAAAAAATAAATCAGCTGAAACATTATGCCACAAAAAAACATGAAAATAACAGAATAATAGTAAGATTTTGTGAATCCACTTCTGACCAGTAATTCCTGCTTGCAGTGTGTAAGCTTATGTGATCAGATATTTCTAGTACATATTATTACATATGCTTATTGAGTTGAAATGTAAACATATATGTCATCATATATGATCACACATTTGTTTGTGTATGTAATACACGTATGCAATATTGCCATCACTTAATAAGAAATGTTTTCTTTATCATCTTCAGTCATTTGCATAGCAAACCTTTTTGTGTTAACTACAAAATGCCTGTCGTAACCTGTTGGAACACTAATCTTAACACAAATGAAAATCTTCATTTCAGCATTACAACCTATACGACAAAAACAGCCCTTAATTTTGTCTGACACCACATACCCACTTCTTGAATACTATCTAAAAAATAGCAGGGTCATAAAACTTCTGTTCTGACTAATCAGAAAAAACGCTCACATGGTTTTCAAAGCTGCCGTTTCTGAGAAACTGACTCCCTGTAAATTCACTATTTCACCCACGGAGGAAGATTCGACGAGGCATGCATTAGTGATGAACTCCACAGCAGGCAAACTTATCCAGGCCACCAGTAGCTACTCTAAGGCACTTTGGACAGTGAAGCAACCAGTGGCAGCAGCAGAGACTAACTCTTGACTACTACAATGTGATCATTTTGTAGACTATTTCTCCCACTAGGCTATCTCACTTGGTAAATACTGAAATATTGTTTTTATTATGAAATGATTATGTCGCTATTCCGTTGACCAATTCTGTTGGTGGTAAATATTTTAATATTGCTTTTCTATTTCCATTGTGGTCTTATTTTCATCTGATTTATTGTACCAGCTTAATCTGTCGTTAAAAATATCTCATTTGTGTTAATTTGCATGTGAATTGATTCATGCCGACTGTCTTTTTTCTGTTATTAAATCTGCTTGTCATTTTTATATATTCCTAATTTATTTTGGGCATCTTGTTTTTTCTTTTATTTCTTTTGATCAAATTAATCTGATGAAGAAAATCCTTCTAATCCCAACTTAGATTAGCGTCCTGGGTAAGACATTAAACTACATCTGCATCCTGTGTAAGACGTTAAACTACATCCAGCAGCAAGGACACTGATCAGAAGGTTTTGAGGAGTGTGGAACCACCTCTTAATTGCTGGTGTTCACAGGTCCACCCTGACCTGGGGTGGTAGCACCTGTTAGGGTCCCAGCTATAGGCAAATAGTTAACTATTACCAGCAATACTTTTTTGAAAAAAATTATTACCAGCAATACAATTTTGAAGGAAATATATTACCAGAAACAGATTTTTGATAAAACAAAATATTACCAGCAATAAAAATTTTTGTCAGCATTAAATAACCCAATGAGGTTGATATGTGATAAATCAAAATAAACCAAACCAATCTAAACCAAAGAATACATTCTCTATTTATAGGAATCTATCCTAAAATGTTGTCGGCAGTAAATAACCCATTGAGGTTTATATATCGTAAAACAAAATAAACCAAACCAAACCCTACTTAGATTAGAGATTTTTGCCATATTTCAAATTTAATTTTTAGTGGTTGGTTTCTCCTTTAGATGTATTATCCTACCTATATAAGGTATTATGTCTACATTTTTCTGGTTGTATTTTTCTCATATGGAGAAAAGTTTTGCTGCAAAAAAAAAAAAAAAAATAACTACCCTAAGCTTTTATTGACTAAAACATTGGATTCTTTGAATCATAACAATCAGAAGTTTTTTAATTATTAAAAGTCATGAGAGTCTAGTGATTAAATAGAAATTATTGCTATTTGTTTACTTTTGCTATAAACCAAAAAGAAGTTAGTTTCTTTCTGAGAAAGGGGAGAATAAATACAAAGAAATAAGTTTCAAAAGTCCCGAAGAAAAAAATGTCCCATTCTCCAACTACCCACATAATCATGAAAAATTCAGTTTTCAAATATCTATCTAGACTGTTCTGTCAACTATGATATTTCTGTTCCTTAGAAATGCCAAAGAAAACAAAATATTATGGAAAGAGTATGGACAGTTAAAATCGAAAATGCATCCAGAAATCCTTGCATTGGTTATTAGTTTAAAAGTCAATATTCTTGTCACTGAAAGTCACCAACACAGAGAAGATGATGAACACAAAAGCAGTGTTTTCTTTTTTCATCAAAAGAAAACAGAGTAAAAGAAATAACAAAATAGAAATGATAACAATAGTGTGCAAATTTCCAATTTCTCTCTAGCATACAGAAGAATAGATTTGACTGAGCGATAGGAACTTAAAATTCATGGACAGCTGACATGTGCCATTAAGCAGTCAAGATGGGAGCAAGTCCCACTTGTGTTTTTTTTTTTTTTCCATTCCTTGTCAGAACTAGTGAATGAATAATTCGGAAAGGGAAAATGGTTGAATGATCAGATGAAAAAAAATATAAAACCAATGTGTACTTGGGACAGACTTACGGAAGAACTCTATTAACAAGAACACAAGTCTTATTCTAGAGGTACTCATAAGGTGGTTTCAAAGTTGTCTTGGTGATTTAATAACCAGTAAATAAAAATTGGTAGAATATTCACTTTTAATCTAATAGTTTTTAATGCTTTACCATAGTTATTTGAAATTTTCTCAAACTCAACAATGAATTTGTGGTTTGGTTTGTGAACAGATCTCAAAGAAAGAAATATAAATCAATTCAGTTACTACTTTTTCAGTATCTGTCAGTATTTCTGAGATGAGGTATTATGTACACTATTTACATTATTCAGACTATTGTCCTCATCTTTGTTGCCATATTTATTACAACGTTTTGGCTGTTGTACGCTCCAAGCTTCTTCAGGTGGTTGGAATGTCGAACTGAACCCTTTATTTCACTCACTGGGGTAGACTGTTCTAGTTCCACGTGCCATGATCAGTTATCAGTTATCAACTGTTAATTCCCCTCTCCAAGTTCTCCACTGCCTTAACCAAGGACACATGGCACAGTGGATAAAGGCGTTGGTTAGATCCAGTGACAGGACCCAAAGAGTGTGAGTTCAATACCCGGTTAAGGCAGTGGAGAACTTGGAGAGGGGAATTAACAGGAGATAACTCAATAAGGGTTCAGTTCGACATTCAAACTACCTGAAGAAGGCTGGGGCATACAACGGCCGAAATGTTGGGATAAACATGGCGACAAAGATGAAGACAATAGTCCGAATAATGTAAATAGTGTACTACTTTTTCATTAATGTTAAGAGAGTACTTGAAATTGGATTTAGCAACAGGAAGAATTGACATCATGCCTTTCTAAAGAACTTTTATTTGCTGAGTAGTTACTAGTCTTGAAAATGAAGACAGCAGTTTGTATCTAATTATAAAGGATAAGAGATTGAGCAAAACATTTTTATAACGTAAAAAATAAGGAAGGTATTAATTTGATTGGTACATTAAATGAACTAAAGGAAAATGATTACCATAAAGATATATTATTTGCGTAACAACTGACCATTAGATATAGTTGCCTCCCTTTGGTTCAATTTGATTGGTTAAAACCAACTCATCTTGCTAGAAATTGTTCTGATCATTCTGCACTTATACAGCATGACCAAATTGTAATGGTAAATTGTCCCACATTTTTTACCAGAACATTTATGACTGTGATCAAACTGTTTTGTGTCCTGTATGTGCTCCATATAACACTTTTTATAAAACCTTAACAGATGAGAAAAAACCTTTATGCGTATTAATAAGGTGTTTATTGAATTGGAGTATTGATAAATCTCTCCAAGCCAGGAGTGTCAAGGGACTTCTGATTAGTCAGTACATGTAAGGCTTCTATAGAAATGGCCCTTGTAATAATATCAATTATTCCATGTATGTATTGTTGACATAAACCTAATGGGAGAAACTCTTAGAAATGCTTATATATTTGATGGCTGTTATGGCAATTCTTTTATTTACAAGTGTATGAACGTAGCAACTCTAAAAGGTTTCCCATGTATAATAGGTTTATTTTAGTTATTTATGTTGGGATTTATAAATAAAGTTGCAAAAAGCTAATTAAGCACAAAAGGTACTTCAATCTAGACTCCCATTTCCCACCCTATCTTTATTTAATGAGCACTGAGTGATTTTCTAAGTCCTTTTTGCTAATTATGTGTCCTAGAGATTTCAACTATTTCTTTCTGATGCTAAGCATAAGTCGCCTTTTTGTTTCAGTTTTCTGTAAAACTTAGTTGTTGGTTGCATTTTCAGTCCATGGTATTCTCAGCATTCTTCTATAGAACCATATTTCTGTTGCCTCAAGTCTCTTCTTCATCTGCAAGGAGATTGTCCAGTAGTCACTGCTATATAGGAAGACTGATATTAGATATCTGTTCATTACTCTTTTGTTAATACTTTGCTTAGATTTAGAATGCACCTTTGGATTTCAGAGTTACATTTTCTGTCACCTGTTAAAACACTTCCTAGATATTAGGTTGGTGCAAAAATAATGTCGGTTTATGACATATTTTTAACGTCAAAAACCGACATTATTTTTGCACCGACCTAATATCTAAATTTCTGTACTTGCTTGATTTTAACATCTCCATTTCATAATTCACATTTTGAGCTGTCCATTTTGCTAACAACCATATATTCTTCCATTAATGATCTTAATACTGACTTTTCAATTTATAAAATTGTGGTTATAAAGAAAAGAAAAGACTGTCAACAAACGTCTGCAATAGATTTCTTCTGTCTCTCGACCGCAACACTTGTAGCCGAATCATAGTTCAAACAATAGCCCGTCGTAACAGTCCAACAAGCAGCAGAGAAAGGACAAAATGGGGTCACACGTCCAACCTTCACTTTTCACCAGAAAAAAACGCGTGTTCATCTCCCAAGCTCAGAAAATCTCCTGCCTTTATAAATGAAGAACAACGGCTTTTGTTCACCGAGAGATCTTTCTGATTGGTCACACCATTCAGGGGAGGGAAAAACATTAGCATAGATTCTAGTCCTTAAAGTAGATTTTCTTTTGCTAACTACTTTTTGGTAATTTTTCTTTGGCAGATCACACATAAAACACAAACTCTTTTTCGAGGTAGCTGATTATCTCTTTCACTACAAAAATATTTTAACCTTGGAAGTGTTGTCCTCTGGTGACATATTGGGTGATTTTTACTTTTCATTAAAAAAAATTTTTAAAAGTTGTTATCCAAGAAGGCCAAGAATTTAGCATATATATATATATGTGTGTGTGTGTGTGTGTGTGTGTGTCTGTAAAAACTATGAATCAAGCATTATTGGAGAAATTAATAAAAATTAACAAATAATAAATAAAAAAAAAGGACTGAAATAAAATAATAATGTCATCGTTCTCTAAAGTTTGACTGCTAAATGAATCTTAGAAACCTGCTTTGGTTGGGAGCAAAAATGCCACTTATACTCATTGTTATTATTTTCAATATTGAAAGACAGACTTTCAAGTAACATTAACCCACAAGCAACTCATAAGAATTAATCTTCTTTGTGAGAAAAAGACTTGTAGTATTTTCTGTCAGGAAAATGGATATTGGTACAAGCAAAGAAGGATTCTTATGCTAGCCAACAAGCCATTGTATGACAATATGTAACTTGAAAGTGACAGATATAAATCTAATACACTATGATCAGATTCTTCGACATTTGGCAGTGCTGTTAAATGGACTTGTTGGCTGTGAGAGCTGACAACACACTTAAAGAAAATGGAGATGTCACAGCAAATAATTTCAAGGTGATGTCTACAGAGAGGTAGCAAAAAGTAAAGATTAAACCTCCTTCCCACCTCACAAATATATGAAGGAAAGAAATTGAAAAATGAAGAAAAAAAAAAAAGAAAACTGACAGAAAAAAAAAAAAGAGAGAGAAAGAAATTCCAGTTGACTGAACCACTAAAAATACAATTTTTTCTATGACATGTTTCTATTTGATCTGTACAACTAATGCAAAGATGGACACCTCACCTTTGGGAAATTTCTTCCTGTGATTTATGTTTTTGTGACTACAGGATCCCAGTTATGACTATTTTCCCCCCTTTTTGTCAAAGGCATCACTATTGTATTGGAAACGCAAGATTTGGGAAGGTCATGGCAGCTTTTAAAAGCTTTCTAAAAGTTTTGGATGTAAGCCACACTGTACTCATGAGAAGGACACAGAGTGTGAAACATGTCATATTAGTTAGAAAAGTACTATTTCTTTTTGTATGTTTATTACTCTAAACCAAAAATGGCACAAGGCTATATTCTTCGAGGACAACTCCTCACACTGAAAAGCTTAAAAGCGTCTTGTACAATACTAGAAGAGAAATTAGTAAAGATCAAATTCAATAGCTTGCAAGATCAGTATACTGGAATCACTGTTCAATCACAAATGTTCATCACATTTTTTTTAATCCTTTCACCCCAAGCAAGGTGGTAAAGCCACTAAGATGCAAGGGATTACTGGGAGCAAAACAAACTGAATGGGGAAAATAGAGAGAGATAATGATGATTTAAATTTTTGAAGCACGTAGCTGACAGGAAGCTGCAAGAGAGTTCCACAAGGCAGACATGCAAGAGAAGAAACTGTTACTATAAAACTTAAAATCACATCCAGCCATCTCCACAATAAAATTATGGAACCTAGCTGCCAATCAAGTACTGACTTTAAATTCATGAAATCAAAGTAACTAAGAAGAAAGCTCATTAGAACGATTACTGTGAAAATATTTATAGAAAAGGCACAGGAAAGCTATGTTATGGTGACTGGAAAGAGACTGAAACAGATTTAGCCATTGATTTAATATAACCATTCCACCAGAAACTATGAGACCAACAAGGTGCAGTGAGTTGCTCTCCTGGAGGTTAGCATCAGCTATGAAGATAGAAAACAAAAAAAGCTCTTTAAGATAGCTCTATAGATAGAAATTTCATTTCAGAGGCATTTAAAGCCTTGAACACCTTTACCTTCATTGAGTCTGTATAGAAGAAAAAAAAGAGAAAAAAATATTTAATTAAATACTTAGGTTACAAATACTTATGACTACATATATTTCAAGGGTTTTTGAATAGTTCATTCCAGTGCTCCTGCTATTTACCTCAAGCTCCTCACTAAGATCAAAAGAAGAATTAGCAATATTATTGGTCCTGATCTGGTGGCTTAGCTTCATTCACTTTCCCACTGCTATAAATACTTTTATGGTAATTTTTCAGATGAGCTCTTCAGTTGTTTTATTCCCCTCCCCCCACAGAAAACGAATTGTAAATATGGGGACTAGTTAGTATTTTCATAGAGACAAAGAGGTATTATGGTGGTTGTAGTAAGAAATGTACGTATGAATGTGTTGTTTTGGTGTAAGGAATATTGTTTTGTACGATTGGGTCAGTGTTTGCGGCTAGCTAAGTTAGAGTTAAGACAGAAGAAGACCGTCCTTTCCCCAACCCCCTTTTTTCGGCCTTGTGCCACATTTCTGTAGATAACAGAATAAATATCACTCTTCAGTATGGTACCTAGACTTTTTGAATTTAATCACAGTACTAGACTAGCATCAAGATCCCATCAATTTACAGTTGAGTTGGCAAGATGTAAGTGTAAGTTCTATTCTAACTGTTTCTTTTGTCACACTTCTTGCTTGTGGAACTCTCTTCAAGATCCATGCTTCTCAGACAACTTTAATCTAAAAAAATTTAAATGCAATATCAATCGCTATCCACTGTCCTCCTGATTACTATTTTTTTTCTTTTCATTAGTAATGTTTCTGTTTCTAATTCTTCCACATGCAGTAACCCCTTGTGTCTTAGTGGTTTTACTGCCTTACTTGTGGAACTCCCTTTCGGCTCCATGCTTTCCAGCCAACTTTAATCTTCAGATATTTGAATGCAATATCAATCACTATCCACTGTCCTCCTGATTACTCTTTTTTTTTCTTGTAATATTTCTGTTTCTAATTTTTCCACACCTTGTGTCTTAGTGGCTTTACTGCCTTGCTTGGTGTGAACTTGATTAAAAAAATTATTTGAAAACTAAAAATCTGACAATGAAAAACACTAATATATTTTTTAAATACAATGCAAATAATGTAATATACTTAAAACAAAACAAAAGAATTAAGATAACCAGAGTGACAAAAATAAATAAATAAATGAATAAAGGAAAAAATAACAGAGAAGCATACCCCATAAGTATGTAAATTATGTAAATTTAATAATAATAATAATAATCAGTAGTAAATAATGAATAAATAAAAAATATGCTAAAGTAATTAATAATAAATAAAAGTGTAAATCTCAAACCTGTAAGTTAAACAGAATGAATAAAATCATGAAAATTAAACCTAGATAATTATAACTAATAACCAGATGCAATAACTATAAAATAACTGTAATTAGTTCTAATCAATAGCTCTTAGAATAATTTCAAATAACTGTTCCTGTCTATCTAATTGCCATTTGAATAACACAATAAACTAGAAATAACTGACTTTACTACCCATAATGCCCCAATGACTAACTAATATATATAAATTAGTGAGATATTATCCAACCCACATTGCATGAGGATTACTTTCAAAGTGGTTCCCAAACTTTTTTTGCGGGCAGCATTTTGGGAATTAAAATTTGCGAACACCTCACCAAATTTTATGTGATAAAAAGTACATTTAGAAATAAAAAATGGAGAAAACATTAAAAAGAGATAGACATGGATTCAAAGTTATTATTGATAACTCTCTCCTCCAATTTGCAGACCCTAGTTACTATATTCTTAATACTTGATATAATGTAAAAATATCACAATGATAAAATCAGTCAATAACTATTTATACTGGGACTCATGCATACAATTACAAACGATCCATAATAATATTTTAAATTTTGAAATCATATTTATGACATATAAACTGTTTCTAAATTTTTAACTGTCTTTCAATCATTCCCGCTCAGCTATTATCCTCTTCCGCTGAACTTATGATGCATGCTGCACTGTATTAACTAAACACCTAACATTACTGCCTGTTTAAATTTATAAGATCTTTTTATTAAAATAGTTTTTCAGGAAATTAGTCTCTCACTAATTCTTATCACTCTTTCAAATACTGATGGCAGTTTCCTTCCAAACCTTTTGCTTAAGATAGTGTGAAAAGTTAACAGCTTGATTATATTACTATTTTCTCTTTAAGTTTATATGTACTACCCATTTTTGTTATTGCTTCTGTTGACAGTGTTCAAGCAAAGATGTATTTTTTATTTTCTAAAACTCTTGGTAATTCTGTATTGCCAATCTAGAAGGACTAATGAAAGATCTTCTTAAAAGTGTTTGCTGAAGTACTTGATCTGCTTTTCAAAATCTGACTAAATGATCCATCAAGTTTTTGTGGGCAAGATCTTCTTGGTTAGGCCAAGAATTTTTCAGCTGTTGTGTGTATGTATATATGACTCTTTTACTTATAGTATGCGAGCAAAAGTACTTTCCTTAGTTAGTCGACTAAAATAACTACTGCAAAAATTGCCCAGTGTTGTCTCATCTGTGCAGCAGAATCTAAATCCATAGCAGGACTAAAAAGCACCATCTGCACTGCCTATATTTGAGAATTTGTGAAGCAATGTCATTACTTGAAAGTGAGTCACAGCCATCATATATAATTGATATTATTTTTTGTTGATCGTATTTTCAATGTGATCATGTTCATTTAACAAACCTTTGGAGGTCATCAGTTCAGTTGTTGAATTATTTCTGTAAAGATCATAATAAGTTGAGAACTTTCAGTACATCTCCTAAATACCGTTGAGTTTGAATTGGAAACTTCTTTTTTTTATGCTTGAAAAAATGCTTGCCAAATCAGATGATAAAGTACATGAACTTTTAAAAAAAATGGAGAAACATTTTATCAACAAAACAATGACCTGTAGACAATTGATTGACAATACACTTGAACTGATTTTAGAATCTCCCAAAATGAATGACCTTGAAAAGAAAGTAACTTCTTTTGGACAACAGACCAATATAGATTTTGATTATATGTTAGATTTTCATTCTTATATATATCTATATTAGGAAAATTAATCACCAAGTGGAAAATGTGACATGCTTCATCCTTTAGGACTTCACTTCACTTTAAACCTTTGAATATTATTTTTTGTAATATGTATTTGACTATATAGTTTATCCAATTTCATTTTGGTTTTTTCTTTTTCTTTATATTTTTATTGCACTTGTTATCCTGCACTGTGATAACAGATCTTCCTAGGATGATGAAATGTTGTAAGAACCTGGATGAAAATTTACTGTGGATCAACTGTGAATTTATTAAAGCCTTTTCTTGGCAAATTATTTTATCTTTTAATTAAAGTAGAATCTTTTAAATCAAAGTTATAATATGACTAATGCGTTAGTTGGGCACCATAATGAGTCCTACAAAAAAGTTTTAAATTTCACTGCACCCTCTCCTTTGTACACATATGTAGTTACAATAATCTAAACATCACTATAGTCCAATGAAGAACTCAAAGTACAAAAGGTGTTACACAAAACAATTTTTAACTTAATTTTCACACACACACACACATATATATATATTTTTTTTAAAGCATTTCACCCCAAGCAAGGCGGGAGCCACTAGGACACAAGGGGTTACAGAAAATTTAGAGCACGATCAGATAGGAGTGATAGAAGAAAAGATGAGGGTAGTGGATAGATCAAGGAAACTATATATATATATATATAGATATATATAGATATATATGTATAATTTCCTGTTCCTCAACTTTCTATAAATTCAAGCTTCATGCAATGCCAGGCTGAAATGAAACTTGAAATCCTGGAATGGTAAAAAACTAGAAATTTGTTAAATATTTAAACTTCTGCATGAGTAAGTTTGTGATTTGAACTTGTCATTGTCATATTATTTTCGTTGTGTATATATATATATATATATATATATATATATATATATACACACACACACATTTCATTTTTCTTTTGTTCTTGTAATTTCCTTCTTTTCTGGACATAAATTATGTAGAAATTGTCTTAACATTCTGCATGTCCAAGTGCTTTCGGCTATATTGTTTGACATTATTAAGGATGATTTTAGTTTTACTTTTAACTGAATGTATAGACTGTTTTATGTATGCATGTAAAGTTATAGGAATGTTTTATTTTCCAAACATGGTCAGCACATGAAAATTATAAGAACACAAGAAAAATGACATTAAAAATCAGTTGTTTTTAATGAAACTTGCATAAAAGAGGGATGGCTTTCCATATATATTATATATATATATATATTAGGTTGGTGCAAAAATAATATCGTTTTTTGACATATTTTTTAACGTCAAAAAACGATATTATTTTTGCACCAACCTAATATATATGTATGTATAAAAGTGGGATGGCCTCCCATATATATATATATATATATATATGAGGTCTATTTGGAAATTATCCAATATCTACCTATTTATAATCAATGAGTAAATGGGAAAATCAGCTACCTTGTCATATTCTCCTTAATCTTGATCATAGAATTTCAATGGCAATCTTTTGATTTTTGAAAATGTACAGTGCTGTAGGACTAACGGATCTGGGCAATGTGATATTTTGCCGAAAATTTCTGCACCAAATATGAATAATCTGCTTACTCATCTTTGCAAATATAAAACACATGACAAAAGCACATTTGTTGGCCTCTTCCTGCCAAATGAGTAACCCTATGGAAGAGTATATGTTCATGCATGTGTAGTAAGATCACACCTGATTGAATATCTAGTTACCTCAAGGACATGGAACTTATTCTTCAGATATTCAAAATGGCCATATATATTCCAGAGAGAATTTGTATTTATTCTGTCTATTTAATACACATGTGCATATAAATGCTGTGTGTGGATGTGTGGTTAGAATCAGCTGAATTTATATATAAAATGATATATTCCTATCTGTATGTATCTTATCCTAATATTGGCTAGAGTGATATTTCAAATTGCTAGAGAAAGAGATAGCAAAAGGATTATACAATCATATAGACATACATGTGTGTGTGTGTGTGTAGTTATATATGTCTTATCATAACATATAGGATAAAGTGTTATTTAAAATTGCAAGCCATTCAGATTCTTGAGATAGTTGTCTTGACAGCATTCCAAATCTTTTAACCTTTCTGATCAAATCACACATAAAGTTCTCAATTGAGTAGATGAGCTGTCTTAGATAAACTGTAAAGTGGGTATCTTTCTTTCTCATTAAAATGTCCCCAAAATCACCACTTGGCAAGTGAAAACCTGCATTGCTTTCGCCCCTGGACATGAGAAATGAAACAAGAGCAGAGTCATAAAGCATTGATTTTTGATTGGCATCTTATCACTATAGAAACACATTTGTTTTCATGTATTTAGATCAAGATGGACCGCATGAGGCTTAGTTTTATGACTGGCATTCCACTTTCAAAATGACATAAAAGACAAGAAATGTTTTGACCCTCAAAACTCTTACTAACTTATGGATACAATTTTGGAAAGTAACTGGAATAGTTGTTTTAACATGCTAAATACACGTTGCCAGAATTTTCAAACTTAATATATTAACCTTCTTTAATGTATTTCTGAGAGAAAAACTTGTTTTTCTAATTTAAATAAAAAACATAAATAATATATATTTTGTAATTTTTAGGTATAGATTTTTTCCATATATGTTTGTGGATTCAAAAAAAATTAGAATAGAATTAGTAGTGCCTCTTTTAAAAATCAATATTGTTTAAACATATAACCTGAAAATTTCCTATTGATGCCAAGAAATGAATAATTATATATATATTTATATAATGCCAAAGCAGTCACTCCAACCAATTTAAACAAAAAGATCATTTTAAAATGAAAGTACAGAATTAAATTTTGAGTAGATATGGTGCATCAACAATATCTACCTGAAGAAAGAAACTTTAAAAACAAATTGGCAAAATATATATTTATAAAATCAAGAAAACTAAATTTTATTATTCTGAATATTTAATAGTATAATTTTCATAATGTTCAAATATAATTATCATTTTCACTATTTTTTTCTTTTTCATGGGAAAGGGAGAGACAGGTCTCATTCTCATGCTTATAAAATCTCATCCTCTTGTTTCAGTTGAAGTAATTTTTGGGCTTCTTGTTGCACGGCTTCAAATTTCAGTTCTAAATTTATTCGGTCTTAATTTCTTATCTTTGATTGCTGTCAGCGAACAGAAATGTGATTCTTCCCCGCCTTCTCAAAACCAAGAGAAAAAAAAAACAAAACAAATAAAAAAGACAAAATAAAACCAAAAAATGCACGTCTAAATTACGTGTTGCTTTTCCTTGCAAGAGAAGATGAAGAAGTAACACATTTCAAAGCTGCAGGCAATGTTGAAAAGAAAAAATATACATAGATTAATTATGCATACAATCACACACACTATATTATATATATATATATATATATATATATATATATATATATATATATATATTATATATATACATATATATATATACACACACACACATATGTATGCATGTATGCATACATGTATATGCAAAGCAAAAGTGTATACATTATATACACATACACACAGACATTAAAATACATTATACTTTCATTTACTTACAAATACACTTTCAGATATTTGTTAATGTTCATATGAAAAGATACTAAAACATATACTAGTATACATAAACTTACAAGCTCACACTCAGATAGAGATAAAGAGTGAATGATAATTCTCAACAAATATATATATATATATATATATATATATAGTTATCAATACATAACAATTTAGACAATCCCACATAACATAGGGTGGTAAAAAAGACAAATGGACTAAGTCACAAAAAGAGAAAAAAATAATTTCTTCACCTTTTACAAAGATTCTAACTATTTAAACGAAATACTTTCCAGAGTAGTATCTGTTGTCATTCAAGACCATAACATAAGATTTACATTCAAATTTAAAAAAAAAAAGGAAAGAATGGTCAATACTGATCAGAAGGCTTTTTGTCTGTTTTTTTATGCCCTCTGTTTATCCTTGTGTTATCTGATTCTGTCATCCATTCACTAAAACTTGTCAAGTAGGTTACTTGCTCTTCTGCCCAGCTTCTCTTTAATTTGTACCCTGAGTGTTATGGTCTCCTAGCATTCTTTCCTCTTTTTGTTTCCCCAAAAGTTTCAGCTGTCTTACTGACTGTTGACAGTAATTTTTTGTAGGTTTTAATCACCATAATATAGTCTTGCTTCTCACATACACTGTAACATTTTCCAATCTCTTATTAGCTTGTACAGTTTCTGAAAGTCTTCTTTCCTTATCCTATGTACCTTCAGTTTTACATTTTCTATCATTACCCTGATATTTAAAAGTCTGTACCTGTTTGATTTTTATTTCTTTGATATTATAACTCATAGCCTATGTTAATCTTTTTGCTGACAAACATGCATTCCATCTTAGAATTAAGCATTAGGCCATTCTTCATCTGTCTATATTTCTGAGATGAGGTATTTTAACTATCTTATACTATTTAAATTGTTCAGATTGTTGTCTTCATCTTTATTGTCATATTCACAGCATTTTGGTTGTTTGTACACTCTGGACTTCTTCAGGACACATAACTCAGTGCATAAAGTGTTGGTTGTCGTAAAATCCAGTGACTTGACCCAAAGAATTATGACTTCAATACTTGGCCATAGCAGAGGTGAACAAAAATTTGGAGAGTTGAGTTACTAAAAGGGAAATAACTGAAACTGTCCTCAAGTACACATGGCACAGTGGATAAAGGCGTTAGTTAGATCCAGTGACAGGACCCAAAGAGTGTGAGTTCAATACCCGGTTAAGGAAGTGGAGAACTTGGAGAGGGGAATTAACAGGAGATAACTGATAACTGACATCCATTAGACATGGAACGTGGAATTAGAACAGTCTACCGCAGTGAGTAAAATAAAAGGTTCAGTTTGACATTCCAACCACCTGAAGAAGGCTGGAGCATACAGCGGCCAAAACATTGTGATAAACATGGCGACAAAGATGAGGACAATAGTCCGAATAATGTAAATAGTGTACATAATACCTCATCTCAGAAATATAGACAGATACTGAAAGGCCGAAACGTTGTAATAAATATAGTGACAAAGATGAGGACAATAGTTCAAATAATGTAAATAGTGTACATAATACCTCCATTCAGAAATATAGACAGATACTGAATAGCCAAAATATTGTGAATATGACAATAAAGATGAGACCATCAGTTCAAACAATGTAAATAGGCTATTCTTCTTTTGTTTTATTCTTTTTTTGCTTTATATTTCCTTTAGAATTTCCATTAATACAGTATTGTCTATATAGTGCATCTTTTTAAGTTATGTCTACCAATAATTAATACTGGTAGCTTTTTATTAATCTTTGAATCATCTTGTTGTACAGGTTAAATAGATGAGATAACATATATTCATCATAATCTATTTTTGTATGTTCCCTTATCATCTCTCCACATGCAGGCTGTTCCCAGTAAAGGTTTTAGATTATTTGAATACTGTTCCCATGCTCATCAATCATTACTATTATTCCAAGTAATTTTTCATGTTACACTTTACTGAATATCTCCGTTATAACTAATTTAGTAAAGGAGATTAGAAAATTGAACATTAAAATAAGCTGCACTGGAGGAATTTATGACCAAGATGCTACAAAACTTAAACATTAACCATAGGACTCATGTCATGTTCTTAAATAGTCTTGTCAGATCAAGACTTTCATATGGATGTCATGCATGACATACAACTTGTTCAAGCAAATGACTGGTGTGGTAGAATAACAAAGAACTGTACTAAATATCAAAAACCACATCATTTGAGGATTTTCAATAGCAGAAACAATTAAATGGATAGCAAACATAGCTAGATGTGAAAATAATGACATAATCAAGATGTTAACTTTCCACACAACTTAAAACATTAGGAAGAAAACCTCCATCAATACTAGAAAGAATGATAACAGCCATTGATCTTGACAAACCTATTTTCCTGTTTTAAGAGAAAGATTTTATAAATTTTAACAGGTAGTAATGCTAACTCTTCAGTCAATGAATATCAAATGTTTCCTTATAAGAGAACAACTAAACTCTACATTACTATTTGTGTAATCTATAAAGCATAGGTATAGACCTTTCTTTACCTCTAGTGCAAGCTATGATAGCATTATGATCAAGAAAAATTGCATCATTCTTACTTGATTTCCAGCACAGTTCTGTTATGATCTACAACAGAATCCTAATTATTAGTTATATAACACATGTTCACTGTTTGATAGAATTCATATCCATTCTTACTTGGTTTTTCTTGCACTTTTATGAAGAGTGATCTACTGATTTCCTTGTCATTATATATCTTGTTGATAACTTTGGTAACTTTATCTACAAATATATCTAAGTCTGCCAGCATTTCAATGATAATCTTGTCTGGTCCTGCTGTTTTGTGCTTCTTCATACTAGCTTATGTTAACCAAAATTTAGATTTTAGTGTCTCCCATCCATCCATACTTTTGTTTACTATCAGTTACTCTCCATTGATGTTAGAGAAAAGCTCTCCTATTCCATGATTACAATACTTTTTCTTTTTACATTATAATTGTTCCCTCTTCTATACATCCTGCCAAAGTGCATGTTTTATTTCCTATCTTATGTTTTCTATTTTTGCATGCATGTCACACCTATATTATGCTGCATGTTGATCTCTGTACAATTCTCATTGAACCATTCCTTTTATGCTTGCTTGCATTTATTTATGATGCTTTTTTAAACTCATAATATATTCTGCAGTAATTCACAGCATTATTTGTTCTCTCTTTCATTAAGTAAAGAATTTTAACTCTTATCCATTACTTTTTTATTTTCTGTCTTTCTCTCCAATGGCTTATTTTGTTGTTGTCATTAGTGTTTCTCTTAAAATATTCAATATGTTCATATTTGTTCTTAACTGCAATTTGTCTGTGTTAAATATTTTGTCATATTACAGTTTAGGCATTGCTTTGTATCTTGTAGTTTTACTCTTAGTTTGACTATGACTGCGAGGTGGTCACAACTACAGATAGTGCTTGCATATATTTTACAGTGGGAAACTGCATTTGTAAATCAGGAAGATGTTTACCTGGTGGGTGGAGCATGAAGTGGTTCATAACTTTTACATGGCCTATTCTAATCATCAGGATGCATTCATATATTAATCTCCCCTAATATAATGTCAACATGAATGCAAAAACTTGAGATAACTATGAAAAGGGATAAAAGGAAAACTTATCTTAGTTGATGAGTTTCCTAAATTAAGACAATATTGCTGTAGAGGTCAGTGTATCTGGAAAAAAAAACCCACCTTTTCTTACACCCATCTCTATTTTTACATTAATTTTCTATCCATATGCAGGTGGTTAGCTACCCATATCAGTTCTGAATTATTCTGACAATCTTCCCAAATAGATTGAGTTTTCCTAACAGTTCAAATAGATCTTTGTGCTGTACTTTATGAAATGTATAGTACAGATACTAATACAGTGTAACCTGGATATAAGAGAGTTGTCGGGACCGAAGAATAAGTCTCTTATATCCGGGTTTCTCTTATACGCGGGTTTGGTCTATTTTATTTAGGTAAGTATGGCTCTAATTTGGGGCCAGATAAAATCTCTCTTATATCCGGGTTTCTCTTATATCCGGGTTACACTGTAATTAGTCTTTAATTTCATAGATAAATATTTTCATGGAATTTGATAAAGATAGATGCTATAAAGTAGGGACCTCAACAAAAAATGCAATACCTAAGATGTAAAATGAATCTTTAAAAGTGAAAAATCTTTCTTGAAGCTTTTATTTCAGTTGTAATTTCAAGCTAATAGGTGAAATATAATATTCTGAATAAGCAAAATGACAAAAAAGAACTTTATTTTTATCAAATTTGGGGCTTTTTTCATCATTTTTTTAGAAAGTTTTTGGGGATACCAACTATAAAGTTATTGAGTGACCAGAACATTAAAAATTGTGAGAAATTTAACAGTGAGAAAAAAACAATCTAAGTAGAAATTGAAAACTTTGAGGAAATAAGAACAAGTAAAACTTAGCCATAAAAAAGAGATATGAAAAATATTAAAAGAGTAATCACTAAAAATTATGAATTGTCTACTAAGAAAATATTTGAAGAACATATGTTAAAGAAATAAAAGCAACTAAACCTCCACTTTTAAGTAAACATCAGAAAGAGAAAAGAGTAAGTTGGGCAAAGAAGTATGTGAAAACTGATTTCTCAACAATATTTTTACTGATGAATGTAAAGCTATATTGGATGGGCTCTTATATGGAAATAGTCAGCCAACAATGTTAAGAAGCAATGTTTTTTTTCTACTATTATCAGTAGTAAAATTGTAAGCCCCTTTGGAATTGATGCTGGTATCAAGATAAATACAGATTTATTCTAATTTCTTGTACAAAATATTTTTAAGTGTTACAGGTTACAACCAAGAAGTTAATGAGTATATTCAGCTAAGATAATTTTTCTTTACAATCTGCAAAGCTGACTATGGCCCACCTTGCCAAAAAAGGTTTAAAAGATATGAAATTAACAGAATAGCTTCCAGCCTCTCCAGATATTAATTCAATAAAAAACAAGTAGAAATGGCAGTAAGGTTAAAATCAATGACTAATGAAGGCTATAAAATGTCAAGTAAAATAAAAAGAAATATTAATTTAATGTTAATCAAATATAGGTCTCTTGTGACCTTTTACATTTATTTATAAATAAAAATTTATACTTCATTTTGCTGAATAAAATCCCATATCTCCAAAAGAAAATATCAATACTTTCATTAAGAACAGATATTATAATTGTAATGACAAAAGTAAACAGAAATAGCTCTTTCAAAGAGGATAGTAACAAAACAAGGGGAGACCATTCTTGATTATTCATAACAGTAATATCACATGATATATGATGTTATATATATATTGAAAATGTTATCAATTTTAAATGGATAGTTAGTACAAATTTTATTGTGAAAACATTGTCTTACATAATAAAATCTAGTATAGTGTAAGTATAAGAGGAGGCATGTTGGAGTAATGGATAGCTGCTCGGGTTGAGGAATCGGAGAGCCGAGTTCGAATTCCATTCGAATTCATTACATTCACTTATGTGCTAATAGCCTTGGGAAAGGTATGAATCCTCTTCTTCTCCCCCGAGCTATGGGTAAATAGCAGGACAGACCAGGTTCTATATTCTTGGATGGCTAATGGTCTACTGCAGAAAGAAATAGCAACCTAGCGCAGGAAAAAAAAAATCTGCCTAGTCAGTCATGTATTGAAGGATACATGATCTCCTGAGCGTGTATCATGCATGGAACATAACTGATTTAGTGAGGCATGGTGGAGTAATGGCACATAACTGATAGTGTAAGTTGGACAATCAAAAGTGAAAATGAGCTTCAGTTAAAATAATGAGACAAATGAAGCAATAAAGAAAAAAAATCTCATAAAAACTTATTGTCAATACAATTTCAAAAAATATATTCATCACCTTTCTTGCTAATGCCACTTTAAGGACATTTCCATTGGTCATTTGGACAGGACAAGAATAAGTAAAAGTATCAATTTTCATATGAAAATATTTCAGTAGAATGTAATGAAAGTAGGTAAAGAACTAATACCCGAGTCTGTAGCAATTTGGACTTTTCACATAATTACCACCTCCGCACAATATAATGAAATGCTTTTTATAGCTAGCATCAGAGAGACAATAATGCAGTGTGTGTGTGCATCTGTGTTTATCTGTATCTATCAATATGCATGTCTATATATGAATGCACACACAAATATTAACAAAAAGATAGTGTATGTGTGTACACACATACACATGCATATATTTGCAATCTGACAGCTCTTTATAAATATGGTTATATGTCTCTGACAATCTCCCTATCCTTTTCTCTCTCTCTCTCTCTCTCTCTCTCTCTCTATATATATATATATATATATATATATATATATATATATATATATATAGTGATTTTCCAAGCGCAGCTTAGATGTGGCACAAGACCGAAATTAGGGGGCACCCAGTATATATATATATATGTATGTATGTATGTACATAAATATATGGTCACTACTATGAGTATAGGTAAACTGAAGATTATATGAATATTTTAAAAGGATAATATACATATAAGGTGATCCTGCACTGGTTTGAAATACACATCTCCATGTTGGTAGGTAATTTGGTATATTAATATGTCACTTGCTGCCTGCTTACCTTCATGGTTGTGGTTCAAATTATTTCAAGATTCATTTATATATGTGATATATATATGCTTACCCTGATGATCCATGTAGGTGAAACCTAGGTAGGTTAGTCTGGCTCTTTAGGTTTACTTAGTTTGCTCTACTTAGCGTATTGAGTCATTGCTTAGTTATTTTTACTTTACTTGTGCCGGAGGTTTTTTCTTTGGACTCAACTTTCATTCAAGACGATTATTTTTGCAGGAAGTACATGTTCTTAGTCCTTTCTTTTTTTCCCCTTTTTTTTCCCTTGGGTATTGGTTTGTTCATTTACAAGCTAAAACACCTAAGGTTTTGCCAGACAAGTATAGCTGCTTATATTTATAAGATTATTAGTATTAGGTTGTCCCAAAAGTTTGTAAACACTTGCAAAAAATTGAAATTTTACTCGCCAAGTAATAACAAAAACAACAAAAAATATTCCTCAAAATAAAGACCATCATTTTCCAAGACTTTCTGCCATCGATCTGTAAGCTTTCGAATCTGGTGAAAGTAACATTCAGCTGGCTTTGAATCAAAGAATTCTTGACATGCTTCCTCGACTTCATCAAATGTGTCGAATCGACAGCCCCTCGGAAAGTGTTACATTGAGCGGAAAAGGCCGTAATCTGATGGAGCACAGACGGGACTGTAGGCTGGATGTGGCAGAACCTCAACGCCGTCCAGCTCTTCAAACTTTTCTTTGGTCTTCCTGGTGGTGTGTGACTTGGCATTGTCCTGCTGCATCAAAGCGCGCTTTCGGATGATCAGAGCCGTGTACTTTTGCTTCAACTTTTCGTAGACCTGCTCCAGTTGCCGACAGTAAAGTTCGGCACTGATGGCACGACCATTCGAAACCAACTCAAAATGCACGATTCCTTCAAAGTTCCACCAAACGCACAACATGACTTTCTTGCCGAATCGATCTTGTTTTGGAACCGACGTTGTCTTTTGCCCTTTCTGAACCCATTGCTTGTCTCGATTGTGCTGGACCAGATAGACCCCCATTGCTCGTCTGATGTCACAATGCGCTTTCAAAAACGCTCGTCCAATTTAATTTTTCGCAAGTGTTTATGAACTTTTGGGACAACCTAATATTATATATATATATATATATATATATATATATATATATATATACATATATCAAACATATTTTGTTGAATATGACAGACAAGGGAAGTTTGATTAATTTTTTATTTAGTTTTTCTAATATTTTTCCATTTTTCCATTTGGTGAGAATAAAGGGAATGTAAAATTGTTTGTAATATCTAAATGTAAGAATATCAGAAAAAGTAAATAAAAAATTCAGCAAATTTTCCTTGTCTGTCATATTCAATGAAACGTGTTTGAAAAAAAAAGTTGCTGTGCAAATATATATACAATAGAATGATAAAAAAATCATCTAGTTGACAAATACTAATACTAGCATTAAAAATTCAAGGAGGTTGCAGAAGTAATAAAAATTTTATGGTTTATCTTTTTTCAAAACTATTTAAAAAATGGTGTTGTGCTTCTAAATATCAACCAAACCAAAAATATTCTTATCCAATTCTTTAAGAATATAAATACCATATGTGGATATATATATATATATGTGTGTGTGTGTGTATGGCATCATTTGTTTACATTTGGATACGCATTGAGCAGATATGAATGCATAAGAGAAAATCATGGAGAATTGTGTTTAAAAAAAACAGTAAAATTGACCTTGCTAACCGAACACCCCTCTGTTGCCCAATCAGTTAAGGCATGTCAGGCTATATGACGGTTCTGTATAGGATACAGTTTCGATTCCTGTCGGAGGGCACATATTTTCTATGAAAATTTCTCAGTAAATGTTGTTAATACTGTTTATTATAAACAGAGCATTTACTTAAATATTTATGTCTATAAAAAGAACGTGTAAACCTAAAAAATGTCTTAAAAAATATATATACATACATGCATACATACATGTATGCATGTGTGTGTGTATATATACATATATATATATATATATATATATGTGGTAAAATATAGGTTTAATGAATGTTATACTTATGGAAAAAAGTGCTCAGTATCTAGGATAGAGCATCTGTAAATATGAGTGAACACTGAGGTTAATAGTGAGCGGCAACAGTGTGTCTCATGCTTCAACACAAGTCAGCCAGGTCATCTCATGGACTACAACAATTGTAGGGAGCTTCATTCTCCCCGAGCATCCTATCCTTATGACCCTGTCAGGCTCAGCTAAATGAATATATCTCTTGCTGTCAAATAATGATTAACAAGATGCTTGTAAATGTAATAAATTAATATTTAACCAGGTACCCCCCACAATTGTTTCTTGTGTCAGACTAAGCCAGACTTTGAAAAATTAAACACCGTTCTCTTAGTAGGTTTGCACTTTGATGGTGAATTTGGAAATAATGTATTTTAAATTGTCCTTTTAGATAAAAATTTAATCGTAGAGTTTTTATAAAACCAAAGTAGTATCTTTAAATTAATTCAGTGTTCAAATCATGTTCTGCAGGTAATTATTTTACTTCCCCATTAGAAGTTTTCTTTCCAACATTTTTTATTCTACTTCTTAAATTCCTAAATAGATTTAATTAAAGATAAATATTCACAATTAGATTTCAAATGGGATCTTTCCAATGTCTCCAGAATATTTTCTTGATTCTGACATTGGTTAGACATAAAGGATGAAGAAAATACTGAAATCCAGAGACCTTTGATTGGTTGCATATGACTGTATAAAACATTGCAATCTATTCCTTGCCTTAAACAGCAACTCTTGTGAAAGGTAAAAATCAATTAATTTTTATTCTGTTTTTTTTTTTCTTTTTTTTTTGAAAAGGGCTGATTATGGATTATCCCAGTAGACTAAAACTTGTGTTGATTTTATTACAAGATCAGGTCAATGACCTTAACATCATTGGGGAAATGAACCTGTCAGACTTCAGAAAATTTATTGCTGTGAAACGGCTTTTTCTACAGCAATTATATATTTTACTTGTCAAGGTTATTTAACAAGTCCATTAGAGTAAATTTCACTCAGACCTATTTCACTGATACAGTGGATAGAAGAGACATTTTAAACAGGCATTTTAACTCGGATGCATTTCATCCTTATATTGTTTGTTTTGTCTGTAATGAGAGACATGATTTATTCTTTCTACTTTTTTCACCAATAACTGTAATATATATTTTGTATATTTTACGTTTGGGTTATCTTAAAGGTAGAAGAGTGTGCAGCCAATTAGTAGCAATTGATCCCATAATTTTTTTAGAAATTTGATTTTATCAAAACTCTTAAAACCAAGAGTATTATAAGTATTTTGACAAAATGTTTCTTATTCTGCTTTATTTATATTTTATTCTTTTTTGCTCAAATTTGAATCTAATTTAACACTTGTACAGAAAAATAAATTTAACCTCTGAGTGATTAATAGTTTGTCTTTCTATCTTAATCTTTAACAACTTCTCAATAAAAATGATAGGTTAATTAGAGAATTAATCTATTTTAATATTGCTTTGAAAATGAACACTATTAATTTCAGGAATTTTATAACATTTTTAAATGGTGGTAATTTTACTTTACCCAAAGGCCATGGTGTAGTAATGGACAGCGGCACAGATTGAAGAATCAGAGAGCTGAGTTTGAATTCCAGTCGAATCCATTACATTCACTTACATTCTAATACCCTTGGGAAAGGTATAAATCCTCTTCTTCTCCCCCCAGCTATGGGTAAATAACAGGACAGACCGGGTTCTGTAGCCTTGGATGGTAACTGGTCTACTACAAAAAGAAATAGCAACCTACTGTGGGAAAAAATTTGCCTTGTCAGTCATGTATTGAAAGATACATGATCACCTAAGCGTGTATCATATATGGCACATAACTGAATGAATTTTACTTATGATTTTACTGGCATGATGATTGATTTGAATACTTTCATGAGAATATGAAGATAAAACCCAATGATTACTGTCTTATTTTTCGGTTGTATATACCTCTGATATTTCTAAAATTGTTGTGTGGGGGGGGGAACCAATAAAACACAGGTACAAAAAGAAACTGATCTGTAGCAGAGTAGCTAAATGTTTACTGAACTCAGAGTTTTATTTCTCTGCTGTATACACCTGACCTTTCTAAAATAGTTAAGAAATAGAATTCAGTAACAAGCAAAATGTTTTTTAGAAAGAGATGCTTAAAAATTGTAAACTAAACCATTCATATTGTTAAAGCATTATTAGGGATTATTTAGAATTATTAAATTGCATGCATGTGAAAGTAGTTAGAAAATAAACCATTCAAAACAAAAATGATGAAAATACTCATCCAAATAATCTATGGAATAATGACAACACTACATCTAAAAAATTATACAATGCTTAAAATGTCTGACAGGATGCTACATACACCTAACAGGGTGAGAGAACAGACTGATTTAAAGACTGTGTTCATAACAAAAAATAATAAAGGTATTAGTCACCATAATTCAATATTTAGTCTCCAAATGGACAGTGTTTATGCATAATTAGTTTTGTGAACTATTAAGCAGAAATAGATACACATGAATTATATACTATTGCAACAAAAATGTACCACAGAAGAACATTATAAGGTTTTATCTAAATTCACAGTTTAAAAACTTAGAATTGTGCCAGGGCATAGATATTTTGAATCTTAATAGGTGATAAAATAAAATTTAGTTTCAAAGATAAATTTTATCAGCTTGAGAGACAAAAGAAAAACACAGAAATAAAAGAAAGAAATAATAAAACCAATCAAAAACGTGTAATATTTACACTGATAAAATTTTATCACTGCATTTTCTCTATCTGCTTTCATCAACATTGAAGCATGATATACATATATATATATATATATATATATATATATATATATATATATAACGTATATGATAACATATATATATATATATATATATATATATATATATATATATATATATATATATTATATATTTATATATATATATATATATATATATATATATATAAATAAATAAACATTCATTGAATTTTCATCTAACTTTAGTTATGTATAAATGCATGTCTGTAGGTTCTGAAGATACCCCTGTGTAGTATGGGGCCACAGTAAGTTTTGGATTCAGAGTTGTACTTCTCTGAGACTGACTGCCAACCAATGCTGGAGATCACAGTCTGCCCTGTTATTAACTTCTAATTGCAGGGGTGGTGGGGGTGGTTTCACAAGAAATGGTACTGTAATTTTTTTATTAAATTTTTCTTGTGTTTGTATAAGTGATTTTATTTCTGGACATAAATGTGTAAAAACCTATCCTATATATCTGAGTACTTTCAACTATTCTATTAGCCATTATCAAAGATGTTTTTTTTTAATCTAACTGAATATGCAAATTTTTATTTATATATCTGAACTGATGGGAATGTTTTTTTATTATTATTTTATTATTATTATTTTTCAAACACAGTCAGCACATTGTGGCCATGTTCATAGTTGATGTTATTGAGTGTTGGCTTTTTCTTTTTTATTATTAGTGCTTCCATTATTTTTAGCCTTGTTTTACATATAGATGAGTTTATTATATTTGTATTTTTTACAAGTATGTTGCAGATGGAGTTTGGTTGGTTTCCATGTGTGTTTAAATGAGTCCTAATTGAACTATGGTCAGAGAGATGTAACACAAGTCTTTTTGATTGGCATGTAGTGCTATGTTCAATATAATTATTCATAAATTTAGTTTAATCATGAATTCAGTTCCTGAAAGGACATGTTAATTCCTAAATGATGTTAGTTCTCTGTAATTTGGATTTTGTAGGTGAGTTATTGCTGACTATGTTAGCTGTTTTAATTTTTTATAGCAGATAATTTAATTGTTTTGTTTTGGTTGACTGGAGCTGTCTATTTAATTATAATGTTTCTAAGGGCAAATTCATCCTGCTTATAGTTTATGTGAATTTGATTTTTATAGAAAATGTTAATGTTATTGCTTTAATCTGCATATTCAATGTTGCTATTGATTATCTTAGAAAGAAATAGTCAAATTTGGTGATCTATGAAGTAGTACAGATAACTGTTATTAACTAGTGTCTGTTTCTTGAGTTCTTTAAATAAAAGCAGATGAGAAGATGAATTCCCTTGTGCTCATCTGAGGAAATTTTTTTATAACACTTATTTTATATCTAAGTAGATATTCATTTGTAAAATTAAAGCAACAAGTATTTCTATTAGGTTGGTGCAAAAATAATGATGTAATAATGTCGTTTTTTGACGTTAAAAAATAATTCAAAAAACGAAATTATTACGTCATTATTTTTGCACCAACCTAATACTTGTAGTGGATGTGTCATTATTAAATTCTATAAGAATGTCTAAGAATTTTTTTTTTAACTATGTTCATGGGTAAAGTTTAGGACTAATAATAAAAAAGAAAAAGCCAGCAATCAATAACAACAACTATGAACATGGCCACAATGTGCCAACCCTGCTTGGAAAATAATAAGAAAAAAACATTCCAATTATTCCAGATACATATAGAAATATCTACGTATTCAGTCAAAAAAATAAAAATAAAAAACATCCTTGATAATGGCTAACAGAATTGTCAAAAGTGCTTGGATATATAGAACATTCAGACAGCTTTAGACGTTTTATATCCAGAAAAGAAATCACTTATATGAACACAAGAAAAATTGAATAAAAAGCTGAATCACAGTACCTTGTCAGTTATCTTTAATAAAGCATGTATAAAAGAAGGCTTGCTGCCCAAATACTCAATGTCCTGGGTATGACAATAAACTAAATCTGGCAGCAATGACCTGGGGTGGTAGCACCTGTTAGGATCCCAGGTATGGGCAAATAGTCAACCCCCAAACTGGGGTCAAAACACTATGAAAGTATTAAAATACATTTTATAAGTAAAAATACCAGCAATACATTTAAAAAAAATTGCCAGCAATACATTTGACACTTGACAAAAATCCCCTTTACAAAAATATATCAATGAAACCTGATCTAAGAACTGATTTCTTACAAAGAAGATATATTCTATTCATATGAACCTATCTTAATAATCAAAGGCTAGACTTAAAAGAAGTTGAAGTGGAAACAGATTTAAGAATGATGACCAAGTTTTAAATTCAATCATTTATTGAACTTGGTATATTTCTAGTTTCTTTCCATTTAACTAATCAGCTTTTACATATGATTTTTTAAAAAATATTTGGCTTTCCTTTTTGTTGTCCTTTTTTACCTGCAAGTAGATTATTCACTTTCTTCCTTATTTATTCTTGTTAAATAACAAGGAAGATACAATGAAACAGTCATCTTTTGTTATTCCTGCTTGTTAACTGAATTTTGACTACCTGCAAGCACTTTCCTAGAAATAATTTACATTCTCAATGTTCTTTGCTTCCATTACAGAACCAATTTAATGCCATCAATTGTATATTACTTTGAGCTATGAATCTAGATCCATTGTACTGAGAGATCAAGACATCAAGTTTGAAAAGAATAAAAAGCTGACAAAATTTGAAATAATTTCTCAAGTCAAAACCAACAGGCACAAATTGATAGAGTTATCCATTTACGCTAATCATTATTACTGGAAAAGAAAAGAAATAGTTGCATTGGATTGAGTTTCAGTCTTTATCTTGAAAACACTAGATATTCAATGATTAACCAGTTTAATAACTTCCTATTGGTTTGATATCATACCTATTACAATGGTACTTACTCTCCACAGAGGATCGACTTGATAATGCTGATAAATTTACATGGTCTCCTTGTCTTTGTTCTGTTCTTTGCTTCATGTGCCATTAACCTTCAAGACATCCTCTCATATACAACTCTAAGTAATGTTTATCTCAGTATTCATGTCACTGACTGTTCTGCCACCCATTACACAAACTCATTAGGTAAGTAACTTAATGTATCTATCTCTGCCTCATTTTTGCCTTCAATGTCTTGTGAGTGTCAAATTCTCTGAGCTCTTTTATCTCATTATATGTCCCAGAGACTTCACCTGTGTCTCTTTCTGATTTTATATATATGTGTCCTTTTTATTTCCATTTTCCTTAAGTGTTTTAACAGATGGAAAATGTAACAGAGAAATCCAAAGGTTATGTTGGGATAGTGAAAGTTGCCTTCCAGAAGCTAAACAAAATATTAAGAAACAAGAAAATCTCATTAGAAAGAAAGAAAAGAGTACTGAATATCAGCGCTATGTGGCATTTAATTTTGAAAAATGTCCTTGCAGATGATGAGGAGGAATGCAGCCACAGAGATATGGTTAATCAGAAGAGTAGTGAGAATACTATGAATAAAGTATGAGAGCAATATGGAAGTTTTGTCATGTTAATGTGCTGTACTCTGACAGAACTCTTTAACTCAAATGGAAATGCATTAGCAATGCACACCGCAGCAGCAAACTACATATCTGCCCAGGTCATCTGCAGTGACACCAAGTTACTTCATCAACAGCAATACCTCCAGCCAGTGACGAAACAAATAGCAGAGACTAAATCTGGAATTACTACAATGTAATAATTCATACAATGTTTATCCAATGAGTCTATCTCTCTTGACTACATATACATGTTGACTTTTTCCATATGTTTATTTCAACTACAACCTAGTGTTGTTTCCTAAATAATCCATCAGTCTCCAATGACTGATATACAATGCCCGGGAATGGGCAGGTAATTAAACTTTGCAAATCATGTAAAATCTCTTTTTACTTATCTCAATCCCATCTTCATTTATTTTTTTTTGTCTCTTACACATTTTTTTATTAATGGTAAGTCGGCATTACGAATATCATTTCATTTAACTTGTCTTTATACAACTGAAGAATTATTTTCATAAGATAGCTGCTGTTATGCTTAAACAATATTTCCGTTTTTTTTAATATATTAATTTATCATATTGTCTCCTTTAATAATGTTTAAGTTGTTTGAATTTGGATGAAAAACAACAATGTTTATCAAAAAAGAATTTATCAACATGAATAATATAGCATATTTATTCAAATTAAACTTAATTTATTTAAACTATTTTGTCATTAATATATTAATGTATAAATTTTAGTTGTTTCTCCTCACTAAAGCCTTCTCAATCTCTCTCACTCTGAGTAACCTCTTGTGCTTTAGTAGCATTATTGCCTTGCTTGAGGTGAAAATCTTAGAAAGAAATAAAAATAAATTTAGATTAGGAACCAGTGAATTTTTTTTTTTTGAAATTGCTTAAAAAAATGTAATTAAATTTCTGACTGCATTTGAAACAGTAGACATTAAACAAATAGCCAATTTTATCGAGTACAAATACTGTGTTATGAGGTCAATATTCATTAAGTTCTTGTGCTACACAATAAAGATAGTAAATGTCAAATCACCAGAACTTAATTGTTTATTCAAAAGTAAACACTTTTACACCTTTGTGCAAATTAATTGAAACAACCATTTTAGTTTCCTTTTTTTCACCATACGGTCAGTTTTAGAAACACTGGAGTGACAGGGTGTAATCGATTTCTATTTTTTTCCTCAGATTACGTCATTCGCAGTGATGTACAGCAATAGGAATCTATTTTCGGCGTGTATGATGAAATTTGTTTGGCCTTGAAAAATATTTTGTCATCCTTCATTGCATCAGATTTTCATCACACCCAGACACTATTGTCTCGATTGTCGATTACTTGTCCTATGGCCATTGTTTATGATGAATGTTACTCCAAGGAAGCAAATGAAAATTGTAACGCTGCACAAATACACTGGCAAGCCTTACCAGTGAGCAAATCACAGTAATATAGATTGGCCTGGAAACACTCCTGATTTAAATCCAATCGAGAATCTGTAGCCAATTTGCAAGGAATGACTTCATGGAATGGACATATGAAGTACTAACATGTGCACTGGGTCATGTTTCAGTGGAAAAATATGAAAAAGAGTAAATAACAGAATTATTCATTTTGCTTTAATTAATTTGAACAAGTGTTTAGGTTATCATGGCCCTCCACATTTTCCTGTATAATTAATTTTCACCAGGGTGTATATGAATTAAACAATCTGATAACATTATAGTCCTTTCCTACCTTTGGTGCAAGAGTTAGAACAGATAAAAAATGGAGTATAACTGTGGAGAGCTGCCTAATCCTCATCTTCCAGCCCATTTGACAGAATTCAAAATACCTTATGCAGCCTTGTAAGGGGGATGATGTATTTCCTACCCTACAGTCCCTATCCCAGAGACACAATGTCACAAGACTATCACTATTCTGTCACCATTTCTATGCCAAAATCTTGAGATGAGCTTCATTCTTTAGTGCCACCAACTCAGATATTTACAGTCAAGACCCACCTTGCTACCTTCACAGAGTTGAATCATCCTCATTCCCTACATATTCTTTTGTTGAGAAGAACATTCCACTGTGAAAGCTTCTTCCCAAGAACTGTTACTTTGGAGAACAGACTCCTGCATGGATGCTTCCTTAAACACTACTGTCTTAACCTCTTCAAGTCAATGATTAATCCTTATCTATCTACCATATCCTTGTAATGTTCACTTCCTATTTTGTCCTTTTACATTCATATCACACACCTCATTCAGTAACCCCTCTACCTTGACCGTCCTGGGTATGACGATAAACTACATCCGCGTCCTGGGTAAGACAATAAAATATGTCCAACAGCAAGGTCTCTGATCAGGAGGTTTTGTGGAGCATGGAACCACCTCTTAATTGCTGGCATTCCCAGGTCCACTCTGACCCGGGGTGGTAGCACCTGTTAGGGTCCCAGCTATGGGCAAATAGTAGACACCCAAACTTGTATAAAAATAGGTTTTAATACCAGAAATACTTTGTAATAAAAAAAATATTACCAGCAATAATTTTTGAAGGAAAAATTATCATCAATACTTAAAAAAAACCATATTACCAGCAATAAAAATTTTGTTGGCATTAAATAATCCATTGAGGTTGATATGCTGTAAAACAAAACAAAACAAAACAAACCAAACCCTCTCACTTGAGTGTCTGTTGGACTTTGCATGATGTGAATTACAGTAAAAGTATAAAATTAATAAATAAAAGATGATTGCCCAATTACCCCCTCCACACACAAAACGCATAAAACACGAATTTCTTTTCATTACTGTGCTGGGTATATTAATAAACAAAATCTAAAATCAAGGCCTCTGATCAGGAGGTCTTGAGGACTGTGGAACTACTTCTTAATTACTGGTGTTCCCAGGTTCACCTTGACTTGAAGTGGTAGCACCTGTTAGGGTCCCAGCTATGGGCAAATAGTTAATCCCCAAACTGGGGCCAAAACACTATGAAAGTATAAAAATACACTTTTATAGTAAAAATACCAGCAATACATTTTTTACAGTAAAAAATGTTACCAGCAATAATTTTGTAAAAAAAAAAAAAAAAAAAAAAAAACACAAAAAAACATTATCAGTAATGCATTTTTGTAATGCATTTACTAATGCTACCAAGAAAAAGATAAATTTCAGCATTAAATGACCCATAAGGAGTTGATATACCGTTAAACAAACAATTTTCTTCATCAATATAATCCATTCCTTCTCCAATTCTCAGTTTTGTTGATTTTTTAAAAACCTTTACATATGTATTGGACTTTTTCTCTTACTATAATTTGGTATTATTTTATAATGCAAATAAAATGACTTTTATTAAGAATTTCTTTTGTTACATTTTGTTAACACTATAAAAGAATAATTGTGAAATTTGTTCAAGAAACTCAGCCATAGCTCTTATTTCTATTTTAAAGTCAGAATATCTAAAAGAAAAGTCAGTACAACATATTCTCTATACACCGAGAATTTTTATGTTAAATTTTAATAAAAATTGCTTGCTTTCGTTTGCCATTTTGATTTCACAGATTCTTTAAATTCATATTTTTATTATTTCCTTGCATTTTCATTTGCATTAAAGATGGCTTTGCCAAAGTAATTTAATTTTAATTTACTGTGTCAAGTTTTATCACCAAAAATTTTAATTTTATTAAAGTTCAATTTCCTGAGAATTTCATACAAACAATTTTCAGATTAGATGTTCTAAAAGATCTTAGAACTTTTATCAAATTGCCTTCAAACCATGAAGAATAAAGAAACAAACAAAAAATCCTAATGTTTGTGTCTTGCAATTACAGTTTCATAAAAGTCAGAACTAACATGTTAACATTTGTTTTCAAACATTTTTATATATGAAAAAAATATATGTGATAGATTTGCATGACACGATGTTGTCCATATATGCATCACTTTCTGTGTTCTAATAATGAAAAACTGTTTATTTTGTTTGTTCATGTTCTTATACAAGATGCCACCATTTTCAACAGCTAAACCAGAAGTAGGACTGGGCAGAACCGGATGTAACACTGTGCATAGACTGGAAGTAAACTGTCGAATATTCAGTGTCACAGCTGACATATAAAAAGAGCAGGCAGTCATGCATGCAAATGAACCAGTGTGCTGACCACACCATCTCCTGAGAGATAAGATGTGCAGTCATCTTAAACAAAAAAACAAAAAACAAAAACTAATTCACAAAATCAATACAAATCTAAAGTACTCATATCTAAAGCTGTGAAATCAAATTGTGGGAAAATACTATCTTAATTAGTATTTATAAAGTACAAAATCATATTTCTGCTATAGTAGTTGGGTTTCTTGCATTCAAATTTCAATACTGATTTGACAAATATTCCAAATAAATAACATCATTAATAAAATAATAAAGACATACTGTTATAATTGTTATATATAACCATAAGTTCTATGTTAATAGTTTCTTCTTCCACACTTTTCACTTCTGGCTTCTTGCTTTCCAATCAACTTTAATCTTTAAAACTTGAAATGCAATGTCAATCCTCATCTTCTGTCTCCATAATTCCTTTATTATCCTCTTTCCTAAATAAAGTCTTGGTAACCTCTCATGTCTTAGAGGCTTTATTGGCTTGCTTGGGGTGAAATAACTAAAATATAGCAACAGTACTCCACTTTTGATTTAACCTGACTCTTGTAAACATAAAGCATGGCAGGAGGAGTCAGGTACTTTGTGGAGTGATAGATTGAGAGATTTTGTATACTGAAATTCACCCAATCCAAGACTCAACAACTTTCAATGTTGCATACATGGGGAAGAGACTCCAAAATGAAGAATAAGCCTTCCCTTACAAGACTAAACAATTTGGAACTCTATCAAATCTGGAAAGTGAAGATTGAACATCCAAAATATGGTATATGTACTCCAATTTTGATTTAATCTAACTCTTGTAAAGGTAAAGCATGGCAGAAGGAGTCAGGTACTTGCTGCAGTGATAGATTGAGTGGGACCATTTTTCCAGCTTCTTTAGCAATGGATTGTATATAGAAGTAACACTTAGTCTAGAGTGAACCTGAGACTCAACAGACATTCAAAGCATAGAGCTTCATTGACAGTACAAACATTAATCTGACTGCAGAAAACTCAGGATCTGATCTGGTAATGAAACAATTCTAGCTTGGTTTTTGAGCTATTGAAAATTACAAGACAGTTTTTCTTCCACTGAGCTGGTTTAAAGGAGAAATCAGCTGCAAAGCTCTGATTATCTTAATTTTTGCAAATGGATCCATAAACAGTTGTACAAGAGCAGTATGACTCAAGGTAGTTTGAAACCTCCATCATGTTTTTTTTAAATTTACAATTTTCTCTCTTTGGTCTTTTGAAGGAGTTTATGAGTACTTGGTCATGATCACTGCCATATTCCTTGAATCTGTAGATGGTTCTGTCATCAGAGATGAAGAGAACATTTGTTATATCGACAAAGTTCTTACACATTGAATCCATTCTGAAAATTCTTAATCTATTGGAAATCTGTTGATTGTATCTACAGAATTGAGTTACAAATGTAATCATCTCTCTTTATGCTTTGCCCAGTTTCATTTGCCAATAACATAACTGTATGCTAATAAGAGTAAACCATTTTACACCAATTAATCTCAAGCTGACAACCTCAAATATTGGCCAAGAACTTATCTCTTAAGGCAATGATGACTGATTACATTGGATGTACAATTGGTGATATCATTAAATCTGCATTTATATTATACTGATCGAGCACACAGCTGATGCCATCAAACATGCTAGGAAACTTCCTGAAAATATGAAGCTTTACTTGGCCTTTCAGTTGGCAGCTGAATAGGCTTCCTTTCTGCATCATTCATAGTCAGTTTTAGATCACAACTGGTCATCTTAGTGTCTCTGAATCTACACTAGGTAGAATCCTAGATTTGAGTTTAAAGTTGAGAATTTCAGTTGACCTCATTGTTTGCAGCCTAACCAGAACTGACTTGAAATCAAAGATTGCTATTGTGGACATGTTGCAATATCTCTTACTGAAACAGTATACTCCTCCTTGCTCCATCACAGAGCCTTCAATTCTGAAGAGACTTATTGTGTAGTATGACCTTCAACTGCTTGAGGTAGCAAGTTGTTCATGACACCAGTGTCAATCTTTGTATCAATTTCAATCTCTACAATCTTCTTTCTTACTTTCAATTTTGCAATGGCCCATGTCACACTTAAATACATATTACATTTCTTTTTAACTCTCTGTGGATATAGATTCTAAGAAAAAGTTTTCAGGAATGCAATCATCCTCCATTGTTGTTGTCTTTGTATTTGCTTCATTATTATTCTTCTATTTTGTCTCTTCACCATGTCGGCAATCATGGCTCCCTACAATTTCCTGTCTATTGCAGCTCTGAGCTGTGTTTGTTTCTTTTTTACTTCCTGTTCTGCCATCCATTTAAACATGATTTTTAGGTGGGTTACTCACTGTTTCCGCTTGTCTCTCTCTCCTTCAATATGTCCCGAGAGTGTCATATTCTCTAAACTTACTCTCCTTATTATATGTCCTAGAATTTTCAACCATCTCTTTCTGATTTTAAGTTTAAGCATCCTTTTTTTTCATCTTCTTTAAGATTTCCTTGTTACTTACATGTTTAGTCCATGGTATTAAAAGCATATTTCCTTCTCTTTAGCTTCAAGTTTCCTCTTTATCTGTGAGAAAATTGTCCAAAATTCAGTCATATAGGAGGACAGATATTACATAGCAGTTCTGCATTCTTTGTTTCTAACAAACTGGTGTGAACTGAGGGTTGATTTGGCCTCTTACTTTATACTATTTATGCTGATAATATGACCATCCATTTTTTATTTAATAATAAATTTATTTAAAATTTGTCTCTTCCTACAAAACTTGCACTTTTTGTAACTATAATCCTTTCACTTCTTGAGGTTACTGTGTGACCATTGATTTTATTATTCCATAGGTTATAGAGTCTATCTACCTGCTTTCATTTTTGCTTCCTCAACCTCTGCATTTTGCAGAGAAGCCCCCACCCCAAATAAACACATCAACTAGGATTGTCCTTTTGATCATTGAGTTACATTTATTAGGTTGGTGCAAAAATAATGTCGTTTTCTCACATAGTAACATATATGAGAAAACGACATTATTTTTGCACCAACCTAATATATTGTTTCTGACATAGTTTTTATGAGCAAATGCATTAAACTCTTGGCAGAACAACTAAAGATGATGCCTGAACATTCAAAAGTGTGACCCTAATCAGTGGATGAATTCTTTTTAGACCTTTTGCCCCATTCTGTTGAAAGATGAATGTATTTCTAATTTTCTGACCTTCTTCATCTATCCAGAGAAGGAGATTATTTATTTTCACTTCAGCAGTAATATCAAGTGGTGAACGTCCAAAGTTAAGTCTGACCTGATGCAAAAAAATTCCATTTCCTTTTCTAAATAAAGTCTATGGAAGCAATTTATGAGTGGGGAAAATAATTGAAAGTGTCAATTGTGATGAAAATCAAAGAAACAGCAGCAGAGAACTGGAACTGGAAGTTGGATGATGACAAAGTCAGATTTTGGTGGGTGAGGCCTGAAGTATCAATTGAATATTTTGAAAAATATCACTATAGATAATGATTCTCAGCAAATAGTTTGTTTCTATTTTTCCTGCCCATATAACAGTCCTGGAAACAGATTTTATTTTCTTAAAACTATGTTTCATTTATATGTTTTGCCTACATTGCTGAAATAAAAATCTCCTGACATATTATTACATGTTGTTTTACAAGGGTACTGCTGTCTTGAAGAACTGAACCAGAAGTAGAATTGGACAGAACTGGATTTAGAATTGTGCATAGACTGGAAGTAAACTGCTGAATATTCAATGTCACAGCTGACATATAAAGAAAGCAGGCAGCCATGCATGTAAATGAACCAGTGTGCTAACAAATTACTATGGCTTTGAATATTTTTGAAGGTCTTTTTTTTTGAAAGAGTCAAGATAAAAATAAAAAAAACATCCATTTTTTATGAAAGATTTTCCTTGGAATATTTTCTTTTTTTTAAAGATTTTAACAAATTGATTTAAAACATAAATGCCACTAGAAAATAATTTTTCATTTTCTGTATCTCTTGTAATGCAGTAAAAAAGAGAAATTTCTATAAAACTATCCATTCATAATAATACCTGTTCCTCTGTCTGAACATCCATGCTCTTTCTAACTCTCTATCTAATCACAATGTTCATGGAGGATTAGATTAAAAAAAATAAACGTACTAACTGACACTTTAACAATCCTTGCCTTAAAATATCAGTTCTTAATCTATTTGGTCATAGAAGATTTTTATCAATATATAATACATTTTTCCCTGCTTATTTGTCAGAGAAAAATTCATTTATCAAAATCAGTTGTGACTTAAGGTGATTACTGTTGTCATAAAAACCTATGTTAAACTCAAAAGATACAATCATCAAATAAACATATATATATATATATATATATATATATATATATATATATTGTTTATATATGCTATATTTGTGGGGGGAAGTGCTCATTATTATGGATAATAGCATTTGTAGATACAGTCAGTATGGACAAAGAAATCAACACAATGTCATGACTGACAGATTTCTGCCGCAAGGTATCTTCAAACTTCAGATTGCTTGAGGTGTGAAATTACTGTTCACCATACATTTCTAAGTCTACACTATGTGTATGTGTGTGTATATATATATATGTGTGTGTGTGTGTGTGTGTATAGGTAATAGGTCAGAGTGTCAAAAGACAAAATGATGGATTGGACAAAGTGTCAAATGGACTAAGTATCGAACAAACAAAGTATCGAATGGACAAAGTGCCCAACAGAAAAAAAGAGTCAAGCTGACTAAATGAGGACTGGACATAATGTCAAAAAAGACAAAGTTTCAAATGGAAAAAATGTTGAACAAAGTAAAAACGAACATATTGTCATGATTTTAAAAACTCAGTTCAAATAATCAATTAAGCTATTCTAAACTTTTTTTTCTTTAGCTTTGGCATCATTTAATAAATAGTCACATTAAAAGTGATTAAGCTGCCATAATCATCAGTTAGAAGTCTGATTTGATGTGGCAAGGGCGTTTATTATGCTCTATTTTTTACCAAATTGAATTGAGGGTCTTCCCATATATATACATATTCATTAGCGATTATAAATAAAAATGTTAATTCTTTACTGTACTTTAAATGTAGATCCTTGTTCAAAAAAGTTAGAAATTATGTTCAAAGTTTTTTTCACTGTTTTTTTTTTATATTAGTTTAAAACTTAAAAATAATTATTTACCAGCAGGATACTTGCATGCAAAATAAAAGGTATGCTATTCTAGACACACTTCTGTCATTTTGACTTTTTTTCTATTCAACACTTTATTTGCTGATCATTTTATCTTTCAAACATTTGTCTTTTGTCTGAATATGGTGTGTGTGTGTATATATATATAGAAATATATATAAATATATATATATATATATATTACATGAATCATTCATACAAAAAATAGATTAGTAAAGTTAATGGTATAAATGGCGCAAAACATCTTCGCAAACAAATTTATTAAAGTTACATTAACATACGAACCACTCGATGAATGTTATGATCCTTGTTTTTAATAACTTCAAGTTGTATGAGTTTTTTTTTATTCTGATAGTACTTTCAGCTGTACATACAGCCATCCTCAGGCATAGAAATTAATGTTTTTTTTTTTTAGTAAATCCAGATAGTAGCGGGACATGAAAAATTAAATGCGAATCAAAATATGTTTTTTAGAAATGTGTTGTTGTTAATGGATAAGAAATTTTCGAGCGTGCAGTCGCAATGTTAAGTTTGAATTTTTTTTTTAAAGTTTAAGAGAGTGCATTTTTTACTAATATGGTAATTTGAGAATTTTTTTGTTGTACGAGTTTATCAGTCAATGTGGCATGAACTGAATTTTTCAATAAACAGAGTAATGTTGCAGCTGTTATCCTGAAAATTTGCACATCGGATCAGTTTTTTTTAAAATCAAATATGTGGTGCAGTTTAATTTATATTACATGAATCATTCATGCCACTGCTATATATATATATATATATATATATATATATATATATATATAGCAGTAGTTTACCTACTTCATACCACTGAGTATTTTATTTTGTTGATGTTATAAAGATTAACATTTCATTTCCAACCTCTGTTTTGGTTATTCCTCATTCAGCCTTTCTAGGTTACAACATATATATATATATATATATATATATATATATATATATATGTATACATGTGTATATATGTATATATGTGTGTGTGTGTAAAAATGGTTTATATTTAATGACAGAATACATACCATTACTTTTTCGTTAATGATGCTTAATTAACTAAAAATTTGTGTTAATTAATGACCATGTTAGCTGTCCTAATGCTTCACTTAACAGAAATATCGGATGAAAATATGGCAAGAGATAATGAAGGTTTATGGAAGGCTGCAGAAAGGTTGCAACAAAGTTGAAACATCAGCTTAAGTCCTCTTCATTTACAAAACACAAAGATAAATTATCACATACAATGTTCTCATGAATAAAGATCTTTCAAACTCCAAAAGAATACAGCTTAAAGAGATTAATTACCATGAATATATCTATGTGTGTGTGAATAAGATGACTGTTCACTCAAGGAACAAAAATGCCCATAATTTAGGTTTTCTATAACTGTATTCTCTATGGCAGCTGAATGCATTTATATATATATATATATTTACATATATATATATATATATATTTACATATATATATATTTACATATATATATATTTACATATATATATATATATATATATATATATATATATATTTACATATATATATATTTACATATATATATTTATATTTATTTATATATATATATATATATATATATGGGGTTGAGTGGTTAGAATATTCACTTTCTGACCATGAGACCTGGGTTCAAATCTCACCAGGGTCGATTTGTCAGGAAGGAGACTTCCTGATGTTATTGATCTGGAGGAGGTGATCTCAGCATGCGGCAGACCTTTGGATAGTGTCTGAAAACCATACCATGAGTTGACCCAAGCCTTGTGAGTGAAATTGGGTAGACAGAACCATTGGGTGCCATCGATAGATATGCTAACACAAAGTCACAGGTCATTGTAACTGAGGGTTTCAACAAGCTGGCTTTGCTCAGATTGTTGATCATGCTAGATAACACACTCACACTCAGAAAATGTAACTAAGGTCTA
>OZ010585.1:9521954-9544454 GCA_963932145.1 Acanthosepion lycidas | reverse complement strand
GGTCCTAACCTGGTATCTTGGCTTCAATCACTTTCCTACCACTGGAACAGAGTTTCCTTGTTCAATATGAATATTTTCATTGCCATTGTTCTGATGAATTATCCTATTTGGTAGTGTGACTTCATGAATATAAGTTTAGTACTTGATTGGCAGCTAGGTCTCAACATTTTACTATTGAAATTGCTAGATGTAACCATAAGCTCTATGCTTGCAGTTTCTTCTCTCACATTTCTCACTTGTGGAACTCTTTTATGGCTTCTGGCTTTTCACTTAACCATGATCTTCAAAAATTTAAATGTAATGTTAGTTGTCATCTGTTTCTTTGAATCCAGATCTTTTTATTGTCCACTCTCTTCTAAACATTTCCTTGATTTCTTTCAGTCTAAGTAACCCCTTGTGTCATAGTGGTTTCATCAACTTGTTTGTGGGTGAAATGATTAAAACAAAAATTTAGAGATGTAATTAAGTGATAAAAGGGTATAGTATATAATATGTATTTATATGAGACATGGCATTGGCTGAAATGTTTTCTATTTCCTTTGCACTAATACTTTTGGAAAAGGCTGGAACCTTCATCAGGTTTGGTTTGGTTTGTTTTATGGTATATCAACACCAATGGGTTATTCAATGCTGGTAATATTTTTTTTTTTTCCAAAAATGTATTGCTGGAAATATTTTTTTCTTCAAAAATTCACTGCTGGTAATAATTTTTTGGGGGGCGGAGAGAGTTATAATAATATTCTAACTTTGAATCTGCAGTTATCTCCCATTAAACCTCTCTCCATTTTTATTTTTTATTTTTAAATGTAATTTTTATCACGTAAAATTTAGTGAGGCACAAGAAAATTTTTATTATGAAAATGTGGCCCAGAGGAAAAATGTTTAGGAATACTGCTCTAGATATTAGTTAGAAGTTAGCAAAAGAACTACCTGTTCTCTCTCCTTGATAATGTTTTTTTTTTTTTTTTTCTCATATGCTCACCTTCAGCAACCTCTTGAGACTTAGTGGCTTTATCATGTTGCTTGGGGTGAAATGATTAAAAAAAGCAAAAAAAAAAAAAAAAGATTCTACGGCCTTGTAGATGATGAATTGTTTTATACTGCTAGCTTCACACTACTATATCACTATTTTCATAGCAGATGTTTAGGTGAGCAACATTCCTTGATTCCACGAGTCCAAACCTTTACAGTTAGCACCCACCATGCCATGAAAACTGCATTGACTCATCCTCATTCCCTTCATATTTCATTGATGAGGGATGAGTTTCACTTAAACAGCTTCTTCCTCAGAACTTTGTGTAATAAACTCCCAAGAGGATGCTTCCCTGATCAATAAAATTTTGGCCTCTTCAAGTCAAATGTCAACCATTATATATCCTACATTTCCTCATAGTATTCTCACCCTAAGCTCCCTCCCTGTACATGCTTACACCATCCCCATTTTGTAACCCTCTACACTGAGTGGCTCTTGAACCATGTAGTGGGGGGGAAATAGGTGTATAGCATTACTGAACTATGAGATAATAAGGTAACTAACTCATAGACATCATGTGTGTTTTGTAGAATGTTAGAAGAGGTATATAATTCTAATAATTCACCTCAGAATTTCATATATATATATATATTAATGGTAATGGGCACTTCAAAATGGTATAACAGTGAGTTTGTCTTGTTAGATCAATTAGAATCGCATTTGATCATCACTGAGTGCTCCATTCTTTCAGCCTTGTGCCACATCTGAGCTACACTTAGTAAATCACTATATATATATATATATATATATATATATATATATATATATATATATTGCAAGTTGTAGATTTTTGATATTAATATAGATTATATATCCTCCATGACTTTCTTTCAAGATTTGCTGGATGAAGTTTGTGCATTATCAATAATAATCAAATTTTTGAATGGAAATAAACATTGCTAATTGAAATTACCAAAAGCAGCTTTCAGAAAATAGGAGAACCAAACCTAAATTCCTGTCATCAATGTCAGTGAAAATGACCACAAGAACAATACTGAGCTCACTTGTTAGATATGGAAAATAAAAAAATAGGTAACAGTTAAAAAGAAATTGACTAATCTAGTTTGAAGCCAAAGTTTTCTTTCTCTCTATGTATGGGACTGCTATAAAGTTTTCTGAGCTACTCCATAAAATCTGACCAAATGACCAAACAAATTTTTAAAGGTCAACTGGGTGAAAATTTTTCAGCAACCGCTTTTAAGTATATTCTATTTAAGTCTTAAATGACAGGAATCATCAGTTTCCTTTGAGATTACCAATTGATGATTTAACCCTTTAGCAGTCAACATCCCCAAACCCACTCCATAAATATTGGCTCTCACTGTACAACCTGCTGTAACCCACCCCACATATACTCTAACATAATATTAGGTTGGTGCAAAAATAATGTCGTTTTCTCACATAATAACATATCTGATAAAACGACATTATTTTTGCACCAACCTAATATATAACAAAATCATCGCAAATAATGTAGGAAACCAAACAAACAATGAGACTTTGTGAACAGATATTTACCAGACAGGTTTATGCATGTTGAATGCTAAATGGTTAAACTTTTTCCAACATTTCATTCCTCATTTGTGTCTAAATAGAATAGAAACTCCAGAATTCATACAACTTATGCTTGCACAAGAGTTTATTGAAATGCATCTCTGCATGTCTGATTTTCAACATGGAAGCCAGAGTATTTTCATCAAATTCTTCTAAGCATAAGTGAGCCTTATCAGTCAAAAATATGTCACTACGATTAAAAAATATTAAATTTAGGAAACACACTAATATTTGTTTTATTTCTCCTTTTTCTTTATTTTTAAATTTCTAAAAGAATTAAAATATCATTTTTATACTTTTTGCATGTAAAGTGAAAATAAACATAAGAAATGCTCTTAAAAATACAAATTTCATGTTTTGGTGTGCATGTTCATGCAATCTTTTTCAAACTTTTAAGTGTTAAATCTCTAAGTTAAATGGATTTTACAAATAGAAGAATGTCAGTACAAAGGAAGAGCTTCAATTTAAAATCAGAATTTTCTCATTGTCATTTTTATTAATATTTAAACCATTTCTGCATCATAGATTTGTGGAAAGACAAAAATTGAGTTTTGGAGTCAAACTTAATCTCTTATTTATACAGACACACATCAACAAATCTTACCAATCACCTAATTTTTTATTACTAAGTCATCTCATCTTTTTCTATTCATTTTCTATGTGCCATGCCCCTTCAGCATGTTGGCAATCATAGCTCTCCATAATTCCCTGTCCATTGTAGCTCTTTGTAAATTTTGCTTTTTTGCTATCTCTCCTAAATCCTATTCTACCATCCAATTTACACAAACTCATCAGGTAGATTATGCACTGTGTTCCTCTGTCCCTCTTGCCTTCAAACTGGCCTCTGAGTGTCACATTTTCCAAGCCTTCTTTCCTTATTATTTACCCTAGAAATTTTAACTCTTTCCCATGTTAAGTATAAGTGTCTGTTTTGTTTCTATTTTCTATAAAACTTCCTCATTGCTCACATGTTCAGTCTATGGAATTCTCAGCATTCTTCTGTTAAACTACATTTCTGTTGCTTCAAGTCTCTTCTTCATCTGTCCAGCATTCATTGAGGAGTAATATTAAACAACAGTTGAATACTCTTTCCTTTGTTTTGTGTTTCATAATACTTTGGTTAGATGTTGGAAGGCACATTCCACTATCCCAATGCATCTTTGGATTTTAGTGTTGCACTTTCCATCCTCTATTGAAATGTATTTCCAATCATATATGAAACCTTTTGGCTCTTTGATAAAAACTAAGTCATCTGACTTAAAAGAAAGAAATAGCTAGAAACATTATTTATCTGCTTTGAAGTGTGTCAGTTTAGTATTGTTGGACAATGAACAATTTTTGTCGTAGCTCTGGAATTTCCCAGTCTAAATTGATAGCAAGTAATGAAACAAAGATGTTTCAACAAAAATATAACTTCAAGCCTGCCATGTGGTACTTGCAGGCTGTGTGTAGAAGATGGTAAATTGTTGCTGGTATCAAAAGTAATGTAACAGTCTAAAAATAACTGCTCACATCAATATATAGAATTCTTGTGAAATAATGATTGGTGTCAAAATCAGTAATTTGTGTATTAGGTCCCAAATAAAAGGGGGGGAAACTCATTAATGTAAATCACCATGGTAACAGCCATCAGGTGCAATAAAAAATATATGCAATTTCTCTCTCCATGTGTGTGTGTGTGTGTATGTGTATGAATTTCTTACATGAAGTAAAAGATTCAATCAGGAGTTATTCTTTTATATATGTTTTTACCCCATCAGCATCATCATCATCATTATGCTTTTTTTAAAAAATAAGTTGCCAGTTGAAACAAAATTTTTGATGAAATATTACAAATTCACACTGTTTTTACATTTTTTTTTTTTTTTCATTTTATGTTTTTCTTATTTGTGAAAATGTTCTGATTTTGAAGTAATTTTTATTTTATTTCATGATGGAGACATTTTCTTTTCTGGTTTAAGGGAGGGGGGTTTCCATCAATTTACAGTTTATACACACATACACAATTTTTCTCTCTCAAGGTAAATATTGATAGAGAATAATCATATGATCTAATTTTGTATTCTCAATTTGTTTTCAGTTATTTTTTTAAATTGTTTTACTTTTCTTTTTGAAATTCTCTTTTTAGCAGATACTTGGAAGCAGAATATAGACTAAATATCTTCGTTTTTTTTTTTAAACTCCTGGACATCATTAACAGTCTTTTTGAAGCAAGAGACAAAAGTACGAAAAAATAATCTCAAAAAGAGAGTAAAATATGGTATTATTTCTTACCTTATTCTTAAAAATAAAAGGATATTTTAATATCAGTATCTATTCAAATTACAGTGGTTAACACTTTATAAGGCCTCTATTAATAGTCAAAATGCAGTTACTTGTTTTTAAGTTATGTATTACTAAAAACTTTTAAGTGGCTAAATATCTACAATGTTCAGATCAAAATGTAAAAATCTCTAGGCATATATATCAATTCATAATATGGTGTGATAGTCAACAACCTTGGCTAACAGGTCCATTCACTAGTATAGACAGATAATCACTGAGTACTTAACTTCACTGGCCATATGTCAATCTAGGTTAAATTTAGTAAATATTTTGGGGTGCCCACTATAGTTTAACAAATCACTGCTTGTGTAGTTAGATACCCCATCATTGGCACCTTTTGCAAGACAAGTTTTGGTTTCATGAATAACTTGAAATGCTAACTCTTATAACAGACTATTTTTAGCATTGTGATATTGACTCTCACTAGGCATTCCATGACCGTGACTTTGTATCAGATTAAGGTCAGTTTCATAAATAACTTCATTTACATCTGTATATACATCACCAAAAAACCCCTGAATTTCTATTGTGTGTTTTCAAAGAGGTCCCTATCCTAGAAAGCCTATTGGAAAAAGATCACTCCAAACATCAAGTGAAACTCATATATATGATCTATTGAGAAAGATGCTGGAAAAATGGTCAGCTCCTCGTACCACTCCAGTTAGTACTTGATTCTGCTATACACTACAAGAGCCAGATCAGTCCTAAAATGGATTACTACTGCAATATCTTGGCTGGAGCTGCCCAGTCTATACTGTCCAATCTTGATAGATCCCCAAAATATCTATGTCATCTTGTGGATGATGAAATGTTTTCCCCTTTTCCCACTGATAAAATGTTCCTCTAGCTACTTTATTGCTATTTCCATAGAAAATGTGCAAACAAGCTACATTAATTAGTTCCTTAAACTTTAACCTTCCCAGCTAACTCCCCACCACCACACTGTGTACATTGAGATGAACCAACCTCATTCCATTCATATTCCATTAGTAAGGAGTAAGGTCCACTCAGCTAGCTTCTTCCCAAGAACTGCTGCTTTGTGGAACAGAATCCCAGGAGAATGCTTTTCTAACCTCTTCAAGTCTAGTGCTAACCATTATCCTTCCCACATATCCACATAAACTGTACCCTTTACTTTTACCACTCACACAACAACTGCATCCAGTAACCCCCTGAGTGGCCTTTGTGCATTGTATAGCATAAACATTAGTAAAAAAAAAATGTCTTAGTTGATCCTAAGTTTTTTTATCTGAATTTTATTAGACAAAATGTTTTAAATCACTGTTAGCATAAGATTTTTAAACTCTATCTAAAATATTATTGATATATCATTTAGTTTTTACTTTTCGTCTTATAATTCTTGCCTTCAGTGTTCTTTCTGATTGTTCTAGGATAAATCTTTTTAAAAACGAGATTTTGAAGGATCAACTTAAAAGTCCAATATTAAAAAAATAATTTTTAAGTTTCAAAAGTTCAAATGTGCTATGATAATTTTCATTTTGTTTTCAGTCAACAAATAAATCTGCTTGTAATTCACACAAATAAAACCAAAAAACCAAATCAAAAACTTCTTGTAGTTACTTAACAGTCATATTCAGAAAACTACTTGACTAAATTATCAAATTTCGACATGCCACTTGCTAAATATTAAGGAAAACATTTTTTTAAGATGTCTCAACACCCTTTGTTATTAACAGAGAATTAAGAATTGTATGGAACCTCACACCGAATTTGGAACCCTCACACACTTGTCTCTCAAATCATGCTTATAGAATCCAAATTTCATCACTTGTTTCTTCTTTATTAATGGTACTCATAATCTATTAAATGCCTATAATTGCATCATCTAAGCAAAGTATATTGGGAGATTACTTCAAGCTTCTTATTCTCCAATGCTTCTATTATTTAGACTATGAAGGTTGGTGTGCCCTCATCTTGCCAAAAGAGAGTTTAGCATCGAGGTTAGGTGGAGGCATTTTCAACAATACAGAGATGAAGAGATGTATAAGCTATGCACAAAAAAGATTCAACAACATTCAAGAATGCAACAAACACCTGAGGAGAATTAAGAATTGTATGGAACCTCACACCGAATTTGGAACCCTCACACACTTGTCTCTCAAATCATGCTTATAGAATCCAAATTTCATCACTTGTTTCTTCTTTATTAATGGTACTCATAATCTATTAAATGCCTATAATTGCATCATCTAAGCAAAGTATATTGGGAGATTACTTCAAGCTTCTTATTCTCCAATGCTTCTATTATTTAGACTATGAAGGTTGGTGTGCCCTCATCTTGCCAAAAGAGAGTTTAGCATCGAGGTTAGGTGGAGGCATTTTCAACAATACAGAGATGAAGAGATGTATAAGCTCTGCACAAAAAAGATTCAACAACATTCAAGAATGCAACAAACACCTGAGGGAGGCTGTAGTGTACACAGGCAAAACATTGCGCAAAAACAAAGATGAGGAAATTAGTCAGAAACAACGACATTCAAGAATTAAAGTTTCTGCAATGTCTAATAATAATCCGCATCAATAAATTGTTAAACTTGATCCAAGAGACTTTGAAATGAGAAAAATGTACTTCTGATATTTTTCTTGGATTTATAATTCAAATCTTTTACATTCCATTATAGAAACATTTAAAAAGTCTTCATGTTAACAACTTTGTTTTAAAGTGATCAGAACAATTCCCATCACTAACTGAAGTCAACTTAAAAGCATAGAAATAAAAGCAGATTAGTTATTAAGTGAAGTCTTTGATTACCTGTGAGAAAATAGATTAAACAAATTCATGCTATCAGCACTTTCTCCTACTCTGATTTTATTTCACCTCTGACCAACACTTGCAATGCTTTCACCCACAAAAGCTTTGTTCAATCTTGAGCATCAAATGGAATTACTATATGACCAACACCAAAGTCCTGGAAAGAGCCAACAGTCATTGAATCACTGATCATTAAATACCATCTTTGATGGTCAGGACATGCAGCAAGAATAGAAAAGTCAAGGTTTTCAAGTCAAGTCTTATTGAGTGAGTTCATTTCAAGGAAAAGACCACACGTTGCCCTCTTTGAAGATACAAAAACCAAAAAGTACTTGAGCCTAAATTGTTTGAAACAAAAGCACAAGATTGTACCAACTGGCAATGTTCCATCACCATTGGAACCGAAAACTTCAAAGCCACCAAAAGAGAAAAGGAGAGAGTCAAACAACAAGAGAGAAAGGCTCAACAAAATCGACCTCATTTTCAATTAACATTACTATGCAGTAAATGCCATTGGCTCTTCCATGCAAGAATTGGTCTATTTAATCATCAATACTATCATCATAAAGGAAGTGGTCAGAAAAAAAGAAATTAAATTCTTGGATATGATAGAGCCAATGAATAAACTAGGAATCTGAGACATTATGATATATATATATAATTCCATAACTTAATGATGCAAAAACCATTTATTTTTTTTACAAATGTTGTCAACATTATCCCTTTCTTTGTCAATGCACTTTGTTGTGAATAATAATAATCATATAGATTCAACATTATACAGTGAACATTTCAGATCAAAATTCAGCTATGTCAGGCTGCAGACATATTGAGTCATCTTCAGAGAGACATATTTACTTCTTTTTTAAATATAAATTATAGTCCAAATAAATCTCAGTAATATCAGATAGGCTGCACAAGAAGTAATTTTGCCCAACACTATGAATTGCTACAAAATCAAAACATTAGCTTGAAAACTTGAGTTATGTTTTTAAATAGCCTTGTCAGATTGAGACTTTCATATGGAGGTCATGTATAATGCCAAACCTGTTTTAGAAATATTTAAATTAGTATATAACTAATTTCTCAGATCAGTAGCTAAATGGCTTTGAGTGAGTGAAGCCTGTGGGGCATGGCAAAGTCCATCTTTGTTTGCATCATGCGGATGGTTGCTACAGAATCACAAACAAACAACTGTACCAAATAATAATATCACTTGAGAATTTCGGCAGTAGCAACAGCTAAAATGGATAGCACATTCTACTAACTCAAAGAGAAAATAATGACATAATCAAGATGTTGACATTCTACACTACTTCAAGTAAATGGTTAGGAAGGAAGCCCCATTCAATAAGGGAAAGAGTGATAAACATTGGACTTGAGAAACCTATGTTCCTTAAAATTGTATTAGGAAAAAGATTTTATAATTTTCAACTGTCAGCATTAATGGCTGCTCATTTAATGAATGCCAGATGTTTCCTTATAAGGAAATGTCTAATATTACCATTATCATCAAACTTTCATTTTAATAATGAAAAATTATATTCATTAAATTATCATTTCAGATTTTACAAGAAATAAAAATAAATTTACTTGAGAATAATGGTTAAATAGAGAAATATTTAGAAAATATCCTCAATGTCATAAAATATGAAACTGATATTTTATAATAGTTAAGGATTTATCCTGTTATTTGTTATGTGTCAAAAGTGATTGGTTGTAACAAAAAAAATATTAGCATTTCTTATTTTCTCTCCTTGTCTTCATCTCCTTGTAGACTTTTCCTCCAAGAAAGTTTGTTGATATTTTTGGAAAACACTACAAAGATCCCAAATGGAATGTATATTAGGTGCTGTCTTGGCAGTATTTCTTTGTGATAAAAAAACCATAAAATTTGTTTGGGCTAAAATTTGGCTGTATACCAGGTGTTTTGCAAAAAAAGATTTCCCCACTGAAACAAGCTATCAGGCTAATTTTACAAAGGGGCTAATAAAAGAATCACAGGCTAAAGTGACAAAAGAAAAGATGACAGAAAGGTCACACACACATACAACAATTTTTACCTCATGAAAAAAGAAAAAAGTAAAAAAAAAGACACACAAAGGATAAAAAACAAAAGAATAGACCAATGACCAAACTATAGTAGGTTCGAATTATTAAGAAATACCCAGTGTAAAAGTCTTTTACACCTATAGATATTTTATTTTAAAATGCTATGTCCTTTCAAGATGCAAACAGTCATGACTCCATACAGCTTGCTTTTAGTATTTATAAACTAAGTATTAATATGATTGTTCTTTAGAAATGTAGTTGGATTTTCCCATTGTCTTCTTGGTAGTTTTAAATTGACTTTAAACAACAGTGACAACTAAAATGGGTATCACATGTAATTAAAAGAGAAAATAATGACATAAGCAAGTTGTTGGCATTCCCTAATACTTCAGACAAAAAGTTAGAAAGGAAATCTCCATAAGTACTTGAAAAAGCAATAATAGTTACTGGACTTTAGAGACCTATTTTCCTGAAAAATTGTTTCAAAAAAAGATTTGATAAATTTCAACCCAAAGAAGCACTGGCTGCTCAGTCAATGATTGCAAGATGTTTCCTTATAAAATAATAACAGCTAATATTGCCGTTAACATTACCATGGTTATCCTTCTCTCAGCCAAAGCTAGAGACCTCAGTCTACCCTTCTAATTTACTGATAACTGGAGGAGAGAAGAGACCAATTCCTTTCTTTCTCAAGTGCATTACAAAGAAGTGAACACAAAGTATCTTATTTGTAATTTGAGATTGTCTAATCAAATTCCATTTTCTGCCATTGTTAACCATTGGTCCACCCACACATCCACCATTAAAATATATGGAATAGAAATCCAGAAAATCCCCAGAGTGGAAGATGAGAGTGTACAGTATATTTCTGTTCACTTAGGAGATTATAGATATTTTCCAAGTTTAGCTCAAGGACAAATCAAAGTGTTGCAATAATCTTCCAGGGGAAGTCCACTTGCCTTGCTTAAAATTGCCAAAATTTGAAATTCTGGCTTTGCCTTGGCTAGAAAAATGAGTTACTAGCAATGTTTGGAAATAAAAAAACTAATTTATTTACCACATAGATCCCAACTGAAGAAATTATAATTCTGCTGATTTCCTGGTAGAATAATAATAATAATAATAATAATAATAATAATAATAATAATAATAATAATAATAATATATATATATATATATATATATATATATATATATATATATATATATATATGGGAGATGCAACTCCATGTTTAGGGTATTTGAACAGATCGAGCAATCCTTTGCTAAATATTTCATATAGCTCTCAAAATCACTCAACCAGGAAACAAAAGAATCTCATTTTGTATTAATATTTTTCTTTCTTTGAAAAATCATTTTGTACCTTATACTCTCTTAACATTTGTGTAGCATCTAGTCTCTCTCTCTCTCTCTATATATATATATATATATATATATAAGCAAAAATGAATGGATATAAATTTTTTTTTTCTCCATATATATATGTATATATATATATATATATATAAACACACATAGACAGGACAACAGACATTTTGTGTCAATTAATTTGCCTTAAAGAACATTTACTGCCTAAATACAGAGACTATATATATATATATATATATGATAAAACATAATTTTAATGTATGCTACATTTATGGGTTAAAGTGCTCAACATCAGGGATGTAGATATAATTGACCCATTGATCGGAAAATCTCCTTCATATGTCCGAAACTCCGCCCACTTCGTGGAAATAATCAAAGATGCTCCCATCCTATCCAACCAGATGGTGAGCTTGGACGTGGTGAGTTTGTTCACCAAGGTACCCACGGAGGAGGCACTCTCAGTAGTCAGAGACAGATTGACCTCTGACTCTTCCCTAGAAGAACGGACCAGTATTCCAATAGATAATCTGATGGAGATGTTGACTTTCTGTACACAAACAACACACTTCGGAATGGGATCACACATATATCGACAGGATGAGGGCTTAGCAATGGGCTCGCCATTATCACCAGCAATGGCGAATATATACATGGAATACTTTGAAGAAATGGCATTAGAATCTATATCTCTAAAGCCAACTATATGGTTAAGGTATGTAGATGACACCTTCATACTCTGGCCACACCGGGAAGATGTCCAGGTTCTACTGGACCATGTGAACTCAATAAGACCTTTGATACAGTTCACAATGGAGAAAGAGAGTAACAACACACTCCCATTCCTGGATGTACTAATATCTCGAACAGAGCATGGGTTCAAGACATCCGTATACCGTAAACCAACATTCACCGGACAGTACCTCAATTTCAACTCCCACCATCCATACAGTGTAAAGAAAGGGATCGTCCATTGCTTACAACACCGAGCAAAAGTCATAAGTGGTGACCCAGAGATGTTAGATAAGGAATTGGTCAGTATAAGTAGTACCCTACAACGTAACAACTACCCTGGGTACATGGCAGCAGCCCCCAAAAACTGGGATAGGCGGGTACAAGAAGAGGAGGAGGAGGACAACAACACTCAGAAAACAGTCTGCCTGCCTTATGTGAAGGGGTTATCAGAGAAAATACAAAGGATCTGCGGTCCATATAACATCAGGACAACCTTCAAAAGTGTGACAACACTTTGCAGATATCTCTCTCGAGTGAGACCCCCCCATAGAAGAGAACATGACTAAAGACTGTGTGTATGCTATCCCGTGCAGCTGCGGAAAGGAATATAAAGGAGAGACAGGCCGCTACCTCAAGGTAAGGCTTCAAGAACACCAGAAAGCTGTAACGTGAGGGGAAGTAGAAAAATCAGGCGTGGCTGACCACATATGGAGAGAGAAGGGAGATCACCGTCCCCTGTGGGATCAGGTTGAGATCATAGGGAAGACCATTGGAAAATTCATAAACTTAAGGAATCAGCACATATGCTAGGCCACAAAAATCTCCTGAGCTGACCAAGCATAGAAATAAATACAATATGGGAACCAGTAATAAGGAGTGCCAGAGAAAAGCAATGATAACAAAGTTATAATATGAGCTCATGTAAAAACAGCAAAATTGCAATATGAGCACTGGTAAAAAATGGTTGCTGAAAACATTAGGTTTATAATACCCAGAAATTCATACTTCAAGGACACATGGCACAGTGGATAAAGGCGTTGGTTAGATCCAGTGACAGACCCAAAGAGTGTGAGTTCAATACCCGGTTAAGGCAGTGGAGGACTTTCAGAGGGAAAATTAGCAGGAGATAACTGATAACTGACATCCATCAAACATGGCACGTGGAACTAGAACAGTCTTATATATAAGATAAGATATAATATAAGATGCTGGAAATGAAAATCACGTCACACATGACCACGTGAGAGTGAAAATGGCAAGTATAAAGTATGGGAAGCTGTTGGTATAAACCAATGGCTTCAGTTATCAATTATAGGCATTTAAGAATATTTGTGAAGATTTCATAGTTTATTTTGTTCAGGTTGGGTTTCAACTGTTTTATGCATATAGCTTCAAGAATTTTAAATTTTTCTTGTGTTTTCTTTTCTGTAAAACTTGTCCAAATATCCACATATAGCTTCATTTGGATCCATTTAAACAAAAACAAAAAAACCAACCAAACTCCATCTGCAACTCATAGAAAATATAATAAAGTTCATCCATATGTAAAACAATTGAAGCATTAATAATAAAAAAAGAAAAAAGCCTCAAACATGGCCTCAATGTGCTGACTGTGTCTGGAAAATAAAACATTCCTATAACTCTAGATGCATACATAAAACAATCTATAATTTCAGCTAAAAATAAAAATAATCCTTGATAATAGCTAAAAAAACAGCCGAAATTGCTGATATGTAGAACATTTTATATACTACAATAAATTTAATACAACCAAATTAATTATTTACTATAACTTTTCTCCATTAACTAATTGTTTTGTAAAAGAATATCATTGTATATCAATTTAAATGTTTTTTGGGGGACTGTATCTCTGACAAAAAAAGTAAATACATATGTTGGTTTCATGAAGGCAGCATTATCAAGAAGGCTTTTGGGATACTAAAATTGTAAAAAAAAAAAAAAATTTTTAAATTGCAGTTACCTCCCTTATATATTCTTAACAGTTAATTTTTAAATTGACTATAATGAAGTGTGTTTCATGCATATTTATAAAAGGATTCACAACTATCAGTTACATTAATTTTTTAGTCTTTTGTCTTAGCAATTTACCCCTGAAGATGATCTTGGATGACATTGAAAGTACTTGGAAAAATAAAAGAAATAACCAAAACTATGGCATCTTTCTTAATGTGTTCAATAACAGCACTGAAAATTTGATCCATAAATTTTTGAGGATTAAAATAAATAGGCATAATATGTCTAGATTATTCAACCAAACATGCTTGAATAAATAGCTTCTACTAATGTGATAATCACAGATGCTACAAAGAAAAAAAAAACTCAATAAAACAATGTTGTTTATGAATTCATTTTGCACTCGAAGAATGTTTTTCTAACAATAATAATTTAGATAATACATACATTGGTTTTACAAACATTACATTATCACACTGATGAATATGACACGTATCCAATGATAGTTCAATTAAATAATATATCAATAACCAATACCAAAAAATTCAAGAAATCTGACAAATATCACAAAAATACTATATCACATAAACTATAAAAAGTAACTACAAATACTAGAAACATTAACACAATATAATTAATAAACTTATGTATACGTGAGTGTGTGTTAATACCTTCTTTTATGTCCTGTGTCTTGTTCAGAACATAGGTAATCATGGCTCTCCACCTCCTCCTGTCCATTGTAGCTCTCAATAAGTTTTGTCTTTTTTGTTATTTCTTGCAGACCCTATTCTGCCATCCCCTTGTTTAAACCTGTTAAGAATGTCATGCATTGCTTTTCCTTGTCCATCTTTACCTCTATCCACCCAGTGTTTATCAGATTTTCCAAGCCCTCCTTTCTCATTATGTGTCCCAGAAACTTCAGCTGCCCCTTCCTGGTGTTAAGTATAAGTTTTCTCTTTGTTTGCATCCCCTCCAAAACCTCATCGTTGCTCACATGTTTGGTCCATGATATCCATAGCATCCTTCTGTAGAACCACACCTCTTCTTCATCTTTGAGGAGATTGTCCAAAATTTGCTGCCATAAAGGTGGACAGATATCACATAGCATTTAAGTACTCTTTTCTTTGTTACCAACAAAACCCTCCTGTCTCATGATACTCTGCCTAGCTTTTCGAATGTGTCTTTGGCTATCCCAATACATCTTCGGATCTTAGCATTGTACTTTTTGTTCTCTGTCAGAACACTTCCCAGATATTTACATTTCCACATATATGAATAGAAATATTCTACCTTTGCTTATGCCAAACAGGAATGATATAACATATAAACAACTTTTTTTTCCATTGCTTACATTTAAAGCAATCATATATCATCCCATAATTTTGAAAGTCAGTGTTTCTTGTCCATTGTCCAATCAGAAACAATTCATCTCAGTTGGACATGAAATTCAGAATCAACAATTTATTCTAAATTTTACAAGTGATTGATTTCTTGAATAAAGACAATTTTGACAACTGAATTGCTTAACTAAAAGTTTTGTTCACTAATAGGACAGAAATTCTGAAGATTCCTTTTATAAATGGGTATACAACTTGTACACAGCCACACATATGAAGATAAATCAGTGCTTATTTTGAATATGTCTTTTGACAACTGAAAAAGGAGAGTTTGGGTTTCTTTGTGAAAAAATACAAAGAAATTTAATCATTAAGAAATCTTAACCATCCATTTCTACTTTTTTTTTTCTCTCTCAAAACAATGGTCATAAACTGATCGTCTCCAAATTGAATTTTATCTGAGATGAAAGAATCAGGGGAAGAAAATTAAGATTTTCACTTCCTTTTCATCAAAGGCCCTGAAATTTTATGCTGGTCAGTATACCATCTTATTTACAGGCTTGCCTCAGAGATGAGACAATTATTTGATGCTTGTCCTACAATGTTCAAACTCTGAATTGGACTCAATAAGGCCAGATAAAAATGTGAACTCTTTTTTTTCTATTACTCAGATGAATAAGAGCCTGAATTTGAAATCCTGACTGATGACAGGACTTGAACACTGACTATTAAGAAATATTCATATTCAACATGATGCTTAAAAGTTCTTGGCTTGATTAAGACTCCCTTCCACAAAAAGATTCATAGCTGGTCATTTGGTTAGATTTTGGAAAGTGATTTAAGTCAAGAACTTCAGCCACAATAGCAGACCCAAGGAATAATAACTTATATTATTCTGTTAATAATTTATCATCCATCATCTTCATAAGCTTGTGCCTTGATAAAGGAGAGATCTTGAAAGACTTTAACAAAATAAGAATAAAGCATAGAGATAAGTACAAAGAACAATTTAAAAGAGTAGCTTGAAATTATTTTTTTAATTTCCCAGCTAGTCAGACCAGATGTGATCCATAAGTATCAAGAATGTTTCAAGTTATATTCCACACTAACTATTTTAATGTTGTGATGTTGTCAATGTATTTTTCATTTGCTCTTACTCTTAGATGTAGGTGTTGATAGCTCTGCACAAACCAAGCTTTGGTTTCATATCAAATCACTTCCAAAGAAACCAAATCACAAAGGAATAAAGCTTGCCAATAAACAATGTTTATGACTACACAAGGTAAAACATCAACCACAAGTCATAGACTAGTTGATTTCTGGATTATGAATAAAATCTTTATATTAATGTTTTAATATTATCATAATATTTGCGTGTGTGCGTGTGTGTATACATGCATATATGTGAGCTTGTAGATGTATGTGTGTATGTGTGTGTGTGTGTCTGTGTATATAATCGACTCTCCCGTCGAGATTCGACATATGAGGGTCAAGTAGATCAGTTTCCAGGAAACCGACAGCCCAACACCGGCACATGAGATTTGATTATAGTGGTGAAGGCCTCGTGCAGGACCATCCACACTTTTTGGAGGGACAAATACAGAGACCTGGTGCACCGAATGCCACAAGGTTCCCAAACGACCCTCCGCAGGTTTTGAATTCAGAGTTGTCCTTCTCCTAGACCAGTTGCCATCCAAGGCTATAGAACCAGTCTGTCCTGCTATTTTACCCATAGCTGGAGGGAGAAGAAGAGGATTCATACCTTTCCCAAGGGTTATTAGCACGTAAGTGAATGTAATGGATTTGACTGGAATTCAAACTCGGCTCTCCGATTCCTCAATCCAAGCCGATATCCATTACTCCACCGTGCCTCCTGTGTCTGCGTGTGTATATATATATATATATATATATATATATATATAATATATATATATATATATATATAATCGTGGCCTAATGATTACGTCTAGCATGAAACAGCCTGTCACCAGTGTTGACTTCAATGCTCTCTTTTATATTTACACATGCTCTATCTTTGATATTGAGCACTTTATCCCATAAATATAGCACACCTTAAGAGTATATTTCTTTACACACATACACATATATGCACATGCACAAGATTCCCTCACAATCATTTTCAAATATTTATATGCATTTGTTAATAGTGCCTATGATATTTTAATTTAATTAAATACTTTCAAAATAATGGTAATGGTATCAATAACCATTTCCTTGTTAAGAAGCATTTGGCACTTACTGAGAGAACAGTCATTGAATGTCTTTTTCGAAAAGCAGTTTTTTCAGGAAAACACGTCTCTTAGGTCCCCACTGTTATCACCTCTTTCCACTACTGATGAAGGTTTCTTCTTTAACCATTTATTTAAAATATTTAACATCTTGCTTATGTCATTATTTTATCTTTGAATTGCATGTGTTACTCATTTTAGTTGTTGCTTTTGTTGAAATTCCTCAAATAATGTGGTTTCTGTTATTTGGTAGGCTTCTTAAAGAAGAAACATGAATAAATACCAATGATTGAATCTTTTGTTATTGTATCATCAATGAAAAGAAAATGTATGCAGTTTTTCAGCTCATAACTCTAGACATTCTGTTGGCTACAGTACATAACTTATTAGATAGGATATAAGACACCCCACTCAAATTCAACAGGGAATATTAAGAAAAAATTGTTTGTCGAGTCCTGTTGAATATTACTGGAAGTTAGTGCATGTTCTTTATTTAACCCAGTTGAAAACAAGTTTCATTTTATGAAGTGTAATGATATTCTAATAATAATGAAAAATGGATCTTAAATATCACCGGATATTATATATAGGCTTAAATACCAACTAAATGTCTTAATTTTTACTGTATAATATAGTTTTAAGATATGCTATATTTGTGAGAAAAAGTGCTCAATATCAAGGATAGTGCATACGCAAATCTAAAAGTGGACACTAGGGTCAACACCAAATGGTGACAGTTTGTTTCATAATTAAACACAATCTTCAGGCAATCTGTGTTGTGTTTTGGCTTCATTATTCATATGTGCTGGTTAATGGTGCATTATGGGTAACAAGGTCTACTGTATTATCATAATAGCCAATGGGTTGACAGCAATGGTTATCTGTCTGTATTTCTGAGTTGAGATATTATGTCCACTATTTACATTTTTCGCACCATTGTCCTCATTTTTGTTGCCATATTTATTACAACGTTTCAGTTGTTGTGTGCTCCGGCCTTCTTCAGGTGGTAGGAATGTCAAACTGAACCCATTATTTCCTGAGCCGACCAAGCATAGAAATGAATACAATATAAGAACCAGTAATACGGAGTGCCAGAGAAAAGCAATAATTGCAATATCGATAATAATTTGCAAGATGAGCCCTGGTAAAAAAAACATGCAATGATAACAGCAAAAATTGCAATATGAGCACTGGTAAAAATTGTTGCTGAAGACATTAAGTCTATAATTACCAGAAATTCATACAGAGACATATAGCACAGTGGATAAAGGTGTTGGTTAGATCCAGTGACAGGGCCCAAAGAGTTGTAGGTTCAATACCTGGTTAAGGCATTGGAAAACTTGGAGAGATGAATTAACAGGAGATAACTGATAACTGACATCCATTAGACATAGTGGAACTAGAAGAATCTACCACAGCGAGCGAAATAAAAGGTTTAGTTTGACATTCCAACCACCTGAAGAAGGAGTGTACAACAACTGAAATGTGATAAATATGGCAACAAAGATGAGGACAATAGTCTGAATAATGTAAATATTGGACAGTAATGTTAATGTTTCAAATCATTCTAGAGGTTATTATGTAGAAATATTTACTGATACAAATGTGATTATTTATGGTTATTTTATAATGTTCTTTGTTAACATTTTACTTGTTATTAATTAATGATTACATATTGTCTAATATTTATAAGATCCAACATCATTTAAAAATCAAAAGCTTAAGATATTTTTACTAAAATTATCTTTCATTAGTAGATAAAAAATTGTTGGAATTGAGGAAATAATAAAATTTAGCAATCTCCTTTAATAAGATATCTTTAAAAAATAACTTTCTGGCCTTTACTATATTTTCTGTTTATATATTTGGAAAAAAAGAATCACTTTTCCTATTTAAATATAATAATAATAATAATAATATATAAAACTGTTCACTTTACTGATATTTATTAAGAATATGATAAGCTGTTCATTCTCATTGGAATGAACAACCTGTCTTGAAAATTAACATTCAAAATTCATGCTGAACTTGAACTATAGCCATGGACTACAGGAAAAACATTTTATTATCTCAGCTCTCAAGTAGACTTTTTTTTTACAAGTTAATCTTTCTAGAATTTAGCATATTCTATAAAAAACAAAACAAATTTAATCAAGAGAAATAAATCAGTAAAATTTAAACCAAAGTTTATTGCCAAAAATTATTCACACACAATGATTTATTCTGATTAATTTATGCTTAAGACAATCTTTAAATAATAGAATTCAATTAACATCTGAAATGTTTCAATAAGATAAAAGATATTTATTGACAGTTTCATTCTGTTTAATATTTTTACTGATATTTCATAATATGATTGTTTTTTTTCCATTGTCTTAGAGAATATATTCTCCAGCATTTATCACATTTATAAAGCATCAAGAAATTGCTTGGCAAATTTTAATAAAACATTTACTTGCAACATTATTATATTCTTTTGTCTTACTTGACAAATTCAGTATCATTGATAAGGATTTAACCTGACTGTAAATTCTATTAAAGTTCAGTTGAAAACAGATTTTTTTATACAGGTGATGAATACCAAAGGAAAATAGTGTGGCATTGAAAATGAATTGCAGTAAAATTGAAAACAATAATATCGAAAAAAAAAAAAAAAGGAAGTGATTGATAATGATGTTTATCAATTTTTAGATATGCTTTATTTTTATTAGTGTTACTCATGTTGATTTGCCAAACCCATTTTCTTATCCTCTTCAGGTCACATCATAACATATGACCATTCACTATGATTTATGTCTTCATAAGAAGTGGTATTTGGGAAAATTTAAAAGGGGAAAACATGTAATCAAGTCAAATTCTTCTTTTATGTCCCTTCAGAACATGACGGATTATAACTCTCCACAACATCTCACTTGTTGCTCCAGATTTGCCTCTTTACCATTACTCTTACTCTTTTCTTTGTCATCCATTCACACAAACTAAATTCTATGATTGCTGCTTTAAATTCTATGATTTTTGTTTTATAGATACATTGGAAACAAGAAGAAACTTTTATTAAAACTGAGAAACATATTGAAAACAGATAATTATTATTCATAATCAAATATATGTCCTAATGATTTGTATATAATAACCATATGAAATAGTATTTATCATAATCATATGCTAATACATTCATTTAGAGCCTAAAATATTTTTACTGAGCAGCCTACAAAGTTTTCACTACGATTGATATTGTACATATATTTTACACATTTTTATGAGCCAAATAAAAAAATAATCATTTTTTAAATGGAGGAAAAAAATTAAGTGAACAAATTTTATTTGCATCTTTTTTTTTTGTATTAGGTTGGTGCAAAAATAATTTCGTTTTCCCACATAGTAACATATGTTAAAAAACGAAATTATTTTTGCACCAACCTAATAATAAACAAAATTCAGGAAAAAAAGAAACTATGACAATTACAAAGAAACAATGCAAATAAGAAATTACATATAATTTCAAATGCACTGACGAAATAAACAATTATCCAACTACTAATAACAGAATCAGGATCTAGTCATTTCAAACTTTTCAAGTTGATGCAGAATTGCAACTCTAGCATTGATCTCTAGTTTAGTGACCCTATCTTCCTGTTCCGAATTTCAATGAAGAGTGGGTGAACTAATGGATGGCACGCAGGAAATGGAGTCTACGACTTGAGTTCAAATTTCAGCTTAGACAGTCTGTGTCCAATTCATGCTAATACCATCAAAAAAAGCATGAATCTACCTATTCTACCACCCACCATAGTTACGAGTAGAAAAATAAAGCTCTTTATCCTTTGCTGGTTACGACTCTAAGAGAAAGGTAGCTTTGAATTCAAAGCAATAGAGCAGGCAAAAAATACTATTCTAATACTACAAAAACAATCATGACAATGCAAAGTTACATAAATAAAAAAGGAGACTATAGAGACATAAACACACATTCTGAAAGAACACATCACTTAAAGATTGTAATACATTCAGCTTTCCCTTTCTGTTTATATTCACCAGGTAAGAAAAGCGTTATTAAGTTATGCAATTTCTCTATACACTCTATTTGACCTTATTGTGTAAAAATCTGAAAATGTTGTTTTTAGAAATTCACTGCTCAAAATGTTCATCTTTCCTCTTGCATGCACATCTTATAAAGTGTTTCCTTTTGTTGTATAGAAACTAGGTTGCAATGTTGGTTAAAATGCTACAAACAATAAAGTTAGCCAACTTTCAATTTAATTGTGAAGCAATTGAAAATAAGAAAATAATTTCCTTGTTGTTATAAACAAGGAAATTATTTTCTTATTTCTTATTGGTTAAAATGCTATTAGGTTGGTGCAAAAATAATGTCGTTTTCTCACAGTAACATGTGTGAGAAAACGACATTATTTTTGCACCAAACCTAATACAAAGAAGACAGCTAGACAACTTTCAATCTGATTATGAAGCAATTGAAAATGAGAAAATAATTTCCTTGTTGTTTATAAGAACAAGAAAGTTATATTCTTATTTCTTTTGGTCTTGAAAAAAATGAGCAACTGAAGCACTTAAATATATCATGCATAAAGCTAACATAAACATGGAGAAGAGGTTCTATCTCAATGTTAATAAATACAAGCACTAAACTCCTTAGGATTCAAGTAAAAGTTTATTGCAATAGTCAAGCATGAAGGCACTGAAAGAAAAATGATTATTTATACAGTTTTTTAATTTGTATTGTTTCAGGCTAACTAAACCAATTTAAGCTTTTTTTTTTATAAACATTTCAGCCCAAGCAAGGTGATAAAGACATATGGTGTTTAATGAGAGTGAAAGAAACTGAAGAAACGTTATTAAGGAGAGCAGTTAATAAATGAATAGGATGAAAAGAGACAAAAGATGACAATTAACATTGCATTTAAATTTCTAAAGATCATAGATGACAAGAAAGCAAGAAGTCAAGCCAAATTTCCACAGGTGAGAAGTATGAGAGAATAAAATATTAACATAGAACCTACACTTACATTTGTCAATTTCAACAGTAACCTGAGAAGACCTGTCTGCCAATCTAGTACTGCACTTTTTTTCTTTTCTTAATCAATT
>OZ010585.1:9486954-9511954 GCA_963932145.1 Acanthosepion lycidas | reverse complement strand
ATGTTGAATTGAAATATTAGTACTGAAATGGTTAAATATTTTAATAAAAAGAAAACAATTTATATTAAAATTATAATGACCAAAACCGCAAACTGATGTAGAAGAGAGAATTTCCTTCAAAAGATCATGTACTTTCATTACAAATAAAATTAGGCATTTTCCATCATCTGTTAAATTGTGTCTGGATATCACAAGTAATTGCCTTGCATGGACTCTCGTGGCAGTTAGGGTTTACTTGGCAATTCTCATCTCTTCTCCCAGGAACATATGATATGTTGTATTAAATAGTTCCACAATAATAATCCTTGGTCTGACTTATCATTATAAAGAGACCTTATATTTTAACAATCTTGATAATTGATTAATTTGCAGTGTTAAATTTTTAAGTAAAGCCTATTTAAGCCTATGATATTTTGGTTTAAGATTTTTATAATTTTACTGAAATTTTGATCATTTTTTTGTAAAAATGTACTGACTTGTCTTCTCTTTTGCTTGTAAGGTTGAGTAAATTCCTATTTTCTGATGTTTAGCTGAACTCAAAATGTAACAATGATTCTTTCAAAGTTAAGAATATGTACTACTGAAATTTTAAACTTCAAGTGTACATTATTTAATATTAAAATTTATCTTGTAGTAATAAAATGCCTTGGAAAGTTTTCACATAAAATTTCATGAAACGGATTAAAAAATGTGTCCCTTTTACTGTCCAATATAAATACTTTAAAAGAAAAAATGATTTTGTTTATTAGATAGATAAAGTGAAAAACATTTTTGTCAATCAAACATTCATGAGATGAAACTTTTTGATGTAGTTGATCCTTTTCAGAAAGCAAGTCTTCACATGACAAAGCAATGAATAAAATTCTATTCTTTTAAAGATTTATTATTTATTTTTTCTGCCACCTTGGTAAATGGAATGCCACCTCAGTTGGGATTGAGTGATTTTGTCAGCATATCGAATTAGTTGCTTGACTAAAACATTATCTAATGGAAATTTTGTGAAGAGTCACATTTACATCATGATTTAGGAAATCCAGTTTGGGGAAATAATTTAATTAGCACTGCTTCTTCTGATTAAACTGAGGAGAAGCTAAGAAACAGTATTCAGGGGATCTTGGCACTAAAAATAATTTATTTTACTTACCAAGGTGGGAATGCTGAACATCTTTAGATACCGCTTAAGAAGGTTCATCAAAAAACTGATTTGTATATATACAGATTCATATCAAATGTATATTAGAATGGTTATTTTATAGTGTGTGTGTGAGGGGTGCTGAAAAAATCTTGGCAAATAGACTTCCTGAAAAACATATTTTGATGTACAGTCACAGAGAGACTGATTTTGGAGAAGTTAGGCTGAGTATTTTCAGAAATAGAATTGTTTTTTTTATGAGACAATTCTATTTACACTATTTATATTCAGACTATTTGCTGTTATCACTACATTTTCAGCCAGCCATTGTATTTCTGGATTCTCCCAATGGTCAAACTGTAATGATAACAAAGGATGAAAACAATAGCCTGCATGTAAATAGTGTAAATAATGATAACTTCTCATCCCAGAAATTCAGACAGAAGGCGATCAAAGGATAATGACAACAAAGATGAGAACAATAGGATGAATGTAAATAATGATAATTTCTCATCCCAGAAATTCAGACAGAAACAATTGTAGAATGCTCAAGATGAAACTCAAAAAATTATTCCTCTTTATAATTGATATCAAATGTAAAAATTGGTTGCTGAATGTGATCAATATTTCCCATCCTTTTTAGAATATTATGAAAGGAGTTCACTGGCATTTCACTCATTTTTTTTTTGTATCCCTAATTCCAGTTTATTTTCCACTTGCTTACGGCCATATTACATTGAAACACCAATTCCTGTATGATTGCTGAAGTTAAGTAGCATTGTCACTGATTAGCACCTAGATAGGTAGTATCAGGTACTGTAAGCTTTTATATGTAGATGGTAATGTATAATGGCTTAGAATTGTTAACTGGAGATCCAAGTTCCAATACCCGTTTGGTTTGTTATATTCTCTTACATGAAAATATCCTTGAGAAAAAGGTATGAATCCACCTCTTTTTCCTCCAGTTATGGGTTAATTAATAAGACTTGTATCACTAAACTATTATTATCTGAAAATAAATAAAAAGAAAAACTTCCTACAATATTAAATTATTTTCCAGCTTTACGTAACTTGCAAAGGGTTGATAAGCTATAGAAAACAAATCATTCAAAATTGCAAATAAAACCTTGTAAATAAGCACTATTAACAGCCTCCAGGCTAAAAGTTCTGATGATGAAACTAAATATTATACAAGTATTCTGAGTTCAGTCCCTATGTGAGGCATTGAAGAAGCATACCTGGTTTGTACAAGAACACAGCAGTGCCATATGGAAATAAAAATGGCAGCTAAAAGTTCAGAAATCCCTAGGAAGAATGTTGGATATGACAGCAGTCAAGGAATGAAAACAATATGATCTGATGTGCAAGTTAAAAGGTTCTATTCAAAATTTTCTTAACTGACATGACATCCTCCTGAAAAAAAAGCCAGAAGATACATTAACCAAAACATTGTGATAAAAAAAACAACACAGATTATAATGATAGCACCAAAGAATCCCTGAATACTTCACCTCTGCATAAGTTGCAGATCTCTAAAATTGCATTTGAGGTCTTCTGCTGAAAATAGTACTGGTTTTACTAATGGAGAAGATAATATACACACCACCGCACAAAGACAGACAGCTGTTTTTTGTGTGCATTTAGATTTGAATATTTTAAGCCTGTTTACATTACTACCTCTTTACAGATATAGAATGTCTTTTATTTTATTAGAAATTTAAATTATACTGTATAAATGTATTCATATTTATAAAGCTATTTTAGTATTAGGCAATTATTCTCTTGCATATAGAAAGTATATAAAAAAAATATGCATTACATTTTAAATCATGTCTTTCCATATATTTATTAAAGTACAAATATCAAAAAGCTGGATTTGGAAAACAGGCTTCTTTCAGATAAATTCTAACTTTTATTTCTCTTGTTATTTCTTATCACTGAAGATTGCTGTACTAGATTTAACAGAGAAATTCATCTAAATAGGTTGTTGTGTAAGTTAGCTCTTTGTGTTGGTTTAAGAAATAACTGCATATCTATGGGTTAAGAAGAACAACCACATATCTATGTCTTAAGTAGAATGACTGCATATCTATGAGTTAAGAATGACTGCATATCTATGAGTTAAGAATGACTGCATATCTATGAGTTAAGAATGACTGCATATCTATGAGTTAAGAATGACTGCATATCTATGAGTTAAGAATGACTGCATATCTATGACTTAAGAATGACTGCATATCTATGACTTAAGAATGACTGCATATCTATGACTTAAGAATGACTGCATATCTATGACTTAAGAATGACTGATTCTAAGGATTCAGGAGAATGATTATATATCTATGGTATAAGAAAAATGGCTGCATACCTATCACATAAGAAGAAATGCTGCGTATCTATATGTTTTAAATTGAAGATAAAACAGGCAGTGTTAAATTCTACCAATATCAAAGTGAAGTCAGACTGAAAATATTATTTACAGATTATATTCCCTGCTGGTTTTATTATCCATCTGAAGAGTATGGAAAGAATTTAGACAGGAATCCAACTTAATGCATTCTCATTTTTAAATAACCACATGCTTAAAAAAATGATCATCAAGGTGAAGTTTTTTTTTTATGCCATATCCCTTCAAGACATAGGAGACAATGCATCTTCAAAGATTTCTTTTTTTTATTATTTGGGAATTAACATGATGTCTTGGTAAAAGAAATGGAATGGTTTCTATTGCACTCTCCTTGGTTTTGATTTCACAGTAATCGTTTTCCTATACAGGCTGTGACCCAAGTCTTAAAAGCCCAGTGTAATTTGCTGTTTAACCCATATCTTGAGGCTGAAGTAGATTCATGCCTTTCTCAAGGATATGAGCACGAAATAAATACAACAAGCTAGGCTGCAATTTAAACTCAGCTCTCTGGTTCCATTTTCAGTATTGATAACAGTCATGCTAGCCATAAAACCCAAGCATATATATCTGTGTGTGTGTGTGTGTGTGTGTGTGAGTGATAGCAGACTTCCAAAACAATACCTTTTTGGCCAACTTCTAACTAACATGTCAGTTGGATGGGCACTCTTGTATTTCAAAGACAAACTCAAAGACAATGCAGTATCCCCTTTTCTTCCTGGGAAAAAAAAAGCTTCAGACCAAAGGAGATGGCGCCTGTCCTGATTCTAATCTATACAAAGGTTTGAGCAAGGCCAACTTGAACATCAGGATCAACTGCATACAAAGATTAAAGAAAGCTGGTAGCATGCTACCCCTCTCAATGATAGCCTTAACTGCCACTATGGCTTTGTCACATGCAGTAAAGAGGGCCTTGAATGTGTGACAATTGATCCTCAACCACTCAAGCAAAATGGCTCAACCACATGTTCCATCTGCTTAAAAGTTTGCAAAACACCTGCAGGTCTCAGGAAATACATGCGTGTCTATAGAAGCTGCTAAGAATGCTCTTTTGGAATAATGTTAACTTTTTAAAACATTCAGAGGAGAATTGCATATAAGAAATATTGAGACAGAATCGACCTTACACATTTATAAGTCTACCATTTATTCATGTTTTAAATATTTCTGCCACATATGGTTCAGTGCTACTGCTACATATTTAGAAATTCTTGATAAAAATCAAAGAACCAGCAATATTATTTCATCCTGACCTGGCATCTCGGCTTCAATCACTTTCTCACCACCATAAAGTAGCCTCCCTGTGCCTTTTCTATAAATACTTTCATTGTAATTTTTATGATGAACTCTTCACTCTAGTACATAGATTATCAACAAGGTCTCATCAATTTTAAAGTTGTATTGGCTAGATGTAGCCATAAGTTCTATCCTAACAATTTCTTTTCTCACACTTCTTGCTTGTAGAACTTTCTTCCAGCTCGATGCTTTCCAGCCAATTTTGATCTTCAACAATTTAAATGCAGTGTCAATCGTTAGCTACTGTTGTCTTGATTAATCTTCTGTTATTCTTGCTCCTAAATAATGTTTCTCCTTTTTCTTATTCTTTCACACTCAGTAACCCCTTGTCACATAATGTATGTGGTGAAATGATTAAAAAATACATCTGTCAGCTTTAAATGACAGTGGTGTATTTGATATAGGAGTAAACTTTATATGTGTTACAGTCATCTAGTGATTATGAGTTCAATTCCTGGATCAGCACAATTTCAACAAACAATAACAGAGACCAATATAACAATAATCAACAGCTATCCAACATCAGCCAAACAATGGAAACCTGATGATGAGCAGCAGGTACTTGGCTGAAACAATGTGCTTATATTTATATCAACCAAGATGAGTAAAATACACTATTTATATCACATTGTAATAAATATGGCGACAAAGATGAAGACAATAGTCCGAATAATGTAAATAGTGTACATAATACCTCATCTCAGAAATATAGACAGATGAGTAAAATAGTTTGAAATAATATAAGTAAATTAAAAATGTCCTGTCTTTAAATCCATTAAACAATGTTTTTTTGATTGTGATGGACATTTTAAGGAATTTATGTGCTGAGTCCATTTTTTTATCTTTCTTGTCATATTAGTGGCTCTATTCTTGTCCAAAGTCAAAACACTAAAATGTCTTGAAATACTGAAAACTTTTAAAAGCTTTCTAATGGAATGATCTTTAAGATGCTTTATTCTTATTGGAAATATTTTATATTTAAAGATCATTTGTGCCCATCACAAAGACCATAAATGCAACAATTTCTTTAATCCTGACACAAATAGATAATTTAGGGAAAATGTAATGGTCATTGATTTACTTCTTAATTTTTATTCTATTTTCATAGTGTATAATTAACAAAACAAATGATGAGGAAAAAGTATTGATGCCTTTTCTAAAGCTGTATCTGCTCAAATAGGATTTGAACCCATGTTTCCACGTAGCTAAGTCATTTCCAAATCAGGGCTTCCACAGAAAAAATATTCAGGATAAGAATATGAAATTTCTCAAATTTTCTTTTCATGAAATTACAAGACAAATTTTTTGTCAAACAAAGAATTATCAATTTGTTTTTAATAATTTCAATTTATTTAATTCAGACAGAACTTTTATTTGCATTATCATTATTGTATTATCAAGAAGCATTTTTAACATTATGGCAAACTAGTTTAAGCACACAGACAGTATTGCCACAGTGGATTTAAAACAAGAGATATTTTATGGTGATGATTTCAAGATGACAATGTCCTGAGAATAAATCTGGTTGAGTTAAATTATTCATTTCATATAAAGTGAAAGAAGCGAAAAGAATGGAAACCTATTGAAAGTTAACAAACAAGAGATAACTCTTTGATTAAGCCAATTAAAGAAAATGAAAATTGGTTCTGGATTGACATCACTATATCTGGATGGATGACATAAGATGAACATGAATCTGTAGGTAATAAACTTTACAAAACAATGGAATTGTTCAATCTAAAGCATATCCATTTAGCTATTTGCTAAGCACAATTAAAGAATTGGCAAATTTGTTGATATGGCTATGGAGAAGACAACAGTAATTCTGTTTCCTTTATGATTCATGAAACTTTACTGATTAACTTCTCTGAACCTGAAACATTTTTAAACTGTGACCATTTATTCCACTGTGCTTTGCTATACTGATAAATTCATGAGGTTTAATATAGAATAGAACAAAGGCATTCTACTTGGAATAAAGTCTGTGAAATGAAGAAAAACAAAATATTATTATATGAAGGAATCCATAAAATGTTGCATGTCACTCTGGGATTGATTGCCTGATATTTTATGGCTTATGATCCTCATGTTAGTTATTTAAAGTCAAAAGTACAATGTTAACCATTTCAGCTCTAGGATTAACCATACCCAAATTTTATTGCAGCATAGGCACAGATGATGCAATGATATATTTACCATGTGACAAGATGGCTGAAAAATTTGAAAATTTTGTCAAAATATCTTTTACCATTTAGCATCTATATACTCTACCCAGGTCAGAAATGGCTTAACCCTAGGCTTCCACAAGAGATCACTAAGAGTTACATATGAAAGAGGGATAAATAGCCTAATGCATTTTTGTGTCATTTTTGTTTAATTTTATATTCATAATTTTACTTTACATGTATGGCACATTGTTGGAAAATTCTTGGATATTATAATAAAGATTTCAACATCTTATATTATCTAAAATTATAATAATCATATGTAAAGCATTTTGAGATGTCAATATGGCATCAATGTGAAACTGCCTTCACGGGTTAGTAGACAGAGCCTCTATGTGGAAGATTCATGTATTATTGAGTGACTTACTTGAGTACAGGACACATGCACATTGTCCATATATTATGTTTGCCATGTAAACTACGATAAAAATATAGATAGATATTAATAATGGTATATAAATAATTTTTGTGCAGGTGTTCCCAGAGACACGAAAATTATAACAAGAGTTCTACACAGTTAAAAGAGTCAAGAAAGGCTACTTCATAGTGTTGTTATTTCCCATGAGTATATATATATATATATATATATATATATATATATATATATATATGTATGTATGTATGTGTGTGTGTGTGTTTATGTGTGCATGAATAAAAACAATAGGAAAAATATTCTTAGGTGACGTTTCACCCTCTGAGGGATTTTATCAAGGATTATATATATATATATATATATATATATATATATATATATATACACACACACACACACACACACTTTGTCAACTTTGATACTTCTTTTCTCAAATAAACCCCAAAAATCTGTATCTGTGAAATCAAGTATAGCATTTCTTTCATGTAAGTATGGCAACTAGTTCATAGCTTTTTCTTCTATGTGCCATGTCTTCAAAATTTCTTGTTCTTTGTAGCTCTTAATAAATTTTGTCTTTTTGCTATTTCTCCTTTGTCCCATCCCTTTTACTCAAGCCCATGAAATATATTGTGCATTGTTTTCCTCCGTCCATCTTGCCTTCAAGTCTGAATGTCCAATTTCTAATCTTTCTTATCTCATGATGTGCTCTAGTCAATTCCATTAAATTCACTTACGTGTTAATACCCTTAGGAAAGGTATGAAGCCTCTTCTTCTCCCTCCCCCCCAGCTATGGGTACATAGCAGGACAGACCGGGTTCTATAGCCTTCGATGGCAACTGGTCTACTGCAGAAAGAAATGGCAACCTACTGCAGGAAAAAAATCTGCCTTGTCAGTCATGTATCAAAAGATACATGATCATCTAAGCGTGTAACATGCATGGCACATAACTGACTGATGTTGCATAGAAATTTCAAATATCTCTTGATTAAAATAGCATTTATTTCACACAGATATTTTTCAATATAATTCCTTTTCATGGCAATTCATTGAACTCTATGAATCACTCAAACTAAACAGTATACAGTGTTAATTTTAGAAGCATGATGTTGTATTTATAAATAGATTGAAAAGGTCTCAGCTCAAACAAGTAGCCATTCTAAAAATATTTCTGATATCTGGTCAGATTTTGAAAATTGGATAGGGCTTTTCTTCCTCTTTGTATGTATCATAATATATGTGAAGACACTTCTGGTTAGAATTTCAGATCTTGTTCTTTTGCACTAAACCTTTAGTGAAAGATTTATATTAAAGAAACATTCTGGTGGAATGTTGAAGATTTTGTTTGGCTAAATACCTCATTGCTCCTTTCTGCTTATTTTGTGCAGGCAGACAAAAGAATTGGGAAAGTATTGAACAGAAGATCTATGCTTTGATGGTGGAAAAAAAAACAAAAAAAAAACTGCAGAGCTTGTTTGTAATGTTTCTCTGAAGCATAGGCACTCAGGCTGGAGACAAGACTGAGGGTTGGAGGCAAAAAGAAATGAACCATTCTTCATTATTATCAAATTCTCACTTTCTTTTTTTCTACTTCTTTATTTTTTCTCTTTCTTTTTTTTTTATTCTGTTATTAATTTTTGTTGTTGCTAACATTTCCTTCAACTTTGGGCAATTCTTTTTCTTTCTCTTTTTTCTTTTCTCTTCTCTTTCTTTTTTTCTTTCTCTTTTTTCTTTGTCTTTCTCTTCTTTCTTTTTTATTTCTCTTTTCTTTCTTTTTTTCTTTCTCTTTTTTCTTTTCTCTTCTTTTCTCTTTTTCCTTTCTCTTTCTTTTGAACTATAAACTTTTTTGTTCAATTTTCCCTTTTCTTCTTTTCCTTCACTTTTCATTTCTTTTTTCTTTCTTTGTGATACCATTTTCATTCATCTTCCAACTTTTTCCTTCTTTTCTTATTCTATTTTTTAATTCAAATTTCTACATTTCTTCTTTATTTTTTCTTCATTCATTTTCTGTCTTTATTCCCCTTTTTCTCACACTAACCTATTCCAATTTTTTTATTCTCTTCTTTTTTTCTTACCTATTCTTTAACTTTATTCTGTTTTCATTCTATTTTACTCCATTTTTCTTTCATTAATTTTTTTTCCTTTTCTATTTTTCTTTTTAAACTCATTTTCTTTTTCTTCATATTTTCTTCTTCTTCATTTCATTCTTATTCTTAACTTATTCTTTTTGTTATTCATAAATTCTTTCTTAATCTTTTTTATTCAATATTTTCTTTTTGTTTGTTTTTACTTCTTTTATTATTTTTTTTCATTTATTTTTCAGTTCTCTCTCCTTCTTAATGTTTCCAAGCTCACTTTTTCTTTTTTAAATTATTTTCCCCTGTTTATTTCTTCTAATTATATTTCTTTTATTTTTTTTCCATCAATGTCTTTCTTTTACTATCTTTCTCTACATTTCTATTGTCTCTCTTTATCTTTTCTTTCTGCCATTTTCTTGTTTTCTTTCTTTCTATTTATTCCTTATATTTCTCTTTTTCTACTTAATTGCTTCAGTGAAACATTATACTAATTCCATCTTCTTTTTACATTTAATAAGTAGGATCTTCCTTGTTGACCTCTGGTAGAAATTCAATGCATCATAAAGGGGAGATAATCATATCCACATCTTATGAACAGTTAGATGTCGAGACATACAACTTTGAAGGTTGATGTTGATTTTTTTTTTAATCTTTCAGTTTATTTATTTTATACGTTTTTTTTTCTTTCTTTTTTTTTTTTTTTTGCTGGGTGTTTTGGAGAATACGGAAGTCAACATACAATGCCTTGATGTTTGAAAGATTGCCATTAATTGTATCTTGCAAAGCTCACAATCATATTGTCCCCACCCCTTATTATATTGAACATTTTCTATTCTGCATCATTTTGCAAAAATGATAATTGGACAAAAAATGTGAGGGAATGAGGAAATACAAGTCAAAGAGAGAAAATGAAGGAAAATGCAAACATGTAAAAAAAATGGGAAAAGAAAGAAAGAAGAAAAAAAGGAATAAAAAGCAAAAGAAAGAAGAGGTGAAAACAAGAATATCAAAGTGACAGAAAGGGAGAAAGGAAAAGGAGAAAGTTAAGAAAAAAATGCAAGTGAGAAGTCAGCCTATAAGAAGAGGAAGAGAAAGGTAAAAAGATGGAGAAGGTTTAAAGAAGTGAGAGTGAGGGATGAGGAAAGAGACAGAAAGAGGTTTTCTGAAAAATTAAAAGGTAAAGAAGAGAAAAGAAGCAACAGAAAAAGAAAAAAAAAGTTGTAAAGTGAATTAATAAATCATAAAAAATGGAAAGAGAAACCTAGGTAATTTATACTTATAAATTACATGGTGAATAGCTATTTCTACAATTTAGGCCAGTTTGGTGCAATACAGGGTCAGGGTAGTGGAGGACCCAGTGAAGAGTGAAATCTTTCACAGATTGTAAAACTATCCTATTACAGCACATGCTCTGTTGATCAGTTCTTTTGCTTCAGATTTTCATGTCAGGTATAGGCCTGATACTGGTAGCATGTAACCCAGTACAACCTGCCACATGGATAGGTGGTTGGCATCTAAACCAGCTCCCCAACTATCGTTTCTACAGGTGCACAGAACAAAAAGACCTGTCAAATGGGGGTATAGCTTCTTATAGGATCCAACAGTGAACATATGCACATATGTATATTTTGGCAGCATGTTGTTATCAAGGCGTGTGTTGTTAAAGACATCTTAAACATATTTAATAACTAATCCTCCAAATAATAAACACTAACCCCCTCCTTATTAATAATGAACTAATCCAAAAATAATGTCTAAATACATAAAGTATTTTCTATAAAACTAAAATAATAAAAAACTTATTTCAAACAAAGGGATACAGCCATGATGACTGTTGACAATACCTGATAGCTCTTGGCAAAACACAATGGATGAGGGTTTTATTTCAACAACTTAGACTTAAATATTAAAAAACTTGCAAGAAAATAACTGAAAAAAGGATTATTAAACGGAAATGTTCCATAGTTTTTAACAGCACATGCCTTAATATATATATATATATATATATATATATATATATATATATATATACATATATATATGTGTGTGTGTGTGTGTGTGTGAGGTAAAAATTGTTACAGCTTTATTAGCAAGTTAGAGATCATCTCCTGTTTTCACCTTATATGTTACCTTTGGATTACCATCTATTCCAGTCTTTAAAGAATTTTCTTAATGAACAAAACTGAAATTTCCTTTTAAAAGACTACAAAAGGTACACAAAATAGTTCTTTGATAAGAAATATAGGAACTTTTTGGATGATGGAATTAAAGGAAAATGATATATAAATTTTTATATATCGAGAAGAATTTTAGGGAAAAAAATATGACAAAAGTGGAAAAGGTTTTTGTGATTGATTGATTAATTCATTTTCCATGGCTTTTGTAGGTTATTTAAAGCCAGAAAATATTTTTAGATTGTAAGAATTCTTTTTGAGATAATAATGGTTTAGTGATACAAGTCTAAAAATTAACCCATAGCTGGGGGAGAATACATGAATTCATATCTTTCCAAAAATTATTTGCATTATAAGTGAATATAACAAACCCAACATGAATTGGAACTCTGCTCTCTGATTATCAATTCCAAGCCATTATTCATTATACCACACACATCCAAGCTTACACCACCTGGTATTCCCAAAAGGTATCCCCATCTAAGTATTGACCAGGCTTGATGTTGCTTCACTTTGAGGATCATATAGAAACCAGTGTTTCAATGTAATGTGGCCATAAGTTTTTGTGTGACACATTTCATCTTTTTGGAATAAGAAGCTAGCCGAGATATCATTCAGGGTTGGGGAGTAGACTGTCTCACTGGCCATGGGCAGTGGAACAAGAAAAGTAGATTAAATAAAGAGTTCGGCTTGGAAACCACTGTAAGTTATCCAAATTGATATGCCATTGATGAAGGATGAAGGGCATAATGTTGTGATCAGAAATGAGACAAAAGACAATTTTTTTCCCTAAATAAACTAAGGAGCAAGAACATTTTCAGTTGATAAAAGATAGCAAAATGGAAAAACAAATTTTATTTAAACTACTGAATAATTATTAAGTGAAATGAGCAAGAGGAGAGAGAGAGAGAGAGAGAGAGAGAGAGAGAAGAAAATTATGAATAAAATGGAGAGGAGAGAAAAGGGAAATATTGAACTAATTTTGATAATTGGGACTAATATAAAATTTTAAATTATCTAAACCCTTCGGTTCAGATAAAAGTTATTTCATGTCATAATGTGACACCATTAACTTAAGCTAATTGGATAATTATTTAGATGGAGTATTCGAAACCCTTTGATCATAACATAAATAAAGAGAAAATATTTACATTATGTAGATATTGGAGATTTAAAAAATTTGATGCATTGGCTGTTTTGTGAAACAAAGCATAACTACCTTAATACTATTTGAATTGGGATTCAGTTTTATGTATATAGTATCTAGACTTTATGAATTTAAGCGCAATACTAGATTGGCAGCAAGGTTTCATCTTTTTACAGTTGAAATGGTTAGATGTAACAGTAAGTTCTATGCTAGCAGTTTCATCTATTGCACTTCTCACTTGTGGAACTCTCTTCCAGCTTTTTGCTTCTCAAAAATTTAAATGGAATGTCAATCATTGTCTTGTCTTTCTAATTCTTGTTCTTTTAACATTCTCTCTCCTTAATAGTGTTTTACTTCTCATATTCACTAACACTCAGTAACCCCTTGCATCTTAGTGACTTTATTGTCTTGCTATGGGTGAACTGATTAAAATATATATGTGTGTGTGTGTGTATGTGTGTTTATTTTTTTAAAATCTGCTATATTTATAGGGAAATAGTGCTCAATATCAGAAGATTTTTTTAATTTACCTTAAGCAAGGCTAAGACCAAACTTCAAGTGAAAGAGAATGAGACGATTTTAGAAGAAAGTGGAACCTATTTTTAAACAGGAAACAAGGGATAAACCTCTACTCCTATTCAAAAGACTTGGGGTGGGCCTGTGAATCAGATGATATAGCTATAAACGGTATTGTTGGTTGGTCGATTTGTTTGTTTAATGGCATATATGGGTCATTTAATGCCGAAATTTAATTTTCTTGGGAGCTTTGGTAATTCTTTTGTTTTTTTACTATTAAAATCTATTGCTTTCATTTTTAATATTTGCCCATAGCTGAGAGTCTAACAGGTGTTACCACCCCAGGTCACTGTGGACCTGAGAACAACAGCAATTAAGAGACAGTATGGACAGAGAAATCCTCATTACATATTGATTGTCAGTTTCATGCCTTAAATTGAAGAATGAATAATGTTGATTTCTCTGTCCAAACTGTATATATTTTATTGTTATATGTTATTTATATATACACAAATACTTAAGTAAATGCTCTGCTTATAATGAACAGTATTAACAACATTTTCTGGCCTAAACGTCCGAGAAAGATTTATAGAAAATATGCGTCCTCCGACAGGAATCAAGCCTGTATCCTACATGGAACTGTCGTATAGCCTGATGTGCCATACCAGTTTAGTGACAAAGGAGTGTCTGGTTAGCAGGTCAATTTTACTTCCTTTAAACTACAAATTTCCCATGATTTCCCTTGAACTTCCATATCTGCTTGAAGTGTATCTTAACGTAAACAAATGATGTCATACACTATAAAATAGACTAAGTCTAACAATTATTTTTAATATATTTTATTGTTATATGTTATTTATACAGCCACAAATATTTAATAAATACTCTGTTAATAATAAACAGTATTAACAACATTTACTGGCCTGAATGTTTGAGAAATTTACATAGAAAATATGTGTCCCCAACAGGAATCAAATCTGTATCCTTCATAGTTAAACTGGTATAACACATAAGGCTATATGATAGTTCTGTGTAGGATACAGATTTGATTCCTGTTGGAGGATGCATATTTTCTATGAAAATTTCTCGGACATTCAGGCTGGTAAATGTTGTTAATACTGTATATTATAAACAGAGCATTTACTTAAATATTTATGTATATATAAATAATGTATAACAATAAAATATATTAAAAATAATTGTCGGACTTAGTCCATTTTGTAATATGTATGTGTGCATGTGTGTGTGTTATTATAACATTTTAGTACTGTGCATAGTACAGTCACACTGATATGAAAAATAACCTTTTAATAGTTCATAATCAATCTTTCCTGTCTAACAATTTATCAAACTAGCAGCAGGATTTGAAAACAAGACATACAATCTTGAAACCAACAAAATGCTGACAATGTTTGACTTACTCCTGATGATGACTGAAGGTGAATAATAAAAAACATTTTTTAAAAAGATACCATAAGAGAAGAAAATAGTAAAAAAGAAATAAGAAAAAAGAAAAAGAAAACAATAAAAAAGAATAATAAGAAAATAAGAAAAAAAGAAATAAGAAAAAGAAAAGAAAAAGATACCATAAGAGAGGAAAATAGTAAAAAAGAGAAGAGAGGGATCAATAGATATTGTGAGAAATTAATAGAAAAGATGATCAACAAACTGAGAAAAGAAGAGAATCAAAATGATTAAGCAAGAATAATAAAAAGATGAAGAGAAGATAGAAACAGAGGTAGAGAAATAAGACGTCATCTGAGATGGTGCTGGAGATTTCAAAAAGAAAATGGCGAAAGGTATTTCAGAAACATGGAAAGAGAAAGAGACGGAATAAGTAATGTGAGAGAGATGTTTGTAAGGGCGATAGAAGTCAGGATTCCTCATTAAAATAAACTTCAATAGATTTTTGAAATATCACTTAATCACAGACAGAGTTATATGCTCTTGAATAACTTGTTGGGTGAAGCATGTGGCAACCATGGAAACCAGAAGGAACTTCAAAAGGTTTATTCGAATAAAAGTATCAGACCTAAATTCCAAGCAGAACCATTCGAAGAAAAGTTTAATGGCACAGCTTCTGACAAGATGTACAGTACAAGCTCCGTTACACTAAGTGAATACCTTCTTCAAACATGTAGAGCTCTTATAAAATAGAGGACTGCAAACAGACCATGTAAGGTGATATGGGTGCATTTTTAGTAATAAGTAAGTTTTATAGGGTCGAGTTAAATAGATGTCAGAGCTATAGCTATAAGGAACAGAAAGTTGTTAAAATATTTTTTTAAATTTGATTTTTAAAGTAATGTATGTAAATTAAATATCTTCATTATAAAGGAACAGCTAAGGTTGGTCAGGATATAAGACACATGCTCCAGTCATAAATAATAAAGCTGAACTTGTTTAATGTTTAAGTTTTAAAAACACACACATGCATGCAAATTGACCAACAGCCAAATTACATTATATATATATATATATATATATATATAATGAAATGGACTAAGTTTGACAGTTATTTTTAATATATTTTATTGTTATACGTTATTTATATATACAGAATCTTAAATAAACAACTGCACCAGATAAGAGAAACTATATCACTTCAGGACTAGCAACAGCTGAAATGGATGGCACATGTAACTCAAACAGAAAAGAAAGATATAATGAAGATGTTGAATTTCCACACTACCTCAAATAAAAAGTTAGGAAGGAAACCCCCATCAATTCAAGAAAAAGCAATAATAGCTACTAGACTTGAGAAAACTATATTCCTGATAAATTGTTTTAAGAGAAAGATTTTATAAATTTCAACTAAAAGCAGCACTGGCTGCTTGGTCCATGAATGTCAAATGTTTCATTATAAGGAAAATACTAATTACTTTGACCATTTAAAGAAAAATGAATAGAATTTATTTAGATGATGAAGTATTGAAAATGCCATGATCTATGAATTCTCTTAGACTGATTATATTTTAAAGACCACAGAGCCTTGTCATTCCTGCTCTTTTATCAATAGCTGGAGGTGGGAGAGATGGATCCATGCATTTCCCAAGAGCATTTGAGTTGACTGAACACATCCATTTATAGAGATATATTTATTGTCTCTCGTTCTGATAATGACTTTCTCACCCTACAAGTGTCTATTGGTTCAATAAAATATTGCAAGGCCAGTCTGCGATGAAAGCAATCAATTACCAATAAGTGTTTGAATTTCTTAAAATGGAACATTATCATTAATCACTTTTGACTGGGTTTTCTTTCATCTCATTTTTTGTTGCTTTTTTTTATTTTATTGCAATGCCCAGGTCAATGTTTCCAAACAGGCAAACAGCATAAAACAGAAATAAGGAATTAGATTCTGACAAGGTTTGAACCCCTATCTTTGGAAATCTAGGTAGCATTTTACTAATTAAACTACAAAAGTTAATCAGCAGATAAAAGTAAAATTCCAAATTTAGTCAGATACCAACATTCTTTATTTCCTATTTCCTTCATGACATATAATTGGTTGTAAAAAATCAATCCCATTTTTTCTGAATTTCTTAGAGAAAGCATAATCATTAATAATTTTAGACTAGTTATTCTTCCTTATTTAATTTATACTTTATGTCATATTGTTTGTTTACACTGGGTAATAGTGGACTGAACTATATTGTGTGAATTTCTTTTACCTACTGCTAGATGATGTCAAACAATATTGCATGGAAATAAAATCATTTAAGGGGAATGTATTAATAAATTTGAATTTGATCTGCTAATAGGCTTTTGTGACCTAATCTGTAAAGTACTGTCTATATAAGAGGAAGTCTCAAGGACAGGGATATGGAATTCTGTCAGAAACTAAATCCTTATTTCTGATCATGTTTAATAATCAGATAATGTAAAAACAATCCAAGAGTTGCAAGAAAAAAATTAGGCAAAAACAAGACAAAATTTCATCCATAAATAACAGTAGCATATGTTTTTTGCTCAAAATCCAAATATAAACAAAGACTTCAGACTGAAATTTCATGATTTAAAGATGGATAAATTTAAATTTATAGAATCCACAGTTTTCTTTCAGAGGAGTCCAGGGTGGGGGGAATGGGCAACAAAAGTTGAGATAACTACCAAAAGAAAAAGATTTTGAAAAGGACAAGACAAAAATTTATATGAATGTGAGATTTGAACATTTTGCATTGTGGGTCAAATATTTACTGTTTAGTTAGAGACAGGATTTAAAAAAAAAAAATTACAGAAATTTCCTCCACTCCATTCCCCACAAAATGGAGTTCATAGAATGAAGTTGATTCAATATTTTCATTTCACACACTTTCTGGGTTAATTAATCATGTTTGTTCGTTATTCCTAATTGATTTTTTTAGTTTTTTTCCCTATTTTCTCCCTGGCAGCTTTTCTTTTCAAAATGAACCAATGTTATTGTAATGAAAATGTCTAAAAAATGTCTATTAGTTTCAATATGGCTCCCATGCAGTCAATTTCATTAATGTAGTTATGTTGAGAGAAAGAGAGAGAGAGAAAAGAAAATGATAATGCTGATATTGTTATAATGCTTTTACTTATAATCAAGGTAAGACAATCACAGAATCTTTTTTGGTTATGGAATAGTATTCATTATTATTATTATATTAAGTTATGCAACATAACCAAATAGGAGGAGGGGAAAATACTTGCAATAGAAATGAAGCCAAGTTTCTAACCAATATAATTAATGTGATAAAAAGGAAACAAAAACTGAAAAGAGTATCCTGAATGTAGGATTGGATTCAGGCATAAGGTAAACAAAAACTATGAATCTTCTTCACAGGTAAAACAGTAGGGAAAACTGGGTTCTCTAGTCATGGCAGGGTATCCAGTCTAGGAGAAGAGCAAGTCAATTCAGAACTAGGGAAAAGGTAATGAGAAATCACTCCACTGCCTTTTCTAAGAAAAAACATATCAATTCAAAATTTGCAGATATTAACCCCTTCACTCGCTTAGATGTGTATATATGTTTTTACTGAAAGTAGCTTTTTCAGACACAGATGAATAAACATGTTCAAAACATAACATTCTAAAGACAGCTACAGATGTGTTTAGACATTGATCTTGATTCATTTTATGCCCTTCTGAGCTTGAAACAAGTCCAATTGTCAACTCGTATGTCTGGTAGAAGTGTCAGCCATCACTCAGGCACTTCAAGGTGCCTCAGTTCCTTAGTTACTATATTAAAAACAAATAAAAAATTTGACTCAGACTTACCCGAGAACTACCAACCTTCTAATAGTAGCACTCACTACTGGATTGACTTGCAATGACCTTGTGCATAACTGTTACCTTTATTCTTATTGTACTGGTTTTTTACAATAAGCCTTTACTTATCTAATTCATCTTCTTTTTCAAGTATATATTCCTATTAGCATGGAATATAACAGTTCAACATCTACAGAATCCACCTGTGTTTTATACTGCAAGTATGCAGAGTGCACTTGAGTTACAGCTTCTAGGATAGAACACATAATTTGGTGTGATCAAGTTATGCTCAAACCCTAAATTATAATGACTTATGACTTCACACTAACACAACCATTGTGGCTTCTGAAGAGTTCTGTCTATTTGGTTTCACTCAAAAGGCTTGGGTCATTTCATGGCATGGGTTTTAGCCAGTTTCCAATACTGGGATCGCCTACTAGGTCACCTTTTTAACAAATTAACAAAAGAAAGATAGAAACACAGGCCTCATGGTTGGAAAATTAAGTTCTAACCAGCCAGCCAGCCAGCCAGCCAGCCAGCCAGCCAGCCAAACACTCATTAATAATATGACTTATAATAATGAGTAATAATAATGACCAGAAAGCAGATGGAATGTATAAATTAATTTTCAGCTTCATATTTTCTCCATTATGTGCGAACATTAAATTAAAGCTTAAATTATGTGGGCAACTGTACACTTCTTTAAGAAGTTTTTTAAATCAATATGTGAACTCAAACAATATAGGTAAAGGTTAGGACAGCATGACCGATGGATAGGGCCAGCACATCTTACCCTCGACCCGGTGGGGAGAGTATGGCATTTGGGGTGTTTTTTTTTTCACCATTCCTGTCTCTCATTTTTTTCAGCACTGTTTTATGGAAATCCACCATTTTTAAAATTATTTTTAAACTGTCATTAAATTGCCAGTCATCGACTAATAATATACAACATGTATCTACAGGGTTAGTGCAAAGTGTACAACACAGGAATCTAAAAGGGCTAGTTTCAGCAGCATTTTTTTGCTTTTTGCACTTTTTACTTTTTTCCTACCTTAGTTATATTGTCAATCATCAATTGATATGTAGTAGAGAGGTGGGAGCATACCAAAGTTTTGGGGAGGGAGCAAGACCCTAGTGCTGACCCTGCCCATGAAGGTATTGATGGGACAAAATTTTATATTCTATTTCCTTATTCCTTTACAAATTCTCTAGATTTTTCTTGGTTATAATATGCTTGAGAGTGCAATTCCTAAGTTAAATACAATTTCTAAATTCCGCATAACTCACTTTGGGTAGTTGTCTCTTTTTTTCATATTGCCTTATAAATTCTGGACAAGACAAAGCCCCCATAAGCTTTTCTTTTGAACGTAAGCCAACTAAAAGAAATCAAAATCATGTGAAATGATTAAGATTCAGCTTTAAAAAAAAAAAACTTTTTTTTTTATATTGACAGTTCATTGTCCACAAAATATGATTCACCATATTTTTCATCTGTCCTTCCATTTTTAAGATCCTAATATTTTTTACCTTTAGCAGCTTAATCAGTTTTCAGCTTTGTATTGCAAAAACATATCTGTGATCAGGTTGGCAAATCATCTTGTTGACACTTCTAATTTCTGATACAAGATAACCCAAATGAATGAATCCATAACTGTTATCGTCATTAAACTTTGGTATTTCTTTTATTGTGATAATCATATTATTTTGGCCATTGTGCCCTTCAAACTTCTTCAGGTATCAATTGATCAAAGTAACTTTTAAAGAATTTCAAATTGAATGTCTTATTTAATCAAGACATGTGACATTGTTTTCTTTCTGCTGTACCTGTCTAGAGATATCTCATCTTATTACTGCTCAGTTATTGCTCACCCTGTTTTCACAGTGTCTAAGTTTGTACTGCCTGGCCTAGAGATTGAACTCACAATTACTATATTACCAAATTCTGAAACTAACATTTTAATCTACTAGGCTTTATTTGCTTTCCATTGCAACTATTTAGTCTGTCTGCAGCCTTCATAACTGTTCACCAAGTTAACATTAAAAAATTATTTTGATTTCTCATGTCTCATCAATTTCAAACAAGTAAACAATTTGTTCTCTCTATTCATGGACTATGTCAACAAACTAACTCACTGATTGTTCGTAACAAAATTCAGCTGATAGGCAGTCAGGAATCTAGAGAAATGATTAAATTTGAATGTCTTATTTTGAGCTAAATGTCTTTGTACAAAACAAAACCTGATTAGAGATGCTTTTTCTGCCTCTGTGTTCTGAATGTAGACATTGAACAATATTGTGAGGAGCTATATGTGTATGTTTCTTTTAATTGAACAGTTTTATGTTGTATAAATTTTATGCATACCCATATAGATGTTGATGAGTCAGAAAATGATATTTATATTCCATTATATTCATTGTTGTCCTCATCTTTGTCACCATATTTATTACGTTTCGGCCGTTGTATGCTCCAGCCTTCTTCAGGTGGTTGGAATGTTGAACTTAACCCTTTAGTTCGCTCACAGGAGTAAACTGTTCTAGTTCCACATGCCATGTTTAATGGATGTTAGTTATCAGTTATCTCCTGTGAATTTCCCTCTGAAAGTTCTCCACTCACACTCTTTGGGTCCTGTCACTGGATCTAACCAACACCTTTATCCACTGTACCATGTGTCCTTGAGGACATCTGTGCATGAATTTCTGGGTATTATAAACCTAATGTCTTCAGCAACCATTTTTACTAGTGCTCATATTGCAATTTTTTGCTGTTATCATTACATGTTTTTACCAGAGCTCGTATTGCAACTTTTGTTGTTATTATTGCTTTTCTCTGGCACTCCTTATTACTGGTTCCCATATTGTATACATTTCTATGCTTGGTCAGCTCAGGAGATTTTTGTGGCCTAGAATATGTGCTCATTCCTTAAATTTACAAATTTTCCAATGGTATTCTTTGTCTATGATCTCAACCTGATCCCAGAGAGAGCAGTGATTTTGCTTTTCCTTCCATTTCCTCCCTTTTCTATTCTTTTTATTTCCTATCTTCTTCATTGTTTCTGTTTGTTCTCTATCTTCATTCAAATCTTTTTTCTTTTCTACTTTTCCTTCTTCATTTTTTTCTTCCTGACATCCTTGGGATTCTTCAAGAAAATCTTTGTATTATCTTCAAGATATGGACAGATCAAGAGGCAGAGAAGTAGGTATGTAAATCCAAAATAACTTAGATCTAATGCCAATTTCTAATTCTATCTCAATTCTAATTCTATCACTTCAAGATGCAGATGATCAAGACTCTCCATGACTTTCTTTGTTTTAATATATGCAAAACATAAATTGCCATCATTGATCTGAAGAAAGACACTACAGTGAATGTCTGTTACCTTCTGCATAGTTATCTGAATTCAGGGTTTTCTTTTATCTAGACTGGCTGCCAAGCATGGCTAGATAGCCTAGTCTGCACTGCTACTTTACCTAGGGCTGAGGGAGAGATGAATTCATGCCTTTTCCAAGGGGTTTAGTCTGAAGTGAACACAAAACACTTCAGAATTCCAATTTTCCATGCTAGGAATGATTAGTTGACTTGCACTTCACAAATTTCAGATTATTTTCGTCAAATACAAATTTCTTTGAGGTAGAATTTTCCTGAAAATCTTGGCACAGATATCACATCCTATCTGGAAGGTTTAGCACATTTAATCAAAGACATGACAATTTACCAAATCTTTTTGATGTCTTGAATAAGAAAAAGTACTAATAAAAGAAAGAGAAAAATAACATTTCCAAATTAAATTCAAACTAAAAACACTGTATAGCACTATCACTAGGATTAGTATTTCACTAATTATACAGAAATAATGTGTCTGATTCTGGTTTTGTATTAAATAAGTAAAATGATTATGCAGGGATACAATAAATACATATCAAAATCATATATAATTATTTATTTGAAAATTATAACATAAATATGTTATAAAATCACTACCAGGAGAGTTGAAACAAAATGGTTATTTTGTAGTGATTTTATAACATTTTTATGTTATAATTTTTGAATAAATGATTATATTTGTTTCTACTCTGTATTGAGCACTCTTTTGAGAATAGCATTTTTGGGTTACTGGAATTTATTCCATATACACCAATCCTATACTTGTGTGTGTATATATATATATATATATATATATATATATATATATATATATATATATATGTGTGTGTGTGTGTGTGTGTGTGTGTGTGTGTGTGTATGCATATGTATATATGTGTTTGTGTATATATATGTGTGTGTGTGTGTGTGTGTGTTGGTGGTTGTTATGGATAGTGGCTCAGAATCTGAAATTGAAGAACTGTGTTTGTATTCCACTTGAGTTCATTATATTAACTTATGCACAAATATACTCTTCTCCCCCAGCTATTGGTTAAATAGCCAGACAGACTGAGCCTTATAGCCTTGGTTGGTAACCAGTCTAAAAGGACAATTCTGAATTCAAAACCTGCTGAAAAGTTGAAAACCTTATGTCACACTATGTGCACTGTTATCAATATTTTGTTCTTTTGAAAAGTGTAGCCTGTTCTGCACAAACCTTCATCAATATACTTTCATGGATAGTCTGGCTTTTCAGTTCTAAAAACTGTGTTAATGGGTCCTCATAGGTTGAAAATGACTAGAGTTCATTATTATATGCTATTAACCAAACATTTTAAATAAGGAAAATTGAAGAATAAATGGATTTAATTGGGTTTTTCACAATACATAATTTAAACTACAAGGTCATGAATAGTTCTTGACTTTTTCAAGATAAAACAATTCCAAACCCAAACAATGCAGATAATAAATGAACATAAATAAAATCCAATCTTACAGAAATAAAAGCTTTTCACTTCAACCATACATTTCTATGTGATAAACATATATTTTTAGAAATATCTTTTGGTGAGATAAATATTCGCATAAAAATAAAATTAAACATATTAAACTCAATAGTTTGAAACTACTCCTGTTTAAAAAAAACATTGAATCTCAGTTTTATTAAAATTCATAGATTTTTCTTGAAACTCTTGATATTTGAGGTTTTTTATATTATTTTCTAAGACTTTACCACGATTTGGTTGAAACTGGTTTTAGTCATATGAATCAAATTTAGACAAAGACAAGAAAAAAAGATTTGAAAATTGTTCAAGTGATGATAAATGCAAAGAAAGGTGAAAATCAAGATACAAAAAAGAAGTTCAAAAATTTGAAAATGTTTTAGAAATGATGATTCTGAAAATATTTCTCTAAAATATGACAAAAAATAAAAGTTATTTATTCCTTATTCATTAAAAAATAGAAAAGTTGGCAAACATTAGCTTAACCTTTTGTAAGAAAGTAAAATAAAAAAGAATTTGAGAAAAAAATAAACTAAAATAATGTTGAAACCATGATAGATATTTTGAGAAAATCTAAATGAAAGATAGTTAGCTCCATTTACAGTGTCAAAAATATCAGAAAAAGCTATCAATGCAGTTAATTTTTGTAGAGGAGCTAAATTGAGAAAAGAGTTTTGAATTGTGTCATTTATTACTGTGTACAAAAGCAATATTAATACTTGTAGCCAATGATGCACAGAAAGTCATTGTAGCAGTTGTCTGTTGCACTCTCCAGCAGCAAAAACAGAATCATCATCATCGTCATTGTCATTCCCCCATATTCTTCCCACCTCTGTGTTGACTTTCTCTCCTGAGAATTTCAAGTTTGACTGCTGCTAGAATTGCAGTTGAAGAAACATGCATGTACAAGATTTTGTGTCTTTGCCAGGCATGTTTGCTGGTGATAAAGAATCAGTCTCTCTGGCCTCATTCATTAATAAATGCATGTATAATGACACAAACACACTCTCACTAATACACACACACACACATATATATATATATATATATATATATATATATATATATATATATATGCTTTTGTTCCTCACTGTGCTATTTTATATTTATATATATAATAATATATTTTATTGCATATATATATATATATATATATATATGGCCATATATATATTGAATTTTATCTACTTGTAATTCATACATGCTCTGTGATAAATATATTGAGCTCTCTTCAGTGGATCAGTTTTAATATTTTATATTACTAAGATTCACTTGGATTACTTACCACAGATTTTTACCTGTATATATATATATATATATATATATATATATATATATATATATATATATACACACTCACATAGAGAATGCTGAAGAGTTGTTGGCCTAAGAAAAAATTATAAAACAAATTTTGATGTATAATCTGAGTTGGAGAAGTGAGGTCAACCTGAGAATACTTCAGTAACTACTTTTGTGAATGTATTAAAAAAAATTCTGTTTTGACCATTAAATGATGTCACCCTGAGAGACTTAAAATTGCTTCCAACTAATGTAAGAAT
>OZ010585.1:9436954-9481954 GCA_963932145.1 Acanthosepion lycidas | reverse complement strand
GATTGCAATAATCTTTTAACACATAGTCAAGGTTATTTGAGTGTATAAAGCTTTTTCAAATATATAAAGATTTAAATGATTTCATCTCACTTGATATGCTGTGGACATAATGGCATGTGGTACGCTTAACTCTGATATGTCACTTGGCAGAACGATAAAATTATACGTGCTGGTGTTATATACTTTGTTCTGATAGAAAATGTATAAGACTGATTTACATATGCATCTGAAGGAGAAAATTAAATTTTCATTTGAAAAATGTATATAAAGAAGGTATGAAATATATAACCATATTATTAACATTGTTCCTTGTAAATATACAGATTATATCACTTACCTGTAAATACAAATGTGTGTCTGTTTATATTACCTTTTCGTTTTTAAATTACATATATACATATATAGATAGACAGTCAGATACTTATACTATTCTCACAAATACTGGTCTATATATCTATATTTTTAAGTCCTTAACCTCACCAATAAGTTCTTATCCCAAAATGTGATCATTATTTGGTTAGATTTTGGGAAGTTTGAACTAAGAACTTTCCAGTGTGTATGTGTGGGTGTGGGTGTTATATATATATATATATATATATATATATATATATATATATATATATATATATATAAATATTATTGAAACATAAAAGCTTCTTTGTAGTGATTTCAAATGTCTTTATTATAATGTCTTATAATAAAAATATAATAATAATATATTGCTCTACTTTGTATTGAGCATTTTTTAAAAAGTAAATTCTATGATCAGTGGATTTTAACTACATCTGTTCTTTCTCTCATTTATATATATATATATATATATATATATAATGTAATATATAATAATATAAAATAGTAAAATGATTCTTTTACTTTAACTAAAATATATAATATTTAAAAATCTCTAGTCAGATATGTTTTATTTTAAAAAAGAATAACATGTGTACCTATCTTGTGTGTGTGTTTGTATATATGTATATGCTTTAGTGTGTTTATGTATCTCTCTATGAATTTTATGTTTATGATCAGTGATACTGACTGATATTATATTTCCTCCACACTACCCCAATCACACTCATTACCCCAACCATCCAGTCACCAAGTTAAGGCATTCTTTGATTTTTGCCAAGTCAGGCTAAATTAAATTTACCTTTTTTCAATTGATACATTGTACTAAAAAACTTTATACTGTACAGAATAAATTATTTAAAATGGACATTTGAAAAGAATAAGTTGAAATAAAAATATGTTCTTCGAAAAACAGGACATACAAGTTATTAGAGATTTTCAAAAGTTTATTTATAAAATTAAAGCAAGAAATACATTGCCTATTAAATGTCTCCAGCTCAGATATACACTGCCCAACTAGCCACATTTATTTTATTTCATTCTTTTTTACTTACTTTCTTTTTTTCTTTCTTCTTTATTAAATACAATATCAATGGAATGTATTTCAGTCAATATTTTGAGGCACAGGATTAAAACAATTAATTTTAGATCTAGTTGAAGTCAAGAATGAAAACGATGCACTACAAAAGACTTGTTGCTTTGAAATAAATAATTGAATGTTGACTCAATTGGTCTAAGCCTGATAAGCCCAAACACTGAAGTCATCACTGATACACACACGCATATATATATATGTGTGTGTGTGTGTGCATGTATGTGTTCCTCACTGCTCAATGCAATTGAGTTTCATTCACATAGCAATCGACAGGCAATTCTACACTTAAATACATATACATATATAAAATTTCTTTCAAACTGAACAGGTAGTTTGTGTATAGACAGATACATAAATAGATTGCTAGAGAAACAATTCAGATAATTACTCATCTAACAAATTCTATCATTAGCCAATACATATCTATTTTTTCCATGCATTGATGAGGAAGTACCAAAATGTTCTTAGCATCACCAAAAAATCCTTCCTCTAAAAATGTGATCTTTATTTATTTGGATAGATTTTGCAAAGTTTGAAAGTGATAATTATTATTAAAATATTAAAAAAGTTAAAACATTCAATACTTTTCAAATATCAACATAGTGTTTTGCAATATTTGAATCCTTCATCAGTATCTTTGACACAATTCCTGTGTAACAATGGAACCATATTTAATATTTTCAGTTCATACTTTAAAGAATAAGAGCCTTGAGTTATATTTGAGTTTTCTTAAAGAAAACAAAAGCATTAACGCCTTTAAAGATAAAGAATGTATTTGACTTTTTCCAACAATTTTTCCACCCAAGAAAGGCTGACTGCCAATAATAAGTAATTTCATTACAGCAGAGAAATAGTAAACTAGTGTGGCAGATCATTTTGATAATACAGCTCGTTTATTGCTTACTGGTTGCTCCACTTTGGTGGCCTTCTGGCAGACTAAACTCAGCTTTGAAAACATTTTGAAAGTCACATGATACAATGTCAATTAGCATGTTCATTACTACTGTAGTGTGTTTGAGATTCACTCTTTATAGCCTAGCCTTATGCCAAACTAAATTACATTCAGTAAGAGTGATGACTCACTTAGTCACCAAACAATGTCGATTCCTATGTTTCCACTGTTTCACTCACACACACACACACATATATATATATATATATATATATATATATATATATATATATATATATATATATATATATATATATATATATTATTTATATATACACACACACACACACACACGTAAAAGCTTCATTGAAGATGACTGACAAGTTATTGTGATTTTTCTTCTATACATGTTTTGTTTTCTGGGGTTCACTTATAACACAGAGACAAGACAATGAGTGAAGCTGTACACATGTTTATTCCATGATGGCCAACAGTAGAAAGAGGGTTAGTTTCATGAGTAACTAAGTAAGCTAATTATTCCTTACTTCTGGAGAGTTCTATTAAGGCAGATAACTAGGTAATACAACGCCATACAAGTTATTTATTTTCTGGACATAGAGTGTGTAAAAACTATTCAAGTGATCTGTAGATACGAACATTTTCTGCTAATCTGCTATTATCAAGGATGTTCTTTTTTTATATGTGTATATATAGGGATAGAAATTATTTTAATTGTGACCATGTTCATAATTGATATTATTGGTAGTTTTTTTTATTATTAATGCTTCCCTTATTTTTATTCACAATTTTATATATATATATATATATATATATAAATTTTTTCTTTTTTATACTTATTTATACAAAGTTATCTCCTTGATTCACTATCCCTTTAAGTTTAACAAATTTTTTATAAATATTTCGACATCTCCAATTTTTATTTTTATTTTATTTCTTCTTTTTTTATCCCTACCCTATAATTTTATAACTTTAATCCAGATCTATACTTCAATTACATAATTGTAATGTTTATCGCCATTATAACTATGTGAAAATTGTATTGAACATGAGCCACTAACTTGTATTTTCAATGTAAAGTAATATGTTTATTTATTAATATATACTTTATAGCTCTGTATTACCACATTGAGCACTGTTTTGTTAACACCAAAAATAAAATATTTATTTGCATATTTATATGTGCACATGATTCCATGCACGTATGGTTGTATGTTTTATACATAGGTTTCGTACACACAAAATAAAATCCCAATAACAAAAAACACTATTCTTAAAATAGTGCTCAATACCAAGAAGAGCTAATAATATTTATTCAAATTTATAAAATATACATGTTATGGGATCACTGCAAAATGTTCAATTTTGTTTCAAAATGTCTGGTGTCTTATCACATGAATATGATATATATATATATATATATATATATATATATATATATATATATATATATATATATATATATATATATAATGCTTTTATCCACTGTGTCATGCGTCCTCAATGACACATGGCACAGTGAATAAGATCCAGTCATCCAGTCACAGGACCCAAAGAGTGAGAGTTCAATACCTGGTTAAGGCGGTTTAGAACTTTCAGAGGGGAATTAACAGGTGATAACTGACATCCATTAGACATAACATGTGGAACTAGAACAGTCTTACCCCAGTGAGCAAAATAAAGGGTTCAGTTTGACATTCCAACCACCAGAAAAAGGGTGGAGTGTAAAACGGACAGAACGTTGTGATAAACATGCCAACAAAGATGGTGACACTAGTCCGAATAATATAAATAGTATATATATATATACATATATATATTAGGTTGGTGCAAAAATAATGACGTAATAATGTCGTTTTTTTTTTAAAAACGACATTATTACGTCATTATTTTTGCACCAACCTTATATATATATATATATATATACACTCTGTGTGTTTTTATATATATAAACACACAGAGTATCCCTCTCACAATGTAATCCTACTTATCACCTTACATCTACTTATATAAGTGATGATTTTTTTTTTTGTTTTCTGCTGACAATTGATGTTAGAAATTAATAAAAATCTACTCAGTTTGCAAGAATCAAAAGTTTTGCATCAGTGAAAATGCAAAACTATAAGTGGACTTCATAAGAATTAACAGTTATTAGAGATTAAAAGGCATAAAAAACGTTTATGTATAAACTAATTAAAATGATATTTCTTTCAATATCATATCACTTGTTTCTGCCACAATCTGTTTGATTTGATTCAAACTGTTGGCAAAGGAAGATGTTTTTAAACCTGTCTTTACTGTATGCAAAAATTTTCCTATTTCAAGATTTGTGAATTTTCTGACTGGAGGGAAATTGTTTATTACTATTTATTTCTTGAGTATTTATTTTCTTTATAATCACAATGGATGGAATGTTTAAAAACAGTAATTTTAAGCTGATGAAATTTCAACTCTTTGATAATAAAAAAGGAATATGAATTCTTAAAGGATTACTTAGTGTTCCCACCAATTCTAGGGAAAAAAATGCTGATTAAATACAAGCCAATATTAATAAGGGCCTATTTTTTTCATTAGGCCTTTCCACAAAATTTTGTTAAAAGCAAATCAGAAATATCTCAAACTTGTTCAGAGGAGCAAACAGTAAGCTGGTTTTTAGTGGTTAACTCTATCATTGAAAAAGTTTATTCTTCGAGGATGACGTTTCTCAGCAACTTCTGTATCAAAATCGCAAGAGGTTTGACCTAAATATTCAGTGAATATGAACAAATTGATCTATCTGTTCATCTGTCAACTTAACCAATATTTTCCGTGTCTTGCTGGACATTATGCAAATCGATCAAATTATTTCGGCAAAGAAACAAAAAAAATCCATCCTTTTCTATCACTTTTTCCTTTTGTTAAAAAACAATTTTGTGACTTAAGTTTTCTGAATTTTGAGTGGCATCCTGTCGCTCTCTCTCACTATATATATTACATACAGACACAACAGGGATAAGACAAGACTTCTCAAAATCTAACTAAATAACCAAATATATATTTTTTAGGGTTTCTTGGTTGAGACATTAAATTTTTATTACCAACTTATATATATATATATATATATATATATATATATATATATATATATAGAGAGAGAGAGAGAGAGAGAGAGAGTGCGTGTATTAAGATATGCTATATTTATAAGTGAAAGTGCTCAATATCAGGGATAGAATGTATTTAAATATAAAAGTGGACACTGAAGTCAACACCAAGCGGTGACAGTCTGTTTTATGCTAAATGCAAATGACAATTGTGTTTAGCATGAAACAGTCTTTCACCTGAATGTCCACTTTATATATCTTCAGATATATTTCTTTCATGAAGATTAGATTTATACTTTTGTACCTGTTAATAATTTGGTATTCGTGATTATGTGTTGTGTTATGCAGACTTGTATGTGTTTATACAAATTAAAAGACATGCACACACACACAAGGGATACTGAAAAGGTATCAATTTAAGCTACTTCACAAAAGTAATATTTTAATGACAACATCAAGATACTGATTTTGGGAAGTGGGTTGGAATGTGTGTAGAGAGAGTTGCTGCTGAATTGTATATTTTCATTGTTTGACTCTTCTGTTAACTTTAATTGCTTTCTGCTTCCATCTTTTGAGCATATAACTATTTTATATTCACATTATAAAAGTAAATACTAGAGCCAAAACGACAAAAACATCCCAAATTATAAAAGTTCTAGATTAACTTTTGGTAACAATATGTACAATGGTGGGGAAATAATTAGATCAATTCAAAAATATTCATTTTAAAGCCCATGTCTAATCATTAAAAAACAATTCAGGAAATGAAAGTTTGGTACTGAGATCCTTTTAAGGCCCTGTATCTTACTCTGCTCATGTATTTCTGAGATTACTTTGACTGTAGAAAATGTAGCAATGAAAGGTTTAATACTCTCTAGATAGCAAGAGAAAAAGCAAATGTCCTCAAGAAATATTAGCTATAAACTTCAACATTCCATGCCTGGTCACCAATTACAAAATATCTACCGCTTCCTACTGAAAGAATGTTTTGTGCAAACCTAGTCATTAAACATGTAGGTTCATGAATTTTATTCCCATAGTTGCAATTTCTTGTTACTAAGAGATCAATAACCAGCCAAGATAAATTAATATTGTCATATTAACATGACTCATACAAATGCGTGACATGATTTTATGCAAACACTCTGTTCTAGTATTTCTCCCCAACTCACACCCATTTCCTTCTTAACCCAAAGGGGGAGAAGGCATGTTGAATTGCAAGATAAGTGGCCCTCATGAGAGATCATAAAACCTGACTCATTGGTAAGAAGCCAGGGTCATAATACAAGAAAGAAGCCTGGGCAAAAGATATGAATTGGAAAATGGGAGAAAAAGAAATACTAAAAATGCAGGTACAAGCAAGCCACACATAGCAAAATATTAAACTAAAAAAAAAAAAAAAGGAAAATTTTTATAAAGTTACTTTGAATACAACTAGATGAATGAAGTTAGACCTTGAAAGAAGAAAAGAGCATTTTCTTGGACAAGTGGCACTAAATTAGTCAAACATTTAAAATGTGTTACTTCCTTGATTCTCTAAAATATATGAAATTCATTAAAACGATGAATGTCAAAAAAGAAAACAATACCCTTTGCTTAATAGTAAAATCATCAAATAAAACAATACACAATATCTACAGACAACAGTCTCAAGGCTTCCAAATATCTCACTTGAAGGTAAATTTGGGTCTCCAATTCAAAATATCTTACATGAAAGTACATATTTATCCTTTAAATTTGATGCTTTAATGTTATCATTGGTTATGTGGATTGTAAAAAAAAAAAAATAATGACTTCATTTTAATACTGTTAATCATGTTTGGTCTGTGGTATTCGAACATGTGAGCAAGGAAAAAGTTCCAGAGATAAAGGCAACAAGAGGGACACTTATAGTTAACATGAGGAAGAAACAGTTGAAATTTCTAGAGCAGATAATGAGGAAAGAGAGCATAGAGAATTTGATACTCACAGATTCCTCCCCAACTCAGGTAAGAGAGACAGAGTAAAGCAATGCATACCTACCTGGCAAGCTTGGATGCCAGAGAGAGTTGACAAAAAGACAAAATTTATTAAGAGCTACAAAGGACAGGAAATTGTGGAGAGCTATGATTGCCAATGTCCTGAAAGAACACAATACCTAAAAGAAGAAGGTTGTTCATAAGACTGCAATTGTCATGCTTTAACAAACTTGACAAGGATTGTTCTGTAACAAGGAAATCTGCAGAGAAAAAACAAAAGAGGTGTTGTTAACTTGGATTTCACTTATTTTCTGACGAAAAATCTTGTGATAAAGTATTTTCAGGTGTGGGACTATGTGCCTATTTTTTAATGTCAAGCTCACAGTGAAACAAACTTCTTGAAGAGGGAAGAAACTACCAATCAGAATTCATTAAATCCAAATTTCTTTCATAGTTGTATAGCATGTAGAGAGATTACAAAACCAATCCATAATTGCTCATAAGGTATTTACTGAACTCACCAACTTTGGACAATGTCTCATTTTCATTACATCTTGTGATGGTCAAGTTCTCTCTTAATGATTTACAAAGCTTTGAACATTAACTACTAGAATTGATTCTCATGTACTTGTGTGTATAAACCATGTTTATACAATGACACTTAGCAAATACTGAGCTTACCCTCCACAGCTTTTGAAACTCTCAAACTAACTCCTATGTTATGATAAGAGTTCTTCAGTGGTTGACTGCATAATTAGTTTATAAGCATAGTTCAGTTTTGAGAAGGCCACCTGTATGAATTGAATTCATTACTCTGTAGTAATGGCAGTTGAGAAGAATTTGATAACAATTCTACTACAATGAGATGCCAATACTAATTTTTATATCAAACTATAAGGTTTCAATTCTTACCTTATGGTTTTAAGATACTTGTGATTTAAATAAAAATACTGTTTGTCTTAGCCACTGATGAAGTATAACAGTACACACAAGTGCTTGGTAAAGAACTAGTGACAAACATTGACCTTTGTACTTGCAATAAGACATAGTGTCAAAAGGACAGTTTATTCCATGTCACTGTTTTTTTAACTACCTTCACTCCTCAGCAATGTTTATCATTTCAAAAAGTGATGATTAGTATTATAATAAAAACTAAACATATGAAAGTGAGTTTATACATTTTCTTTGTTTTTGGGAATTTACAACAAAAACATTATTTATTTATTAGATTGTTTATTTACACTATTTATTTATTATATTTTTTATTAGAATGGTTGGTAAAACATTGACTAATTGCCAATCGATCCAAACTTTATAAATGGTAAATAATAAGGATTTCCTTATAGTTGGTTCACATATTTTTATAATTTAGTAAATGTTTATAAATTTATGAAAAATTTTTTTCATATTTATTTATTTATAAGTTGGTAAATGGTAAATATTGAATTGCAGTAGTTTTAATTGTATTAGTTTTTAGAATGTTGTAAATATAAAATTTTTCTTGTAAACAAAGAATCTGATAAATCAGTAGTGTTTAATTATTTTTTTTGTAAATTCACAATAACAAAAAAAATGTAAAAGTTACTTTTATCATATGTTCAGGTTTTATTACAATTCTAATCACTTTTTAAAACAATAAACATTGCCAAGGAGTGGAGGTAGTTAAAATAATAGTGGTGTCAAAGGAAAAACCATCCTTTTGAAACTATGTCTTATTGTGGACCTGTAAGCCCATGTTTGCTAAACTAATTTTTGTTCATTGTAGACACATCTTCCTGAATCTATTTTAATATTGAAGTAGGGCTGAGATAATCGTATGATTTACCCTCAGTGCCATCTCTTAACAATACAACACTTAAAAATGTCATGTGTCAATATATAAAAAAAAAACATGAAATTCTTAAGATTTAGTCCATATGAAATAAAAACATTGTCAACATTATCGATATGAATCTCCATCTATGCAGCATGTGGTGCAAATTTCCTGTCCTTTATAGAGAGCCATGATCACCCACGTCCTGAAGGGACATGACATATAATAACATTATAACATAATAACATTCAGATTTGATTTGCAAGTAACACTGATCTAAAACATGATAAATGAGCATCTCTAAGAAGAGACAAAAATGTTTGTGTGTGTGTGCTAACATTTAAAACTTTTCATAATCCAGTTACATTTCTTTACAATCTTACAGAAATTGTAATATGAAGAACCTTTCAAAAATTCTATAAAATTAAAGTACCTTTTATAGATAGTTTCGTTATCTTCATTGCAAACAGCATTAAGATTGCTGTAAGCCGGCATAAAAATTTAAACATAATAGGATTTTCATCATTATGGCCACAAACACAAGATTCAATATTCAGCTTCAAGGAATTAAAACCTTGTGTAAATTTTATTTTCAAATGTCCAATCTAGTTATCAATTCTGAACTCTTTTCTAATATAGGAAATAGCCATGACAGAAAATGATGCAAACAATGTGACCCATATACTTACAAAAGCATGAAAAATTATATACCATAATTTATAGAAAACAGACTGATTTAAGATAAATTTAAAATAAACTTTAGTTTTGAGTAAAATAATTGATTCTTATAAACATAGTTGTTTCAAAAGTTCACACACTCCTTCTGATACAATTTCTATAGTAAAAGGATTGCTTTTTTGTAGATAACTATGAATGTCAAACTTTTTCAACTCGTTTAATATTTGAAGAAAATCAAACTAGAAGTTGAATTTGAAGAAAGTCAGAAAACCTTTAAAATGAAAATTTAATTGATAATAATAATTTAAGATATAATTATCGTAAAACATTTTTAATGAGTTTCTGGAGATTAGATAAAATTATAAAGATACCAGATCAAGCATATATGCGCTTTTTCAAAGTGTATGTAAAATAGTTTAATTCATATCAAATCTATAACCATGGCAAAAAAAACATTTAATTTCCATTGAGAATTTTATATATTTGCTTTAATATGATTTGAAAATTATTTTCAATTCATTTGAAACCTCCAGAATTTGAAGAAAGAATTATGTATCCTGATAAATCAATATTGTCTAAAATTCTGAGATGAATTCTTTATCACAATTCCATGAATTGTTCCATTTTTGTTGGTTTTATTTTTTTCAGCCAAATCCCAAAGAACAAAAAGCTCATCAATGATTTATTAAATTCTCTTATGGAATATGCAAAATATTCAACAAATGAATGACCACTATAATTCGATTATGACAAATTATGCCACAAAACAGAAACTGCCTATCAGCAGTTGACCAGCCAAGAAATGCTGTAATACATCTATAGATGCAGGCTTTTGATTTGTCTGAAGTCTTTTCATGTATAGTTGAACTTCATCTTAATATAAGTGAGAAAGAGAGCAACTTTCAATGTAGTGTAAAACTATATATCAAGTGAGGAAGGAATTCAGTCTTTACATGTTAAAATTTACCTGCAGATTTTCTGAGATACACTTTTTATTTGTCCAGTCACAAATGTTTTTGTTTGGAATCAATAAGAAAGTATTGAAATGCAAAATAGTAATTGTTGATACAAAATTCAGTTGTTGATTCAAATGTCCTAACTTTAAATGGCCTTTTGAAATTAGATTTAATCTGTTGTGCCAGAGACATTAAAGATCTGCTAAAATCCATTCACTTATGTCCATTTACACCACATGCAATTAATGGTTATAAATGACATGGCTATAAACGTCACACCAACTGTTCTGCGGGAAATGCTTTGCACTTAAGAATTAAATGTGCATGCATTTGCGAGTCATGCAGACAGGTGATGAGGATCTTCTATACAAAGATAATTGAGATGGGGATGGATGTTGGAATTCATATTTGATAATGTCTATTTTTCTTGTTGTCAGCACAAGTTAATGTTATAAACAAGATATTTATTTAAATAGTTATTCATTTGGCACTGAGAAATTTATTTAATGATAAGCAGGATTTTTAAGTTTCTCAACAGTATCATTATATATATACATTGATGCATGTTTCATTAAATAATATAGACAAGTTTCATCTATTTATTTTAAGTAAGTTCTTTTCATACTGTCTGATAAATTTAATAACATTATCATTGAAAGACAAAAGGAAATCACTATATTGATACATGTTTAAATCCAATCTAAGCTTTCATCTTACATAAGCCATTATCAAAGATGACAATTACTTTTAAATATATCAACCAATACACAGAACAATAATGATAGTCTGTTTTTGTTACATGAAAAATTTCAAAGCAATGACTAATGTGTATACAAGACGTGAAAGCGGAAATTGCGTTGCAGCTCGTGATGTCACACATGACCACGCGAGAAATAAACTTGTCTATATTATTTAATGAAACATGCATCAATGAAAAATTGCTGCCTAAATATACACAATATATATATATATATATATATATATATATATATATATATATATGTATTGAGGCACAATGGCTTGGATTGAAGAATTGGAGATATGAGTTCAAATTTCAATCAAACTCATTACACTCACTTACATTCTAATACCCTTTGGAAAGGTATGAATCCATCTTTTAAGCTGCAATCTATGGATAAACAGCAGGACAGACTAGGTTCTATAGCCAGTTGTGTTGTCATATCCTGCTATAGCAACATAAATTGACCATGACTAAAATTAAATAGTGCAATAGAGGAGCTTTGCAAAACAATGATGTAGAAAGGAAATTAGGGAATAAAGCTATGTGTTAAAGGTTAAGTGCTCAAGGAAGAAGATGAAATATTTGTTGGATATAATAGATGCTTTATTCATCATTACAGATTTACTGATTTATCTATGTGCATGGTTAATCAGGTATTTGAGAACATATCTTCAGCATGTAATATTATTATGTAGCATGTGCCAAATTTTAATATTTCCTTTCTCTTTCACATGTATTAAGTGCATTAACATGGCAATTTCTAATCTGATACAGGAAATGAAATGTCACACTACATTCCTACCAACTACAGTGACTCAAATATTGCCAAAATCCGTGAAAGTGACCAAGTTAGTTGTATTCAAAAATAAGTCAAAGACCTCTGGCAGGGATGTATCCTTCATGGTAAAGAGAAAGAAATAGTGTAAGCAGTCAGGTGCCATAAGAATGGTCAAGTCTCTCCAGCAGTTCCAGGGAATCATCAAAACATGATCTTAGCAAGTCAATGAGAAATATCACTTTTCAGCTGAAGATGTTCATTATTAAGAGTGTGGTGTACACAAAGACATCAGATACAAGTCCTACATGATAAGAATAAGCTAATTTGTATCTGACAAGAGACAGGACAACCAGATAATTTGATTGAAGCACTTGCTGAACAAACCTAAGAACTCAAAGGAGCCCACCATGCTCAATCAAGACCAGAAAGTGGACAAAAGGAATGATAGATGGCTCTGCAAAGAACTCATTTACATATTCAGAGAGATGTATACAAAGTCCATATTATTATACATATAGATTTGTCCAGAAATACACAAAATTCTCTGCATAGAGTGTTATGCAGTAGAGCTTGGTGACTTTTGTAAAAATTAACTCAGGGATGATTTTCTGAAAAAGCTTTTTGAATATTGTTCAACCTGTACCAAATAAAACCTCTTGTTCTATCAACATCAAGGAACACCATAAAATAATCCAAGGGGAAAGGATATAAATAAAATCAGATTGAACCAATAAAATAATATTAATTAATCAATGATAATTTGTAAGGCTTTACCTAAATATTTGATCTTATCTTGAATCTTGAAAATAAGAAAGGGTTGACCTATTGAATTTTCTTCAAAATTTTTATAGGAGTATTCCAACCATGAAAGACAAAAACAATGTAAAAAGCTGTGGATGCACCATCACTTGACAAAAATCTTTGCATTATTGATTTTCATTAAGCTTTCAATTTAAAAATTTATATTTTTTAGAATAAAAAAGCAGGAAACTTGGGCCAATGTTCCTGCTAAAAAATGGTGTGTTAAAAGGACAGTTTTCCATTGACACCACCACTATTATTTTAACTACCTTCACTCCTTGGCAATGTTTATCATTTTAAAAAGTGATGTCTAGAATTTTATTAAAACCTAAACCTGTGAAAATGAATTTAGACATTTTCTTTGTTCTTGAGAATTTACAACAAAAATAATACTGTTTTATTTATTAGATTGTTTATTGAAACGGTTGACCAAACATCAGCCAATTGATTCAAACTTTATAAAATGGTAAATATAATTTCCTTATAGTTGATTCACATATGTTAATAATTTAGTAAATGTTTCTAAATTTATGAATATAAAAATTGTTTTCATATTTATTTCTTTATAAATTAGTAAATGATAAATATTAAAATAATCGCATTGTCAAGAGGAAGAACCATTGTTTTGACACATTTGATGATTTTTGAAGGCATCAAGGCACAAATTTGACAATAAAAGCTGAATTCAGAATTTGTAGCATAAGTTTTAAATGAAAAATACTGCAATTTTTTTCAGGTGTTTATGGTTCAAATTCTTCCAGCAGCATTTTATTCTCTAAAAATAAACTCATCATTTTGAAACAATTGTGAAGAAAAATTTAAGAAAATTATTTTTATTTAAACATACTTACCGATTGAGCTCTTCCTTTATTAGTTGGCATAATGCAAATTTGTTTTATAAAATGAAAATTTTTTTTGTAATTGCTGAGAAATATAAAACACTATAAATTTTTATCAGATGGAACATTGACAACTATTATTCATTATTACTAGTATTTCAAACCTGAGACTCTATGGCCACACCAAGCCTATCTTAACACCACTGTTTTAAAACCTATCTCAGTTGCTGTCTTTTGATGCCTATCTTACCTGCTCTCTTTCAAGGCCTACCTTAGCTGCTGTTGTGATGCCTAGCTTTATTTCTCTGTATTGAACTGTGAGATATGTCAAAGATCATATCTCATATTTTCTTGGCAAATGCCCTGAGAAGTTTTTTTCCCTGGTGCTCTGAGTACATGACTTTAAGCATGCTACTTGGTTGGTATCTAGGTCCCACCCTTTTACTGTTGAAATAGTCAAATATAACCATCACTCCTACTTCCAACAGTTTCTTTTTTTGCACTTTCCACCTATGGAACTCCTTTCTGCTTACCTGCTTCCCTACAATCTTCAATAATTTAATTGCAATATCAATCGCCATTCTTGAATTCCATTCATCTTTTATCCTTTCCTCAATACCCACTATACCCAGTCTTTTCTTTCACTCTCTGTAATCTCCTGCATACGAGTGGCATTTCTGCATTGCTTGGGGTGAACTGATTACATTTTTTTTTTTTTTAAATATATGTATTAAATAAGAAATAAATTTAATTCTGAGTCATTCCCAGAGTTCATCTTTCTTTTTTAATATAGCACATTTTACTAATGGCTGTATAAATTCATTTGTAAGTAAAAGTAACTTAAATAAAAATTAGATACTCATTAAAAATTGATGATAGCTTATGTTATTTTCCTTTTTTTATGACATGAGAGAAAATTACTGAATAAAATTATTGCAGCTTTAGATTGTAAATCTAACTCTTAAAGGATACTATATGTATTTTCTCATTTCTTTAATCAAATCAAACTATTTAAAAGCAGAGATTTGGATGATCATGCATAAAGCTATTCCAGTGGTTGGAAGTGGTCAATTTTTGAAGTTTTTCACCTTGTGAAATTTTAATACATATCGAAAATGAACACAAAAGCAATCTGAAATGATGGACTTTGATCAATCCAGTGGATTTCAATTTCCTTAACTATAAACAGTGTGCAATGAAAAAAAAGAAATAATTTAATTAAATGATAAATAAAATCAATAGATTTTTAAAGGAAATTTTTCATGAATTTTTTATTTGCATTTGCTTTTTTACATATATTTATTTTGATATTTTTACCTTTTGGTTTTAGTTTTAGAGGCAATTCTGTTTCCTGAATGGCATTGCCATCTTTAAAAGACAAGTTGGTTCAAGTAATTCTGTGAAATTATTTGATTTAATTGTATGATTCTCTTCTTGAGGCAGGTGTTGATGAAGGAGAAAGAAAAAGATTTAGAAAAAATGTGGACAAAAAGGGGTAGAAAAGAATGTAAAAGAAAAGAGAAATACCAGAGCAGAAGGGAAAGAAAACAAGAGAGAAGAAAGAATCAGTAGAGGGGTAAATAGAGAGAAAAGAGTAGAGAAAAAAGAAGAGAAGAATTTAGAAATAAAGAATATATAAAAAAAGAAATAGAAAAAGAAGATAGTAAGAGATACACATCTGAAAGTGAAAGGCTGAAAAAAAAATGTGTATGAAGTAAACATATAGGTATGCAAAGGAAAAACTGATGCCAGATTTTACAAGTATATAAATTCTTAAGTGATACAAAGATTGTCTCATACCAGATTCTTACAGAAAGTATTTTCTTTAGGCCTGAAAGTTTTGATCTTGATATAAGTTCAGACAATGACTGTAAGTTTTGAATTATCTTCTCTTCTAGTCAAGAAACAGATGGACAACCAAAAATGGATAGGAAGAAAAAATGTTGTGAACGAAGAAGATAGAAAAGTAATTTTCTACTTTGTAAATGCAGCAAATATATTTTATTTAAAATTAAAATTATAGAATTATATGTAAATTAAAGTGTCAAATGTCTTTTATAAAATGTATGAAGGGTATTATCTTCATAAAAATCAAATATTTTAATGTCTGAAAAAAAAAAAAATTAACTTAGCATGTTTGCTATGACCAATCACTATCTCGGTTAAATAATTGGCCAGTTTTGATTGGGAAGATAGAAACGATTTGTTTTAGTGAGAAAAAGAAAGCATACATAAGATAAAGCAAATATAAGAGGAAGTGATAATATTCTCATGCATTTAACATCTGTTTCAGTGAAATGGAAAACTCTGTCAATTTTGAATATTTTCATTCATACTCTCTTACATTTTTGATATACTTATGCTTGTTATTGCAGTATTTTGTTGAAGCTGTTAAGCTCAAATAATTAACAATGCAATTAAGGGAATTTCCACAGGTATTTTATAGTCATGAGACTAGCAAGGAGCTTATTTAATTATTAAATAAGAATTATGATTCATTAGTAAATTCAATTAAGAAAACTGAGAAATTTTCCCAAGTAATGCTAATTGTCATGAATTCATATGTGGGTTTAGGTTGTCTTCTTGGAATTATGAAATAAATTTAGAATAAAATTATTCCTGATCTACATTTTTTTTTAATAAAGTTTACCTAATACAAGGCTCAGGAACCACTCAAGGTACAGAGTTAATAAATGAAGTCCATGATATGAATGTAAGACGTGACAGAAGGAAGAGAATATTATGAGGATAATGAGGATAGATAATGACTAACCTTTGATGGGACATCTAAAAGGTCAAAGACACAATAATGTATTTATAGTTTATTTCAAGTAAACTACCAATATTGACTAATCTTAACTGAGTTCAAAATAAATGGAAGTAAATTAGTGTTGAAAGATTGTATTGCACTAATCATCCAAGTGAGGAGGGGCCTGCTTTCACTGAAAATCAGTATCTGAATTTTTTTTTTTTTTTTTACCTGATTTTGAACACTCAGAAGCTTCCTCAAAATAAACAATATTGGTATTTTACTCTAAAAATATTCTGTTTAAAAAACCACACCAATCTAATGGATAGGTCTTTATACAAACAACTTAATCTCAAGAGACTTTACAGATATTTTTGGAATTTGGCCAAAGAAGGAATTGATTATTTCTTATCATTTTTACTGGCAAGTGTGTTAATTCAGGTTATATTAAGTTATCTCCAAGTTAATATTCAGGTTCAGATTCTCAATCCACCTATATATTTACAGTTCAATTATTTTAAGTAAACTGTCAATATTGAGTTTAGTTTAGCCCAGCATAATGTAAAATGGAAGATAATTAATGCTAAAAGACTTTATTGCACTTAATTAGTTCTTTTTACACATTTAATTCCAATAATAATTAAATGCAATCAGGATTTCTTTAGCATTTCCCATCCCTCAGTTCTAGATGGTAAAAAACAGGCCTCTACATTTTTGTACTGTTGACTGCAGTCAAACCTCCTTGGGACTCACCCTGCATAAATTGGTCACCACTCACCCCATCATAAAAAGAGAAAAATACAAGAATAAGTGAGAAAAGAAGGATAAAGAAGGTGTATGTGAGAAACATGAATAATGGAAAAAGAAGAAAATTAAAAAAATATTTTTTATTGGAGAAGAAGAAAATATATGAAAGATTTGCTTAAGAAATCAAGGAATAGAACAGGAATAGAAGAATGGAACAGGAATGGAAGAATAGAACAGGAATAGAAGAATGGAACAGGAATGGAAGAATAGAACAGGAATGAAAGAATAGAACAGGAATGGAATAGAAATGGAAGAATAGAACAGGAATGGAACAGAAATGGAAGAATAGAACAGGAATGGAAGAATAGAACAGGGATGGAAGAATAGAACAGGAATAGAAGAATAGAACAAAAATGGAATAGAAATGGAAGAATAGAACAGGAATGGAACAAAAATGGAAGAATAGAACAGGAATGGAAGAATAGAACAGGGATGGAAGAATAGAACAGGGATGGAAGAATAGAACAGGAATGGAATAGAAATGGAAGAATAGAACAGGAATAGAAGATTAGAACAGGAATGGAATAGAAATGGAAGAATAGAACAGGAATGGAACAGGGATGGAAGAATAGAACAGGAATGGAAGAATAGAACAGGAATAGAAGAATAGAACAGGAATGGAATAGAAATGGAAGAATAGAACAGAATTCCAAAGAAGAGAAATTTGAATACAAAAACGAATGATTAAATGATGTGAAAATAAAACAAATTTCTTATCATAAAAGATTAAACATGCAACAATGTCCTGTAACTTAATGCTCTTGCAGTTGTAAGTAAGCCTCAGCAATAACAAAAAAAGATACATATTATTTTCATCATTTACATATGGACTAGTGTCCTCATCTTTGTTGTTGTTATCACAAACAGCAGCAGTCAAGGATGACAGGCAGTACCATCACTAATCAGCAAGCAACTTAGGATTGAGGTTCTAACTTCACTATTGAGAATTGTCCTATTGGAAAATAGTCAAGTAAATAAAACAGTCATTCATTAATTTGGTATAGTAATTGTGAGTTCAATCCCTAGGCCAGGCAGTGTGTACATGAACTCAGTGAAAATGGGCAAGCAGTAACTGAACAGTACTAAAAGTAAGAAACTACATGAGATATCCCTAGACTTGGGCAGAGGAACGAAAACAAGCTACCCTTGTAGATTAACTACAGCGTGCGATGGGTAAATTGTCACCATTTATATTCTTAATATCACAGATGCACGTTGTTTGTTTTTGATTTTGTTGACTGCACAGTATAGTAGGGTCAGTTGGGCACCGTCTGTGAGAAAAAGAGCATCATGAGGTAATTCACTCTGCCAGAAATTTGGAAACAGCATGCTGTACTGCTTGGCATTTCATGCCAAAATTTCCAATACAAACATTTCATAGTGTTTGGGTGTCAATCTAAGAACAGTACAGAGGATTCAGAAAAAGTAGGATGAGTCTAATGTTGATTACGAAGGTTTTTGGAGTTATCACTAGTGATGGAAACATTATACCTCCATTCATCTTCCCACAGGGCCTCAGACTCAACACAGAGGCCTACATCGAGTACCTTGAAGTGGTAGTGCTGCCCTGGGTCAAGAATGTTGCTGCTGGAAAACTCTATATCTAGCAAAAGGACTCTGCTCCATTTCACACAAGCAAGAGAACCCAGTCATGGCTGTCAGACAATTTCTGTGACCCCATCACCCCTTACACCTGTCCATCTACCTCCCCAGACTGCAAATCCCTTGATTAAAAACATATATATTGTAAGACCAAAGATGAACTGAAAGCAAGGATTATGGCAGCAGTCACCAGCTTAAACAAGGAGACTGTCTAGAAGAATTGAAAGAGATTCTGAAGTTGTCTAGAGGCAGTGGTTGAAGCCAATGGCGTTTTTATTGAATAAATTTACTCTTTCGTATTCCAAGATATTTTTGATAAATTTTGATAAATATATCTGTTAAAATGAGATGTTAATGTTATTTTCACGTTTTTGTAATTTAGATGATAAATTGTCCATCGCACCCTGTAAAGGGTTCAGTTCAGAATTTCCTGTAGGTTACCCAGATCAATATACACATGATGTCTGGAGGACACAACAGCTAAAATGTTGTCATGATAATGGCAACAAAGATAAAGACAATAGTCCAAATACAAATAGTGTAAACAATAGATCCACATCCCAAAAATTCAGACAGAAATTAAGATATACATTTGTTAATCCATAATTTCATTAAATAGAAAATCTAAGTAAATGTATTTTCAAAAAGAATAATGCATAACTGCTACTACAAGGCTAAAAAATGTTTGTTTTTTTTTTTCTTCCCACACTTTGGATCTACAAAGTAAACAAAGTCAACTACATTTTTCAAAATCTGAAAATGTCACTCTAAAAATTTTCAATAACTGATGTAATGATAAATTTCATTGAAATTCAATGAAAATTGTCTTTCATCTTGAAAGCATCCAGACAAAATAAGCTTCAGTATGTTTTGAGATAGAAACATTGTCTGCAAGAGAAAAGATTAAATATATTGGATTAAAAAAAAAGACAAATAGAAAATGAATCTCTAAATAGAAGTTGGAAATACTTTGCTTATTTAATTTGTATGTTGTGACTTAAAAATAAAAATTAATCAAAGAATATTTTTAGCTCTTTCAGTGGAAGTTTCACAAGACTTTCAGCTGAGAGTTTTGAAACAAAAACACTTTTAGTATGTTAACTTTTTATTTAAATAAAATAAAAATTTCAAAAGATTTTATGAATTAAATAAAGCTTCTTTGTTTATCAAACTGTCATACCCACTCTTTGTACAACCCCAAAGATACCAATAAAACAAAAAAAAAAAACAGAGTAACTAGTCCTACAATTCTTGAATTGATGATTACCCTTTTCAAAATTATGGACAGAATTACTTTTGTGTTAAAAAAAAAGCTGGGGAGAAAGTTATTTTGTTGTTTTCAACACTGAAAAAAGATGAAGAAAACTTAAAAAACATGGTAATGGTAATATTAGACGTTTCCCTACAAGGAAACATTTAGCATTTATTGACCGAGCAGCCAGTAATGCTTTCGGTTGAAATTTATAAAATCTTTCTCTTAAAACAATTTTTCAGAAAAATGTTTCTTATGTCCAGTAGCTGTTATTGCTCTTTTCAGTACTGATAAGGTTTTCCTTACCAACCTCTTATTTGAATTAGTGTGGAATATTAATATCTTGATATAAGTGATGATATATAAGTACTGACCATATTCCCAGTGAATACAATTAAAAAAGAAAATACAAACTAGAAATTGACAAGAAATTAATTTCTTCTAAAGTAGAATATTCAAGAAGATGCTGAAAAGTTATTGACTCAAAGAAGAATCTCTTTAAAAAAAAACCCTGATATTTGATGTTTTCATCATATTTTGAGGAATCTAGCTGAGAAGTTTTTAGCATCTCCTTGAGCCTCTTGTGAATACTGGTGGCTCTGTAATAGTGTGCTTGAGGTTTTAATATCTTCTGCTGATAAAGCAGAATGTTTTGCTTATGAATTCTCAAATTTTACTCTTGACTCATCTGGCATATCTTTGCTTGACTTTCTACTTAGAACTAAGTCCTTGTTGATTGATATACATATAAATCCACACATGGTTTCTGCTATCATTTCTAAAGTGAACCCTCTCAAATCATGTGGACTTGATGGTATCCTTATTAATAGTCCTAATGAAATGTGCTCCTGAACTGTTTTCCATTCTCCTTAAACTGTACAATGCTGCTTTTGCTTTCCTACTTGTTGAAAATCATCTTTTGTAGTTCCAGTTTTTAAGAACTCTGATCTTTCTAATTATTGGTCTATTGGCCTTCTACAGCTTTTTGATAAAGTACTAGAGGCTATAATCAACGCTTAATTCATTAAGTATTTCACCTCACAGGATCTTCTTTCAGATAAGTAATATGACTTTCACTTCTCTAGGTCAACATTTGACATATTTAGGATTATTGCTGAAAGAGTCTATCAATCTTTAAATAAGATTGGGAAAGCTTGGGCTGTTGCTTTGAACAGTTTGGCATGCTGGTCCTTTTCCAAAGTTGAAAGGTTATGGTATTACCAGACAAATTTTTGAATTGATTCAGTCTTTCATTACAGGATGTATAATAAATATAATAGATAAAAAAGAAATATAAGCATCAATATTGAAGTAAAGAAAAAAAAAAAGATGAATAACTTGATCATTCAAAAAAATCAGGAATCATAAGATGATAGTCTACATTTGAAATATAATATTTAGTGCAAGCTTCATTCTTTAATATCACCAGCTTTGACCTTTCCAACCAAGACCTGTCTTGCCATATCTAAAGAGTTGAATCACTTATATTCTTTACATATTCCTATGGGCTTTCCACAATGGAAGATTCTTCCCAAGAACTATTACTTTGTGGATGAGGCTCCTGCATAGATACTTCCCAGAACACTAAAATGTTAATGTCTTCAAGTCTTGGGTCAATTGTTATTTATCTGCTATAACCTTGTAATCTTCAGTACCTACTTATTCATTTTACATTCATATAACACAGGCCATTCAGTAACCCTCTATCTTGAGAAACTTTTGTGCTTTGTTTTGGGTGAACTTTCATGAAAACAAATAAGACAAAGATGAATTTGCAGCTGATATTTAGTTATTGACCTGTGGGCAAACATAACCTACAACATGATATTTGAATGAATGCACAATAAGTTATAAGCTAAAGTTAACATATTAGATACAAACTTAAACTGTAATAGCTTATGAGAGAGGAATGAAAGGTATATATAAATCAACAAGAACAGATTATGAAAAATCAACTCTGGGATCAAGCCTGAAGATTTCACTATATGTTTTCATATCATTTTTTTAAAGAATCCAGTATCACTACTTTTTAAATAGCAAAGAACAAATATTATTTGGTCTTCATCTATGTGCTGCATTCCTTCAGGACATTGGTGATCATGGCTCTCCACAATTTTCTGTCTTTTATAGAACTTAATAATTTTTTTTGTTATCTCTCCTAAACCTTGCTCCACCATGCATTTATTCAAGCTCATTTGGTAGGTTATGCATTGTTTTTTGTCACTGTTGCCCTCAATCTGTCCTGTGAGTATCATATTTTCCAAGCCATCTTTCCTTTCAATTGTCTCTTCCTGATGTTAATTATATGCGTTCATTTCCATTTTCTCTAAAATTTCATCATTGTTTAATTTTTTAGTCCACGTTATTCTCAGCATCCTTATAAAAAAAACACATTTCTGTTGCTTCAAATCTCTTCTTCATCTACAATAACAGTTCAATATTCTTATTTTTGTTTCTGATGAAGGTTTTTTTCTGTTTTTTAATAATTTGCTGAATGGAAGGCAACTTTTGATACCTCAATGTCCCTTCAAATTTCAGTGTAAAGAATAAATTGAATTCATCTGAACTTGGATTACAATATCTTCACAAATGAAGGAGAGGCTTGAGTTCAGGGAAATGTGGAAGAAGAATGCTGAGAATACCATGGACTGAACATATGAGTAATGAGGATGTTTTAAAGAAAAAAAGAAACAAAAACTTACATTTAGAATCAGAAAGAGACAGTTGAAATTTCTTGCATACATCTTAAAGAAAGAGGGCTTGGAGAATTTGACACACATGGGACATATTGAAGGACAGAAGAAAGCAGGGAATAACATACCTGTTGAGTTTGTGTAAATGGTTGGCAGAAGCAGTATGAGAAGTCATAGCAAAAAGACAGACTTTGCTAAAAGCTACAAAGGGCAGGAAATTGTGGCAAGCCATGATTTCCTATTTCCTGAAGAGACACAGCACAGGGAAGAAGATCTTGGATTCAGAATTCAAAGAAGATAATAAAGACTAAAAATTACAATCAAGCTAAAAAATATCACATTGTAAGTATTTCATTGAAAGATTCAGAAATAGAACTAAGTATAATTCTCCTTTTCCATTTGAATGCTATTTGTTATTTTCTATGATCCCATTTGATATTGTCAGGTCAGTGTTGATGCTCAGGAGCTCAATAATTCATAAGTTGGCTTTCTTGAATATTCATTTTGAAGTGTTGAATGTTATGGGGATTGAACTGATTCAATTCACCAAGTCATCAGTTGCAATTTATGTAGAAATACTTTTTAAATGTGCAAATGTGAATTGAGTACTTAAAAGCTTTTCTTTTTTAGAAGTGAATATTTCAAGTCATTTTAAGTAACACGAAACATTAATCAAAAGATTTGCTAAACATAGTAGTTTTTGTTTAATTAGTTTTTGATAATCGAAGAAAAAAAAAACAAATAAACAGAATTATTCAATTTAAGTTTTCCCGGAGATGATGAAAAAAGTTTTTTTTTTTTTTTTGATAAATTAATTTATTTCTAAGAAAATTTCTTCACAATGTTTTGCAATTACATTGAAATTTGTTAATGGGGTAGCGATTAGATTTTTTTTAAATTCATGAATTAATCAAAGTGACAATAGTTTTAAAACAAAGGAAAATATAAATATGACTTATATAAATAAGTTTAGTTTGCTTTTGTGTTATAATTAATAAAAGTTTATCATTTCATGAAGTAGAGATTCCCTCTTCTATAAGGTTCATACATTTTACATTAAGCTGCAGAGTGGAGTCCCAAGGAGGCTTGACAGCAGTCCAGCAGTCAACAGTACAAAAATTAAAAACAATATACAAGAATGAAAAAAAAATTAAAATTATTTAGTTATTTCCATTTGTGATTTCCTTTTCATGTCATAACCGAAGTGCAGGCGGCCATAATGTCTATGGCAGAATTCATGAATAATTCTTAACTGTATCAAAATAGGTATTCAGGTGAAAATATTAATTCAAAATAAAAAGCTTTTACTATCTTGGGTGACATGTAATATCTTCTTAAATGGTAGATATATCATTAGGCACCATTTATTGGTGCCTAATGAAATATTGGTTAGTAAGTGAGTGCTGTAAATACTTATTACAAGAAGACTAGTTGTATGCTATACATTACTTTATGTTGGATAAAGATTAACTAATATCAAAGATGTGTGTGTGTGTGTGTATATATATATATATATATATATATATATATATATATATAGTGGTAAGGACGTTTGCTTTCTGGACATGAGACCTGGGTTTCAATCTCACAATGGTTGATTTGTCAGGAAGGAGTGGGGAGTGGGGATGGTCCCAGTGTGTGGCACCTTTGGAAAGTGCCTGAAAACCATACCCACGGATTGACCCAAGCTTTTTGAGTGAAATTGGGTAGATAGAACCCTTGAGGGCCATTGTTAGCTGTGCTAGAACAAAGTTACAAGTCATCGTGGCCGAGGGTTTGAGTGTGCTGGCCTTGTTCAGATTGCTGATCATGCCAGACTGCTCTCTCCCAGGTACTGTAACTAAGGTCTGCTCAGCAAAGTTGCAGTATAAACCACAGGTGGGCTCTGTGGGTGTTGAGCAAACACAAATGTGCCTGAGAAAGTATCTGCCCTAGTAGATGGGTATCCTCGAATATGAGTGGCCAGCTATTATATATATATATATATATATATATATATATATATATATATATATATATATATACACATATGAAGGGTATAAAATAAGAGTTGGTATAAAATTGCCATTTCACAAAATATAGTTGCTGACTACCTGATGATTACATGAAAATACACAAGACTTTTAGTTGTAGTCATTTGTTCATCATGAAGTTATTTAGTAAAAATGATTATATCATTATTTTCATGTCGAGTTACATGTGCTACTCATTTTTTTTTGTTACTGATGTTGGAAGTCTTCAAGTGATGTAGTATTTAGTAAAGCACCTTCATTTTAATTTGTATCACTAGTCTATAAAGACCATTCAAGGATCATATTCCTGAAGAATTATAGAATATATTCATTAGAAGCCATTTTATAGAAAAGGAATAAAAAATTGGACAATTAATATTTAAACATGAACCTGAAACCAGGAGAATGGTTCAAGATATTGAAAAAATAAATAAAAACTCACTGATAAAGAACATTTGTTGGTCTTTAACCAAACTTATATATATTTTTCTATTATGAGGTCTAAAGAGTTGAAGTCATTTTTCTGACCATAATGAAATAAATATCACCTATGGCATTTTAACTTGTTTGTGTTTTTATAATAATGATTATTGCTCTGTCTCTGATATATAGCTCTCCCTGGATCTATATCCTTTTGGAAATATCCATACTGATTACTAATATTATCTATATATATATGAAGAAATATAGGATTAAGGTGTGCTATATTTATGGGATAAAGTGCTCAACATCAGAAATAGAGCATATGTAAATATAAAAGTGAACATTGAAGTCAACACTCAGAGGCGACAGGCTGTTTCATGCTAGATGCAACTGATTGTGTCTATCATGAAACAGCCTTTTGCCTCTGAGTGTTGACTTCAATGTTCACTTTTATATATATATATATATATATATATATATATATATAAATAATTGTAGTTGGTTACTTGTTTCTGAGCACACCATCTGCTAGGTTGGCTAGACAAGCTCTGTTGCAGACACCTACTGAAGCATATATAGAGTCAAAAAGCATCACTGGGTCCTTGTGGGTGTACAAATTATTTTCCACCCTACAATCCCTTTCCTACAGATGAATCATTGCAAGCCTATCACTACTCTGCTGCTATTTGCATGGAAAGTATTCAGACAAACTACATTCCTTAATTCCACTTCTTCAAACCTTCACAGCTAAGACCCATCATGCCATGCACACCTTGTAGAGAACCACCTTCATTCCCTTCGTATTCCATTGGTGAGAGGTAAGATTTACTCAAGCAGATTCTCCCTACAAACTGCTGCTTTGTGGAGCCAATTCCCAAGAGGATGCTTTCCTGATCACTACTATCTTAAATTATTCAAGTCTAGGGTCAACCCTTATCTATGATCATAAACTGTGCCTCTTACTCTGTAACACTCTAGCTTGAGTGGCTTTTGGTCCTTATACAGAATGAATGTGTGGTTTATACTGCAACAATGCTGAGTGTGCCTTATGTACTGTTTGCAAAAGAGAGTGCATTGTCTGACATGTTCAATAGTTTGAACAAAGCTAGTATACAAACCTTAGATCATGGTGACTAGTAACTTTGTGCTAATGCAGTAATCAGTTGTCCCCGAATGGTTCCATCTACCCAAATTAACACACAAAGTTTCAATTAGCCTATGTTATGGTTTTCAAGTAATTTCCAAAGGTGCTGCACACTGGGAATGTCTCACCAATCTGATAAAATGCCAAAAGTCAAAGTGACCCTGGTGAAATTCAAACGTCGGTCCCATAGTTAGAAAGTGAATGTGTTCTAAACACCTGGCTATTTGCATATATATATATATATATATATATATATATATAAGGTGGCCACTGAAAAATGGAAGGGTTTGAAAAAGTCATAACTTTGTTTGTTTTCAATCTTTTTTTATTTTCTTTTGGTGCACAGGTTATAGAGCATCGTTTGGATATTAAAATGGCTACATATAATGTCCAGTGATGAATAAAACTCATTGAGTTTTCTATTCCAGTGAAAGATCAATTATTCAGACTCAGAGAAAATACTGGCAACATTTTAATGTCAGACTCTCTCTTTATGATAAACATGATTCAGAACCTAATCACTCAGTTTGAAAGAACTAGATCAGTTGGTGATCTTCTGGGAAGAAGTCCTAAGTGGCCAGTGTGTGTACTGACACAGAAGTGGAAGCTGTACGGCAGAGTGTCTTTGAGGATACATCAGCTTCTACCCATTGTCACTCTGCTCAACTAGGCATTGCTTTAGAAGATTCTGAAAATGGATTTAAAAATGTTGCCATAAAAGATTAAAATGGTCTAAACTTTACTATCCTAAGATATTCATGTGTTTGTAAAAGTTATTTTTGTTTTATATCATTCAGTCTTTCAGTGGCCACCCAGTATATATATATATATATATATATATATATATAGAGAGAGAGAGAGAGAGAAAGAGAGAGAGAGAGAGAAGGAGAGAGAGTGTAAACATTTTGTATCTATTGAGCTTATCCATCCTCCTCTTCTAATTGCAAACAATCCTTTGCAAAAATGATATTTGTTGGTTGTACAAAATATCCAAAACTTTTTATCATGGTTGTATCCAAGATTTTGACTGACAAAGGTGTGCAATTAGTGTATTAGGTGAAAAATGCTAATAGTCATAAATAGTACATTTAATAGACACAAGTAGGGCAACATTATATTTAAATTTAATAAAACAAATCCAAAATGCAGAAAGTCCTATAGGACATGTGGGACAATGTGTTATTTTTTTAAATATGCAATGGTGAATGCTTGGTCGGAGATTATATTTATTTTTATTAATGCAGGGTGGTTCTTGTCTGATGTAAAAAAAAACAAAACAGCATCAACAATTAAATGCTTAGCATATGTAACTCAAAGAGAAAATAATGACATAATCATGATGTTGAAATTCCACACTAATTCAAGCAAAAGGTTAAGAAGGAATCTCCCATCAATACTGGAAAGATATTTACAGTTACCTGATATGAGAAAACTAATTTTCTGAAAAATTGCATTAATTGAAAGATTTTATAAATTTCAACCAAAAGTAACATTGGCTGGTTTGCCTATTATTGCTGTGTGCTCCCTTATAAGGAAATTGCTTACATTGCTATTATCATATATATATATATATATATATATATATACATATATTTTATGTAAAGATTTAGAAATGAATCTTTATTATACATAAAATTAACAATTGCTTAGAATTGATTTTTTTCTTAGTTATTTTAATCCCCATATTTTTGTCAGTGGGCTCAGTAGATTCCCTCATATTAAGTGAAATTCTGCAATGAAGTCTGTTTATTTTCCATAAATTTTATCAACATAGTCTTTATAATTTATATCCATTGTTTAAATATTATCCATCATGTTTTTCAGCTTTCTTCTTCAATTGCTTAAGTTTTTTCAAACTGAATTTTTACATTCTTTGAATAAATCCTAGGATCTTAACAGGAGATTTTTCTGTTTCAAATTGTAAAATAAACACAAAAAGATTGGGCAACACTTGAAAGCTATCTAATGCGACAAAAAAAAAAAAAAAAAAACTTATTTATGGAAATGTTTTTCTTTATCAATTAGTTAAGTACTTTTAAAACTTGTTTTATCCAACTGGAATAAAGTAAGAAATATTTATAGAACATTGATTTAAAACCATTTTCCAGTGTGAGTAGTCTAATGCTGGTTAATTCTGAGACCAAAAATAACATAAATAATTGGTTGTTTGTGTCTTAGAGAATTAAAATGAAGACAATATGTGTAGTAATTAACATTTCATAAAATGAGTTTCGTGACTTAGGTCTAAGCAAAACTGGAGATTGCCTGACTATAGAAGATAATACAAATCAACAGGCAAATTCAGGTTTCCATTGGGAAATTGCAAAAAGAACATCAAAATGGTAGAAGGCGTAATATGTTCATAGTTTTAATCTAAAGCTCATCTGAGAAAAAAGGACAGGCAGCTGAAATGTTTTCTGTTCAGTGAAGGAGTTATAATCACTTTGATAAGAACTGTATCCCAGAGAGGGATGCAGGAGAAACTAACAAGATGGCAGATCCGATAAATGTGTGTTTGGAAAATATTCGCCAGTGGATAAGTTGCCGAGGATGATAATGGTATGCATCAATGATCGGAAGTGGGGAAAAAGTGAGAGTAGTATGGGAGAAAAAAGAAGAAGAATTATTTGCCAGCAGGAACAAAAGAGATAAAAATATTAAGATGGCACCCAAATTGAAGACTCATGTAAAATGTCCCCACCTGCCACCCAGAACAATATTTTCCTTCTAGTAGTAGACAACTGCTTCAATGTAAAAAAGAAATTACTCAGATGTTTTTGTTTTCTTTATATTTAGAGTTTTCCATAAATAATTGTTTTTCTTTTGTAATGCTCAAGGGATTCCATCAAGGGATTCCATCAATATTTGTTTATTTTTTGCCAATTATTATCATATCTCATAGAGAATATGCATGTCTGATCAATCTTTTCCTTTCTATGGTAATGTCTGCTTCTCATTAATATATCCCATAATACTTTGTAAAAGATACATCAGAAAATGAGTCAAAGATGATCAGAGGATTAAAGTTAGGATAATATTTTGGTCATTGGATAACAGAACTATTATTTAATAATGGTACTCAGTGATGACATTAAAAATGACAATGTTTGCACTGGGTCAAAGAAATAAAAAAGTAAACATATAATTAAACATTTAATGTGTTCCTATTGCAATCAGCTAAGACAGATAAGTAAGAGTTAGGGGAAACTAGAAAGATTTAACATCAGCTGAATTCTTTCTTCTCCTTGGAAAATGTAATATCTGACCAAGGAGAAATAAAAAAAAAACAAAAAAACTCTTTTCTTGATAAAAGTTTAACATGTGGCATTCTTTTTTAAATACATGTAGTTGCAATAATTCTGGTTTATTTTACATTTTCTCAAGGATTCATAAATAGGAAAGTAAACTGGTATCCAATATGAAATGAAAAGTTCTTAATCTAACCAAGAAAGCCTTCTGTCACCTAAAAAACAAAAAGAAAAAGATGTTTGGTTATATTTTAAGAAGTGTCCCGGACTGAGAAATTTTCAGCATTCCCTTATAATATTAGGTTGGTGCAAAAATAATGTCGTTTTCTCACATATGTTACTATGTGAGAAAACGACATTATTTTTGCACCAACCTAATACATTCTTTATCAAGTTGGGCTGACATAGAGAAGAGGTTGTCCCAAAATGTTCTTCAAATTACCTATTTCTAAAAATCTGATTAAATGATCAAAACCAAAGTTTTTTTTGGAAAGAAATTATCCAGGGTGAGAAATTTTCAACAGCCCTGATGTGTGTGTGTATATATATATATATGATTGATGAGCCAAGTTTGAATTCCAAATTAGTCTACAGCATTCATTTACACACTAATTCCCTTAAGAAAAGCATCAGTCTGTCTCTTCTCCCCTCCTCAGTTCTCTAGTCTTGAGTGGAAATTTGTCTAAGAGAAGGAAAACATTGAATTCCAAACTATGGAAATGGCAATGTGTAACCATTTCACTATCATCCCAAAGAATTCATGGCAATTCACAGATAATAAAAAAAACAGTAATCTGTGGGGATATGGCATTTTTTTTTCCTAAATAAGTTTTCATAACTGAAAAAATATTATTACACCAAAATTAAAATTCTACTAAGCATAACCATTTAGAAGATTGAGTAAGAAAGAGATCATGAATTTTGGATGTGTTTCCAACTTTTAGTTCTTTTTATTGTAATTGTCATATAATAAGATGACTATTAATTCATCATTTTTGAGGGGATAGCAGTCTGTCTTTTATTTCATGCTTCTTACAATGAAATGCCAACAGCATTTTTATTAAGGTATCAAGTGATGGAGAAAGATTGTAGCGAGAGAAGTGAATCTATATCTGCCTCAAGAGCAGGAACATAATGCAAACAGGCATAAATAAATTTAAAATATATAAGGAAATTTAAAATAGATCTTCATGAAATATGAATTTAAAAATCAATATTAAATATTATTACTTTTAATGTTAATGATACAGTTTATGAATATAGATTTATTTTCTCTTTTGTAATTATTAATGAACTTTAATAATTTACAGGTTGGTGATTAGTCTAACATTTGTTAGCTTTATAATACACAAAATATATTAGTAGCATTTAAGCTTAGATATTACTCCAAGTCATAAAAATGATGATTTATAAGTTTATCATCCAAGCAATCATCAAGAACATGAAAATCCATCCTATCAGATTTTATTATCCACAATAAAATTGTTCAGAATCAGATAAAGTTGGTAACATTTTCAGGATATATTTATATAAGCAATATAACATGTGAATTTCATCTTGAAATGTCTGTTTTTTGTTAGAAAAATTTAAATATCTTATTTAGTGGTGAGAGAGTTTACGATGTTACTCAAAGATAGTTTATCATATTGTAAACAAATATAAATGTTATAGTATAATTATTGGGATTTCTTTTTTAATTTCAGATCTATAAACATTACCATGTCATAAGAAAGATATAACTGCAAAGGAGAAAACCAGATATTGCAAAGTTATTGAGTGATGGGAATGTAACACTGGAAATTTGTGAAAAAAAAAATGGTGAACAGAGATCACAAAACATTAAATAACAAAATTGAAAATTTTGGCAAGATAAGTAGAAGAAAGGTTTTAAGAATGTCACAAAAGGAAATGTGTGAAAAAAATTTAAAGGGTAATAAATAAGAAAAGTGAATTGTAAACTAAGAAAGTATTTGAAGCAGCTGCTTTTGCTGATGAAAGTAGAGAGAAAAGAATATTCAAATTAGGAGCTAAAAACATGAAAGAAACCAAACTACTACCTTTAAATAAACATCTCAAAGAGAAGTGAGCAACTTATACAAAGTATACAGCATCACAAAACATGATTATCTGCCCTTGATTCAGCTATAATGTATGTACATGTCAAAGTGTAAGAAATGCATCATGTAACAGTCTGGCATGAGGTATTAAATGAAATTTGCCTCATCAATAGTGCTCATACCCACAAAACGTCTGTACATCTACATCAGCCTTCCATAATCTCTTGGCCAGAGGTTCCAACAATGGTAAGGACATTAATCCGAATGTAAAATGATAACTGCTCATCACAGAAATTCCATAATTTGCGAATAAATAGGCAAACATGAAATCTGAGTAGCCAGAGAATGAGAAAATAATTCTTTGACTTTCAAGGATTATTCATAGAGCATTTTCTCAAAATGCCGGTTAAACATTTATTGATAAAGAACTTACCAGATAATAGCAAAATAGGCATCACAGAGAGTTGAGTATATAACTGTCTTGGCAAAGATTACTTTTCATACTTTACACAAAGAGGTTCCCTAACTTTTTTAGGTTCACACCCTTCTGTACCAAAACACAACCCTAACACCCTCCACCACCAAATGTATAGTCAATCTTTGATTGGATTTTCTTGGTGATAGTATTGTGCCTCAAATGAGTATCTTAGTATTTCTCATACTGTAAAGACAAGATACATTTCAGGTACAATGTGAGTGTATAGTGTATGCTATGGTTCAGATTGGCCACAGCCATAATCTGGCTACCCACTTTTTCTCACCACTCACCACCATGAATCTTTCCATCAACCCAGGGGGAGGGGACAGTACCGACCACTTTGGGAATCAATGTTTTACACTAAGTAAAAAATCTGCAGCTTTTTCCTTAACCAAACTGATTTATAGAAGACAAACTGAAAAATTATCTTAGATTCTGCATGATACAGGCTTTTCAGATATTTCATTTCTATTTTAAATGGTTTTTATTAAAATCTGAAATATATACAAATTGTTTTGTTTGCTCAAATGTTTATTGTATTTCTGTGCACTTATGATTGCTAAGATATTCATTAAATGTCTTTGTTTTTTGTCCATGCTTCCCTGGACAACTTAACATCTTTATGTGTAAAGATGAAAAGCGTGACTGTGTGAATATTACTGGATTGAATCCCTGTAAACATCTTTGATTATAGGGTGTTCCAGCAACAATGAATCCATCTAGTGTTAAATCCTTTTTATAATATCATTTCCTATTTATTTGCTCATAGTTGAGAAAGGAAAGTAAATTCTACTCCTGGTTTTGAAATTGGAGTTGGCTTTCTTATAGGAATGGTTACTGACTAAGGTTATGTTCTGAGATTATCTCTCTTGTTGGGGTGCAAAAAGATGGATTCATGCCTTTCCAAAGAAAATCAGAGCAAAATAAACACAAATTATCTTAGATGGAATTTGAACTCAGCTTGCCAATTCCATTTCTTGCACCATTAAGCAATGGATTCTGGCTCCTTGCATTTTTCATACATAATGAAGAATGCCACCTCCTATTACTGTGTATGCAATTAATATCAGTCATATATAAGCATTCCCATGGTTTTGTGCAGCTTTTACTTCAAGAAACAATGGTATAGGTACTCTTTGTAACATGCTCCTGAGAGAATGCTCCCCTGATCACTACAATCTTAAGTACTTAAAGACTAGTCTATATATACTACTATCCTCATTATTTGTTTGCCACTGCTATTAGTTCAACTAGATGAACCTACCACAATACCACTAACTATTGCTCTTTTTAGTACTGATGGGGTTTTCACTCTGAACCTTTTGATTAAGGTGATGTGGAAAGTTGACATATTCATTATACCATTTTCTTTTTGAGTTACATGTGCTATTCATTTTAACTGTTGCTGCTGTTGAATGTCTTCAAGTAATGGGTGGTAGTAGGAAGATTGTATTGCTCCAGTCATTGAAGTGAAGAGGTCCTGCATGGTTTGGCACTCAGTATTAATAATTCTAGATTTTAGATGAGCCAGATAACCTAACAATATTACTAATGAAAAATACACAACTACTTTAGTGACCAAGCAAGCAAAAGCATTAGTATGTATTATGTACGTGAACATAAATCATTAATATATATTGAGAACAGAGTCAGTTTTGAAAAGTTTTCACTGCAGGGTTACAAAGTCCCTTTTTAATATAAATGAACCATTTTTCCTTTTATATATCATCCCCCATTGAACATTTATATGTTAATTAATGTTATAATTTTATCTTCTATCAAATGGATGATAAAATTACCCATGTACAAAATGCACAAACATTTTGCTGTAATAAAAATGATGCAATCTTTTAGTTCTTACTTTTTGATTGGTTTTTCATATCTGCATATAATATCAGTACTAACTCGGTTCCCACTAAGTTTTTATAAGGACTTAAATTCAGATGTAGACTTTTATCTAAATCAGTCCAAGAGTAATGACAAATTTTATATTCCATTGATAATGAGGAAGTTCCAATCAAACAGTTTCTTTCTTAGATCTGTTATTTTGTGGAACAGATACCTGACTTTCATAATCACTATAACCTTCAAGGCTAAGGTCAACTGTTATCTATCCTACATAGCCTCATAATATGCACTTCTTACTTCCTTCCTTTATGTCCTTACAATACCATCATTCAGTAACTCTCTAGCTTAAGTGGCTTTTGGGACTTATATTGGGTGAACTAATAGTATAAAAGTACTCCTAAAATCCTCTAGAATTCTCTAGTTATTTCATTAAAGACATAATACTGGTTACATTCAGTGCCTTGAAGACCGAACTAGTTACATTCAATCATCACTGATCAGATCCTGAACTACTACTATGAGTCACAATGAAAGAATATTCCCTCAGGGAGGCCTCATACCTTGAGCAACCATTGGGCCTCAAACTCAACATGGGCCACAAGCAGAATTTGTACATTCAATTCATTGCTAAAGATGCAGGAAAAATGGTCAGTTTTTACAAGAGCAAATCAGGCCTAAAATGGATTACAGTTATCATATTTCAGCAGGAGCTGGACAGTCCTCACTTTCCAGTCACAATAGCCCAAAAGCATTTCAGTGTCTGTAGCTGATAAATTATTTCCCACCCTGCAACCACTTTCTCTCAAAAGAGATGGAGCAAGCATTTCACAGTTGTACTTCCAAGGAAAGTGCTTGGACAGACTACATTCCTAAGTTAGGAACGTGCATGCTAAGCACACTGCAGTGAACCACCCTCATTTCTTCTTTATTCTTTTGGTAAGAAGTAAGTTCCATTCAAGCAGTATCTTCTTGTGAACCACTGCACTGTGGAACTGACTCCCAAGTGGGTGTTTTCCAATCACAACAGTCTTAACATGTTCAAGTCTCAGGTTAACCATTATCTTCTCCACCTATTCATATAAACTGTGTCCCTTATTCTGTAACCCTTTACTTTGAGTAGCTTCTGAGACTTTTAGTGTAAAAAAAAAAGAAAGAAAAGAAAATGAAGAAAACCTCCAACATTTTTGGAGAATATCTGTATCAACCTAACTGAGACCATCAGTGAGTTGTCCAAAATTATGAAATAAAACTGCTATACTTTGAAAGATTTTATTCAGAACATTCAATGAAACATCACTTTATTAATACATGCAATTATTTCAAAGAGAATTCTTCATTGGGATCTTATTCCACTCTGAAGTAATTTTTTGCTAAGAGCTAATAGAAACAAATTCAACTATTGGTTGAGGCAAGAATACAACCATTGTCAACATTTCAAGTCTTTTATTTGTATAATTTTCTCTTTACTGTAATCAAGATTCTCCTTGCTCTTCTTGTGTCTTCTTTAATGTGCAGCAACATCTACAATTACTAAAGTCAGTTTTTCTAGCAGTATAGAAAAACATTATCAGGCTGAGGTAAGTGGGTTTGATGCAGGAAGTAAAATGCCAAAACAAGTTTATGAATAAGTTCTCTATTTAATAAATAAAAGTCACTCAATCATTTTTCACATAACCAAGGCCTATCATGTAAAAATATATTATTAACTGTTATATTTCCGTGCTAATACGAATATATACTTGAAAAACAAGGTGGATAAAATAAGTAAAGGTTTGTTGTAAAAACCCAGTACAGTAAGAATAAAGGTAACAGTTATGCACAAGGCTGTCGCAAGTCAATCCAGTAGTGAGTGCTACTAGTGGAAGGTTGGTAGTTCTTGCATAAGTCTGAGTTGTACTCAACAGATCCCAGCTAATCAATATTTACTAGCCCCACCTGCAAGGGTAGACGTGGCACAAGGCTGAGTTTAATGTGGGTCATCCAAGCCCATAGGCTTGGCCAAAAATTCACTGCAGAACCTGTATAAATGGGTTTGGGTCTGTCTACCCAAAGGCGGGAGAGTTCAACAGCACAGCTGAAACAGATTCCAGCTAGTATATTTAGCACCCCCCAACGAGGGTTGCATGTGGCACAAGGCTGGGTTTAACATGGGTTCTCTGAGCACGTAGGCTTGGCCAACAAATGCCCATAGAACCCACATAATGTGATCGGGTTGGTAAACCTCCTTGAACGAGAATCTGCCTTCCGGTTGAGTCTCATCTGGGTTCGTCTCTGCTCAGAGGCAGAGAGTTCAACTGTCTAGCCAAAAAGATTTCAGCTAGTTCCTGTAGTCTATTGACTTACAGCTACTTATAGGTAGTTACTATAGTATAGTCACTCATAGGGGTGACAGGTTATTCCATTACATTATTATCTTTGGTTGAATTAAAGAAATTTTACTTGCATCTTATAAAAAAGTTAATTTGATTTACGGATGGATCAATATTGTTAAGCAAACTCACGGATAACTAAGCAAATGATCAAAATCTTTTGAATTATAATGTCACATACAAGTCACTGCTTTCCTAACTTAGAGAGAAATTTTCTGCAAAAAAAGCAGGTAAAAAATCCTAAAAATAACAATAGTAATTGCTCTATATCTGTGACCTTATGTCAGACAAAGCTAAGTTTATAAAATATCAATAATAAATAAATGACAATCTGTAAAATAATTACTTAACTATTATTAATGATAATATAGAAATAAATGATCTGAACATAAATGAGAAGCTGTCTAACAAAATAGAATGAGAAAACCTATGACCGAGATGTAGATTAGTTATGCAGTCTTTGAGAGAAGACTGAATGTAAACAGTTGTAAACAAGGGAAAGAGGACAAGATACATTTTTGATATGACTATATAAACAGAGCACATGGTGAAGATGAAGAACGTGAAACATTGGAAAAATATGCAAACCTTGACTGTAAATAGAGAAAGTTGTAGAACATGAAGGTTAGTGTTATTCTTATAATAAATGGTAAATGTGCCAAAAATGCTTGAAGCAAGATTAAATTAAGTCAGAGAAAGAAAAGAATTAAGACTGCTCAGACTATAGCACTGTTGGGGGTCTGTGAGAATAGCAAAAAAGGTGTTGAAGACTTACTGTTCCAACCAAATATATTGTGGGAGCATACAAATGCTTAGTATGAAATAAAATGCAGATAATTATTTTCATTATGATTTTTCATTATAATATATTTCATTATATAATTCAATAATTAAATATTTCAAACATGTTTTTGTTTGATGGAACCAATTTCAAGTCACTCAAAGTTACTTAATGTTGGTTGTTTCTCTTTCATTACAACAGCCTCCAGAATTTAGAGTCTTTCTTTGCACCATGTTACAGTTTCATAAATGTACACAAAACACAATCCATGAAAACAAATGTAGCAACATTTGAAATTACTTTGAAAAAATGATATAAAATAAAAGTAATTATGAACATTGCAAATTTACTAATGACAAAAAAATTGCTAATTTGGAAATTTGAAAAATTTAATAAAAAATTTGATAGACAGAACTTGTTGATATTACTTATGGATAATATAAAAAAAAGTAATTATAATCTTATTAAAAGATATTATAAATTTATTAAAGATATTGATAGAGAACTTGCAGATATTAATTAAGCCAAACATGTTAGAAAGAATTCTTGCTGCCAAAATACACACACACACACATATATATATATATATATATATATATATATATATATATGTATGTATGTATGTATGTATGTATGTATGTAAGGAAAGGGGTGGATTCTTTATGTATTTATCCGACAGATTTTTATTACTTGAACGTTTTATTTATTTTTTTTATTTTATTTTCATCTACTGGCCTGAATATTCAAGAAATCTTATTAGAAAAAATATGTACTCTCCAGTTGCTGGAGAGCATATATCATTCTCAAATATTCAAGACAAGAGACAAAAATAAATAAATATACTGTTTAATAAATAAACGGAGTGTCTACTCAAATTCTAGTATCCACTAAAAATAACATTTAAGTGATATATATATATATATATATATATATATATATAATTGTGATTTTTTTTTTTTTTTGTAATTCTGCATGAACTGTGCTTTGTTATAATCAATTTACGTTAAGAATATCTAAGGGAGGTAACTTAGTTTAAATTTTTTTTATTAATGTTTTAAACATACTCAACTGCAATTCTTTCAAAAAAAAATTTTTTTTAATTTTTTACAATTTGAGCCTCCAAAAATATTGGTTTTTAAAACAGTGTTACTATACTTATAATTAATTTTATTTAGTGTTGGTTTTATTTTTTTTTTATATAGAGCACTTTGAGAATTTGAAGTTTTTGTCTTTTAAAAAATATTAAAAAGAATTACAGGTTGAGTATTTGTAAAACATTAATAATATATATATATATATATATATATATATATATATATATATATGTGTGTGTGTGTGTGTGTGTGTGTGAGGCAACTGTTGATTCTTGATATCTCGATCACTGAACTTAACCAAGTACTTTCCCTTGAACTTTCCCAGCTAAATTGTAACATGAAAAAGTGTTGAATGTTCTACTGACTGTTAGATATTAGGAAAAGCTTATGATATGAAACCTGCAAGAACAGTATGTGATCATCAAAAAAACAAAGAGTAAAAAGCTATAAGAATGTGGTTGATTCAAATTCTCCCTGGGAAAAGTAATAATGGAGGATAGATTATTGGATCAAAGTGAGTCCACCGAGGAGAATACTGATAATGAAGATGATCAGTCATCTGGAAATTGAATACGGATTATAATTACTTTATTTGTTATTATTTATTCAGAAGAATACGCTAGCTTGTGATTTAACCTTTTCGTGACACATCATGGATGTCTATATGCCATGCATTGTCTATTCTCTTGGGTACATAGATATCCATCATCAAACGTTGCCAATGTGTCTGAGTTTTCCTGATCTTTCTAGGCCTAGACTAAAAATAATCTATCAGTGAAGGAAAAAAGGTGTTTAGTTTGATAATCAACTATAAGAACTGGTAAATGCTTGGACTTGAATAGCGGAGAAAAAAATGGACAAAAACTTAATAACAAACATTTCTATATAAAAATATACCATGATAATATATATATATATATATATAAATATATATATATATATACACACACACACACACACAAGTATAACTGTAGTATTCACTGGGAGTGAGTTGACGGAAGCTCTGTGAGTGGAACTGGGTTGACAAAACTGTTTGGAAGCTGTTCACTTTACAAGAACAAAGTCACAAGACATTATGAACGAGTTTGAGCAATCTGGCCTTATTCAACTGCTGAGCTCTCCAGATTATCCACTCTTTCAAAGAAACTGTCATTAGGGCCCACTAGTTGCACCATAAAACCTAGGCTAATTTAGTGGATTTTGAAAAAAATACAAATGTACCTCATCAAGTGTCTACAACAGGAATTAGTAGCCACTCTAGCAAACTTGATAGTCTACTGAGATTGACAGATGATGACTAAACCAGTGTACTTGCTGGCAAAAACTTTCATAGTCAGATTTGTAGAGATGTCATAAGCTTAAGGGATATGAATTTAACTCCTGCTACAATTTTACTAATCCATGGTGTATGAAGTTATAGAATAACAACAAAACAGTTGACATAAAAAGTAACAGTAATTAATAATAAAACTCAGATGCCATTTTCAACTTTAGTTGAGTTATCAAAATGCTGACAGAATTAAGTAAAAATTATCTACATTACTTTGTTGAGCAAGCCATTGATTTCCATTATAATCAACTCTACCTTGATTACATTACTTTCTACTTTCATGTTCAAAATTGTTCATATATTTACAGAAGTGTAAAAAGATAATCTAATATAGATATGATTATACAAGCAAAGCCAAAACACAAAACTCCACTGATCTGAGGTGGAATAACTACATTGAATCAATAGTTTCATCTACCGCAAGGAAAGTTGGTTCTCTGTGTTGTGCCAGGTTTTTCTCGCCTGAATCCATCCTTCAAATCTACAAATCAACTATTTGTCCTTGCATTGTATACTGCTGCCATATATGGTCTGGTGTCCGTGCTGTTCATCTCAAGGTTCGAATATCCAATGTGATAGGACATAATATGGCATCTCATCTACATTCACTTTCTCACAGATACACTGTGGCTTCCCTCTATCTTTTCTAGAAATATTTTCATGGCAACTTCTCTGACAAGCTACTTTCACTGGTACTCCAACTGCATGAATTTAAGCATGCTACTAGGTTGGCATCTTAGTCCTACCCTTTCACTGTTGAAACAGTTAAATGTAACTGTCTCTTCTATTCCAACAGTTTATTGCATCAAACTTCCCAACAGTGGAACTCCTTCCGATGCCTTGATCTTGATCGTCAATCTTCTCTTTCTCCTTTCCTCAAGCACCATTCTTTACTCTTGCTCTCTCTCTCTCTCTCTAACCTTTTGCTTTAAAAAAAATTGTTTTTTATACTAATGTTTACCCAATACAAGGCCCAAGAGCCACTCAAGATAGAGAATTACTGTGTGGTGCTGTATGAGTATAAGAAAAAGCAAGAAGTGAAGTAAATGGGGTTATGCAAGAAAGATAATGGTTAACCCTACAGAGATCAAGGAAAAATATCCTGTAGGAAATCTGTTCCACAAAGTAGTAGTTCTGTCCAAGTGGAACTTTTTTTTGTTTAATCAGTTTCACTCCATACAAGACAGTAAAACCACTAAGACAAAAGGGTTACTTAGTGTGGAAGTATTAGGAACAGAAACATTAATGATGAGGTGAAAGAGAAAATAGTAATCACAATGACAGTATATAGTGATTAACACTGTGTTTAAATTTTTGCAGATTAAAGTTGGCTAGAAACTATGGAGACAGAAGGGAGTTCCACATGTGAGAAATACAAGAAAAAAAAAACTGTTAGCATAGAATTTATAGTTACATTTAGCCAACTCAAGAGTAAATTGAAGAAATCTTAATGCCAGTCCAGCACTGCACTTAAATTCAAAAAGTCTAGGCACTATAGTGAAAAGCATTATTTATTTGTAAAATTACAAAATGTAGTACAAGGAAAGAGCTCATTCAAACAATTACGATGAAAGTATTTATAGAAAAGACACAGAGAGACAACCTTACAGCAGTGGAAAAAGTGACTGAAGCCAAGCTGCCAGATCAGGACCAATAATATTGCTGATTCTTCTTTGGATCTTATCAAGGAGCTCAAGGTAAACAGCAGGGCACTGGACCATATGATGCAACAATTTTTTAAGCATGGATGAATGGTAGACTTATAGATATGTAAGATAGATTCAGGAGAGAAACATTGTCTAGCACAACACAGTGAATCAACTAGACAATTGTATACCTAGCTTTGCTAGGTCAGCTGCTATGAAAGTTGATTCACTGTGTTGTGCTAGACAATCAAGCGTCATCTTTTATCCTGAACTGTGTTTCTGTATTGTTCTCTTCTGACTGACATCTTCACATTCACTCTCTGTAACTGTCTGTGTCCTAGTGGCATTATCACCTTCTTTGGGGTGAAATGATTAAAAAAAAAAAAAAAAAGAAAGCAGTAAAGAATGTAAAATTAAGTAAAAAAAAATGTCAGAAATATTAATGATAAAAGTTGTGGATTCTATTTTGGCTGGTTCAAAATGCACAGCAATGAAGAAAGGCTGCTTAAGCAAGAAAGAAAACTTTGTAATTGAGGTCTAACAGAAGAACTTATCAATAAGTTAAATTTTTCCTGTTCCACTTAAAACTTTCCAGTAAACTCTTTTGAAGATTCTCTTTGAGAAGTCACTCTTATTTACTCCAGCACAATGGGATACTTACAAGAAAATTCCAAAAATTCTCTTGATCAATATAAATTCCAAGAAAGAGAATTTCAAAGAGTGGGATTAGAAAGAATTTTGGATTAGATTACACTAATGGAACAATGGATCAGATGTTAGTGTATCATTTGCTGTATAAGACAATCTGACATTGTCCTTAAGTGTGCAAATAAACCATTTTTATATCATCCCTTAGCATGCAATGGGAATGCCATTAACCATCTTAGGATAGAGATTAAGCTTAAAACCTCTTAATGTATTAAAGTAAAGAATGGTTGAAATCTGTCTAGACATCAAGGACAGTTAGTCAATGTATTAACTAGTATCAACATAATTTTACATAAGTGAATTAGTATTGGCCATTTGTATACATAAATAAAGTTGCTAACCATGAGAACCTTATCAACAATTGCAGTTGCATTTATCCATCAGCAAAACTTTTACTAAACAAAATTGGTCAAATCAGCAAAACTTTCATGTTCAAAACTTTTACGAAACAAAATTATTTTATAACATATACTTCAAAAGTGTAAAATACAAATCAAAAAAGACATTTTCACAATCTTTAATAATAATAGTTTGCAAATGTAAAAAAAATATATAATTAGTTTAGCCCTGGGCTTGTCTGTGCTAGTTAAGTTTTTAAGATGAAGTGCTAACTATTTTATTGGAACTAAACGCATTTTAGCTAATAGCCTTGGTGAAATAAAAAATAAAGTTGCCTTCAAAAATAATTTGGTCCTTCATTTTACTTACAAGCATAAGACTAAAATTAGATTCCTTTTCCAAGACATCTTAATTGACTCTTGTTGGTATAGCTTTCTCCACCTCCTTAATGAAAAAAACTTAAATTTAAATTCCTTCTACCTTATTTATAACAGTAAATGTCTGTACAGATAGATGATAGCTATTATTAAAAATTATATCAATAAGTTTCAACTTATCTTCATATGTACAATTTTACAAAGAACTCAATAAAATAGAATAAAAAACTTACAAATAATATATTACTGAATTATATTGTTGGTAAATGACTAAAAACAAATTTAAAGAAAATTAATAAATTATAATGTAAATAGTGTGTGTGTATACATATATACAATATAAGTATATATATACCTATATACAGTGTGTGTGTGTGCATACATACATACACAGGGTGCGATGGGTAAATTGCCACCATTTTAAATTTTTAGTTTTGTACATATGCATTGTCTTTAGTTTTGCCCACTGCAGATTATAGTAGGGTCAGCTGGGTACAGTCTGTGAGAAAAAGAGCACCATGGCACAATTCACTCTGCTAGAAATTTGTAAAATAGCTTAGCATTCACACTGGAACCTTCAATACAAATATTTCATTAAGTTTTGATGTTAATCTGAATCTAATGGAGAATTACAAAAGTTCATCATCTAAGAAAACTAAATCTGATCGTTCTGATAGGAAAAGAACTTCCAAATTTGTTGGTGAGGGCCTCAGAATCAACATAGAGGCCTACATCAAGTCTTTTGAGGAGGTATTGTTGCCCTGGGTCAAGAGGGTGGCTGCTAGAAGACCCTATGATTCTGCACCATGCCACACAAGCAGGAGAGCCCAGTCATAACTGTCAGATAATTTCTGTGATCACACCACCCCTTACATCTGGCCACCTAACTACCCAGACTACAAAACCCTTGATTATTATGTGTAAGATGTAGTTGAGCAAGAAATCAAAACAAAACTCCTTGTATCACCAAAAATAGTCTGAAGATTATGGCAGCATTCACCAACTTAATGAGACTATCCAGAAGAATTACAGGAGATTCCAAAGTAATGGCTGCCAGACAATTTCTGTGATCACATCACCCGTTACACCTGGCCACCTAACTCCCCAGACTGCAACCCACTTGATTATTATGTGTAGGATGTAGTTGAGCGAGAAATCAAAACAAAACTCCTTGTAACACCAAAAATAGTCTGAAGATTATGGCAGCATTCACCAACTTAATGAGACTATCCAGAAGAATTACAGGAGATTCCAAAGTCTTCTGGAGGCCATGGTTGAAACCAATGGTGATTTTATTAAATAAATTTACTCTTTAGTATTTCAAGATATTTTTGTGCTATTTTGGTAAATATATATGTTAAAATGAGTGTTATTTTCAATTTTGCATAATTTAGATGACAATTTATCCATTGCATCCTCTCTCTCTCTCTCTCTCTATATATATATATATATATATGATAAAATGACTTTTATGAAATATCCAAGTAAACTATGTTAAATGGAATATAAGAAAACAAGTAGAATGTTTATATATTTTTTTTTATTCTGTAGCCAACAATTTGTTCAATAAAGACATTAGAATAACAGAAAAAATTAAGCAAAGTCCATTACCATGGCAACCTTACTACTTAGAAGCACTTGTTAATTTCATATGCTATGCTATTTTGGAAATTTGAATAAAAATAATTAAGTTGAGATTCAATTTTATATCCTATTACCATATGCGTTTGCTATTTCATGCATTTCTTAAGGTTACTAAACTTTCATTTCACCTATTGTAGGCTCTGACCATGTTCAGGTATGTATCACATCCAGTAACCTCGGAATTTGATACCAAAACAAGAGATTGAACTCAGTGTTAATGGTAATGGTACTATTAAACATTTTCTCATAAGGAGATATTTGGCATTCACTAAATGAGCAGCAAGTACTTTCAGTTGAAATTTATAAAATCTTTCTCTTAAAACAATTTTCCTAAAAAATAGGTTTTCTCAAATCCAGTAGCTGTTATTTCTCTTTCCAGTACAGATGAAATTTTCCTCCC
>OZ010585.1:9385574-9423074 GCA_963932145.1 Acanthosepion lycidas | reverse complement strand
TATATACCTATAATATACACTTATAATATATACCTATAATATACACTTATAATATATACCTATAATATACACTTATAATATATACCTATAATATACACTTATAATATATACCTATAATTTCAGAAGGGATATTTAGGGGGAGAATAGAACAACATTCAATTATTCTTTCATATTAAAAATCTTTTTTTTTTTAATAATTTAATCATTTATAATCTAGTACATTTCCTTCTGGGATCCTCAGGGCGCTAATGTGTCAAACAGGATGTTTTAATATTTTAATCTCATTTTGATTTGTAATACGATATAATAATAATAATAATATATATTTCATTTGGGGGGGTCATCAGGGGGCTAATGTGTCAAATAGGAGGTTTTAATATTTTAACATTATTTTGAATGGTAATCAGAATTTAAGTAATTAATAGACTTTTTAATCCAACATTATTTCTTAGTAATATATTATTTTAGTGAGTACACACATTTAAATACTCTTAAGTTTGAATACCTAATATACAAGGGGTCTTATAATGAGGTGTCCAATATGCAGTAAATGTGGGGGGTCTTAATAAAAGTTGGGGGACAAAAAGTTATTTAATATGTCAATAAGTATAAAATTAATAAATAGTATTTAGATACTGGTGATAAAATAAATATACATGCCCTACAAATGACTAGAAAACATTCCTATTTTTTTTTTTTAATAGGGAAACTGCCCAGATGTCTGAAAGATACATTTTGTTTAATAAGACTTTCATTGATCTAGGCTGGTAGATGCTAACTGAAAACTGTTTAAAAAAAAAAAAAACTGATGTTAATTTAAATGCATGTGCCTACTAAAATATTTTTTTTGTATTAATAAGAACCAATATATATTTCATTCTGTAGGTCATCAAGGGACTAGAGTGTCAAACAAGGGTGTTGAGTTGTTAGTTTCTTATTGGTAACTCAGCCATTGGGGTAGAAGATGCTGGGTTATTTTCAGAGAAGTTATTTTGGAGAAATAATGTGCTTTATTTGGCAGGAAATCTGGTGTTTGTCTTGATAACTATTTTCAAATTATCTTTATTGGTCTTGTCAGTGCATTATTGTCTGAAAAAAGAAAAAAAAAATACTTTCTACTTATTCTGGTCCTTTTATCACCAATACTAAATTATATGTGCTGCACCTATAAATAAATGGATGCAGTGGCTTAGAGGCAATATGAGAAACCATTCAACTATAGTAGCAGTTACAAAGATAATGCTTGAAGTTGAATGAGATAAATGCACACACACACAGTTTATATATATATATATATATATATATATATATATAGAGAGAGAGAGAGAGAGAGAGAGAGAGAGGGAGGAGGCACAGTGGAGTAATGGATAGTGGCTTGGATTGGGGAATCGCAGAGCCGAGTTTGAATTCCAATTGAATCCATTGCATTCACTTACGTGCTAATACCCTTGGGAAAGGTATGAATCCTCTTCTTCTCCCTCCAGCTATGGGTAAATAAGAGGACAGACTGGATTCTATAGCCTTGGATGGCAACTGGTCTAGGAGAAGGACAACTCTGAATTCAAAACCTGTGGAGGGTCGTTTGGGAACCTTGTGGCACTTAGTGCACCAGGTCTCTGTATTCATCCCTTCAAAAAGTGTGGATGGTCCTGCACGAAGCCTTCACCACTATAACCAAATCTCATGTGATGTTGTTGGGCTGTCGGTTTCCTGGAAACTGATCTGCTTGACCCTCATACATCGAATTCAATGGTGAGTCGACTATATATATATATATATATATATATATATATATATATATTCTAGGAGGCAGGGTGTGGTACTGGATAGTGGCTCAGATTGAGGAATCAGAGAGCAAAGTTCAAATACCAGTTTAATCCATATATTAGCATGTGCTAATACCCTTGGGAAAGGTATTAATCCTCTTCTTCTCCCTCCAGCTATGGGTAAACAGCAGGACAGACTGGGTTCCATAGCCTTGGATGGCAACTGGTCTAGAAGAAGGACAACTCTGAATTCAAAACCTGCGGAGAGTTGTTTGGGGACCTTGTGACACATAGTGCGCTAGGTCTCTGTATTTGGCCCTTCAAAAAGTGTGGTTGGTTCTGCACAAAGCCTTCACCACTATAATCAAGTTATATGTACTGGTGTCTGTGCTGTTGGTTCCTAGGAACTGAGCTGCTCGCTCATCATATGTCGAATACAGGGGAAAGTCCACCATATATATATATATATATATATATATATATATATATATATATATATATATATAGTACAGGTAATAAACTTGTTAGTATATAATCCAAGTGGATCCTAGTAAATCAAATACTAAAACTAATCCATAAAAAGAGCTGAATGTATTTATTATAACAGAGCATATACTGTACTTGATAGCATATAAGGTGCACTTTTTTACTCAAAATATCTTTCAAAATTCCCGTACATCTTATATGCCATATGTAGGTTTACTAATTGTACTAATTACTAATTTTTTCTTGATTTGCCTTGCTGAAATTGTGGTGCATCTTAAATGCTGTTAAATACGGTAAATTACACAACATATATGATTAAAATTATTATTTTTTTTTTATATAAAATACCCTTTTTGGTCCTCTTTTAGTTTCAAATTAACTCCTCATTCTTCATATAACCCCAATTTAATGTCATAAGGTTAATATCCAGGTTAATTTTATAAAACATCTTTTAAGGCTAATACCACCAACTTGAGCATTTCGTCTGACTGAAGCATCAAAATGGATAAATTCTGTATCAATTTTTCGACTGTTAAATTTTAAATTTCTAATTCTGACATGAACACAGTCTATACACCAGGCTTGAATAAAACTAAAGTACTTCTCATTGGTTGAAACAGATTAATACCCTCTCCATATGAGATAATTTTGGATTTTGTTGTGTAATATATATATATATAGACACATACACATACATACATACATACATACATACAATATATTAGAAGGGTACTCATTTTTAGAGTACATCCATTTGCTATGGTGGCTATCCAATCGCTGTTGTGTAGACGTCTGCTCAGGCACATTTGTATTTATTCAACACCCAGAGAGCCCACCTGTGGTTTATGCTGCAACTATTCTGAGCAAATCTCAATTACAGTTTTTGGTAGAGAGCAAATAATCTGGTATGATCAATAGTTTTTTTTGTTTTTTTTTTTAAATAGGGACACTGAAACCTTTGGTCAAAATGACATATGACTTCATTGTATCACAGTTATTGATAATTTCCAAACGATTCTGTCATTCCAATTTCCTTACACAAGGGTTTGGATCAACTTGTGGTGGAGATTTTAAGAACTTTCCAAATGTGTTACATGCTGGGATTAACCTCACCAAACTGACAGGATCAAGAATTTCCCTTTTGTCAAATTGACAATGATAAGATTCAAAGTAGGGTCTTACACTTGGAAGGCAAACATTCTAACTACTTGACCATGTGATTATACAAATATACACACACACACACACACACATATATATATATATATATATATATATATATATATATATATATATATATATATATATATATAAGTATAGGATTGGTGTATGCAGAATAAATTCCAATAACCAACAAATACTATTCTTAAAAGAGTGCTCAAAACAGAGTTGAGTAAATATAATTATTTATTCGAAAATTATAACATAAACATGTTATAAGTGATGGTGTTGAATGTCATTCAACATCATCGCTTGATAAGACACCAGAAGTGTTGAAACAAAATGGCTATTTTTTTAGTGATTTTATAACATCTTTATGTTATAATTTTTGAATAAATAATTATATGTATATATATATATATATAGATAGATAGATAGATAGAGAGAGAGAGAGAAGAGAGACACACACACATATACAGACAAACACACACACACATTGATACACACATATACATAGATATAAACAGATACACACAAGTGCATAGACACACACACATATATATATATATATATATATATATATATATATATATGGGTTTATAAGAAATGAGTTTAATATTCATGTTGTAATCTATTATCTTGTGAATCTGCAGTGAAATAACTATAGGAAGAAAGTTGCATTTTATGCCCCAGGGTGCCAACTGTTTCTTTAGCCCAGGATGCGACAGATTGAGTCCTACTTTGAAGATTTAACCAATTTTCAAAGGACACCATTTTTTTGTAGCTGATGCAAATGCCATTTCAAAGAACAGGAGTATATTATTATCTCTTTCCTATTATTTAAGAAAGTCACCTGATAAAATAAGGTGCAAAAACATTACTGATTAGACAATCTTATTTTAGTCTTTTCAAAAAGTCTAAATAGATACAAATCAAGAAAACTGCAAAAATAATGGAAATATTTTTTTGCTCCCAGACTATTAAAGCTTTTAGATCTTTCTTATTGTAACAATGATGATGGAAAATTCATAATTACAGGTATTTACAGGTATGGTTCAGTTGTTAATGCAAGAAAAAAAGAGATTCAACTGTCTACTATGGAGGAGGTGATGTGAAATCATTGTTTTCTTAGTCAATTTGCTTAGAAGTGACCATAGGTGACATTGAATCCTGGATATTTTCGTTTTCAGTCCTAAATTCTAATCACCAAGATATACCTGTATCTATAATAATAGCAGTAGTGAGAGTAGTAGTGACATTACCACTCCCAAAGAAAACCACTCCTTTTTCTACATTCAAAATAGCTTCTTCATTTTTACTTTCTAAGGACAACATTTACTATTTAACAGTATTTTTTTTCTCTTTTCATATTTTTGGCACTTTACATTACTGGCAATCTTCCAAGCAGTTACCACCCTTGCTTTCTTTAGCTGAAGTGAGCTTAATTGTTTGGGATTATTTACCTTCATCTGGGCCAAAATTGACTGATGCCTAAAGAGGGCACGTCCTCAGGCTCAGCTGATAGAAATGTGTTTTTTTTTTTGTCTTTATAAAATCGTTACATTTCTGAAGTATAATTCCTTAATTGTAAAGAATTTTCTAGTTATTTTCCATAAAAATCAGCTCTTCTATAATAGATTCATTATTTTGTTTCTTCAATGTTATTTTTTCAAATTATGCAATTAGCTGTGGGGATAATTATCTTCCAAATACATACATTAATGTGTGTACCTATATATACACATACACACTAAAGAAGGAGAATGGTTTGTCATGTGTGTGTGCATACATATAGATAGATATATATATAATGTGTGTGTGTGTGTGTGTGTGCAGATATATATATAGATAGATAGATAGATATATATAGTGTGGACATTAAAATCAACACTGCATGATCCATGCTGTCTATATCTATTTTTATCTCAAATATTGGGCACTCTTCCCCCAGAAATATAACCAATTTTAAACAATAGATACATATTGTGCAGTGAGTATTGGTGATAGTAAAACAGTGTATTATGTAATATAACAAAGGTAAAATTTATAGTAATAATAAGGAATATACATCTTGTCCCTCAACATTTGGTACACAACTCAAGTTTCATTTGCATGGCAATCATCAGTTTTTAATCTATACAGGACAATAAAATGATGATAAAAACTCAAAGTTGTACGAAATGGTGAGAAGAAAAAGATATATTCATTATTATTGGTATACATGTGTGTGTATGCATGTATATATATATATATATATATATATATATATATATATGTGTGTGTGTGTGTGTGTGTGTGTGTATGAAATAGAATATAGAATCCTGACAAAGTTTTGAAGTAATATGAAAAATGTATAACCTGTTTCATTGAAACTAGATTTAATTATGCATTTCTTTCGTCTTTTTGATCTGATGAAGCCTAGAAAGGTGAAACCCATTATCAAATCTAGTTCCAATGAAATGGTTTTCCAATTGTCATATTTAAAAAAAAAAAATTATATATATATATATATATATATATATATATATATATATATATATATATATATATTTGGTTGGATAGATGTGAGTTTGTGACCCTGGGTTTCACGCTTTAGTACCGTAATAAATAATTATACATATATATATTTATTTATATTTACATACACACACATATATATATATATATATATATATATATATATATATATATAAGGGTGATGCAGGTTTGAAACCTGTCAGAGGGTTTTTTTTTTCTTTTATAAGTTTTCTCAGGTGTGCAGGTCAATGGATGATAATAAATACTGTTTAAAATAAATGAAGTGTCTAATCAAAGACAGGTATCCACTAAACATAATGTTTCAAGTAATATATATATATATATATATATATATATATATATATATATATATATATTGCAAAATAAAGTCCATAATTGCACAAAACATGTCAGCTAAGATAAGTTTTCCTTTCGGCTTTATTCATAATGTCTTTTTATGAATATACTTTTAGTTATATCTGAATTTATATATTTGTGTGTGTGTGTGTGTGCATCAATGCAACTTCAGTTTTAACACATTTTATGAAAACGTCAGAAAAGATGTTTTTATGCATGCATTTATTTACATCAGGAAATGAGAAAAGGAATTCACAGATGTATTGAAACTATCAATTAGTACGGTGAAATTTTGAAAAAAATTATAGCAGAATTTGAAAACAAACTAAAAAAAACATCAAGTGTTTTATTTTTTTTTTTTGTAAAGAAATAAAATGTGTATATTCTGGGTTTTACAGAATAAATTAAACTAAGATGAAATAAAGTAGAGAATTCTTGAATAGAGGGCATTGTTTCCTTGAAATGATCTGTTCTCGTAGTTTGCATTTGACACAAATCAATACTATGCTTATCAAGGCTACTTTTGAGAAAAGAGTTACTTCCCCTAAATATTATATCTCTCTATAATTGAAATGTATAAATGGTATAAGGTTGGAAATAGACAAGCTAATAACAATGCTTTGTGTTTAGTAACAAATGAACTCATAAAGTAACAAAATAATGAAATTGTGAGACAGATTAAATATTTATTTACAAAGACAGTAGAAAGAAAATGAAAATGGTTATAAATGCGTCCAGAGATTTGAAATTCACATCCCAAATTTTCCTTCCTGAAAGTCTTTCAGGTTTTATTTAGAGATAAATTTGTTACCCAACATTATTATTATTTTCTTTATTCTATTTTAACTGACATTATCTTCCTTTGCTTTCAGATTTTCTTTCCTAATTCAAAGAATTATTTTTTTAATTTGTTCGTTTTTATTTCCACAACATTATCAGGTGTGACTTAATAATGATCAAATGATAACAAGTTCCCCCACATCACAGAATTCTTCAATTTAGTATTGTTAATTTCAATATTACCTCTGTCTTTGTTAGGGCAAGTATTTTTAGTCAAAACTGTTTTTACAACTGTTTATTAAACTAAGAACTTCTAAATTTTTACATTAACAAGAACTAACAATGTGAAATTTCTGTCAAGTTTCAAATATGTCAGTTGTCTAATTAAGTTAAACAATCTAGTTAATATTTAAAAAATAATACAGTTTATTTTATTTAGTTCATTAAGAGGTTGTGTCAAGTAATGTATTTACTCAGAGGTCACAAAATGGACACCTAAACTGTCAGTAGCCTAATCACAGTACTTACATCCTTGTGCTAATTAACTGAAACAACCATTTCAGTTTTCTTTCATTCATCATACAGTCAGTTTTAGACCCACTGGAGTGACAGGGTGTAACCAATTTCTAATTTTTCCACAGATTAGGTAATTTGCAGTTGTGTGCAGTAATATGAATCTATTTTCAGGGTGTATGATGAAATTTGTTTGGCCTTGAAAAATATTGCATCATAGTGATTGCATCAGATATTTATCATGCATACACACTATTGTCTCAATTGTCAATTAGTTGTCCTATGGCCATTGTCTGCAATGGTCGTCACTTCAAGGAAGCTTAGGAAAATTGTAACACTGCATGAATACACTGGCAAGCCTTTCCAGTGAGTAAATCAAAGTACTATAAACTGGCATGGAATCTGTGGTCAATCTGCAAGGAAAGACTTCATGGAATGGACATATGAAGTACTAACATGTGCACTGGGTCATGTTTCAGTGGAAAAATATGAAGATTAAAGTTTAAATCCTTATTATTTATCATTTTATAAAGTTTGGCAATTAGCCAATGTTTTGCCAACCATTCCAATAAAAAATCTAATAGTATAAATAAATAATTTAATATTGTTTATTATTTTTATTGTCAATTTTCAAGAACAAAGAAAATGTATAAATTCACGTTCATATGTTTAGGTTTTATTACAACTCTAATCATTTTTTTTTTAAAGCAATAAACATTGCCGGAGTGCAAAGTTAGTTAAAATAAAAGCTGTCTCATGGGTAAAACCATCCTTTTGACATTCATTTATCTTTGTAGTCGCAAAGGTCCATGTTTGCCTAATTTTTTTTCTAAATTTCTTTTTGTGACATTCTTAAGCCATTTTTTTGTTGTTGTTCTTATCATGTTTTAGTTTGTTTTGATTGGTCTTTGATCTTTGTTGAATGATTTTGCAATTTCCAAAGTTGTTTTCACATCCCTCAATAAGTTTACAAAATCTTGTTTCCTTTTTTTTGAGTTTATACCCTCCTTACAAACTATGACAATCTTTATATGTCTGCAGTTAAAAAAATATATACGGATAATATGTCAGTTTCATTTAAAATTCCTTTTGTTAGCTCCCTAATTCTCTATTCTTCAGCAATCTTTTGTTAGTTTCATTTCTTTATTTTTTTGTCAATGAGCGGGTACTTCTTGGCAGACATAAATGTTATTTTCTTTTTATCTGCCTCATCTGCCAGTCCTTTGGTAGCCATCACAGACTTTAATGTTAGTGAGACCTCTATTAGCCTTTTTACACACAGAATCTATTAATGTCAGATACTCAAGCATTATACATGGTCATTAATTTTGTAATTCAAATTTTCTAGTTCTCCTTGTTAAGTTTTAGAAGAGTTCCAAATTTTATGATACTCCTCATGTGTTTATACCCTTTATATGTCTGTGGTTAAATCTTATCTCCAAAATCTTGTTTTCCGGAAATAGTTTTCTATTATTATTTTAATTATTTGGTTTTACTTTTAATTTATTTTTAACTTAAAGAAGTATGTTATTTTTAATCTAATGTTGATTAGAAACAAATATATATTTGTATTATAATTTTCAATTGTGAATGGCTAAAAAAATTGACAATTTTGACTGACAGTTTCAAAACTGAATTTGTGGTGTTTCTACTTATGCATTTATACTAAAGAAAATGTAAAAAACACATTGGATTCATAAACTTTGGAAATCTATGATGTTGATGCAAAAGTAATCAGTAATATCATTTATATTTCATTAGAGAAATTTTAAAAGTGTCTTCATATTTTATTCGGAATTTTATTGTTTATGTATGCATAGCTTTTAAGAACTGTTTATTGAAAATTAATAAATTTAATAAAAATCATAGTTGAAAAAAGTATGTGAAAGCAAGGCAATGAAGCAGTAGGAAGTGCAAGCAAGTATTGGAAATGGTTTGTAAATTTTAGAAAAGGAAATGTTTCAGTTCAAGAAGAAAGAATATTGCCAGAATCTGAAAACTGGTGAATTAGAGGAAATTTTCAATGAAGATGCAGCACAAGAAAAGAATTAGAGGTGAATCGATCATTTGTAATATTTTGATGCAAACACGTCTCCAGGTCAAAGAAGGCAGAAGCGGTAGAAACTTTCTGGGAATAGTAAACAATATTACATCAAATGTGTGCATTTTACCAAAATTGTTTGTGTTTGATTTTGTATTGACAACATTATTTTACGAATTTAAAGATTTTCTTTGCTTCTAATGTAAAATTTCATGTTCAAAACATTTTATAATTAAGATACATGAAACTTAAATAAAATTAAAGAGTGACTATGATTAATAAAATGAAAAAAAATAATTAATCAAAATTTATTTTTTATAAACTTATCAAGAAGTATTCGTAAAACATGAAAATATATTTTTATAACTTTAACCTTTAGCATTCTGCATTATTAATATTACTTTCTTTTCTCCTACATTCTTTTCCAAGGCCTCTCATTTGTAGTATCCTTATTGTAAATTTCACCCAAAGTTGTCTTCTGTTGCCATAGCAGGATGTGATAACACAACTATGAAATTCAAACACAATATTGTTCAGGGATCAGAGTCCCCTTCAGTGGCAGGATAAACCTTCTGTACTGCAAATGAAGTTACATACAGAGTGATAAAGGTTACAAATAATTCAGTAACATACTAAATATTGTTTTGAAAGTTGAATCTTTTTTTTTTTGTATACTTGTTGTTGTTCCTAACAAAACTTTACAGCCAAATTATTTTTTAACCTTCATCAGGAATATTCTAGGGGAGTAAAAAAGGAAACTATTATTTCAGTAATACACATACATATAAGTACACACTGCATTACAAACATTATGGTTAACTGCATACTACAATAGAAACATTGTAGTAGACTGCATACAACGGCAGCACCCATTTTTATTCTTACCGACAAGAATAACAGAATAAAGAGATCGAAATGATCGATCAGGATATTTTTGTTCCATAGGATCTAATCTAAAACTAAGCTTAGCACTTTCCCAGTCCTTGTGAATACCTAATTGAACTGAGATTAGATCTTTTCTTTATCCATGGTGACACTTTGTGTCTTTTGATGAAGCCTATTTCGCAATCATTTAATAAAGTCTTCTCATAAAAATGACATCTGCCCAACATTTTGGATTTTTCCAAAGAATCAGTTCTGAGAGAATAAAGTCAAAAGTAGGAACAATTATTTGGAGTCTGACTATAAAAACTTCATCACTTATCTAGAGATCAAAAATAAAAGAAGTTAATTATTTGGATGAAAGAAGAGATTGTTGATATTTCATTTCTAAGATTTTGCCAAAGCAAGAATTGTTTCATTAACAACGGTAATGCTGATACGAAAAGATCATCTTTAGTGTTTTTGACTGAAGAAAATTTTGCCAGTAAACATAATGAAGAGATTTTTATAGTGTGGAAAGCAGCCAGAAAGTTTTTATTAAGATCAAGTCTACAGATCTCAAACAATTCAATTCTTTATATGATTACATTAGTTGAAAATATGAAACAAACAGTATAGAAAAAAGTTTCTGTAAAAAAAAAAAAAAAACACTGATAAGTATTTGCTTATATGAAAAAGAAATTGTAAATAAAGTCTTTGTTAATCTTAAAAAATAGAATTTCTAGTGGATATATGAATTTACTAAACATGTGTTACTGTCATTTAGTGGTCATGTGTTCAATCTTGGGGTCAGGTAGTGACTCACTGGTTTAGCAGGAATGACTCCTAACTAGCATCTCAGAGACAAAATAAGACAATAATCAGCAGATATCATATTTCAGCCAAACAATAGACACTTGATGATAGCCAGAGATTACTTGGCGGAAACCCTGTGTCCATGATTACATTGATAACATTCAAGAAGAGAACAATAGTACAAAATAATTAAAGTATTAAGGCAATGGTATCTTAGCAAATTCATGATCCTGATCATAATGAGCTTATTTAAGATAACTTACATTTACATTTCATCTGGCCTGAGGGAGAAATGTAATGGTGGAGATGCTAACTTGATGATGCCATGATAAATATTAACAAGTCTTTTGCTAGTAATATTATATCTATTAAAGTTGTGTCATACCTACACCTTTTTCAACTAATAAAAGAACTCAAAGCAGAAAAGGCATTTTTTTTACATTATTTCACCCCAAGCAACACAATAACAGCCATTAAGGACTTTACTGAGAGTGACAAAAAACAGAAAGGACAATAGAAGGATTCAAAAAGAAAGAAGATAACAACTGACACTGCATTGTTTAAGATTAAAGTTGACTTACTAGTAATTTCAACAGTAAATGATGAGACCTTTCTGCCAATCTAGTACAACACTTCGTAAAGTCTAGGTACTAAAAAGGAAAGCTCATCAGAACAATTATCATGAAAATATTTATAGAAAAAGCAAAGGCAAATTACATTATAGTGGTGGGTGAGAATGTCACTGAACCCAAGATGGCAGGAGCAATAACATTGCAGGTTTTTTTTTTTTTTGTATTTTATCAAGAATCTCTAAATACATAGTAGAAGCACCAACCAGACAAAATGTGGCAGCAATATACAATGAATGGTAGACACACACATTATATATATATATATATATAGATATATATATATATATATATATATATATGACACTTTCATATAGCATGCAGACTATTTATAACTATACATATATAAATATATATAGAAAGAATTCACTAATGCAAGTGTTTATATATATATATATATATATATATATATATATACACAGAGTACATTGATAGCTGTGTGTATACCTACATGTGTCTGTTTATTACCAAATATACACATGTATATTTTTATATATAAATATACGTTTTTAAATATAAAATGTGTAAATGTTATCTCATGATACATTCATCAATCACATTTTAGCACACAAACAAAATTGTGTTTCTATATATATATATATATATATATGCTCAGACTATAATATAAATTTATATATCAAAGACCATCTCTCGTTATATTATCTTCATGAGTTTTGCAGAGAGAGTCAAATTAAATCAGTGTAATTTGTTTTGCAGCCTGCCTTGATTAAATGTTCAGAGAACGATGAATATTCCATCATCTATCCAAATTAATACCAATAATATTAACCCAAAACCATCCAAATCATTTGCTTTATTACCTTTTATGCAACTATTTCAGTTATTTTTTTTTTTTATTTAGCCATCTTTTCATTCATTCCTTATTCAAGTGAAGCATTTCTCACATATTCACACACTCAATAAACTAATTTTCTTTTAATTTAATTGAATGAATATCATTATCTTTGCTCTTTTGATCGCTTCATTTTGATTTGTAGGCTCTTCATCCATCATCTGGTGTCCAAGTAACCATCAAATATTTTTTCTTCAATTTCCATCTCTGCACTGATTAAACAACAAAAATTTTGTATCATAAATTTTAAATTTACCAAAATACCAGAGAGCCCAACTGTTGAAATATATGGCTGGTCACTCATATCCAAGAATGCCTGATATTTAGGGTGGCTTGCTTAATCCATGTTGCAGAGGCCTGCTCAGACACATTTGTGTTTGTTCAACATCAATAGAGCCAAGATATGATCTGTACTGCACAAATACTGAACAGACCTTAGTTACAATTTCTAAGAAAGAGTGCATAATCTAGTGTGATCACCAATTTGAACAAGGCCATTAAGTTCACTCAGCCATGATGACTTGTAACTTTGCGCTAACACAACCATTTATGGCTTCCAAATAATGTTGCTTATCCAATTTCGCTAGCAAAGCTTGGATCAGATCATGATATGATTTTCAGGGACTTCGATTGGGTGCTGTACTCTGAGATTGTCTCCCAGGACAATATTATCAAGAAGTCACCTCCTTGATTAATCAACCATGGAGAAATTCAAACCCATATCTCATGATTAAAAGGCTAATATTCTAATGTCTATGAAATTCTTAACACAATTTACACAGAACTGATACCAATCTCTATTAAGTTAAAAAAAAAAAAAAATGATTACTGTTTGCTGGCCACTGCCACTGAGAAGACAGGGAAATCATCTCATCTTTACTCCTATGGTATCCTTCTAGAAGTGTCTTCTTATGAAAATTGACTATCCCAGACACCATAGATCAGGATTCAGGTTTGGACAATTGGGGATCTGGGGACAGCACTATAGAACTGAACAGTGTGGAAAGGCATTGTCAATAGAGTTCTGGCCAAGCATTGGGAGGTCGATGATGATAAAGAATGTCCTAACCAGTTGGCCATACAACCACTGAAATGTAATAAACAAAATAATAAAGATGATGATGCTCAACTGAATAAATCATTGAATAATGATAACACTTTACCTCAGAAATAGAAAGGAAATAATTGACAATATTTATATTGGGACTATTGTCCTCATTTTTGTTGTTATTACAATGGCTGAAATGGGATAACAACAACAAAGATAAAGACAATATACTAAATAGTCTAAATAGTAACTCCTCATCCCAGAAATTCAGACAGAAACAAAGGAAATTGTTTAGTTATTAATTTACTCTAATCCTAAAACATTCTCTTATTTTCACCAATTTATTAATTTATATTAAAACAAATGGATATATTCTACACTTTAAATTAATGAATTTCAAGAGACCATTTCAGAAGACATTTTTATAGACAAACACAAAGCCCACTAGGTTCTAACAACAGATTGACAGCAGAAAATTCCCATTTAAGATTCAAATATATTGTCATTTATTTGAAGTCTTTTGCAATAATCTGTCCTGAACAAAATAGGAGACTATGGTGGTTCCATCTATAATATTCTTTCCAAAATTATACTTCAGTTTTTTTTAACAGCAATGTATTTCAAAATGAGAGACCAAAATTAATTTACCTTGGGTCCGTCTCTTGAGCAACATTTCCTTATTAAATTAAATGAGTAGGGTAAAAGAATTCTCTAAGTTTTGCTCTTTTATTGTAGTATTTCAAGTATGTTTGGATTGCTCACATTAAAATGAACTTCTAAAAGCAATGAAAGCAGTGATAGCATCCACCCTAAATCCCTCATAAAAATAGAGGAGATGTGGAATTAGTAAATATGAAACACTTCAGATACAATTGGCATAAAATCAGCATGACATAGATCAGCTATAAAAAATTAAGAATAGGAGAAAAGAAATTGAACATAAAATAGGCTGTGCAAAAGGTAATTTTTCCCAACACTGCAAATTGCTATGAAACAAAAACATCATCCTGAAAACTTGAGTAATGTCCTTAAATAGCCTTGTCAGATTGAGACTTTCACATGGATCTTGTGCATGGTGCCAAACCCATTCAGAAATATCAAACTCTCAAGTGTATAGAATCTGTTCCTAAGATCAATGGTAATAAAAGACTTTGAGTGAGCAAAGGTCATCCTTTTTATTTTTTTTAATATTATGTATTAATGTGATGGAATCACAGACAAAGAACTGTGCCAAATAACAGAAACCAAATATCACTTGAGAACTACCAACAGCAGCAGCAACTAAAATGAATAGCACATGTAGCACAAGGAGAAAATATTGACATAATCAAGATGTTAACACTCCACATCACTTCAAACTGAAGGTTAGGAAGGAAACCCTCATCAATTCTGAAAAGAGGGATATTAACTACTGGACTTGAAAAACCTGTTTTCCTGAAAAATTCTTTTAAGAGAAAGATTTTATAAATTTCAAACAAAAGTAGTACTGGCTGCTTGGTCAGAATGTTAAATGTTTCCTTGGAGGGAAATGGCTGATATTATCATTACTAATACCATTCCGAGATGCAGAAGTATCATTATAATAGACTGATTTATTCAAACTATTGACTTCATTATACTTGTCTTAGTCATAATATTTGAGTCAATGTAATTACCAACCATCTTCAAATGCTTGTAGTATTTGTAATATTTTGGCAGTTTTGAATAGAACTTTTTATTGAATGCACTGAAGCAGATTTTTCTCATTCCTTTGTCCATGCTATGGAGATATCCTTTATCCTTGCCCATAATATGGAGATATCCTTGCCTATACTATGGAGATATCCTGTACCCTTGTCCATGCTATGGAGAGATCATATATCCTAAACTGAACACTATATAGAAAGACTTTGGTCAGGAAAAAAACAAATATTAGGTTTCAGGTTTAAAAAATATTCTCTGATTGCCCTATGTAAAATTTGATAGTTGATAGCCATGAATCAGGTAAATTAAGGTATCAGTATTTTGTTGATATACTGTGTACAAACAATATACAGGGTCTGAAGTCATCAAATGCTTAGAGGAAGTGACTATAAGGATGACATCATTGAAGCCAACCTTTAACCTTTAGCTTCACCAAGAAAATGTACAAATTTTGATAGACCAACACACTAAGACATTCAAAAAAGTTAACAAAAATCCTTCTCGGATGTGCTAATAGCTTACACAGAGTCTGATTCCCACCATCCATACAGTGAAAGAAGAGAAGAGATTGTCTGCAGGTGCAAAGGAATTGAGTACTGATAGCAATCCCATAATTCAATCTGCACCAGTCATGTGATAACTGCCATATTTTTGGAGTGAAAAATAAAACCAAATTTGCTTTACCCTTGCTTAGAAAAGAAGTTTGGTGGGACTTGTACCTACTCTCAATTTCTAGTTACATGGTTCACAAGGTAGGTTGTAGCACAATTGAATTTTCATGCTATTCAAGACATTATTTTGTATTAAGATATGCAACTTGAAGCCTTTCTTTCATTATTTAACGGTCTTTATAGAGACAGAAATAAATTCACTTTTCAAGCATCAGTTGATTCTTAAAGTTATCTTTACCAGAAGAAAAACTTTGGGAACATTGTCCATTGTCTGAAAATATCAAGCAAAACTTAATGAAACATGATCAGTGTTAAGAACACTCTTCCGAACAGTAGCTAATTTCCAAGAATAACATCAGATTCCATGAATTAGACCTAAAGACATCAATTGAAACATTATTAGACTTTTGTTGTGTCCAGAATTCTAAATTATTTCAATAGGGAATAAAAGAATTTTTTTCTCCTGGTCTTTTGATGCAAATAATGATTATTAAATTCTTGACAAATTTAATGTTTATTACATTTAAGTATTTATTCCATTTAGGCTTTTATTATATTTAGGCATTTATTATATTCAGGCTTTTATTACATATTCCATTTAGGCTTTTATTCGCTGTGAAAAAATGTGACATTACTTTCTGAAGAACCTCATGTCTTTTATTCATTTATTGACAATATTTCTAATTTATTTTTCAATATTTGTGATCTGAATAAACAGAGCAGTGGAAAATTGGAAGATGAAAAATAATTTTCATGAACAAAGCAATGAGGAAAATACCAGACTTTAAAAATGGTAAGCATCTCAAGAGATGGTAGGTGCCTGAAAATTGAGAAAACAAAACCTATAATAAAAAAATATATTAAAAAAAGAAATAGTAAAGAGAGAGATAAGCAAAAAGTAAATATAAAATTGAAATTTGGTAAATACAAACTTAATGTTACAGGCGGGAAGCAGGTTAATTCTTTGAGACAAGAACCAGAACCAGTCATATTGTCAGGTAGCTTTTTCCTTCTCTAACAGGGAAGAAAATAAATAAAGCAGTACAGTAGACGAGTTGAAATGTGAAAATGAGCAGTGAGAAGGCTCACACTTCCATCTTTGACTTTTCCTTTTGTTACTTATCCAAATTTAAATATACAGCAAAATACACTAATGTCTCCAAGTACAAACACCGTCATGAAAATGAGTTTGTGCATTCCTTGGAAAAAAGATTTATTGCAGTGTCTACTCTTGCTTTGTCTTTTAAACCAATGACTAGTTGTTGATGTAGAGATAATCATATTTGATGATTGACTGTCAGAAACTTTCTCTTTGTATCAACTTGAAGTGTTTCATCTTAAAGTTTTCTATCAATATATGTTTATGGTGAATGTAAATATGTACAATGTTTGATCTGGATGATAATATTCCATGTTGTTGGCTTAAAGTTATTCAAAGAAAGGAATTAAAGATTTGCTCTGCTTATTTTATTGCTTGTTATTTTAGCTTATTCTGTATATTAGGAATGACATCGGATTAACAAACTGCAATCTTGTTCAAAGAAGACAAAAAGTGAAATGAAAATGAATTACCATAAAAAATAATGAACTATTCACTTAAGAGAAATATAATGAAATTTCGCTCAAAAAGGAAAAACTGAATAATTGATATTAGGTGTGCAAAAGTTCCTGACTCTTTTTTTTTGAAAAATAGTAACTGTATACACAATTGGAAACTATTTTTTGGTGAAAACTTTGTTACACAGCACATATATTGAATCAACTGCTAGGTCTGCTGCTCGGAAAGTTGGTTCCCTGTGTCATGCTAGACAATTTATCTCACCAGAATCAATCTTACATATTTATAAGTCTAACGTTCATCCTTGCTTTGCTCCTGCTATATATTTAGAAATTCTTGATAAAATCCAAAGAAGAATCTGCAATGTTATTGGTCCTGACTTGGCATCTCAGCTTCAGTTACTTTTGCACTGATGTAATGCAACTTCGCTGTGCCTTTTTCTTTAAATACTTTCATGGTAATCTTTCTAATGATTTTTCCTCTATGGTACCTAGACTTTATAAATTTAAGTGTAGTCCTAGATTGGCAGCAAGGTCTCAGCATTTTACAGTTGAAATGGCTAGGTGTAGCTGTAAGTTCTATGCTAACAGTTTCTTCTCTCAAACTTCTTTTTTGTGGAACTCTCTCTTCTAGCTTCTTGCTTTCCAATCAAATGTAATCTTAAATAATTTAAATACAATATCAATTGTTATCTTTGGTTTTCTTAAATCATGTTCTTTTATTTTTCTTGCTCCTTAATAGAGTTTTTTGTTATATTCTATAACACTCATTAACCTCTTGTATCTTAGTAGCTTTATTGCCTTACTTGGAGTGAAATGATTACCAAAAAAAATAAATGAAAATAAAAAAAATGTAAGAGTGGGGTGCTGAAAGTTCTTGACAGGACCCACTTGTCAGTATTTCAATGATCAAATATCAAAATACTGATTTCGGGACATCTTTTTTATCATTTCACCTCAAGTGTTGGTAATAAAAGTTATTAGGATACAAGGAGTTGCTGAGAGTGAAAAAAAAAAAAAAAAAAAAAAAAAAAAAAAAAAGAACAGAGTTCAAGAAAACAAATGATGATGATTGATACTGAATTTAAATTTTTGAAGATTATAGTTGACAGGAAAGCAGGAAGCTGCAAAAGAATTTTTACAAGTGAGAAGAGCAAGAGAAGAAACTGTTAGCATAGAACTGATGATTACAATTATCAATTTCAACAGTGAACTTATGAGACCTAACTGCCAATCTAGTACTGTGCTTAAATTTGTGAAACTGAAGTACCAAAGAGGAAAGCTCTTCAGAAAAATTACCATAAAAATATTTATAGAAAAGGCAAATGAAAAGCTATGTTATGGCAGTGGGAAAGTGACTGAACCTGAGATGCCAGGTCAAGACTGATAATATTGCAGATTCTTCTTTGGCTTTTTGTCAAGAATCTCTAAATACATAGAAGCACTAGACTAGATATTGCAGCAACATTCAATGCCTGGATGAATAGTATACTAATAAATGTGCAAGGCAGATTCTGACAAGAAAAGTATTTAGCATGACATGTTGAGAATCGATGTCATGTTGAGAATCGATGTCATGTTGAGAATCGATGACATGTTGAGAAAGCCAGGAAAACAGTAATATATGAAATAGGTAAACACCCTAAGATAACAAAGAAAAAGTGAAGCTGAAAGCTTTATTTGTTTTTTTACAGTAGGGTTCACCTTATACAAGGCCCAGGGGCCACTCAAGGTAGAGGGTTACGTTAAGGGGTAGTTTATATGGATAGGAGGGGAAGATAACAGTTAACTTTAGTCTTGAACAAGATTGTAGTGATCAGGGAAGCATCTTCTTGGGAGTCTTTTCTACAGGCCAGTGGTTCACAGCCAGAAGCTGTTTGAGTAGAACTCACCACACTGTGAGATAGAGAGAGGTTGGAAAATAATTCTTCTCCAACAAGGACTCAGATGCTTTTGAACTCTATCAAGTGAGGATTGAGCAGCTACTCCACTTTCAGCCTGATCTGGCTCTTATAAAAGTAGAGGAGAGCATGAGGGATCAAGTACTTACTGGAGCGGGACAAGGAGTATATAAGAGTTAAACCTGTGGTTGGGAGTGAATTTGAGGACCAATATTCTCTCAAAGCACAGTGCCTCTTTGAGGGGACATCCGTTCATTGTGACTGATGGTAGTCCAGTGTCTGATTGGTGGTGATGGAATGTAACTACTTTCATTTTAGAGGCATTGAATGTAACCATCCATATTTTTCCCCACACAGGGAAGTTAGTCTTAGATTGGAAGAGAGGTCAGCTTCCAATCTCTGATTGCCAAAAGTTTTAGAAGTGTGTCCGTATATTTTCATATCATTGGCATACAAGGAATACTAAGGAAAGAAACTAAAAAAAAACATACAAAGAAGAGGCTTTTATAGGAAATACATTCAGATTCATTTCATGTTACTTTTTTAACATGGTTCTTAAAATCCAAGCAGTCAAATTTTATTTATTATTAGCATTATTAATTAATATCATCTCTATATGACAACAGTTAAAAAGTTAAAAATGAGCATATAATAAAAGCATTAACAGATGAAAATCATAAATAAATGTGATTAGAAAGTAATGAATATCTTTTAATAAAACAAACACCATCATACCCAGGCAAGATGTATAACTGGGATATTAAAGCTCTTCTTATATCATTCAATATGAAATTGAATCCACAGCTAAGCTTCCCTAAATTTTGAAATATAAAAGCACTATCAGTATTAACCACATACAATTTTGTGTAGTCATTTTCATTTGCAAAATAAAAGAAAAAAATCTAAAAGTTAAATTCAGAGAATTGACAATAAATACATTATTTACATTATTTGGGCTATTGTCCTCATCTTTGTTGCCATATTTACTACAACGTTTCAGCTGTTGTACACTCCAGCCTTCTTCAGGTGGTTGGAATGTTGAATTGAACCCTCTATTTCGCTCACTGGGGTAGATTGTTCTAGTTCCATGTGCCATGTGCCATGTTTAATGGATGTCAGTTATCAGTTATCACCTGTTAATTTCCCTCTGAAAGTTCTCCACTGCCTTAACCAGGTATTGAACTCACACTCTTTGGGTCCTGTCACTGGATCTAACTAACGCCTTTATCCACTATGCCATGTGTCATTGAGGGCACATGGCACAGTGGCTGAAATGTTGTAATAAATATGGTGAGAAAGATGCAGACAATAGTCCGAATAATGTAAATAATGTACATAATACCTCCTCAGAAATATAGACAGATACTGACAATAAAGAGTTTCAAGAATTTTTTTATTTGAACTATTTTTTGAAGTTGTTGAATATTAAGAACAATGTAAGGTTTTTGCATTTATAAATATGGCTGTTTAATATTGCAGATAGTATGTTTTCTTTTTCTATATTATAAAAATATATATCTCACAGTAAGTGGTCATGTTAAATTGTACATTCTATATATGGTCTTTCTCATTTAACTCTGAAGATTGATGGGATTAGATATTAACTGAGGATTTTTAGATAAATCCTGTGACATGGCGATTTCATTTGGATTTACAATGGAATCTTCACAGAGTTAAATCCTCTATTCCCTTTGGCCTCAACCCCCCAAAAAAGGAAACATGAAGATGTTTGTTCAAATCAAATTCTCCAATCAATCAAGAAACACACACACACAGGCTTATCTTGGTGCCATTCCTACTTTGGATCTTGAACAACATTTGATACAAGAGGAAACGCCATCAAACAATGGAAATTGTTCCTCTCTTTGGATTTCACTGATAAAGACAATAATTGCCTTTGTCCTTGAAATAAAAGTCAAATGTCAAATAAAGAAAAAAATCAGATAAAATGAAGAGTTGGAGAATGAAAGGTCGAGTGGGGGGGGCAAGAGGAAAAAATATCTCTGATGTTCAATTAACAGAAAAGGTACCTGAAAGGCTGTTAAAACTTTGGCATCAGTACTGGAATCAGCATTCTATCGAGATCTGTTATTTTATTAAGATTCCCCAGAGGAAAGTTTGCAATGAAATAAACAAAGAGAAAAAAAATAAAATAAAAGCATGATATAGAGATAAGTTTTGGTAGGTTTGTGCTGGAGGTTGGCAAATTATTTGAAATAGAAGTGACACAGTAAGTGAGTTATAATGATGGCCATTGGCAGCATAAAATGTTGAAAGAGAAGGTTAAGTAAGAAGCTCGTATTTCACTAACTGTGCCATATTGTAAATAAGATTATGAAGCTCCTTAACCACAGACAAGTAAGACATGTATAATTTGCATGATGCCTTCTATTAATTTAAGAATCCACCTAAAATTCACTTTATTAATCTGATATAAAAGCTCAAAATTTGTGTGTATCTCACTGAAACACTGAAAATCAAATATATAAAGTTATTTGTCTGATCATGTTTGCAAATATATGAAATGGCAACATCAAATAAATGTCTTTTATCATGAAATTTATCTACACCCTATTTAAAGAGAATATGGCACAAGGCCAGTTTTAAAGAGGTATCTAACAAGTATATAGGATTAGTAATATAAATTACTAAGCTCCCTTGACACTTTCCTCATTGGAATTTTTTTTCTTTTATTTCACCTCCAGCAAGGCAATAAAGCCGCTAAGATGCAAGAAGTTACTGAGTGTGAGAGAATAAAAATATTATTAAGGAGAGAAAACAATAAAAGAATAGGAATTAAGAAGACAGAAGAAAACAATTGACATTGCATATAAATTTTCGAAGATCAAAATTGACTGGGAAGCAAAAAGCTGGAAGATGCCTCATGCATCAGGGAGCCTCCCACTTTTAGTTTCTCTACTGTTTGGAATTCGGAATTTTCCTTTTCCTAAATTGGTTGCCACTAGACTGGAATTCGATCTTGGCTCACCAAATACACTTTTCATTCTTTTTTGGTTCTACACAACACCACGTATCATTACTTGTACAAAAAATTATTCATCAATGTATTATTAAGACATGTACTCTTACCTTGTTATTTTAATTAGTTCATTTGATCTTGTAATTTCTCCAATTTTTTTCATAAGTAAACCATGGGGAAGTTTAAAAAATATTAACCCCAAGCTTGCCTGGCACCTGAAGTATCCTCAAAAGGGAAAGTGCTGAGGGGCTTGGGAAATTTTTCCATGGTTTTGCCATGAATCTAATTTAAATTTTGACCTTGTATCATATTTGATAGTGATGTGGGCTCTCCCTTATAGATGTTTTTAATAGATTAGATTTAGTCACTATTTACCATTTTTATTCTTACTATCATATTGCAATGATAACAAAAACTACTGAAACTTGATTTGAGTGTTCTTTTTTTCAGATTCCCGAACTTCAACTCCAAAAACAATGTCATTGGATAAAATTCATTTATGTGATTGTATTCTTTATTAGATTCAACAAGGGCACAATACAGCCAAGTTTTTCAGAAATTTATGTAAAGTACATGGAGATCCTGCAGTGTCTGACAGAATTTTCAGAATCTTGTTCAATGACAATCTTAGTCTTAAAGACGAATCATGCTTTTTGATGGAGAATCTTTCTTCAACCACTTCACGTATAACCAAAAAGCTTGATGTAGACCAATATACTGTTTTTTTGAGCAGATCCAGAAACTTGAATTTGTTAAAAAGTGTTTGCCTGATGAATTGCCCAACAAAAATTACCTATATCATGTCACTATTTGTTCTTTGTTGTGCTGTTTTCAAGCAATTACAAATTCCTGGATATTCTTTAGTGAATAAAAGACTACAGTTCTTATTTCCTTTACTGTTATTATTTATCACCAATTGATATTTACTAAAATTCACTTGTAACATGACCAAAAATGAAGTGAATAAGTGTAGGAAGACTCTGTTGCACCAATCTGCTAAATGGAGAGGTCTTGCCAGCTTTTAAAATCAGCTTCTGTAATATTTTTTTTACTTAGGCTTGATACAGACCAATAACATTAGTTGGGAGATATGCGACTATATTTTAGCAATGGGACAGACCAACAATATTTTCTATGCTTAGTAGAATATGTGAGAAATTGGTAAGGTAAGATTATGTTACACTCATTTTTCCAGTGGAAAGAGATTACTTAATTATCATTTGAAAGTTTTTTTGGCTTCAGATTGATCCCTCACCTCTAGTTGTTTATACAAAGGCAGAGCTAACTTTGTTTTGTTTCAGATATGACTCCAAGATTTCCAGTAAGTCAAAAACTTCACAATGCCAGATAAATCATTTTGTCCTATAGATCAGTGAGAGGATGACATTTGCTGATTATGTGACATATGCATATGGAAGTTCAAAGAGCCAACAGAATGATATGTACTCATCAAAACAAATGTAATGATGTTGGTTCAGCTTATTCAATAAATCTTATTATAATCAAGAAGTTTTTTTTTCATTTGTTTGTCATTGTCTGAAGGATACATAGAGATATATCCACAAAATTATCTATGCTTAATAATGAAATCCCAGAGCATATATTTTGCATATTAGGTTTTGAAAATTCTTAGACGTTTTAAGAAATTCAGTATAACTGAACCCTTACTTTTTGTCCATCAGGTTAGCTATACTGAATTTTTGTTTTTATTTCATCCTATACAGAAGACATCTAGCTAAAAAGTTCTGTCAGAAGCCAATGTTATAACATTTTTCATTTTACTATGAATTTATTCTGGTCACCACAATATCAAGACTTAAATGGAATCATTCATATTTATAAAACAAGCAAAATGGCCACCAGTGGGTGATTTATATCTTCTGCAAGGAATAGCATAAAATCTAGCCTGAGAAGAGGTTTTCCAATGAGTAACATTAATACTTTATTACCTCAAAACTTCAGAAAGGAGTTAAATATTATTTATACTAGTGACTTAGTTATTTAGAAATTCTTTTACATTTGGCATAAAAATTCTATTTTCAAGAAGCTCAAAAAATGGAATATTTCTCTTCTGTTTTGTTCTTATCTACTTAGTTATTTGAACTTTCTTTTTACAATGCTTTTTCTTGTCGTAAAATGGAGTCAATCTGCTTTTCTATGAATCTTTCTTCAAGGAAGTTTTACATTTTACAATCATAAAAAAATGACAACTTTTTAATCATGCAATAATAGATAAATATTATTAGCAATGAAAAATTCAGTCATGAATTTATTGTAGGATTTGACTTAGTTCAATTAATATTCTACTAAACACAACTTATATAAATCTTCCAGATTGATATTTTTCACATTAATTTTATTTTCTTACTCATCTGTTTAGAAAGAAAGAAAAATATTTATATAGAGAGCAAAATATATTTCATGTTCTGTGTACAAAAAATTGAAAAAATAATTTTTTTCAAGAAAACAATTATTAAAAGATTATTTTGCCAAAAATGACAATTTTAGGCCTTATAAGAGAAACTATTTTTGTAGCATTAGATGAGGTAGAAAGAAAGTAAAAGATTTTTAATTTTCTAGTTTATAAAATGTAGGAAAAAAAAATTAAATAATGATAATAATTTTAAGGCATTGTTACCACTTTTATCAGTTTAGATTAATAATCCTTTTTCTCTACATTCTTTTACTTATTCAATATCCAATCACCATTCCAAACATCAAACCATCCAACCGTCTAAGCACTGATCAACTGGTTCTGACCTTCTATACCACGGACTGCCAATTTATACAATAACTAAAAATAAGTGGGATATTCATTTGACCATTCTATCAAAGACAACATGCTGATTATTACTAAGGTACTTTGCTGCAGGTATTGTAAAGGAATTACTTGCTCTTCTGCCACTGTTGCTTCTGAAAAACCACATCCAAACCCTATCACCCTCCATATCTACCAATCCCATTGACCTTATTCACTTTTCCCTCGTCCATCATAAGTGAGCTTTTCTTTCTCTGAAAGACATTGTTTGCTCAATAGAGCCTTTGGTCTAATTTGGGATTTTTCCAAATCTGTTCTGATCCCCAATCCTGATGCCAACCAATCTCAATCCCAACTCTTGTTCTCCATAAATAAGATTGAGTTGGTAAAGTTCCGACATCTCTTAACCAAAGATTTCAATATCATGAGTAAATACGGACTATGGTGGCCCACGGATTATGTGATGACAAAGAAGGCATGGAAATCAATCACAACAAAAAGAACTGATAAATATGAAGACAATATTTAGACAGATGTGGAGGTTATTAATTATGAGAAAATGTATTTAGATATGGAACAAGTATCAAAAGAAAATAATTTTATTGCTTAGAACAAGACAGAAAATATTCCCCACAAATTTGAACTGCATTTCCTAAAGAAAACCTCCTTGATAATTATCATGCAACCAATTTCTCAGATCAATGATCAAAAATGGCTTCAATTTTTTAGTTTTTGAAGAAGACATTCATTCATCAGATATCATAGACTGACACTATAGAATCACCCCCCCACAAAAAAAAAACATTACCATATAAAAATACTCGCATCACTTGAAAACTCTCAACAATTGCAACTAAAATATAGAGCATATACAGGGAAAATAATGATATAATAAAGATGCTGACTTTATACACTACCTTAAAAGATGAGGAAAGAAATTTCCAACAGTACTAGAAAGAGCAATAACAGTGGACTTCAGAAGCATATTTTTCTGTAAAACTGTTTTAAGAGAAAGGTTTTATAAATTTCAACCAATAACAATGCTAACTATTCAGTCTGTGAATTCTGAATGTTTTCTGTATCAAAGAGTTAACATTACCATTACTATATAGGAGCAGTATCCTTAAACAAAATCAAGATGATTGCAAATTTAAGAACTATGAACAAAAATAGAGATTACAATTGAAGCACTGATGATCACTTTCTAATACTATTTAATACCAAAAGGTAAACAATTTGGGAAGCTATCCAATAAATGAATTTATGATTGATATAATTATATAATACAGTCATCCTAGATTAATGTTTAACCCTTGGGTTGAGCTGAAATGTTCCAGCTCATTTCTTCCAAGCAAATGATTAGATTAAAAAATTTCATTTATTTTGATAAAGAGATCATTTTCTTAATAAAAAGATCTTATTGGTTAAAACATTAGAAATACATGCATGCTCCATTCAAAGAAAGTTTTTTTCCTTTCAAAACATCAGGTTTTTCAGTAAATAAATTGTTTCAATAGGAACTTCTGTAAAACTGATCCCTGATAGAAAATGGAATACTAGGCACGATGCTATAAACATTCTAAAAATGAAGTTGGATAACATAGCTAAATTGTTGGAGTATATGGCAAGTAATACTTCAGTATCAGCTACTTGCTGCACAACATTCAAACTTTCAGCTAACTATGCTGCTGTTCTTAGATGACAACCTGACTTTCATCAACCAAGTCCAGAAGAAACTTCAGTGCCCTAGAATGAATTTCAGTGAAGCTCAAGCTTAAATTTAAAGTTTGCAACAATCAGTTATGAGCGAACAGGATTCTCCCTGTAAAAATTCACTTGCAAAAGCAAAGAAAAATGCTTCAAATGCGGTACTGACTTTGGTCAACGGAGGTGGGTGCGTCACAAAAAGAGAATGGCTGGAGAGGAGATGAAAAATGAACCCCTAAATATGAAAGATGAAATGGATGTTACCTTGAAGGCATTACTGGACAGGTTGAATATAGAACTGAAAGATTGATTTACAAGGTTGAGTCAGTTATATGAGCAATTTGAGTTCCTCTTGGATATTGAAATCCTTATTGACTCAAATGAAGATGCAGTAGAACAATACAAAGTAGCTGGTGCAGCAAATGAGAGTGATTTTGATAGAATAGAACTTTGTTGCAAAATTACAGACTGCCAAATGTTAATACAAAAAAGAAAAGACTGAGCTTTCATTAAACCAAAAAAACCAATTGAGCTTTTCAACTTCACAATATCTTATGGTGAGGATGTGTTTCCCAACTTGCAAATAATATTGTGCATACCGTTGTCTGTTGCTGTCTCTGTGGCATCCTGTGAGTGCTCTTTCAACAAATTAAAATTAATAAAAAACTATCTCCAAAGCACAATTGGTCAGGCACACCTAAGCAATTTATGTTTATTAATCACTGAAAATGAAGAATTTGGACATCTAAATGTTGAAGGTGTTATTGGCAAATTTTTGAACACCATACCTGTTCATATGCCACAGCTTTATGAATTCAAAGATGAAATGAATTGTTCTAGTCTTGACATCTTTTAATTCAGGTGTTGTCAATGTACAGTACTTGTCATTTGTGGTGGATCAAATAAAGATTTATTTGAAATGTATTTAAATACTTTTCAGAGCTTTTCAGAAAAAGCATTTACATTTAGATTTTTACCTAGTTTCAGATGTATTTGTATTTCCTTTTGCATTTTTGGAATCTGGAAGAAAATTACCTGTATTTAGATTTGTATTTCCAATGATATTGCATCAATAATGACAAGAAGTATTTGTATTTCTAAAAAGTTAGTATTTGATCCATCCTGGCTTGTTGGCCACTGGTTGTGGTAGGGGTTTTGGGTTGAGCTCTTACCCCACTTTGGACCCAGTCATCCACATGCTACTGACTAAAATGGCTTTCTCTGATAGCCTGTGATGTAAAAAATTATCTATTTGATATGTTTTAATCTTGATGTACCTTTTAATAAAAATAATGGTCATTTTTATTTAAAATCTATTAAAAAAAAGGAATAACTTAAGGTGTCATTTAATATAGATGCATTCTTGTAGCCTGGTCAGGACTAATGAGATTTTTCATGTGGCATCAGGTGTTAACTGGTAATGAGCTGAAACTCACGGTATTGATCTTATATTTGTTAAACTCTACAGATTTCAGTGACAGTTTGACATCAGCAAAGTCATTAGGCATAATGTAAAGAGCATTTGGCTTTTACTGACAATCAAAGCTGGATCCAGAGCGGAATCTGAAATCTGAGCTGTGTATTTACAATGAGTTTTGTGCTTAGAGTCAGAAGATCGTAAACACTTATTGGAAGTGTAGCAAACTTGATTTGTGAATACAAGTGTCTAATATGATCCTCATAAAATCATTTGAGGCTGGAAACTGCATCTTTGATTTTAAAATTATATTTCATGTAAGTCTCACTTAGAAATGAAACTGAAAAAACAATTTAAGATTTGTATATGAAAAGCATTCTTACCATGTAAAGTCTTGTAGAAAAGGCATATAATTGCTAGAGTTAACCCTTTCGCTATTGTCTATAACTTGACAGTCTGATTTTGTCAAATTACCAAAAGTCCGATATGTTTGATCACACACAAGTATCAAAATTATTAAAAGTGTATAGGCTACAATGAAATACCTAAATTTGGTTTCTCTGTTTTTATGGGGAAGTAAGCAAATGAATTTAATAATGCTATTTCTTGTTATCTAGGAATAAATGTTTAAAAGTGGGAACATATAGGCTTTATTATATATATTTTTATTTCTTTGAAAAGAGACACTGAAATCAGGCATGGAGGATTATATATGAAGAGGAAAAAGACAAGCATCGACTTCTTCATAATTAAGTAAAAAATAATTGATAGAGTATGACATTATGTTTTATTCCATGCTAAGGGAATAAACACATAACAGTGGAAGAAAAGGTTATTGTACACAACAAGTACAATATAAAATACGGTACAGTTATACACACAGATCAATATAGTAGCGAGTGCCACTAATTGGAAGGTCGGTCGTGCTTGTGTCATCTCGCTCTTCACTCCTTCTCTGTCCTCGAGTCACTCGTGGACTTTATAGGTACTTACTACCTATAGTGTCATCATTCATGGGGGTGATTGGTTGTTCCTTTACATCACATTACTATTCTTATTAAAACAAAATATAATGGCTAACAGATTAGCCGAATGTACTCGGATCCACAGATTGTTTGGACAATCCTTGCACACTTTATGTCCAAAAAAGAAATCACTTGTATGAATGCAAGAAAAACATAACAAAAAGCTTAATCACAGTGCTTTGTCAGTCATCTTCAATTAAACATGTATAAAAGAAGGATTGCTGCCAGAATACATGACTGCACACACACATATCTTAAAATTTTCTGTGAGGCAGAAAGCTAAATATTGGACATATTTGAGACTGTATATATAGACATTGTGAACATTCTTGTTCAATAATACAAAAAATGTAGCAGAAAAACCTAAAATAGGGTATGGAGAGGGGGGCTATTTTTCATTAGCTCAGTTATGCAATAACCTATTGCTTAACTGAACCAATCAAATTCACTGACCCATTTACTTGAAAAATTTCTAAAACTTCATAATTATCATTCACAGATGTACTGCAGACACCATAATACCACAATTTCTCTTTGATGTCTTAACTAGTCCTATATGTACAATTCTTGTGGGGACAGAGGTAAAAATATTGACAACTATATCCAATTAAAGTTAAAATTTACAATTATGTAATTATACTTACAAAAAAATATTTGTATTAGAAATAGTAATGTGGTAGAATTAACAGTTAACTTATAATAATAATTCAGGATTAAAATAATAAAAAAACATGCATTGAATCATGCAGCAAGGAGTGATAAAATATGTTCAAGTTACCTCCCTTATCTAGTATCACTCTTCTACAGTTACGTAGTTTGTATTATTGAACAAGAATATCCACAATGTCTATATATACTGTCTCAAATATCTCCAATATTTAGCTTTCTCCACCATATAGAAAATTTTAAACTATATATATATATATATATATATATATATATATATATATATATATATGTGGGGGGGTTGTGTGTATGTAATCATGTATTTGGGCAGCAACCACTCTTTGATACATATTTCATTGAAGATGACTGACAAAGCACGGTGATTTCTTTTTGGGATATAAAGCATGTAAGAATTGTGCAAATAATCAGTGGATCCAAGTGCATTTGGCTATAAAAGCATCTACATGGCAGCCATATTATAGCTCAATAAAGCTTCAGTAAAGACCTTTCCAACTCTCTGCCATTGTTCATTACAACACACCCATTCAAATGCAATAACAATTATGAAAAACAAAAAGATTAAAAAGAAACAGATCCCTTAGAAAGCTGAAATCTCTGTCACCCAATAGGTGAATTTATATATATATATATATATATATATATGTGTGTGTGTGTGTGTGTATTTATGGAAGCAAGTTTTCAGTTGATTTATCACATTTGAAAGAATGTGTTCTACTCTGCCAGGTTTCTACTGAAAACTGTTACTCTGTGGAAGAAATTTCCACATAATGGCTTCCATGAACTCTCTTTGAGGAACATTCACTATCTATCCTCCTTATCATCACTTCCTTCTACACACACTTACATTTATATCACACACCTCATTTAGTAAACTTCTACCTTGTATTGGGTAAACACACATATATATATATATATATATATATGTGTGTGTGTGTGTGTTATAAAACAAAATGTATAACTGTGCTTAAACTGACTTCTTGGTTCAGTTGATTTGATGCCAGTGCTTTCCTTCTCCTGGTTCAGTTTCTCTTAAGTTTTAAGCAATCCTGTAATAGAATCAAGCAATTAATATTTGAAGGAATGCAGTCATATGTTCTGCCACTTGATAACTGAGTTGACACAAATCTTTATAGCTTTTAATATCTTACCCTCTGGCCTGAAGTAATTCTTTTTGACATGAATATAATAATTTCATTCTTTTCACAGAGGCTGGATTGTACAATTGCCTTTGAGAAAGAAATAGGGAATATTAAAGTATGCTGAGAAGTCCTTGGCCTACACCTACTTCCCAAAGTCTAACTAAATGATGAAGCATAAGAATGTCCTTTTAAATCCCTTTTTGGTCAGGCTAAGACCTTTTCAGCAATTCCTTGTACATGTAAAGATATGAGAGTGTGGGTGTGATGACGGTCTTGGCTCTACATGAAACGCAATGAGAGGGAAGAGTTTAATGAAAGTGTATGCTCTACATTGAAAGAGGTAGGGTAGGTGTATCCTGTCACAGTTATTCTCCATGATTAGTTTTGTTTGTTTGTTGTTTCTGGCAAGATTCAATTTATACTTATTTTTTGTTAATTTTATCTCTTTGTTCATTTAATTACTCTTTTAATCAATACTTTATTATTTTTGTTTGTCCTTAATTTGCTTACTCATACAATTCTTCACAATACCCAAGCCCAAAATCTGTGTGGATCTAAATCATATTATTATTATTATTATAAATAGCAGTATTATTATTATTATTATTAACACTGTTTTTGTTGTCATCATCATTCAATTTTGGTTTTCTTTTTCCTCTTTTTTTTTTTTCTGTTTTCTTCATCTCTTTCTCCCAATAAAGACCATTTTTCCAAAGTTTCTTCTATCACCAGCAATCCACCTGGTTGTTCCATTCTTCAGAGATTAATTACTTTTACACAGGCCAGTGCTCCCTTTTAAAGCTACGGTCCATCCTCATTTTAGTCAGATAGAAAATTAAGAAATACAAGCCAAAAAGAACAACATGACAAAATACTTCCCTAGCAACACCAACAACAATACAAAAATAATATCAAGAAAAGTAGTTTCTCTTTGGTAATAACACAAACAAGTAAGCTGACTAGGGAACTTTTAATTCAATTATGTTGTTTATTGTTGACAGCCAAGAAGAAGGGCAAACAAACTTTTATAAGAAGGAAATTTTCTTTGAAAAAATTTTGACCCTGGGATGACAACCAGTAGTAAATCTTGGATTTTAAGAACTTCGGCACTGAGGAGGTGTAATTATTTAAAATTAAACTTTTAGTGCTTCACATTTGGAGAAATAAATGACAAAAAAATACATGACAGTAAATCACTTAAACCCATTTAATCAACTAGAGAAAATTTTGTTACTACAGAATAAAGTGTATCAATAAAAGACATTAATAAGTAATGTTTGTATTAAACGTCCCTTGTTTTCAATGAATTTGATCTTAATGAAATAGTTTCTACAGAAATAATTTTAAAAACTGGTCATCTGGAAGCATATAGAAATATTTGCAATAAATTTAATCTTAAGCAATCATTGAATTTCTGTAAAGTAAGAACCAAACTTCTTCAATAATGAAATATAGGCTCATAATTATTTAAAAAATATCTGCCCATAATAATAAAATTCTTTTTATGAAACTCTCCATTTGGAGAGGAGTAAAGACTTGGTATCAATAAATATGGACATAGTTTATTAAAATTAATTTGAAGTGAATATCTTTGACAATCAATTTGGTTTTTGTCATATTTTCAAAGAAGGAAATAAAAAAATAGCTGAAAGAGAAATCTTAACTAAACAAGATACAAAGAAGGCAGAATAAATATCAGGGAAGCTTATTTTTTCTAACCAAATTGGCTGACTGGAGCATTCGGAACATGATTACACTGGTGAAATTCAAATCTTTGTGTAATAGTGCCATTCAGTGGATTCTTCAAGAAATTTCCCTTCTGAAAAAGCTTTAGGCTGTATATCCTACTTGAATTAAAAGAAGGACCACCTTAATTTAGCAGGGTATTAAAAAGCTGCAATATCACCAAAACTAGACTGCCACAGGGAAAAACTGTTGTTTATTGGTAAGATCCAAGCTGTACCGAGTGAACTTTGGATAAAAATAAATAATGTCATGGCAACAAACAAGAAGAGACAAATCTGATTGTAAGATTTTCCACCTTGGGTTGAATAGAAAGCAAATAAGAAAAAAGAAAAATTACAGAAAATACTTTATAAACCAGTTCACAGAAGATATCAATGTATTTCTTTATATTTGCCAGAAGCAAAGGTGAAAGACAACAAATTTACTATTTTAATAGACTCTGTAGAGAGAAATACTGAAAACATAACAACATCAATAGGTACAAATTAGTCTATCTATAGCTCGTGGCTATATTGACCTTATGCTTAGAATAGCATGGACAGAACATGAGAGTAATGAGGAACTTTTAAGGAAAATAAAGACTACAAGAAGAATGATGCTAATAATAAGAAAGAAACAGCTGAAATTTTTCAGAATAAGAAAATAGGGCCCAGAGAATTTAATACTCACAGGAAATATTAACATTGTAATGTAGCTTCCTCATGTATTTTCTATAAATATTTTCATGATAATTGTTCTGATGAACTTTCCTCTTTGGTATCTAGACTTTATGAATTTAAGTGCAGTACTAGATTGGCGGCAGGGTCTCATTATTTTACAGTTGAAATGGCTAGATGTAACAATTTCTTTCTTTTTTTTTTCAATTCTTGCTTGTAAAACTCTTTCAGCTTCTTGCTTCCCAGTCAATTTGGAACTTCCAAAATTGAATTGCAATGTCAATTTTTGTCTACTGTCTTCTTGATTCCACTTCTTTTATGTTCTTGCTCTTCAATAATAGTTTTCTTGTTCTTATTCTTTCACACTCAGTAACTCCTTGTGTTTTAGTGGCTTTATTGCCTTACTTGACATAAAATGATTAAAAAAAAAAAAAATCAAAATTTACATTTGTACATATTTGCAAATGAATTATCTCAATGAAATAAGTTGTGTAAGTGTCATACAGGATATAAATTAATGAAATTGTCCGTTTATGTAAATAAGCAGAGTTAAGCAGAATTGAGGAGAGTCAGTATTAGGTCATTTGCTAATTGTACCCTTGTGTTGTAAACAGTCAATTTCTTTTCTTACCTACTATTTTGTCTTTCTTCTTTATTTTCCTCTGTTATCTCAAGATACAACACACATAAAAAGTTGAGCTTAGCACAAGGCTGAATAGAGAAGGAAGAATAATCACTTTCTCCAATCATGTTGGAAATCAGGATTTGAAAATTTGGACTTGAACACTAATCACTAATTTCTGCAGGAAATACAAAAGTAAGTTACTATGTGATTCCCACCAGGGAAAATGAAAAGTTTGGATTGGAATAAATATTTATTAGGAGCATTTGATCAAAGAGGAGTTGATCTGTGGTGACACCAATACAATAATACACATGTTATTGCATGTTATACACCAGTACTTATTATATGACAGGAAATGCGGTATATACTGTATCTTATCTCATTGCTAATGCTACTCTACATACATGTCATACAGGGCATAAATGAACGGAATCATCAGTTTATGTAAAGCATTAGGTCAATTGCTAATTGTAACTTCATGTAGTAAATCTTCTATTTCATTACTTATTTATGAGTTTGTCTTTCTTATTTAATTTCCTGTTATCTCAAAAATACAAGATCAAATAGTAAGATACAAGACATGTTTGTTGATATGATAAAATTGCATTTATTTGAGCTCACAATTTTATGTAATATTTGCATACACAAATTTATATTTTCAGGGTTCCAAGCAGATACAAACTTAGATTTATTTATTGTACAGCTGATAATAAACCAAATAATATTTGTCCCAAGTTAATTTACAGTAAAACAATGCATTTCAGATGTGACTCCTGATCAATGTTTATGACAAAGAAACATTCCCAAAACGATGTTCTCTTGGCTCACATTAATAAACGTAGCGTCTAAAAAATACTTTTTAATTTTCTATTCCAAAATCAGGACAAAGGGCATAAAATAATAAATTATATATATAAAATAAATTAAAGTTTACAAATAGATGAAATAAATCGATCAAGGGTGGGGAGCTATCAATTATGGCCTCCTACTCCCACAAGAAGCAATATTTTTCAGCATCAATGAATCAGACATAATTTAACAGAACATTTTTCAGTTATTTTATTGATATTACCATTTAAAAAAAGAATGAGTGGTGACATGTATTTATGTGTGTGTGTGTGTGTGAAAGAGTGGTGAAAAGTTCTCAGCCCAACATAGAAGCGTTTCAGAATGCTTAAAAAAAGAAAAAATTGATTATATATATAACCTAGAAGAACTTAAAAAGAAAAAAGACAAAATCTTCAGTGATTATATATATATATATATATATATATTCTAAAGAAGAATGGACTTATTTATTTATTAATTCAACAGATTTTTATCACTTTAAATATTTTTAGTGGATACTCATATTTGAGTAGACTCTCTGTTTATTTTTTAAATAATATATTTATTTATTTTTGTCTATTGGCATAAAAATAACATTTATATATATATATATATATATATATATATATATATATATATATATATATATATGAAGGTATGCTGAAAAGTAATTTGTCAAGCCAAGGAGCTATTTATTGGTTCCAATGTGAAAGAAGTAACTGCACTACCCAAATATTTAGACAAATCATATAGATGCATTCTGGGATTTCTTCCTAAACAATATAATTTACCACTTCTCAGGCTCATCCACCATAATGTTGTTCTTTCTTGTCTTGAAGTCAGAATGCTACAATCACTTGACTGTATCCCTTTTTTGCGTTTTTTTGCTTCTTATCTTGTGAACATTTTTCCTTATTACTGTTACTCATTTTGTCTTGCATATATATTATTTTGCTCTGTTATTTATTTATTATTTTTCATACTGATATTGAAAACTTTGTCCATTCTCTTTTTGGTCATTTCTGCTAATTACAGTTAACCATGGCCAATTACTCTACATTCTTCAAAAAGATCTTGGCATTTGGTTAGATTGGCAAAGCAGATTAAGCTGGAAACTTTCAGTACTCTGTGTGTGTGTGTATATATATATATATATATATATATAATAATGTAGAGGAACATATATATAAATATAGATACAGGAAAAAGTCAAGTAGATACCACAAACACTGAGATGTCTGGATAGATATCAGTTAAATTCTGCTCCAGTATTCATAAATAAAGAAAATTTTAAATTCTATTTTGAGAAAAAAATCAGTAATAAATAAAGTATCATAAATTCATGAAAAAAAAGAAAACCTTACATGTACAATGCCCTTTAATAATAGTTTTGGCTAATCAGAAGGAAAATAAACAAGACATTTTTCATTAGTAGAAAATATTACAAATGATGTCCAGTGATAGCATATTTAACACTGAAATGAAACAAGTAATAGTTATTGATGGTTTCATGTTTCAATAATTTGCTTTTTCTTTTTTAAATTTAGGATTCTCAAATGATGTCAATTCTGACACCATTCCAATATTAAATAACTTAAATTTGACTATCAATCAAGAACCAATGCCATAAAATTTCTGGATTCATTACATGAAAAATTAAAAATCAACATCTTCCTCAAGTTGTCCATGAAGAATTGGATTTAAGATTTTCATTGCTTAACATTTCAGTACACATTTTCTTTTCTGTTTTTAATCTAAATGCTATGAAATACTTGAAGTTTTCACTCCATATGATAACACCTGAAATCATTCACTGAAGAATAGTTTAATTATTTCTAATTTTAAATATTTCCATATTTCTTTTCTGATTCATTTACAAAATTCAAAATTCAGATTATAGATTATATCACAGCAAGATTATACCAAATCCTTTAGCTTCAGATTATAGAGGATATCAAAGCAAGATTATACCAAATCCTTCAGATTCTGATTATATCAAATCATTCAGATTATAGATGACATCACAGCAAGATTATACCAAATCCTTCAGCTTCAGATTAAAAATTCTATTACAGCAAAATTATACCAAATCCTTCAGCTTCAGTTTATAGATTACATCACAGCAAGATTATACCAAATCCTTTAGCTTCAGATTATAGAGGATATCACAGCATGATTATACCAAATCCTTCAGATTCAGATTATATCAAATCATTCAGATTATAGATTACATCACAGCAAGATTATACCAAATCCTTCAGGTTCAGAATGTGAAAAAAATTTTGTTGTTAT
>OZ010585.1:9358074-9378074 GCA_963932145.1 Acanthosepion lycidas | reverse complement strand
CTTGCCTAAACAGTTTAGACTATTAAGGTTCTAAAACACAGATGACAATTGTAAGAAGATACACCTGAAAAAAGTTTGTTTCACCAAAAATAAAGTTTTGTACTTACTATTCTCCTCCATGGAATAGAGAGAAATCCTCAACTTTTAATCTAATCCTTTGTTTTGGCTTTCCATAAAGCTTATAATAGCAAAATAGATTATCTGGGTACATCCCAGGGTATGTCGGAGACACAATGTAGCCAGTTGGTGATGTTTCCCCTCGGATTGTGTAGCCACAGTATGAATCTGGTGAGACTGTGCCAATGTCATAAACAGCTGAAAAATAATGAGACAATTGTTAAGATTGAATATGACAAAAATGATACTGACAAACAAGGAAAAAATATTTCATGTGTTAATTACTTTTAATAAGGAAAAGTTATGCTTATTGGCTAAGAAGCCTTCTTCTATTAAGGTCAATAATATAGACTTCTATACAAATTTCAATTTAATTTCCTTCTGAAGGTTCTCCACTGCCTTAACCAGGTATTGAACTCACACTCTTTGGGTCCTGTCACTGGATCTAACTAACACCTTTATCCACTGTGCCATGTATCCCTGAGGACATCTGTGTATGAATTTCTGGACATTATAAACCTAATGTCTTTAGCCGCCATTTTTTAACAGTGCTCATATTGCAATTTTTGTTGTTATTGCTTTTCTCTGGCACTCCTTATTACTGGTTCCCATATTGTATTCCTTTCTATGCTTGGTTGGCTCAGGAGATTTTTGTGGCTGAAACGTTGTAATAAATATGGCGACAAAGACAAGGACAATAGTTCAAATAATGTAAATAATGTACATAATGCCTCATCACAGAAATATAGACAATTCTTAGACATGACAAAAAACCTTGACTACTCCCTACAGATCATTCCCACCACCATCCCAGTATAAATGAAAATCTAAAATGAACAAAATGGAAAAGACTTCTTCTTAGACAAGGAATATAATACAAGCAAAAAAAGAAAATTCTAAGAAAAACTTACTGATCATAATTAGACACATAAAATTCCATAACAATTGAGAGGAATTTCAAAGAAAACTAAAAGATGACAGAATGTAAGAAAAAATCTTTGGTCCCTGCCAATAAAAACTAAAAACATATCTAAGCTAAATGCCCCAAAATACAATAATTTACTTAAGGAAAGCAGAACCAAAATATACAGAAAGGCAAACAAACCAAAAGAACATGAAATTAACCTCAACACCAAAGAAATCACACAATGACCCAACCTAGATGATTGCATAAACGATCTCATGAAAACATAAGTATTCATCATGCTAAAAACATGCACAGAAAACTTATGAACTAACCCAATATGTAGACTAATAAACTCAACAAAAAAATGAATCAGGAAGAATAAGCAAAATTATATAAGGAATTAACTCTGAACTAAGAACAACTTTATGAATAAACCAATGAAAAATCACAACATTAATAATAGACTGGTTCCATAATATAAAAGTGCATACAACCATATTGATATTAAAATTTTTTTAACCATATATCACTGAATCTATATGAAATAAGGGCATTTCCCTGACAAAGGAATGTACAGAAATCACAACAGATCAACCAAAAATTATAAAACACAGAAGAAAATGGATGAAGAAACATTGTTAAAGAAGAGCACAGAAGGAATCTCTGATGAAACTAAGGGAAGTTATGACAGAGCATTGATATGAACCAGTCAATATATACATATTACACATATTAGATAGGATAATTAACAAAACAATACACAGGCCTGTACAGACAGAAGTGGCTTCTAATCCTAAGAAACAGCAATAGATAAAAAAATAAAACAGATAAAACAAAAAAAAATGAAATTATTAAACTTTTCAAAGAAATAGGATGTGAAATTGACAGAAGATAAACCTAAAATAGTTAGATTTCCTCAATACAACTAGCAGTAGAAAGGCAAAAACAGCAGAAAAGATACATACCAACAATTCTGGAAATAAAATAGCAACCCACTTTAGATACACACTTCCTCCAATCATCAACTTATCATAATCAAATAAATCCCACAATCTATCAGCAACATATTATTTGTCAACTTGTTAAGCAAAAAAAATTTTAACAAACCAAAAACGATTGTGAAACAACACCAACCCCACCCACAAAACAGAAGAATAGTAACAACAAGACAAAGTCTGACTGCCCAGTGAGTAGTAACTGCTTAAAAAGTAATATATGAAGCTACTGCGAAGTCCAAAGGAAATCCAGGAAAAATATAGAGAAATAATAGAAGGTCCCTAGAAATACAGAAAGTACATTTTCATTTAGTAAAAAAATATGTAAATAGCACTTCATTTTAAAAACATATACAGAACCTCAAAGACAAAAAGTAACATGAAAATAACAAAAACATCATCAGCTTTCAACAACCCAAAACAGTGTAATATTTGCTTAGAGGGAAAATAGCAATAATATCCTTTCCAGAACAATATTAACTCCTAACGAAAGATCAGATTTAATTTTGAAATTAAGACACAAAAACAAATTTCTACTTAGCTTCTTACAATTACATCACAACTTCAAAAACTAAACCATAACCTAAAGTGAAGAAACATTATTCTAGATACCAATATTTACAACTGAAGAAAGCATACAAAATAAATAATTAAAATTAAATAATTTAAACAAACCTAAGCTTAGGTCTAGAAATAATGTAAAATAAGAACAAGAAAACCCAAAATAAAACAGAATTTTCTTCCTTCTGCAGCTTTACATATGCCCCCAGCAGCCTATATATATTTAGCCCAAACAAAGATTAACACATGATTTGATGACCACTTCTATGGCACATTGTCTATGTCAACAAACACTATATCCATAATAATGAGAAGTGCTCCTGATAAAAATATTAAGCATTATATATACTGGTCCTGATCTGGCATCTAGTCTACAGTCGCTTTCTCACAGACGTGCTGTAGCTTCCCTCTGTCTCTTCTATAAGTATGCTCATGGCAACTATTCCAACAAGTTGCTTTCTCTGGTTTTCAGACTGCATTAATTTAAATGAGCTATTAGGTTGATATCTCGGTCCCACCCTTTCACTGTCGAAATGGTTAAATGTAACCATCTCTTCTACTCAAACATCTTTTTCTCTCACACTTCCTGTCTGTGGAATTCACTTCTTTTTACTTGCTTCCCTGATAACTATAATATTCAAATACTGAAGTGTAATGTCAATCAACATCTTCTGATCTTGTTCCTCCGTCCTCTTTATCCTCTACCCAAACACACATCTTTACTCTTCTTCTCTACCCTCTTTAACCCCTTGCATGCCAATGTCACTCCCACCTTGCTTAGGACGAAGTGCTTAGAAAAAAAAATGTGTATGTATATATATATATATAGATAGATAGATAGATAGATAGAAATACTAATGAATATCCTACATCTTTCATGGTTTGTAATGATTATGATAGTGCAGCAACAGAACAATTATCTCAATAAGGAACTTCTTTTATATTCAGGTGACTAAGTGTTATAGTGAAACACACCTATTCTACTGTTAATAGACTCTCCCACCTATAATAAGTAGGAGTAGCAAGAGTAACAAGTCAGTCGGAGAGTTGGTCAGTCAGTCGATGTCGGACAATCGTTAGTTGGATATTAAAGTATCAGCCACCACAACTAGATTACTGCGTCATTACCTATTTATATCAAATTCCAAACGTTTTGTATGTCAAACCTATTTTAGGACCGACTTAGTACAAATACAAGCTGCCACTGTGAAACCACTACATAACACTAAGGAGGAGACAAGCAGAGAAAAAAAGTTACTAAATTGGCTGGTTTTCTTTCAACTGACCCTGGAGCACACACACACACAGGTATGTGCATAAGCTTGTGTATAAAATTATATTTCTTTAGATATCATTATACAAAGGTGTATCAATAAAGTCTGTAAACTGAAATATAGCAGCTGAATACTGATCTGAAATTTTCATTGTATCATGTCCAATCTATATGATTAATATTCAACTCTGAATTAAATGAAATGACAAGAAAAGATATTCAATAAAATAAAAATCATGTTTACAAAATGCTTTCTTTATCTTCAGGATATTAACTTCTATAAAATATCAAAGAACAAAGAGGAAAATATATATAAACTTAATGTTTCCGGAAATGAAAATGCATCAAATGACAAAAATGCAATTCATTTCTCTCCATCTCCATTTTTAACATAAAAACATAAAAAATTCACAATCCAAACATGCATTGAAATGTCATCTTTTACAATATATATATATATATATATATAAAAGTGAACATAGAAGGCCTGACGATTGCATATAGCATGAAACAGACTGTTGCCTCTAAGTGTTGACTTCTATCTTCACTTTTATATTTACACATGCTCTATCTCTGATATTGACCACTTTATCCCATAAATATAGCACATCTTAAGACTATATTTCTTCATATATATATATATATATATAAATTTCAGTCACATCAGAAACAAAATCATGTGTTCAAATACTGCCTACTGTTGTGCATGTGTGTAATGTGAACATAAAGTGTTATCCAGAAATTCAAGGGAGAGTATATTTGAAGCAAATATATTATGGATTTTCTGCTTCTATTTGTAAAATCACTTTATACATGTCCAGTAAGAAACTTCAAAGGAGAAGCAAGATCGTATAGTAAGTCATTTTCATAGTTTAATTCACCAAACATTTTATATATATATATATATATATATATATATATATGTGTGTGTGTGTGTGTGTGTGTGTGTGTATGTATGTATGTATGCATGCATATGCATAATGTATATGCATTTTAACCTTTCATGTATCTTTGGGCACATCTGTTCAAAATGAATAAAACTTTCACATTGACATGTTCCATCTGTTTTGTCTAATTTTGGTGCTTTAACATAAATGTGTCAGATTTTCTTACATTTTTTTCCTCTTTTATTTTTTACCTTTTACGATGCCAGCTTAAACACAGTCTTAATTGATTTTGTTTTGCTTTCATATGTTTTTTGTTTCTTACCAAAAAAAAAAAAAAATCTTTCACAAAGAATTAAAATGCCCTGAAAACATTATCATTAAAAGATGCATTGTTAAGGTCTGACCAAACAGCAAAACAAAATATTTCTCTTCCTTTTATTTCTATTTTAGTTTTGTTCATGCTTTTTCTCTTGATTTGGAAACCATTTTTCTTTAGCAGGAAAAAAAATTGAAGCACCCAGGAAAAGAAAAAAAAAAACTAAAAAAACTACAAGACAAAAAAAAAGCCCAAAGATTTCCTAATGTAGTTTGTCAAATGAATCCATTGATTATTCTTCTTAAGAAACTAGCAGTAATGCACTAATGTTATCAATTGAGAAAAATATATGGGCCACAAACGTCAATCAGAAAAAGCAAATAAGAGTCAGCTATGGAACCCACCATGTGAAATCACAGATTTACCTGCCTTTCCCATTCTCATGGAAACCAGACACAAATACACAAAATAGTGAGGAGTTACAGAATATAGATAAGTGCATTTTAAAAGATATACAGATATACACTTTCATTTACATTTACAGACAGACATATATAAATACAAATTCATATACACAAATCAATTACACCTATGAAAATATGTAGAACAATAAGAATTTAATGCATTTCTGAGTAGGTAAAATTTTTGTCAAATTCATATAGACATGTCTAATTTTTACCTATGATTTTGGTGTAAATATATATGTAAAAATTATATATATATATATATATATATATATATATATATAAAAATTCTCTCTCTCTCTCTCTATATATATATATATATGTATGTGTGTGTGTGTCTGTGAGTGTGTGTAAAAATTCTAATATAAAAATATAGATATATAAAAAAATCAGTATGAATAAAGACATATATAAAAAAAGAAAAGTTTTATTTCTTTCTTTTTACAAACATATATATGTATGTCTGTGTGTGCATTTTCAGACTCATATATAAAAAATGTATACACATTTTTTGGAAAGATAGAAGAGTTGATTTTATGTTGAAAAAGATTGAAATATTTTTGACAGGTTTTTTAGCTATATCTAGATAATGTATAAGCCTATTTTGTTGAATATATATATATATATATATATATATATACACACACATACACATATATATTCAAACAGGTTTGGTTAAATAATTTAATAATTTAGATATACTATATCTGTTTATTTTTGTTTTAATCCTTTTCAGTCCACAAATCAATTTCTTGGTAGCTGTAGAAGATTTATCAAAATTTATCAAGGAAGTGACTTCCTTTAATATCAGCCTGGGGATATATGATCATACAGCATCATGGCATGCCTCAATACTCCACCCCCAAGCATTGTGGGTGAAAATGGCTAACTGAAACTGTTCAGAAGCCACTGATGATTGTACAAATATAAACTCATAAATCATTGTGACCAAGGGTTGGAGCATAATGACCTTAGTTCAAATGTTTATGTGCTCTCTCCCAGAAATTGCAACTAGGGTTTGCTCACCATAGATGCAATATAAACCACAGGTTGGCTCTGTGGACATTGAAGAAACACAAATGTGCCTGAGTAGTTATCTGCAACAGGGATTAGGTAGCCACCATAGCAGATACGTATACTTAGAAACAAGAAGCAAAATATTTACTTACATACAAACATCTCTTTATGCATATAGAGAAACTAGCAGAATGACCCGGCGTTGCCCGTGCCTATTTCAAAAATCATATGACATACAGTAATCGCTATCACTTGATTTAAAATATTTTTGCCCTTCCTTGCCTTTAAAGGAGTGCCCTTTGTCATGCTGATGTTGCTACATGCCTTACTTCTTGCCTATCTCACACTGCGAATTTTTTCTAAGCTCTATACTAAACATTAAATCTGTTACAAAAAAAGAACTAAACAAAATGAACACAAAACGATCAGCTTTAAAAAAGGACTTGTAACTGGAAAAATCCAATGAAAAAAGAATGTTGACAACAAATACTTTTTCACACCCAACCCAGTTCTGTGGAATCAGAATCAACATTGAGTTTAAGCAAGCGAATGAGCCAATTGGAGTAAAGTGCCATGCAGATTTAAATTTTTCCCATTTGTGACAAATGCAGCTGTCAATTTTTTTTTGCATGCTAGCATGCTAGTTAACATTTGTGTCAGTCAGCTGTTGGCTCTCATGCTGGCCAGTACAAAATGGCCGCGAACTACATGAAAACTGCCATAAAAGCATGAAAAAATCGATTATTTCCACTATCGATGGGAGTTGGGAAATGCAACGTCAATCTTGGAGCATGTGCATGTAAATTTTGGTGCAAATCTGTCAAAAATTGTGGACTTGCATTCGTTACACACACACACACACATATATATATATATATATATATATATATATATATATATGAATATAAATATAAAAATGGACATTGAAGTCAACACTCAGAGGCAATATACTGCTAATACAGGGCACGATTGTGTTTAGCATAAAACAGTATATCACCTCAGACTTCAATGTTCACTTTTATATTTACATACACTCTATACCTCATACTGAGCACCTTATCCCATAAATATAACATATATATATAATATAGTTTTAAGGTATATATATATATATATATATATATATATATATGTATATATAATATAATTTTAAGGTATGTTATATTTATGGGATAAGGTGCTCAGTATGAGATATAGAGTGTATGTAAATATAAAAGTGAACATTGAAGTCTGAGGTGACATACTGTTTTATGCTAAACACAATTCTTGTTTGAACAATTGAAAGTTTGGTTTTGCACTGCTATTTAATGAGAATAATATATGCATAAAACAGATTATGCTAATACATTTTAGTTAATTATCTATAATTAACAGTTTCAATGAATAACATTAAATAAATAGATAGCATAATGTTTACATTTCTTTCATTGCTAAAATATCAATCAAGAAAATAAAAAGTTTCTATTTTATTCACCTGTAATGGCTTTTCACTTAAAAATGTAAAGTGATGCAAAGGTAAAACATCACTGAAGGAATTTAATTAAGCACCCAATGAAAATACAATGAAATAGTCAAATTGACAGTGCAAAAAGATCCCAACTCTTTCATAACAGAAATGTTAAAAGTTGAATTCTGAATATTAATTGGGCAGATGAACCCCTTCTTAACATTTTAACATTTTGTTTACCCAATAGTTTTGAAGAAGAAAAGCTTTCCCAATTTTTTCCTTACAGAACATGCAGCCAATGAAGGCAGGAAAAGTGATCAGCTGAAATATGTTAACATCAAATATATAAATGAGTTAATTATTTGAACAATGTTTGTAATGTTCATCAATATTCTCAAATTTATAGAAAAGAACATCTTTGTTTTCAAATGAAATATGCTATTTAGATACATATACTTTGAAAAATTAAGTAATAGAAGATAATTTCACAATTTAAAGAACACACACACACACATATATATATATATATATATATATATATATATATATATATATATATATATATATATATACTTGACTCTCACATTGTTTTTGATGTATGAGGGTCAAGCAGCTCAGTTCTTAGAACCATCAGCCAGACTAGCCACACATATCATTTGATTATCTTGATGAAGGCTTGCGCAGAACCAACCACACTTTTTGAAAGAGCCAAATATAGAGAACTGAAATGATCCTCCAGAGATGTCATTCCTTTAGAGTGGTTCCCCACTCCAAGGCTAGTCTGATCTGGTATTTTACCCATAGCTGGGAGTGGGGAGAAGAAATAGATTCATGCCTTTCTCAAGGGTATTAGCATGTAATTAAATGTAATGGACTCATTTGGAATTCAAACTTGTGCTGCTATCCATTACTCCATCATATATATATATATATATATATATATTAATGATATTTTTTCATTTTCTTACTAATAATATCTTTTCATTCAAGTGATCTCAAATGCAATCTGATATTAAAATGGAAATAAAGGAATATAATTAACTGAAAAAATTATAAAACTCAAAGAAGAAGACAAAATTGACGATTTTCATTGTTGAACAATCAAATGATTTTAAATAGTAAAAACAACCATTGGTAATAAGTTTTATGAGAAGTCACATCAATTTTGATGCAGTTATCTATTGGATATTTAAACTTAAAATAATTAAAATAGTAAAGTGAAATAATATATAAGTTAGGAACACTTATCTGATGGTAAAATTACTGAATGTCTCGTCAATATCAGTCAATTGTGCATGTCATTTCTTTGGAATGATTTCCATTGCATAGTTCTATGATTTTCATTTTTTCTTAATTGGCATTTTTATGATGTTTTTGTGTATCACATGAGAATTATCTTGTTTTTTTTTCTGTAATGTGCACTAATAGTGTATACACACATTATCATTACTTGAACTCTGATCCCAATAAATCATTATCATAATTGAAGAGTAAATCAGCCAAAAGTAAGCCATGGTACAAACATTTTAGTGTAAATAAAAATGTCAAGTAAACTGACAATCTAAGTAAACTTACATGGATGATGCCTTCATTTTGCTTATGCAATACATGTTTACATGAAGAAAAGTTTTCATTTTGCTTATGCAATACATGTTTACATGAAGAAAAGTTTTCATTTTGCATATGCAATACATGTTTACATGAAGAAAAGTTTTCATTTTGCTTATGCAATACATGTTTACATGAAGAGAAGTTTTCATTTTGCTTATGCAATACATGTTTACATGAAGAGAAGTTTTCATTTTGCTTATGCAATACATGTTTACATGAAGAGAAGTTTTCATTTTGCTTATGCAATACATGTTTACATGAAGAGAAGTTTTCATTTTGCTTATGCAATACATATTTACATGAAAAGATGCCTTCATTCTACTTATGTAATACATGTTTACAAGAAGACCAATAAATAGTAATATATCCACCACAGATCCTAGTAAAAAAGTAAAATTAATTATATACTACACTAAACTCAATATATTTCCAATTTAATTATTCACAATAACTCCTCCCTACCAATTAACATGTTGCAGAAAACCAACATTATATATAAATTTAAATGTCCCTTGAGAGATTGTATCTCCAACAGAAAAAATAATATTTATGTTGGTCACACTACAACAATGTTGTCTCAAAGGTGTGAGTTTTCATTTGAAGGATGCATCTAATATTTCTAAACATTTACAACAGCACGCCTGTCCACATTCGAAATTTAGAAAAATTATTGTTGAAAATACATCTATACTTTTTCATGAAAATAACAAACATCAACTAAAAATTCTTGAAGCTATCTATATTAAAAATTTGAAATCAACCCTTAATAAAATTAATTATGAATACTGCATGAATGATTTAAAATATTTACAGTAGATAGTTGAAAAATATCTACATTTTAACTAATAGCTTTAAATAGTTTTTAAAAAAGAGATAGACTTCATAATAACTTAGTTATCTCCCTTGACATTACTGCATGTGTATATTTACATCCTAAAATTTTAAAATCATTTAAGAAGTTTGGAATTTTTCACTTCACAAATAAAAAAATTCAATTTTTAGATAAACAACAAATCTGTCTTAGATAAAGCAAGATTCTGCTAAAACATGACCCTGAAGATGACATTTTGCTAATGTTGAGAGTACCCAGAGTAAATGAATATGCATTAATATGGTAACTTACTTTCTTTCTTTAATAAGGATACTAAGAAGCTTGTCTGTGAATATGAAAGGATCAGATTAAAAGTAAGTAGACAAAACTTGTCTAAATTATTTAATGAGACATGTCTTAATGAAAACATGCTGCCAAAATATATACAATATATGTATTTAGAAAGATATAGAGAGCAAGAGAGAGAGAGAGGGGGGGGAAGGAGAGAGGCATGATAGAGTAATGGGTAGTGGGTCAGATTGAGAATCAGAGAGCCAAGCTATGAATTCATCTCTTCTTCACTCCAGCTTTGGGTAAATAGCAGGGCTGACTGGGTTCTAAAGCCTTGGCTGGCAATTGGTCTTGGAGAAGGACAATTTTTAATTCAAACCTGACAAGAGTCATTTGCAGACCTTGTGGCAGGTGGTGCACCAGATCTCTGTATTCAAGTTTTCCAAAAAGAGTTGTTGGTTTTGCAGAAGCCTTCACCACTATAATGAAATGTGCAGATAGTCTGGCTGTTTCGTTCTAAGACCTGAGTTGTTTGACCATCATACAGTGTAAATGAGAGAGTCCTAGAGTCCTATATATATATATATATATATATATATATATATATATATATATATATATATTCAACTCTACTCTCCCGTCGAATTTGACGTATGAGGGTCAAGTAGATCAGTTCCTAGGAAACCAACAGCCCAACAACAGCACATGAGATTTGATTATAGTGGTGAAGGTTTTGTGCAGGACCATCCACACTTTTTGAAGGGCTGAATAGACCAGTTGCCATCCAAGGCTATAGAACCCAGTCTGTCCTGCTATTTACCCATAGCTAGAGGGAGAAGAGGAGGATTCACACATTTCCCAAGGGTATATATATATATGATTAATAAAATTATAAAATTTTTCACTTAGCTGATTGATTTTATGACTATGTCTTGTACCATCAGCGAGAATTCTAATACAATTAAGGATAAGATTTGAATGCAAGACTTTATGCCAAATATTAACTTGGATAGAATGCAACAGGTTGCAAAACTTTTTTTCATTGATGGGCATAGCTGTTGCAGTAACTTGATATGCAGTCAATAAATTGATAGTATTTTATAACATGTTTAGAGTAGATATTATGAATTGAAGTTATTGGGGAGGGGGAATAAGAAAATATCAAATGTAAGTTGGAAAATATGAAGATTTTTGTGAAGAACAGAAAAGACATGGTGAAATAAAAGAAATCCATTTTCTCTTTCAGAGCCATGTCTAGATTTTATCTCCAATTTAACTTTGACAAAGCTGGATAAACTTAAGATGTCTACACCATAAAAGAGAAATATATATTAAAAGGCGCCCAAGATCAGGTAGAGGCTACCTTTGTATGAATCTGACATTTTCACACAGTGATGAAGAACCAGCAAAACCTTGTGAGATTATAACATATTGGCTGAGGTGATCAGAGTTAGTTTGGTAACTATTCCTGGCCCTAGTGTCATCTTCTGAGGAAAGCTTGGAAGCACTTATGCCTTTTTCACAGTAATTGATATGTAGATATTTACTAAGCCTAGTTTATTCTGGTATAAAACAACAATACACAGGCTTCTTCTTCTTCTATGTGACATGTCCCTTCACAACAGCTCTCCACAATTTCCTGTCTTTTGTAGCTTTTAATAAAGTTTGTATCTTTGCTATCTCTTCCAAACTCAGTTCATCCATCTATTCATTCAAGCTCACCAGGTAGGTTATGTGTTATTTTCCTCTAACCCTTTTACCTTCAATCTGTCCTGTGAGTATCAAATTTTCCAAGACCTCTTTCCTCATTATGTGCCCCATAAATTTCAACTATCTGTTTTTGATGTTAAGTATAAGTAACTTTTTTGTTGTCATTATCTATAGAACTTTCTTGTTGCTCGCATGCTCAGTCCATGGTATTCTTAGCATCCTTCTGTAGTAAGATGACTGATATTATATAAAAGTTCAGTGCTCTTTTCTTTGTTTCTAAAAATATTTTCCTGTTTTGTAATACTTTGATTAGCTTTTGGAGGTCATATTTCACTATTCCATATTGCACTTCCATGATATCTAAATTGTTGCATCTGTCTGATTTAGATATCTTAAAATTTTTAGCTTAGTCTGACTAAAATAATTCTACAACACTTGTAGAAATTTGTAAGACTAGTTTGCTGTAAAGCACCTTGAAGTACTACCCAATGGTTTGGGGAATTTGAACAAACTAAACAATCTAAGTACACACTGTGTTTTGTCAGACTTCACATGTCTTTTGAAATTCACTTTACCGAGAAAGAAAGAAAGAACAGCATTTTTTTATCAATTTTTTTTTTTTTTTTTTATAAGGAAGGCAGTTTGGTCTTAAGTGCACATCATATGCAGTTCATGATGTGGAGATAGAACATTTCTTTTACAGTAAATTATAAATAAGAACAAAGAATTAACCAAATATTGTTATAAATATAACCAATCACTTATCTGAAATTTTGGAACTGAAAAGCTCTCAAAAACGAACATTTTTTTCCCTGGATTTTGTCTGCAAACATAAGCTTAAAGTTAGTACCAAATATTAATCCAACATTAGTTACATTTCAAAGTTTATTTTCTCTTACTAGTAGAGCATAGTGGAAATTGTTGAGACAGTCTTGGCTCAATCCACATCATACAGTTGTGTCTCAGTGTTCCAATAAATATGTGTTTCTGTTGTTTGGGAATATTTTATTTACTTTTAGGTGATTGACTTTGAAAACTGAAAATATTAAAAATCAACTGCAAATTCCCCCTGTAAATACCAATCAATTTGTCTACCCTATATATTATTCCTGTATTACTATTAAGAACTCTGAATAATTCTGAATTCCAAGCAGTTTCTGATTCAAAGGATCTCAAATGAGTGTCTTTATGTCATTCCATAAGTTAACCAATTTTTTTTAACTAATATTTCCCTTCTGTAATTAGTACATATTGTTTTTTTTATTTTTCCTTCTCTTCCACCTAAAAACTATAAAAGAACCAATCCCATTAGAATTTCATGAAAAACAAAAAAATAAAGTCTATATACATGCGAGGAGTGTCTCAGGCAAAACTTAAAAAACAACAAAGATGAAAACAGTAATTTGAAAAATAAGAAATAATGAAAAATAATTCATTGCAAAACTTGAAGTAATATAGGAAAGCCAAAGAATGTACTGGAAAAATTGATGTCAAAAAAGAAAATGAAGATAAAAGAAAAGAAAATATTTTAAGGAAAATATTTCATTTCAGAACCTCAGAAAATATCAAAAAAGATATTTAACAAAGGTTTAAACAAGTTTGGAATTTAACACCTGTAAAGTTCAAAATTGACATCTTTGGTGGATTGAAGTATCTGGAATATAAGAATTCTTTAGTTATAGTTTTCAATAAGAAGCCTGCTTCGTTTATTTTCTCCAGATGTTTTTTCTTATATAAAAGTATTTAAGCCAAAAACATTATTTCAACATTTGTCCACGTAAGAATATTTCTTGCTTTCTCCAGAAGTGATCAAGATTCAAAACAGAACCACAGATTTCACAGACTCTCATCTTATCTTCTTACCACTAAGCTTTCTACTTGGAATGAATATGAAGCCTGATTAACAATATGAATCCCAGAGATAAAGACACACTGAAAACAAATTTAACAAAAGTAACTTCAGTCTTTCAAGGAAGGCTAGCCAAACGAAAAGACAAAAAATATAAAAAAAGAAAGTAAATTCTTGATGAACAAAAATAAAGAGGATTCAACAGGACACAAAATATTGACATGAAAATCTGTTTAAAAAAAATGGCTGACAAGAATTATACAAGTGAGTTAAACAAAAGATGTGAGCAGGAAAAATTATTAATTACGAATGAATTATTTCATGTATCTTTTTCAATTTGTCCAGAATGTTAAATTTTATGATTTTTTTTTTCTCATTTAAGAAGTTTGATGTTCCATATCTTCTTATACACAATGAAGAAAGGAAAAAACAAACTTGATGGATTTCCATTTTTGAAAAATGCAGAAGAATTCTGACATAGTTATTTCTGGTAATTTTCAAACAAAAAATCTTTTCAATATGTCGTCTGGACATTTGTGACATCATTTTTCAGGGAATTAAATACATAAATTATAAAAAAGAACAATACATTAGGGAAAGTTGTACACTTAATGCTATTTTCTTTTGTAAATTTGAAACTTAAACATGTGTCCCCTCTAGTGGATACTGCCAAAGAATTATGGAAAATATTAAAGAATTCATTTGATAGACACAAAGACATAATTCATTCAAATGGAATCAATGAGAAAAATGTTCATTGTTCTCAGAATTTTATGGCAAAAATGGTTTGATTAAGAAGTGAAGACATTTTTTTAATCCAATGAAATTGTCAATGTATGCAAAAAAACATTTTTTTAAAATGAAATATATTAATCTAAGAGAACTGTACATTTATATAGAGAACTTATTTAATATAACTGCACTAGAATATTTGTTTATTTTTTAAATCTGATTTTTTATGTCTTAAAATATGCAAATAAGCTATTTCTACTGTGTGCAGTAAAACCATTTCTTTATTGAACAATTTGATTAATTTGATCAAAAGTATAAAGAGAAAAAAAGACAATTCTAATTATAAAAACTATTTTTTAAAGATTAATATCAAAGAATTAATAAGGAAATGTATTAAGTAATATTTTGTATAAAAGAAGGTAATAAAAATAATGTTTTGTAATAAAGAACACAAAGCCAGGAATAACAAAATAGTAGATTTGAAATAACACATTTAATCAAATATGGTTAAAAAAAAGATGAACATAGAAATTAATATATCACAAAAATTTTGCCTTTTTGGAAAAAAAACTTGTGGATTGACCAGGATATTTTTGGAAGCAAACATTTTTAAGATAACCAGTCTCTTTTTAATTATAGATTTCAATATCAGGATATAGAGTATTAATAATAATAATAATAATAATAATAAACATGCTCACTTATTTTACTTCTACACTGATTTTTGTAGAATTACATCCACTCTTCAGGAGATCTGATTTTAATATTGACTTTATTTTAAGGAAATTTCTGAAAACAATTATAAAATAAATTCTGAAAATAAATTAAATTTTACAATTTTTCTGAAGTGTGGATATATTAGGTTGCACCAACTAAAATAATGACGTAATAATGTTGTTTTTTGACGTTAAAAATACGTTAAAAAACGACATTATTACATCAATATTTTTGCACCAACCTAATAAATATAATCTCAGCAAGGCACAGTGTGTGTGTGTGTATATATATATCAGGTTGGTGCAAAATAATGACGTTTTCTCACATATGTTACTATGTGAGAAAACGTCATTATTTTTGCACCAACCTAATATATATATATATATATATATATATATATATATATGCGCACACACACACACACACAAATGAGAGCAAAAACAAATGGAGTAAAATTTCACTGTTTGTAGCATTTACTTTTTAAAAAGTGCTCAAAAGTATATTATAATACAAATACATTTTTATTATTTTTTATTATAACAGATTATAATAAAAACATCATTTACTTACCATCAACTGAAGTACAATGAAACTATTGAAATATGAAAGCACTTGTGTAGTGATTTCAACATATTTTTATTATAATCTCTATATGTAATGCTAAATATATATATATATATATATATATATATATATATATATATGATATAATGATACACAATTTTGTATACTTTTTTTATATTTACAAACAGTAGTTAGAAAAATATGACAAACTGGAAAGTTTTTTGTGATGTCATATATATATATATATATATATATATATATATATATAGACACTGAATAATTTTAAACATAACCATTACTGCCCACCTAATAACCAATTGAATAGTACAATAGACCTATCCATACTGCACCAATGACCAGCATATATAGTTGAGACAAAACATAATACACATGGCCTGAAGATTGCATTTAAGCATGAAACAGACTGTTGTCACTGGGTGGTGCTCACCTCAATGTCCATTTTTATATTTGCATAACCTCTATCCCTGATAATAAGCACTTTAACTCATAAATATAGCATACCTTGAAACTATGTTTTTAGCATCTATATTTAATATAAATGTTATTTAAAAATTAGATATATGACAGGTAAATTATTAGAGGAGAATGGTGTCCATCTTCATCAGAATATTTGACAAATTGGAATTATGATGTTACATTGAAGATGACAAGATGACATTGAAGCTGACAAGTCTACTCAGCTTTTGCTTGTTTTTGACTCATTTAGTTTTATTTTTTACCAAAAAGACAATTGTTCCATATTAAGTGCATGGCTGGTGATTCTAATTAAAGTAAAGTAAATATTCCTCAGCAGTGAAAAAATATCTGCTTCCAAGATGTCTCCTGACAAGTGTGGAACACACAAAATTTATTTTGTGCATTCATTTTAAGAAAAGGTAGATTCTTCAATTCCAGTAAAAAATAGTATTTGAAATTATATTCCAGACAGCACATATAGGCTGAATCTTACACGATTTTGTTGTGTAAACAAAATTTCTGATTACAATGGGTAAATGAACTGATGCGAACAATTATAAAAAGAGTGGGGGGGGGGTGAAGAAAAAGAAATCTGAAATGAAATCTCTAGACAGGAAGGCAGAGACAAGAACAGAATTATATCATTGTTGCAGGATTAAAAATTTAAGAAAAAGAAAAAATGGTAAGAAAAATGGGATATTTTGTTTCAAACTTTACTTCTAGGAAGATAAAATTTTGAAAAGTTTTGAAATCCTCACATGGTGATACATTTTATGCCTCAGTTTTTGACATTTTCATTTATTGTATCTCTATGTGTGTTTTGTGTGTGTGTAATGGATAATGGTTCAGAATTGTTAATTGGAGAGCCAAGTTCTAATTCCAGTTGGATTTGTTATATTCTCTTACATGCAAATACCCTTGGGAAAGGTATAAATTCATTACTTCTACCCACCTATGGATTAATTACTAAGACTTATATCACTAAAACCATTATTATCCAAAAATAAATAAAATTGCATACAAAATATTTAAATTTCAGCATTAAATAATACATAGAGATGATGGTATGCCACCAAACAACCAAACCAAAAAGAAAAATCAAATGAAAAAATTAATCAGAAGAAGCTTGTCAGTTATTTTTTATGAAATGTGTATTAGAGGAAGACTGTTGCTCAAATACACAAATTGTCCTGATGTGTAATAGTACCATTTGCAAGTTGCTACCCAATTGCTACTGACAAATTCTGTCCCTATCATGACTACTTGGTTTTTCCAGAGTGTCTTTCATCCATATGCAAATGATCACACTTTTACATTTACATATCATCACACAACTCTATTTATATATATTTATTCACAAATTAAAGTGGCAACAAGTGCCTGCAAAAGATATTTCTCTTTCCAAAGTAAGCAGACATTGATGGAAATATTTTCATCTATATTTTTTTGCATCTATCCATTTATTAATTTACTTAAGTCTCCTTTTATCTTTAACACCACCTCATCATTTCAACCAAAGTCCCTATTTATCATGTGACTGTATCTCTAGGGATGAGGGAGAAAACTGTCATATTCCTTCTCAACTGAAAATACAAGTCTGTCAGAATCCTTGTCAAAGATAAACAGAACAGTAAAATGAACTTGGACTCAGTTAAAACTGAATCATTATTGTTTATGCTCAGCTATTTCTGTAAATTCTGAACAACCAGCATTATGGGCTGGCAAAACCAATCTTTCTAGGAATAAACAAAGCACCTTGAAAACTTACTGCAATCATTCTATGGGTTGGGCTATGCAAGAAACCGCTTGATTTAAATGAGCAATATTGATCATATGTACACTGAACAAGATCTGAATGTGTAGGTCTAAGGGTTTCCATTGTACAGATTTTGCCATCAAACACCAATGCCATAAAAATGGAAAATCCCTCATTATTCGAGTGGCTAACCTATCACTTGCAACCATAATGTAGGTATTTGTCTGACCCTCATCGGCCCCACTCACAACCAGCAGACCTGGATGGAATTCCCTCCTAAATCATTGTCCACAAAAACAAGTCATAACGTAAAGCAAAAGAAAAAAGTGCAAAAATAGAAAAGAGAAATAAGAAAACATTATAAGCATAAAAAAAAAATGTGAAAAATGCAGATGCTGAGTTGCAATCTGCCCAGGTCAGCCATGTTGTCAGAACACTCCTTCCTGCAAGGTTTTTATCACTGACATTTGAGATTATATATATGTATTTATGTGTGTGTGTGTGTGTGTGTGTGTGTGTGTTTGTGTATATTTGTAAAATTTTATTTCATAGGATTGATTTTGCGACATTTTATAACTTTTTTAGCATTTTAAGTTTTCTATATTTTTGGTCTAAGTTCTTTTTTGTTATGTTTCTTTTTATCTCTGTGCCTTTGTTTGAAATATTTTGACAATTTTTTATCTTAGCTCTTTGGCATTTTTTGCGATTCTGTATTTCATACAAAATTCAACTTCCTTTTTTGTTTTTATTTTCTATGTCTTAATTTTTTTTACTTATTTATTTTCTCTCTTTTTGAATTTTTTTTTTTTTTTAATTCTTTATCTGTACTTATTTCTTTGCACATCTCTCCTATTCATTTTTTTCTTACCCTTCCTCCACAAATATAAATGTCCAATCTATTTCTTGTTTTAATTTGAAAACAATGCTTTTTTTTTTCTATTCTTGTGACGGACTTGTCTTTCTTGGACACCAACTATTTTTCAATTTCTACCTCTTGAATGAAATGCAATATTTTTTTTTATTTCTTTCCTTTTATTTTCCCCCTATTTTTAACACCATTTGGTAATTCCTTTTAAAACAATACCAATCTTATTTTCCACTTACTAATCCCAATGGATTCTTGCTGGTGCCAAAGAGAGTCTAAGTGTATTTCCTTATTTGATTCTGGTCATTTGTCTCTAGTTTTCAATATTGAGTCACTGTAATTCATTCCATTTTCTCAATCATAAATTTTAGGTACTAGAAATAGTTTTGCTTACCTTTTGCTCATCCCGAGAAGATAGGGGGAGCAAAATAGCAGTGTTACCTTAGTGAGAAGAGTAAGAAATGGAGAATTAATAGAGTGTTTCCAGGGTTCAACATAACATTAACTTAATAAAAATCTATAAATTATAACTGGGAAAATGATGAATGAAATAAAAACTGAAACAAATCATCATCTCTGTTCTTTTATTCTAACATTTAATATTCTTAAAATAAAGTTGTGATTGTAACTAAC
>OZ010585.1:9350574-9355574 GCA_963932145.1 Acanthosepion lycidas | reverse complement strand
TATATATATCCCATTGTATTCAATGTATGAGGTTCAAGTGTCTTGTCAAGTGTAAATTAAAAAGTTTTTTTATTTTACAATCAACACCATCACTTGCAAAGACACCAGAAGTGTTGAAACAAAATAGCTATTATTGTAATGATTTTATAACATACATATGTTATAATTTTTAAATAAATATTATTCACTCTAATTTGTATTGAGCACTTTTTAAAAAAATAGTGTTTTCAGTTACTGGAATTTTATTCCATCTATACCAAACTTGTATTTGTGTATATATATATATATATATATATATATATATATATATATATATATATATGTATGTATGTACACACACACACACACACACACAAGCATAAATATATGCATATATACACATTATAATGCCTTTTTATATAAACTTATATATATATATATATATATATATACAACAATTTCCTTAAATCACACACACACATACACAAAATAATAGATGCTCTCTGCTTGATAATACATCGTGTACTTCTTGGTTCTTATCCTGACTAATTTGTAGCAGGCTTCGTAATCAATAATTTGAAAAATACTAAGTCTACAAGTGAAATCATGCAACCTTTTCACACTGTTATGACAAACATAATTCACTTCCAAGGTTTGGAGATTTCTCAGCAATTCATTCATAATTTATAAAATAGTGGCAAGTTTTAGTTAATGATTAGAATTAGAAACTCATCTTTTATTATTATTTTTGATGATTGTTTAACAGAAATATATTTATAAAAATTCTTGGATATTCCTAGAGATTGCATCATGGGATTTTTAATAAAATATATTTCATTTGCATATGATTATTTGTAATACTTTTCAAATTTTTCATCACTGTGTAAATTGAGACTATTAGAAAAAACAATAACTATTACAGATATATTCATATATGTCAAGCAGCTCTGTCAGCTTTCTGTGGCATAAAGCCAGCACTCCCAGTGAAAACTGAAGTGTCTTGAAGATGCCTTATTAACTATTGAAAAAGGTGCTTTTGATATTTAATAAGATGAGCTTAATCTGATACAAAACCAAAACTATGGGTTCCCAGTGAGGACTGACTACATTAAAGCAGTAAAAGACTTGTATAATTTTTTTCTACTATAAAGCGGATAAAATGAGATTATTTGTCAAATTTCTTTAATGAATTAATAAGAAATGTTTATGAGCAAATTACATTTTTGATTATAATAAGAAGGAATAACAACTTGTATTATACAACAAATACCTGACATCCTTCCAATTGATATTTGTATTTCTATTTACTAAGCAAGTTTTAGTCTCATACAAAACTACAATCGTCGATCTCACGGTGAGGATTGAACTCACTGCAATAGTAATAGCTTGAAAGACTATTTTGTTAACCGATGACATCTTGTATATTTTTTCTATTGTGAAGAAAAAGTTAAATTATTTTTTGATTAAAATGAAGCTAAATGGATGTTTGTAAAAATGGCTTATTTTCTTTTCTGGAGTGAAGAAAATGAAATTATTTGCTAAATTACAGTAATGATTTAATAAGAATTTTTTATGAACAAACTGTAGAATTGCATTTTTGATTGTAATACTTTATTGGTCTATTGTAAATCAAATTTTAATTTCAGTATACATGTAGCTATTAAAGATATTTTTAACAATAACAAATATTTTCAATTTTTATGTATTATTGTGTTATCATTTTGTATCTTTTTATTTTCAGTAAAGGAAAATGTGTTTTTCATTTGAAAATTTAAGTTCTCTAATTGCAACTTTCGTTGTAATATGAGTGCCTAATTAAAAGGAAATCTTAATTTTAATAACTACTTATATTTATAGATAGGAAGAAAGTATAAGAATTATTATCAGGAAAACGTTTTTGAGCCAAGTTTTCTTGCATATTATTATAATGATGAGCATATTGCATTGAATTTGAATACAAAAAATTCATTTGAATTAATGTGGAATCTATGAGAGATTCTTATCTGGGAGCATTTGTTTATGTATTATTAAATGCATTTTTTTATTTTCTTTACAAATATAATTATCTATAAAATGTAATTTCCTACACAATTTTTTATTATGAAAATTTCCCTTCATGAAAATTAGCCGATCTGTGTGTTTTAAAATTACAAGTTTTAGTTTTATTGTCTGAATTGTCAAGGTGAAATAAACATGATATTTAGGAAAGATATGATGAATTTGCCAAAAGTGGAAATTTTTATGACAAAGTCTCTTTATTTATATGAACATAAAATTTTCTTTAATATATAAATTCAGATCATTTCCTTTATTTTTTCTAAGTTTTTCAAATAAAATATTACCAGAACATTTGCTTGACATGTGAACATTGAATAAAAAATGATAAATGTTTCTATGTAAAGCTCATTAAAGACAATTGAGTATGTTATGCACCTGATGATGGTTAGAGAAATGGCAGACTGAGACACAGTGAACACAACAACTAAGATGAAGATATTTGTTTGAATAATATGGACAAAATCTTGTGATGCAACAAGAGAAAATAAAAGTACAGTATTTGTGCAGTATTTCAAGATATAAGATGCAGGTAAAAACAAAAAAAAGAGCACCTGAAATCAAGGTGCAAACTTGGCACCAAATCACAGATTGTACAGAGAATAAGCAAAATCAAAAGAAATAGGTTCTAAGAATAGAAGAGTGAGGAAGTGATTGTTGAAAGTGAAAGTAGAAATTAAAACTAAAATAAAGACCCAATGAAGAAAAAAAAGAAGAATCTGAGTAATTCAGAGCAAACCAAGTTAATTAGGTGTGACTATGTAATACGTCACACAAGGTGTGACTTGTTAGTCTGCTGTACTTCAAGCAACATTGGTGGAACACACCTTACTGTGGAATTTTTTCCTTCCTTCTCTTGATTCCATTATTGAATTTTCTTCCACTCTATATCAATAAATGATCAGATTGCTTATTTTGTACAGACAGAAATTTAAACCAGAAATCTTTGATCTTTATTACTTTGTGATTCATAATAATAAAAATAGTTTGAATGAACAACTAACCAATAAAAGAGGTTGTGAAAGATGTTTGGATAAGAAAGAGAAATCTAGCTATGTAATGGAAAGACTTTGAAGAATTCTATGACATGATGCCACAATCTTGAATATTAAAATACCTAACTGCATTAAACATTTCAAAACAATGACATTCATAATGTATACAATAGAAAATTAGGCATTAGTACTGTAGGATCATCCCAAGCATAGAGGACTATATAAAAGTAATTTTCCAAGATAATTCTCTTTCCTCATGCTTTTTCATGATAATTTGTGTGTGTGGGGGGGGGGTACCGAATCCTTATCTACCAGGATGCTCACTAAATGGTATTATATTCAGAAATATATAAAGCAGGTATCTAAGACATAAAGAATAAGAAGCAAAATTATTTGGGTCTTTGAAATTCAAAGAGATCCAGTCTTTACTCATTGCAAACATGGGGAAGAAAGCTTTTCAGACAGTGGATATCACTACTGCAGCAGAAGGCAGAGTAAAAATGAAAAGAAAGTGAAAAGCTGGAAAATATCTAAACTTTGTAAGACATTTTGTGAAAGGAGAAAAATGGAGGTGTTTTCTCCATTTTTTCTCCTTTTCAGTTGACATTTGGTATACTTGAAACCAATCCAAGGTGCCTTGCAAAAAGACTGGAAGAACTGAAAACTCCAAGAAAGAAAAAAAAATATCTAGACAACAGTATAAGGAAACTGAAACAAGTAATAGAGTGCCATCCAAAGTTCTCCAGCATCAAGTTACTATTAGTATAATAAATCAATAAGTACAAATAGCGATAATACTGTTAGTAGTCATAGTATGACCATCTTCGTTACTGTTGCATTTTTGGTGCTATTACTAATATAGAAAATATTTATTGCTATCGCTATTAATTTTTGTAGTTCTTTTTGCTAAATTTTTTAGTAATTTTTTTATTGTTTTTACTTTTAAATACCTTAGGATTTTAATTTTCAGTCCATTATTGCTACACTCCAGTGGTACATGGAAAGAGAAAAGAAAAGAGTTTCTAATTATTAACTATTGTCATATTCTATGTTTATTTTATTAGAAGAATTATTCTAATCAATTTTTTGGTTTGGTTTTTGATTTGATTTAATAGACTTTTGACTGTCCTGACTAGGCTTCTTTTGTCTTAATGGATTTTCACATCAACAATATCAGAAGCCATTCACAGGAGATTATTATTACTAGTCATTTTTTAATTATTTTTATTAATAAGAAAAGGTGACAGTTGCACCAATCATTACTGAAACACTTGGAATGTTATTTTTAATTATTTTAATTAATAAGGAGAAGAATTATGCAGAAGACATTTATGCCCATCATTGCTGAAGCACTTTTTCAAAAATGAATTCCACTCATGGTAAGATGACAATGCCATGAGGATGAATGGATTACAAGGATTGAAAGAGAATAAGAAAACTTTAGTTAGGAGAAATGAGGAAAAGGAAAATAAAGGAACAGCATTCAAGAAGATAGAAGATAACAATTGACATGACATTTAAAATGTGTCAGATTGTAGGTGGCAGGAAAGCAAGGACAATAGAAATTTCTTCATTTCATAATGTATGGTGTCATTTGTTTACATTTGGATATGCATTGAGCAGATATGAATGAAAGAAAATCATGGAGAATTCTGTTTAAAAACAGTAAAATCAACCTTGCCAACTGAAAGCTCTTCTTTGCCTCAATCGGTTAAGGCACGTCAGGCTATATGATGGTTCCGTATAGGATACAGGTTCAGAAGATGCATATTTTCTATGAAAATTTCTCGAACATTCATACTGGTAAATGTTGTTAATACTGTTTATGTATGTTACTCAATCGCTTTTTCGAGAGCCTGTACTTTATAATTCTCCATCAGTTTTCTATGGCATTGAGGGGAGGAGATTTGGGCGGCCATGTCATAACAATCACCTGCTTCTCATCAAAGTATTCCTTCATCAATTTTGATT
>OZ010585.1:9263074-9348074 GCA_963932145.1 Acanthosepion lycidas | reverse complement strand
TCAGCCATTTGTAAAATTAGGACAAACCAAAATCAGGAATAGCTGATCATGTATAAAAGGAGAAATATAATCATCAACACTTGTGAAATTAAATTAAGATAACAGAGAACAACACTAGAGGATAAAACACCTGAAATAATTAGTGAATCTTCCCAGCAGAATTATCTCATTTATAAATGTCATCTGGGAATACTCTGATGTAGGAAGGAAAGACCCTAAAGATTTTTTTCGCATGAGTGAATAGTTCAAGAGACACATAGCCTAGTGGATTAAAATGTTGGATAAAATATAGTTGGTTTTCTGGCAGTCAGGATTTCAATCTCTGGGTTGGACTGGAGGGAAAAGTAATGTATTCTGATTCAGTGGAAAAAATGAACAAGTCACTCAAATAGTAAATAGACTAGAGAGGAAAAAAGAAAATATTCCTTAAGCATAGATAAAATAAAAGGTGTGGTCAAAACTCAAAAGGTTACCAAGTACACAGACAATGAAAGAAGGCCAAAGTTGAATCATTGTGAGTATAACAACAAAGATGAATATACAAATCTGAACAAAAAAGCAGACAGCAAATATTTATTATATCTACATATGCTCATAATTTTTAATATTATTTTCTTTATGAATGTATTTAACTCAATACTTCTCCATTAATGGTAAAGAGTCAATAAAAATTTCAAATCAGTTGAAAATGCTGTCAGGCTATAAACTCTCTCTCTCTCTTATGTGTGTGTGTATGTGAAAAGTGTGTATATATAAATATAAACATAAATATATATGTAATATATTATATATATTATTATTTATATATTATATGCACAGTACTTATTAGAAAGCGCTCTATATCAGAGATAGAGCTAATATTTGGTTGGATTGATGTGAGTTTGTGACCCTGGGTTTCATGCTTTTGTGATCATCAGACAAACTGATTAATTTTTTAAAATTTTGGATTTATGAAGATTGTGCAATCTACATAAATCCCAAATTTAAAAAAATTAATCAGTTTGTCTGATGATTGTAAAAGCGTGAAACCCAGGGTCACAAACTCGCATCAATATATATATATATAATGATAATAAGAAGATGGAGACTTTAATTATCCATTTCAGCTATAATTTTTATTTCATGAACACTGAGATGTTCATCTCATCAGAAAGAAGAGTTAAAAATCCATTCAAGATTTGCAAACCAGGTTTTTGTTTTGATGAGATGAACATCTCAGTGTTCATGAAATAAAAATTATAAACAAAATGGATAATTAAAGTCTCCATCTTCTTATTATCCTTATAATGCTCTGTAGTGTACATTGAGCTCTCTCTGGATTTATATCCTCCTCAGAATTATCCCTTCCAGTCACAAACTGCTAAAATATTTCCTGAGAGCTCCCAAAAAATTGCTACACAAACGCTTTAATGTTTCAATACTTTTCTTTAGTTATTATCATTGCTTGAAGAAATACATTCATAGTATTGAAACAGGAAAGCTTTTGTGTAGTGATTTTGAAATGTTTTTATTATAATTTCTTATAATAAAAATACAATAATATATTGCTCTACTTTATATTGAGCACTTTTTTAAAAGTAAATGCTCCGAACAGTGGATTTTTACTTCATCTATTCTTTTTACTCATTTGGAGATATATATATATATATATATATATATATATATATATATATATATATATATTATAAATATGAAAATGAACATAGAAGTCAACACTTAGAGGCGACAGTCTGTTTCATGCTAGATGCAATCATCATGGCCTGATGATTGCATCTAGCATGAAACAGACTGTCGCCTCTAAGTGTTGACTTCTATGTTCACTTTCATATTTACACATGCTCTATCTCTGATATTGTGCACTTTATCCCATAAATATAGCACATCCTAAGACTATATATATATATATATATATATTATATTATATATATATATATAGAGAGAGAGAGATACAGAGAGAGAGTGAGTGAGAATGAGAGAATTGCAAAAAGGACAACTGAAATTTCTAGGGCACATAATGAGGAAAGAAGGCTTAGAAAATTTGGCAATCACAGGACATGATGAAAGCAAGAGGAACAAAGGAAAGCAGTGCATAAGCTACCTAAAGAGTTGTGTAAATGGTAGGTAGAACAGGGATTAGAAGAGATAGTGAAAAGACAACATTTATTAAGAGCTACAAAGGACAGGAAGTTGTGGAGAGCCATGATCACTCACATCCTCAAGGGAAACAGCACAAAGAAGCAGAATGAGATTGTGTAAATGGTTGGCACAATGAGGATTAGGAGAGATAGTGAAAAGACAAACTTTACTAAAAGCTACAAAGGACAAGAATTTGTAGAGAGCCATGACCACCAATGTCGTGTGGAGACAAGGCATATAAAATGTACCATTGTACATCCTTATAGAAATACCATACAGACTGCATTTATATAACAATTGTTAAGAGCATGGAATATAACTATTTATCTACAGAAATACATTTCATATGAAGCTTTATAAATTAACACATTCATACACAGATACACACATACATACACAACTGGAAGAGTGCCAAACGTTTTCAATGGAGTGTTCCAGTTCTTCTGGATTTCAGCCAGGATCTCAATTCACATTGAAAAGGAACCAACACAAGATTTTGCTGATGGGGAGATGAAGAAAGAAAATGAAAGGAGAGAAGACCTTCTAGCTTTACTAAGTGACAAAAGAAAGAGAAAGAAATATTATAGGTGGGTTAGAAGAAATTAACAGCGCCCCCACCACTATTACGTCAGTATGAATTGGGGTAAAAAGGACAAGAAAATTCACAGCATTTTTTTTCTTTTTTTTTTTACTCTTCTGTTCACCTAATACAATGCCCAAGGGCCATTCCCAAGAGAGGGTTACTGAATAAGATTCTTGTAAGTGGTGGCAAGTAAGAAGTGCATATCAGGATATATAAGATAGATATCAGTCAACCCTATACTTGAAGAGACCAAGGGTGTAGTGGTCGATTTTATTGTGTGGAGATAATAGTTTTAATGATACAAGTCTTACTAATTGACCTATAGTTAGTCGAGGGAGAGGTGGATTTCATAGTTTTTCCAAGGGAATTTGCATGTAAGCGAATATAACAAACCCAACTGGAATTGAAACCTTGACTCTCTGATTAACAATTCTGAGCCATTATCCATTACACCACCTGCACATCCAACCTTACAACACTTGGTATTCCCAAGCAGTCACCCATCTAGGTACTGACTAGACTGAACCTCTAATAAAGTCTGTAAATATACCTATCCAGGCATGAGTGAGCAATCATTTCTGCTATTCATATTTACTATATTCTCTTCCAGTCTCATGATGTCACTTTGGAATTTCAGAGCCAATTTGATGGAATATATTCTTAGGCAAAACCCGCAAGAATATTCTATAGAGTAAAAGTTAAATTAAACATACTGAATTCATGCTTGTATGAATACAAGACACATATTAACATATCATTAAATTCAATCCTCCCCTCCCCCAACCAGGTCCTCTTGCATTGACTTCCAGGTGTTATACCTATTATTTGGCATTTTGACCACATCCTGCCATTGAACTGGTACTTATGTCTAGAATACCACTGACATTTATTCCAATGACCTTATAAGAATAAAAGGTTACGTTACATTGAACTTTATACTTGGTAGTTCTGTACCTGTCTACTGGTGAATAAAGACATTATAGTTTATGTTGAAGTATTATAGTCTAACATACATACTTTTAGGGTGAGATATTATAAGTCATGGGGTTGGATTACACAGTAACTATTTAGAACACTTCTGGCTTACTTATTATACCCCTAGCATGACCATGGATAACAAAAATGCAAAGAATGAATGTAAATAACAAAAAAAAGAAAAAAAAAAAAAAATTCAAATTTTGATCATGTTAAAAGAAGTTTAAACTACAATAATTATATCTACGTTTACCTATGTGAATATGCAATGATTTTTAAGTTTAAATGCATAAATATCTCCTTTTATGTACTGTGACTCTTCAAGACATTGGTGATTATGGCTCTCCTCGATTTCCTGTCCTTTGTTGTGCTGAATTTTTTTCTTTTTGTTATCTCTCCTAGACACTGTTCTACCATCCATTTAGTCTGCTTGCTAGGTTATCTGTTGATTTGCCTTCAATCTGTTCTGTGTGTATCAAATTTTCCAAGTCCTCTTTCCTCTTTAGAAATTTCACCTATCTCTTTCTGAAGAATAACCATAAAACACACTCTCTCTCTCTCTATATATATATATATATATATATATATAAATAAATAAATAAATAAATAAAAGGTTATTGGTCAGAGTATATATATTTTATATATATAAAAATAAAAGGTTAATAATCAGAGTTGAATCACACCAGGAAACTACAGTATTAAAACTGTTCAATACATGTGTGAAAAAATAAAATAAAAAGTAAAAAATAACATGTAGGTAAAGCTTTTAACTTTAAAAATCAGGTGGTCAGTTGAATCCGCTACCTTGGTTTCAACCTTTTGGTATCCTCAGGCGATTTTTATCAAATTACCTCATAACGCTTTAATTATTTTTTTTTTTAAGCTAATTCTACATTATTATTTTCAAAAATAAATAAACGCATGACATTGGGTGTAATATTAGGTTGGTGCAAAAATAATGTCGTTTTCTCACATGTGAGAAAACGACATTATTTTTGCACCAACCTAATAGAAAGGGAGGAGGAGGAGAAGAAGGAGGAGGAAGAAGAAGAGAAGAAAAATAAGTAAATGTATTGGTGGGGGTGGGGGGGTAAATGAAACGTACATTACTTCTTTTTTTTTATCCAGCCTCATATGTGCTTAAGAGAAATTTTCTGATATGTAAGCCAGGACTTAAAACTTCGGATTTCTGTTTTAAAAGGTTCTTTGTATCTGGAAATATCATAATTGCTAATTTCTCCTGTTGGCAAAGGTAGCAAATATTGTTGCAATTGTTATGAAGCTTAGCCTTTTTTTAAATTTTCCATCTTACAATCAGATTCCTGTTATTTTTTTTCTTTTAAATTCCACACATGGTTAGTTAAGTAGAGTACCTAAGATTTGCTAGCTTAAAAGATGACCAATGATTTTAGCATCTACATTTGAAAGTACCTTCCATACATCCTATGTATGTTTTATTTTGGCCATTAATATCAGTTACTTCTGCTTCATAGATTATAGCTTCTGTTTTACAAGCTTCTTTAATGGACATCTATTCTTATTTCTACAGTTGCATAAGTTACTAATGTTAACTATATTTTGCTATGCATTAGTTTTGACATTTCTGGTGTTTTCTCTATTTATTATTGTTTCTAAATTACTAGTGCAGCTGTAGCTTAATTTAACTGTGTTTTTTATTGAATATCTTATGTAATTCTGAAATTTTTGGGAAAAAAGTAACTTCAAAAGTAATTTCCCTATTCTACATTTTACCTCTAACTTAAATGGGAGGGGGTTAAACCAAATGATATTTTTTCTCTTTCTTGAATTGTTCTTCATATGTTGTTTAATTTGAGGTTTAAATTCTAGTTGGGTTTTGTGACCCTTGACCTCAAAGTTCTTCTCATATTCTTTCTTTTTATCCTCAAAAATTATTCTATTAGAAGAGTTTCTGGATAACCTAGACATATTCATTTTTTTGGTAAGCTCTATACATTGCAGTTAATGAATATAACATGTGTATGCAAAAAGGTGCAGTTAGAGACTAAATTTAAAATAAAATATACCAAAATCAAATCAACTTCCTGAAACTTTAACAAATCCCATAGTTGAAACCTATAATGATGGAGAAGGTTACAAAAAGCTATCAAAATGATTTAGATTGCTTGTCTTCACTGTGCAACAATTCATTTATAAATGGAAGGCCTTTGCTATGACATTATCACAATCAAGATGTGTCCGTTCACAAAAAATAACTGCAAGAGCAGGTAGACATCTAGTTCAGTAATCCCAAGAGAATCCTGCATTTCTCCAAGGTAACTTGGTCAATGTTGGAATCAATGTGCATATGTCTACAGTGCATCAAAATCTGAATGATAACAGTCTTCAGGGTAGAGTGCCTGGAAAAAAGCCACTGATTATGAAAAACCACAAACAAGCTCAGCTCAATTTTTGCCGAAGCTCATATTAATAAGCTAGAAACCATCTGGCAAAAGATTTTATCATTGGATAATATGAAAATAAAGTTTTTTGGAAGGAATGATAAGTGGTATGCATGATGAGTTCCTAATATGGCTTTTGAAAAGCCATGGTAGTGACAGCATTATGATTAGGGGTTGCTTTGCTGGTACAGGCAAAATAGTATTCATTAACAGCACAAGGGCATGATGCAAGATAGCAAGCAATTTTGAATGAAAGTGTCTTGACCTCAGTTTGAAAGTCAGAGCTGGATTTTCCAACAGGACAATAATCTGAATCATCAAAGCAAATTCACAAAAGAATGAGTTTGAAAAGAAATTTTAAGTCTTGGAATGGCCTAGTCAAAGTCCTGATCTAAACCCAGTTGAAAATCTGTGGTTCAAGTTAAAAAAGGCAGTACATGAATGAAACCCAGGGTAATATTGAGCAATTGTGGATGTTTTGCCAAGAAGAATGGTCAAAAATTGACTCTCACTACTGCCAGAATCTTCTTCAAAATTATAGAAAAAGACTCATCTACATCATGACCTGAAAAGGAGGAATCCCCAAATATTAAATATAAGGGTTCATTTAATTTTTAATGAATATTTTTATTTTAACGAGATAAAAAAATTTGAAAGTGGTTGTAATTTGTTTAATAAAGGTTTTGCTTAATGAATATATAGTTTAATTAAGATTTGTTGATTATCTGGAAAAAAAAGAGATTTTTTTGTAATATTATCTTACAGATTCACTCACTTTTGCCCAGCATTGTACAAACACACACACACACATAAATATTCATAAATATGTTAGACATATACCTATTCTTCTCTAGAATAATTAGACTTATGTTGCAATCTACTGACATAAGAGAGTTCAACAAATATTGTATATTGAAATGGATACTTGGCACAGAATCATACCGTTGCCAAATTCTATTTTTAATATCTGAAAGACCAGATTCACACAATCCCTTATTAATTCAATAATTTAGTAGTGGTTGACAAAAAATCTGATGTTTTTTAAATGTATGAACACCTATGTTGATCAAAGTCAAATTATCTTTAAAGATATTGTAAATAAGTTTGAAAACTGAGCACATGTATTAATGATAAGTCTCATTTATATTGTATAATTTACCATTAACAATTTTATAGTGATAGAATTATTTATGTATATTAAAAAACATTAGACAGAATGCAATATGTCTGTAAGTTTTCCTTATTTAAATTCCTAACCTTTTCATGTAACATGAGCAAAGTTCTATGCTCATATATGAGATAGAAAAAGAGGTAAGTATGGATCACAGAAGGGACAAAAAGTAAGAGATATTATAGAAATGATGAAAAAAATGGAGGTGGGTTGGCAAATAGCAAGAAGAAAAGATAATAGATGGAGTAAAAGGTTGCTTGATTATTGGCCAATAAATAACTAATATAGTAGAGATATACCAAACAGAAGATATCGAGATGTTGACTTAAAAGACATGGCAGATATTAGAGCAATTACATTCATAGAACTTTGAAAAGGCCTTTGTTAGCAGTGCCTGAGATGAAGTGGCCTCTCTTGCTCTCTTTCTCCCTCCCATATATATATATATATATATATATATATATATGTGTGTGTGTGTGTGTGTGTCTGTGTGGAAACATTTCAGATATATTTATCTATAAAAGGATGATATGAATACAAACAAAGGAAAATTTATTTTAGCCAACAAATTTTGACCTTCAAGGGACTTTGTTATTTAAAATATGTAACATACATTAATCCCAAACTAAAATAATTTCAATATTACGTTGCATTTAAAAAATATTTAAAGAACATTACTTATGCACTCTCATTTATTAAACATTGAATTCTGCCACTTTTCATTCTTCATAGGCTGATTTTTGGCAACCCTGATTGGAGAGCATCAATGTTTTGAAAAGCCAATAACATTTGTCCTCTTTTATATAAATACTTGTTACAAAATAAAATCCTTGCATTTATCTTGATAAAGTCCCTCAGAAGATGAAATGTATAGTCTAAGATAAGTTTTCCTTTTGTCTTTATTATATATATATATATATATATATATATACATACACACACAATTGATCAACTCAATAAGATTCACATGTTACTTGATCAGATATTGACAAGTATTCTTTTAGAATGAATTTTATTCTCTTTTATTTATGACATCAGCTTTGATATAATTACAATTTGAAATAACTCTTCTGAAAATAATGAAGTTCACTACAAAAGGCTAAACTTATTACTGTGCTTTTAGACAGAAATGGTTGATACATTTTCATTATCATGAAAACTTGTTTACTATTCTTATACATTCTAAATATTTTTATGATTAAAAATCACATTGGCACATTCTTTTGTGTGTTTCCAAAATGTTCCATAAAATTGTTTTCCCTTTTATCAACATTTCCCATTTGTTTTTGGTTTTCTCTTCTTTTCTCCATTGTTTTGTATTTCCTGTTTCTCATTATTCTTGTTGCTGTAATCTTCAAATCTTTTCATGGCTGGCATTATTTACAAGAAATGAGTGGAACTGATTAAAAGCATTCAGTTTGTATCCCTAAACTCTTGACTTATAATGAGATTTATTCAAAGGTTAGTCCCCTAAAAAGACAAAGAAAAATCAAGAAGAGGATCTAGGAATTAAGATAGGAGGATCCAGATTATTGAAATTGTTGGCTGAGAAGAGTCCTGGAATACTTTGCAGATTTACTCCCATTTAAGCTCCAATATAAATCATCAGTTACTACACAGGAGAAGACTTAATGTGTCAAAAATAATAATGACTGACTACTGAAGTAGAATCTCTAGTTTGAATATATCTCAAAAGAAGGATCTTTTACTGCTATTCTCTTTCTCCATTGCTGCTGGTCAGATCCATGATGCTACTGAATATAATCTTGAGGATAAAAACAATTTACAAATATGACAAAAAATATCAACAATGTAGAAGGAGTTATCATTATTTACATTCAGTGCTAATCATCAGGCAGGATAGGTTTAAAGCTCCAGTTTCACCACAGATAATTGTCCTACAGGATTAGTGGATTAAAGTTTTGTTACATTTGGTGACATAGTCATTCCATTTCACATGTCTAGGGATATCTTGTCTAGTTCATATTTTTAGTACTGCTCAGTTATTACTTGCATGTTTCTGCTGAGTCTAAGTACACACTGCCCAGCCCAGAGACTGAACTCACATTTACTATGTTGCCAAATTCATGTACCAACACTTTAATCCACTAATCCTGTAGGACAATTATCTGTGGTGAAATTGGAGCCTTAAACCTATCCTGCCTGATGATTAGCACTGAATGTAAATAATGATAACTCCTTCTACATTGTTGATATTTTTTGTCATATTTGTAAATTGTTTTTAAAATTATTTAATCTACTGCAAGTTCAGTCTCTGGGCTGGGCAATGTGTAGCTGGATCGGTAGAAACAGGTCAAGTAATTACTGAGTAGTACTAAAAACAAGAACTAAATGAGATTATCTCTAGATATGTGATGTGGAATGTGAACAGTCTAACCCCATAGATTAAATAAAATACTGAAATCTGTGTTCAGTCAGATATTATTATGAAACTTGCAAAATATAAACAAAGTAGAGAAAAGATAATGAAAACAATATGTAAGAATGCGGGGAAAAGATATTAAATCCAGAAACAGTAGTGAAATGTGACTAGGAAACAATATTGGAAAAGAAAATATTCCACTTAGAATTTAAAAGACAGAAATTATTTCTGATAAAAATCATGAATCTAGTTTGATTGGTTTGGCTTGTTTGGTTTTATGGCATATCAACCCCATTACGTTATTTAATGCTGGTAAGATTATTTTTTCCAAAAATGTGCTGCTGGTAATAATTTTTCCAAAAAAGTATTGCTGGTATTAAAAACTATTTTTATACTTTCATAGTGTTTTAACTCCTTTTGGTGGGGATAACTATTTGCCTGTAGCTGGGACCCTGACAGATGCTACCATCCCAGGTTAGGATGCACCTGGGAACACCACCAATTAAGAGGTAGTTCCATAATAAAGGGTTCAGTTCGACATTCCAACCACCTGAAGAAGGCCAGAGTGTACAACGGCCGAAACGTTGTAATAAATATGGCAACAAAGATGAGGACAATAGTCCAAATAATGTAAATAATGAAATTAATGATTGCTTGAAATAGCACCCAAAGGCACTTGGAGATCCCAGGAAGAACTGATTTGATTTGGCTAACAGCTGTCAAAACCATTAAGAATACTGAAGAGAATGCTAGTATACTAAGGAGGCTTATTGTTAGATGATCTCCAACAAGAATCATCGGACTAGAGGAAAATTCATTAAAGAAACAGAAAATGATAAACAGCTCCAAATAACAATGAAAATAATTTTAATATCAATATGACAACTTTACCCATGCAATGTCCAACATCAGTTCAAAAAAGAAAGTAAAATTCATTCTAATTGTATCTCATGGCTATCAATAGAGATCAAGTGACAGCAAATTCCCTCACAACTCCAGCCAATACTTTTATCAGTCTTCTTTATTGATTTAATGTCATTCTCTTGATTTCAATTTTCTTTGGAATTCTTGTTTTTCCATTCTTTTAGAAAGACTATTACTATTACACATTTGGAATTTGCTTGTTTCTTTGGTATGAGCTGCTCTCAAGATTCAACCTCAAGAGACACCAAGTTGGCATGTCATAATTGATAGCAAAATATGCTTTTGGTTTAAGAGTTTTCAAAGTGCATTAAAATCAAAAATTGTAAAAAGGGTTCAAATCAAATAAAAATATTTTTAGTGTTCAGATATCTTAAAATCAGTTTTTAAAAATTATGATAGTTTGAGATTTTTTTTAAAGAGTTGAATAAAATCTTTAAAAAATTTGAAAATTTAAAAACTTGAATGAAATCGGGAATAAATTTTTGAAATGAAAAATAAAATTTATCCAGGAAAACATCACACTGATAGTATTTTCCTAAGGATGTGACAAGTTCCCATTAGGGCAATTTTATGTATTTTGGCTAAGCTTTTCTCACCAGGAAGTTAGGAAATGTATGGTTGGATATTTTTTGGAATAATTCCTAAAGCAATGATCATGATGGGAATAGAAGTTGTTTTGAGATGTCACTTTTTTTTTTTAATTTCAATTTCAAGGTCTTTATATTTACAAAGTCATTTTCAATAATGCATCAGACATGTTCATATCAACAGGGATTATTACTTCAATGAGTAAACATGTTTTTAATGTAGAATTCTTTACAATTATATCAGGTTTATTTGTCTTTATATCCCAATCTGTTTGAATGTAGAAATTTCCAGATATATATATATATATATATATATATATATATATATATATATATTAATTGAAAGTTGCTGGTTTATATTTCCAGAAATTTTACTCATGGAGAATGTCATATTGAAAACATATTGCCCAATATATTGACAAACTCTATTACCGACCTGGTATGACGATAAACTACATCTGCATCCTGGGCAAGATGATAAACTACATCTGTATGCTGGGTAAGACTATAAACTGCATCCAACAGCAAGGCCTCTGTTCAGAAGGATTTGAGGAGTGTGGAACCACCTCTTAATTGCTGGTGTTCCCAGGTCCACTCTGACTTGGGATTGTAGCACCTGTCAGGGTCCAAGCTACAGGCAAATATTTAATCCCCAACAAAAGGGGTCAAAACACTATGAAAGTATAAAAATAGGTTTTAATACATGCAATATTTTGGGGGAAAATTATTATCAGCAGTACATTTTTGAAAAAGAAAGATATTACCAGCAATACATTTTTGGAAAAAAAATATTACCAGCAATAAAAAATGTCAGTATTAAATAACCCATTGAGGTTGATATGCCATAAAACAAACCAAACCAAACTCTATTATGGTGAAACTAAGGTAGAACATTTTGATACTAGATGAACAATAACCACATAATTTGCAAAATGGTCTACTCCAGTTCTTAAGAATATTGGACTGGTCTTGTGCAGCAATTATGAAATCATTCAGTCTAGAAGATGCCAACTAGTGATGGGTCACTGTTTTATCTACATCATTATTATTTACATGCAGACTGCTGCTCTCATCTTTGTTGTTGTTATCATAATGTTTCAGCCATTGTGTTCTCTGGCCTTCATCAGGTGTATGTCGGTCCTTGTAATCTACAGGAATGCCAAACTGAACCCCTTGTTTATTACTTGCGGTAAACTATTCTCATTCCACTACCCATTTCTAGAGATATCTTATCTAGTTCTTATTTTTATACTGCTCAGTGACTGGTTGCTGCATTTCCACTGAGTCCAAGTATACACCACCCATCCCAGGGATTGAACTCACTATTATTATGCCATCAAATTCATGAACCAATGCTTTAATTCACTAGGCTGATCTGTTAGACAATTTTCTGTGTTGAACTTGGAGCCTTAAACCTAACCTGCCAGCTGTTTGGTGCATGTAAAAATAATGATAACTCAACATCCCAGAAATTTCAGACAGAAATACATCATTATTTTTAATTCTTTCTGGATGTTTTCCATTCTGTGGTTTGTTTCAGTTTATTTGGTTTTCAATTTCTTCCCTCTTAATGTCATGTCTAAGTATTTTGTGGCTTCTTTTGGGACAAGACTTTTTAATTATTATTATTATTAATAATAAGTGCATCAATTAAGGTGTAATATGTAGGAATATGACCATTCTATTACAATACTGATTGAAAATCTCCAAGAATTTTGATGAGCAGAAATGAAAATAATTTCATCTATATTTCTTCTTTTGCAAAGAGAAACAAAAAAAAATTCTTTTAATTTCTTATTCATCCATCTCCTCTGAAAAGCTGACACATCGCTGCACCTAAGAGAATTATGCAAAAAGAAAGCCTAGTGAAAAGTGGATTTGAAGAATTTGGTGATAATTCAACTTGTGCTCATGAGTCTTTGTAACTAATAATGGCAGTTGTGGCTCAATGTCAGTGGATATTACATTCCATGGACATCAAAACTGCATTTCGGCAAGGACAAGTTGAGAGAGGTTTACATTAAATCACCAAGTGAAACAAATTCCATTGTAAAACGGTGACACAACAAGTGTGATTATGGATCAGGTGATATTTCCCTTTATTGATACAATAAAAATCAAATCATTCATGTTTGAAAATAATGGTGTTATATCAAAGATGGTTCCCAGTGTGTTCTACTGATTGGATTTTGATATTTGCCTGCTTGTTATTTACTTCAATATTTTCAATCACCTTTGATAACCTTTCTTATTTGAACTTCATCTCATAGTGGGTAGTATGAGCCTTTCTCATTCAATCTAAGTTCTGCAATAATCAAAATGTTGATATTTAACACTACTACTTCAAATAAAAGGTTAGGAAGGAACCCCCATCAACACTGAAAAGAACAATAACTGCTACTGGACTTGAGAAACCTATTTTCCTGAAAAATTGAGTTAAGAGAAAGATTTTATAAACTTCAACTGAAAGCAGGATTGACTTTTCGGTCAATGAATGTGCTATACTCAACTGTAATTAGATCTCTTTCTGATTCACTTTACATGTTAAGAATGCTAAGAAAGCAAAACACAAAATAAAATTAGTTTTCTGTGCAGCAGTTCCAAGCATCACATCCAGTCCACAAAACAAATCCCTGCAATAAAATACAATAACACACTACTAATGTTCTTGCTGAAAAAAAAGATAACCCTATTCAACCCATAGTTAGGGGTAGGATGGATTCATACTTTTTCTAAGAATATTTACGTATTTAGTGAATGTAATGAAATTGATTGGAATTTGAACTTGGCTCTCCAATTTCTCATTCCCAGTCACTTTCTTTGGAGATAAAATCCTTGTCAGTTACTTTTACATAAACACTCTCAGCAATGTTAATGGCTTCAAACATTTTGAATTAAAATATTTCTTGAAAAATTTTCTCTAGATCTCTGTAATTTATTATTTTCTTTAACAACTACAAATTGAAAATATCTACCATTTTTAGCTTTCAAAAACCTAAAAAGTCTTTACAGCTTGTGGCAAAATAAAAAAAATTAAAGTGAAATAACAAGAGAAAATGGGATGGAAGCATCTGAAAAAATAGTTTTGTTTTCTTGTATTCTGAAGCTGGCATCGATAGGTTAACAGGATCGGCAGTTGAAGCTAAAGCAAGGCTGAACTAAAAGATGAGATTTCAAGAAGAGGTGTATGCTGATACAATGTGATAATTAATCATTGATGAGAAGGGAAATGAACAGGAGATGAGGAAGTATTCTGAGTGTCTAAGTATTTGAAAATGGAGAAAATATCAAGTGTATATAATGGAAAATGAAGAAGAAAGGAAGATTGGAACATTCTTGGGAAATATGAATGGTAAATGGAAATTGTAGATATGTTACTGAAAACAATAGTCATATCATTAGGAATTGATCTCTATCTGTGAATTCCTAAGTATAGTTGCATAAGTCAAGGTAAATTATGGCAGATGCTAAGTGATTTAATTTAATTTCTGATAAATGAAAGATAGCAAATATTGTTATTGTTGGAGTTTAATAATTTAATCACTATTTATATTATTTTAGTTTGAGAAATTAATTCATAATTTTGTTAATATTCTCAGATTTATTTACATAATCCAGATAATATAAAAATGTTAATGGTTAATCACCAATTTTGACTTAAATATAGATGAAGGACAATATATATTTTTGACAGACTTCCATTGTTTTAATATTTTTAGAAAATATTATTTCATTAATTATAGCTTCAATTTTATATTTCCTAAACTCAATTATTTTATCAAAAGAAAAACTCCAGATTTTAAATCAATTCTTTTTTTTTCAACATACAATCAAAAACATTAAATCTTCCCAAATAAACAATAACTATTTGGATATGTTTTCCTGTGATATACAATAAAAAATAGCAGATTAGTCTTTTTTTCCTCATTACATTTTTCGAACCAAAATATATTTCCTCCAGGATAGCTAAAACCAAGAAGCTAAGTCAACATTAAATAATGAATCTAGCAAATGCTTATGTTTTCCTTATCCATAGTTACAGTTATTTGCTTTGTGATCATTATCCATGTTTATAACAATTTAATAGCTGTGTCTTGTTTGATCTTTTAAAAAATAAAAACATGCCAAAAGTAATAAAATGTATTTTTCTTTTTCAATTGCTTCTGATGAAAAAAGTCAACAATTGATTAATATATTAAACTGCTATATGAAGTTCATATTAAACTCCACAAAACCTGTTTTTTTATCAATATTACATTTGAAAAATTTTGCTTGTTTAAATTAATGTAATTAAAGCAGAAGTTATTTGTACCTTGGGAAAATAGAGAAAATATTTCATCAATCTACGAGTAAGCCATTATTTCATTAGAGCTAAAGATCTCAAAAAAGATTTAGATAAAAGTTTTGATAATTCATTTTCTGTTTGTTGTTGGTTGTTTCAATCTTTACATGATTGTATCTCTGTGAATTCATCTTTTTTGACACTTATACAAAATAATACATTTTATATATATATATATATATATATATTGTAAAGAGCAGGTGTATTTTATCAATTTGCCTCATTACCAGGTCTGTTTATATTAAATATATTTATATTCCAAAAGTACATTGTTTAAAATTTTGTTTCAATTTTACTTGCATTGTGGAATATGTTCTCATTTTATTTACCTCATACTGAGATGTCATTTTAAAACAATTCCTCTTATTAATAAACAGCCTTTATTCCCAAATGTCATGTCTTCATTTCAAGAAATACACTAATTACATTTTGCATTTTATATTAATTCTTTTCCTTCTTACCTTTTCAACCTTCCACCTGTTCTTTTTGGGATATCAGAATGCTGAACAGGCGTATAATTAGAGACGTTTCAGTTTATTCATATTACCCCAAAATCAGATTAATGCCCTCATCTTTGTTATTACAGTCATAACATTTTGACTGTCAGGCTCTCCCAATCTTCTTCAGGTGTCTTTTGATTTGGGTAAATTTCAGGGAATTTCATATTTAACCCTTTATTTGGTATATTATTATTATTCTCATTCCACTGTTCATGCCTAGGGGTAGATAACTCATCTTAGTTGTTTGGTTTTTGCTTATTCTGTTTCCACTGAGTCTGAGTATATTCATACTACCCAGCCCAGATTAAAGAAAAGTTTAATTTTGAAATTCCATGAATTGACTGAGACATGTAGAAGGCAACAAGGCACAATGGCTTAAATGTTGTAAGAACAACAAAGATTACGAGAACTCACACTCTTTGGTTCCTGTCAATGGATCTAACCAACACCTTTATCCACTGTGCCATGTATCCTCAAGGACAAAGAGTGTGAGTTCAATACCTGGTTAAGGCAGTGGAGAACTTGGAGAGGGGAATTAACAGGAGATAACTGACAACTGACATCCATTAAACATGGCACGTGGAACTAGAACAATCTACCCCAGTGAGCGAAATAAAATTTTCAGTTCGACATTCCAATCATCTGAAGAAAGCCAGAACGCACAACGGCTGAAACATGGTAATAAATATGGCAACAAAGATGAGGACGATGGTCTGAAAAATGTAAATAGTGAAAATCACACTAGTAAAACTAAGAAATGTAACTAATCAGAACATTTGCCATAGCAGTAGAATAGCAAAAGGCTGGCAATGTTTTATCTGTGTGAAAGGTGCTGTAGGGTTGAAAATAATTCATCACTCACAAGGTTGCAAAGACACTTTTGAACTCTATCAAGACAGGCAAGTGAGGACTGGCCAGCTTCAACCAAGATATGGAATCAGTGCTCCATTTTTAGCCTCATCTGGTTCTTGTAAAGACTGAGTATAGCAGGAGTATAGTTACTGAAGCAGAACAAGGAACTGACCATTTTCCCAGCATCTTCAGCAATAAATCGTATATATTAGTTTCACTTGAGGTCTGGGTTTGGCTTGTGTCTCAATATAAGTAAAAATAGATAATAATTTTAAAGAAATACATTTATCAGTTACAGATTAATATATGTCTTTTCATTTTAACACTCTTTCAAAATGGTATAACTCTAATATTTGCCATGTTTTGTTCTGTATTACAATCATATTTTAGTTTTATGATGAGGACAGATATAAAAAGAGATATATAGTAAATAGAAAAATGCATTATTTATAATTAATTACTTTGACAATAAATAGCTGAAGTAAGACAATGAGTTACAAAAGACTTTAAATTAATGTAAAATTCTCTATTCACTATCTTAGAATCTTCCATCTGAGATAATTGTCTTGGACACTGCAGGTTTATACCTTGGATCACATCACTTTATTGGACTTAAAAGGAGACAACAGACTTTTAGTATTATTTGAGGTGTAGGATTTTATATATTCTCAGATATTTTTGCAAACCCCATATTAAGAAATTGCCCTTGCAAAATGTATGGCTGGGAATAAAAAAACACATTAAATAATCAACCCTGTTTTACGATAGTGAATGACTCATTTAGAAATCAGAAAAACTTACAAAAAAAATAGTTTTTTTTCCTTAAAATAGAATTACTCAAACAATAATCAAACAGCCATTCTCAATCTCTTATAATTTAAACGAGAAAAACAGTTGTTACATGAGGACTTTATAGAAACACTAGCAAAATATTATTGAAAAAAAAAAAAACATAAAAAAAAGATCAGATACTACATCTTTTAAATAACCTACAATACTTTATTGGAAACAAAAGAGACAATTGAAATTTCTAGGACATAATGAGGAATGAAAGCCTGGAGAATCTGACACCCACAGGATCTATTGAGGGACAGGGGAAAGCCGTGAGTAACCCTATCTAACAAACTTGTGTAAATAGTTGACAGAACAGGGATTGAAAGAGATATTGAAAAGACAAACCTTTCTAACAGGTACAAAAGATGGAAAGGTGTGTAGAGGCATGATTACCCACGTCCTGAAGGGACATGGTACATTGAAGAAACCAACACTTTCTACTTTCTCAAACTCATTAAATGACAAAGAATAAGATTTTGTCATCAAAAAGATACAAGAAAGAAAAATGTTGCTATTTTCTTCAGATCTCTCTACTTTAAATTACACTAATTATTTGATAATATATTCAGGGTAGTATCTTCATCTTTGTTGTTTTGATCATTACATTTTGACTGATAAACACTTCAGCCTTCCTCAGGTAACTGTTAGACATTCAGACGACACTATAAAGGTCACAAAGACCACTAACCAAAACATGATGGTTGAAAGAGGTAATGATACCAATTCAATTAAGTCTGGTGAAAACTTTTTTGCTAAAACTTTGGACTTCATAATCAAATATTTAGATAATTTACTCAGGTTTTCCTTAGGTCACATCAAGAACAAAAATTAAATGCATTTATTTTTTTTTTTTCATATTTACTTTTGAGATAAAAATGTTTAAGATGGCAAATAAGATAATCTAACAATGACTAGTGATGATCCCAAGGATTAATTAATGAAATTAAAGTTATTTAACCTTGCTAAATCCATGGATTCATTTTTACGAGATAGTTGAGGAGTGATCTTAATTAAGTCTTTCATTTGAATGTTTCTGTCATAGGCAAATAGTGGAAAGTTTATTGGTTGGATACATCAGAAATGATAGCCAAGGTTTAAATGTTGCAATAAATAAATGTCCAACTATACATACAAGATTATTAATTGTGCCTTTGGAATGAGAATGCATTTTGAGAAAATAGTTATTTGTTACAAGAACAAACCATAGAGCAGTTGATGTTCAAATATGACTGAAATAGCTAAACATTACAATCATTTTTATTTATTCCTTTCTTGCTGAATTATAAAAATAAACTTTTCTATTTTTTATCAGGCAAAAAGAAGTCTCACTTTCACAAAATAATACTGCACTTTTATGATTATTATGTGTTTTTTCATATCTTGATTTTTTTTTTTTTTTTTAATCAGGGAGTGCTTGTTCAACCATTGTTTAATCAACTTTGACCCACTTATTCATTAAAGATTTATCTGTATCATGTAAATCATTTCATGTATATTCATTTTAGATCATGTGGTAAACTTTTAATAATATGGAAGGTTAAAGGATTCACTTATTACTTGGCTCATGTCATATTGCAAAAATGGTTTATTTTTCTCTTTTCCACTGGAATTAAATTTTGACCTCAAAGAAAACATCAATGAACAATAATAATAATCCCTCTGCCCAAATATAATCATCATTATCCAAACTTTTATGAATTCTCTATCAAATCAAGAAGTTTTGAAAGTGGAATTACAGGAAAGGACTTGGGAAGAAAAAAAATATTTCCATGAAAATCTTTTTCAAAAATGACTTCATTTTTCTCTACAAATGAAATATTTTATCAGAATATGCCTCATGATACTAGGACTTTTTCTTGATTCCTGTCTTTTATTCTCAGCAACACTTGCTATATCTCTTTGATGTTGTGCTGCTTGTTCCTCCAGATTCTTGCTTTCCTCTATTTCTCTTTCCTCCAATATACTATGAGTGTTAAATTTTCAAAGCCTTCTCTCCTCATTATATGTTCCCAAAATTTCAGATCATCTTTGATTGTTAGCATCAATTAGTTTGTAGTTTCTATTTTCCTCAAATGTTTCTAATTTTTCACATAATCCGTCAATGATGTTCACAATAATCACTGGTAGAATCACATTTTCTCATGCATCATGTCTGTTCTTTATTTGCAATAAAATTGTTCTGCAGTTACTGATAAGAAATTAGAGATTAAAACTGGATTAATGACAATAGCTCATCTCAGAATTTAAATGAAGAACGTTGAAGAATTAATCAGCCAAAACCTGGTTACAAAGACACTATGGATGTGAATACCAGTCATTTTGAAATAAAAAAATAGCCATTCTCTGTTGAAATATCAAATAGACATACTGTTGGTTCTGATCTCTGAAAATTTCAGCTAAAATCCCCACCCCCTCCATAAATTCTACAGATGCATGCTGGGATTGCTTTTTAGTCAATAAAAATTCTTGGTCTTACCCACACATTTTTTTCTCTCTTTCCTTGAAGTCACAAGGTTATAACCATTTGACTATATCCTATTTGTGTATGAACAATCTTTCTGTTTTGTTTAATATTACTTTGCTTTGCCTTGCCTTGTATTACATTTTGTTCATTTCTTGTATTATTTCAAACTATTCTTCTTATTTTTATTATTTTTGTTATTGAGAATTTTGTCAATTCCACTTAAAAATGTTGCTTATTCAACACACATATATACACGTTTTCTTATGTGCAAGCCGTTCCCAACACACAAGAACACATTTCATGAATCGAGTTATTTTGATACTCCTAAAGAGAACATTCTTTATTACTAATGCAATTAAAATTTCAGTATGGGGATGAAGAGGTGAAATGGCCACAAAATTCATTAAAATGTTAATTAACTACTGTCCTGTTATTTTTATTTATTTTACTTTCTTCTTCAAGTTACATTCTTTCCAGATTCGCATATTGCTTTCTGATCGCATTATCCATGCTGTCCGAATGACCACTTGTCTGTAATTACTTATTGGAATATAATTAGGTATATTTGCTATCTTGGCACCATGGGAATTTGAAATTTGTAAGTACATTTGTTTCGAAGAGAAGCAACTCGACAAACAGAGAGAAAAAAAAAAGGCTGTTTTTTAGCAAATGATTTTATTGGCCAATTTTAGTTGCAAAAAAGAAACTATCTATCAAATAGAAAAACAAAATAAAAAGAATGCATACAGAAAAGAAACTTAAATACTGAAATCATTCTTTTTATTTTACACAGATAGAGAAATGCAGTAAGCTTAGTTGAGTCTGCACAAACCCAAATAGAAAGATGTGAACAGAGAAAGATTATATTTCACCAAACATACAAGGGAATGGAGCCTACATTGAAAATCTGTTTTCTGCCCTAGCTTAAAAACTGACCTGTTACAGAGAAGAAAAATATACAACTTCAGTCACTAAACCGGATCAGATCTTTACTTAGTCTGACACAAGGCCAAAGAAATAAATTAAATTGTTACCCTAATCTTACTGATTTTAAAAATCAATATTTTTTTAACCACAAGCAAGAGAGGCTTGAAGAAAGGGCAAAAAAGGAACAGGGTTCAAGAAGACAAAAGATGGTGATTGATTTCACATTTCAATTTTTGAAGAATATAGCTATCAGAAAACAAGAATGCTTCTGCATTCTTGTTTCCTGATAGGAGTTCCTCAGGTGGGAAGTGCAAGAAAAAAACAGTTAGAGTAGAAATGATGGTATTGCAAAACCTTGTCTGGATTTTGTCAAGAATCGTAAGATACACAGCAAGAGGATATGGTAACACTATTCAATACACAGACGAATGGTAGATTTATAAAATTTGAAAATCTGATTTTATCTGGGCTCGAACTGTGACTACAGGTAATTGTGAAAATAAAACAAAGGAGGACACATTTTTCTGGCAGATATATTCAACTACTTTAACCAGAAAGAAAACTTATTTCTGCACTAACATAAAAAAAGAAAACAAACTCTGAAACATTTTCATGACAAATGAAAATTGTATATATATATATTTTGTAAAGAACATGTAAGAAAAACAGTTTACCAAAAATAAAATCAAAGACAAAGGTTATCAAATTTTTAAGATATTGATTTCATAAGATGTTCACATCAATAGTGCTTGTCTGTTTTAGAATATTTTTGTATGAACTGACAGCATTGTCTACAACCTTCCTGACATGTTCTTTCTGTAAGTATTATTGAACTGTAAAGCAAGATTACATCAAACTTGAATTGGCTTCTTGGTACACTGTATATAAATAATGATTGTGAAAATGACAGTTACACTTTTGTTTTCTTGTTCTGGGTCTTGTCAAATATTGAAATAACATTCTGATAAGTTGTAATACAAATTATCTAAATGTAATTTTGTAGCTGTTGTGATGTGTGTGATTCAAGGTTTCTTACTTGAATGTCCTTTCTCAGTAGTAGAAAAAACTATACATAAAATCTATGCAATCACATGTAATGAGGTGGGACTTTCAGTTTTAATACAGCAGCAAATAAATATTAACACGGTTTATTTGAATATATGCTCGTCCAGTGCATTCTCTAGCCGTCTCTGTATTTTAAGTCCTGAAATGAAATATTATCATTATTCTATGATTTATTTGGATGTGTATTAGTCATTGTTGTTGCTTTGCTTTCTACTTGTTTATTTGTATTTTTTCTTTCCTTCTTCAGGTGAATGTTACATCCTTTGTCAGCAAAAGGAACAGTCCAACATCAACATGTAAATTACAAATTAGTGATACCAAAATCAAATACGTACAACAATTTAAATATCTGGGAAGTGTTTTAGCAAAAGACAATGTGTTTTAGTAGAAAATGGAAAGTGAAACACTGAAATCTGAAGGTGCATTATGATAATAAACATTCCAAAAGCTTAGCAAAATATTAAGAAATGGGAAGATTTTCATTGGAAACAAAGAACAGAGCATTGAAATGTTATGTAATAACAATCCTCCTATATAACAGTGAATACTGGACAATCTCCTCACAGAAGAAGAAAAGACTTGAAGCAATAGAAATGTGGTTCTACAGAAGGATGCTGGGAATACCATGGACCAAATATATGAATGATGATGAAATTTTAGAGAAAATGGAAACAAAAAGGAAACTTATACTTAACATCAGAAAGAGATAATTGAAATGCCTAAGGCACATAATGAGGAAAAAGGACTTGGAAAATTTGATACTCACAGGACAGCTTAAAAGCAAGAGGGACAGAGACAAGCAACCTATAACCCATCTAACAAGCATGTGTAAAAGGAATATCAATTGTTAAGACAATTCAAAATCTTTTCCACCATCGATTGTTAAAATACAAGTTAAAATCATTTATTCATCATCAATTATTAAAAGAAATATAGAAGTTTCTTAACATTTTAAGCACTTCAGGTATAATAGCCTCTGCAAATCTAAAACTTGCCCTTGAGCATGGTTCTTTTGTCAATACACTTCAGGTGCTCCCATAAACCACAGAATCCATGTTGTTCAAGTCTGGCATACACAAACACTGCACTGCAAGGCTCAATAAACATGATAAGTGTGTTAAATCTGTGTGTTGTTATTTTTGACATTATCTGCCCTCATAATAATATAAATATATACTGTCAAAATAGACTGGTAGTCTATTTTACTGAGGTTGTTAAAATAAGCTTAAAAGCATGTTTGTCTGTTTTGCTGGAACCAGAAAAATAGCCTATTTGTAAAAAAAAAAAAAAAAAAAAGAAAATCTGAAAAAATGTATGAAATAAAGAGAATAGCAACTAACTCTAACTACATTAGTGGTTTTATTATCCCGATTTACTAAAATTTCCTGAGTAAGATACAAGGTATCAACCTACATGTGTAGATGAATAAGTTAAGATGGAATTAATTTGTCTTCAAAATGAGCTTGCATACCAATGTGGAATGCTTGTCATGTAGAATGGAAGCATAGCTGAGTAATTAGAATGTTTCCATCAATTTTTCAAGATGGTGATTTCTTGATAATATTGGTATGTGGCACTGCTGGGATGTGCCTAAAAACTCTACTACAGTTTGATCCAAATTTTGTGAGTGAAATTGGGTTTTTCAAATTGAAGATCACACTGGATTATGCACTCTCTCTCCCCTAGAAATAGTTACTATATTGGCTCTGTGGGTATTGAACAAGCACAAATATGTTTAAGCAGCAACAAGGATTAGTTATTCACCCTAACAGACAGGCATACTAAGAAATGAGCAACCTGTTATACCGATGCCAATAATGGTTATATTCCTTGGGTCACAATGAATTGGATATCATTAAACTAGAAAAGTATAAAAATGGATATAAACAAGCAAAGGTGCAATACATATTGCCTTGCTCAATTTGTATCAATACAATTGAGCAAGGCATGATTTGAATGTAGAAATTAAAAAAAAAATAGTATTAAACTTCATAGGGAATAATGACAAAGATAGACGCAAAAACATAATAAAACATTCTGTGATAAAGCCATCTATGAATTGCCTCCTGTCAGCAATAATAAAAACTTTGAAAACAATATTTAATCTTGGTTCCATGATTTTTGGTAATCACCATTTTCGAAATAGGTTAACTTTTGAAGATCTCATGACTTAAATTTAATTTTGCTCTCAATTACAAATTTAATTCAAAGTTAAATGCATTATTTTCTATAAATAACTGTAACTAAGTGAGATGAATTAGGACTAAATTCTCAAAGAGAATCATGAACCCCCTTGATAGGAAGCTGTAATAAAATCAATAAATAGAAAACATTGATTCAGTATTCTCAAATTAAAGTTTCTTTTTCACAAACTGAAGTCACAATTTCCTGCAAACACAATCACCATGAACACTATCATGGTTCCTGGGAAAAGTGATTGGAAAAAGAAAAACAACAAATTAAAAAAAAAAAAATCATTTCATTTCAAGCAAAGCAATAAAGCCACTAATATGCAAGGGGTTACTGAGAGTGAAAGAAAGTGAGAAAATTTTATTGTGAAGAGGGGGACAATAAAAAGGACAGAATTCAAGGAGACAGAAGATGAATGACATTGCATTTAAATTTCTGAAGATCATAGTTGACTATTAAAATAGAACTTATGATCACATCTTGCAATCTCAGCTGTAAAATGATGAAACTGACCCGCTAATTTAGTACTATGCTTAAATTCATGAGGTCAAGATATTAAAGCTTAAAGCACATCAGAAGAATCACAATGAAAATATTCCTAAAAAAGGGCCCGGGTAAGCCACGTTACATTGGTGAGAAAATAACTGATCCTAAAAAATTAATCAGGACTAATAATATTGCAGATTCTTCTTTGTAATTTATGAAGAATCTCTAAATATATAGCAGAAGCACCAAACCAAATGTGGCAACAATATTGAATGCACACATGATTGGTAGACTTATAAATTTCCTCTATGGTATCTAGACTTTAATTTAAGTATGGTCTTAGACTGGTGGAAAGATTTCATCAATTTCCAGTTGTAATGGTTACTCATAACTGTAATTTCTATGCTAACAGTTTCTCTTATCACACCTCGCTTGTGAAATTCTTTTCTGGCTTATTGCTTCCCAATCAACTTTGATTTTTAAAAATTTAAATGCAATGTCAATGGTTCTCTAAGACTCAGTAATATCTTGTGTCTTAGTGACTTTATTGCCTTGCTTGGGGTGAAATGATTAAAAGAATATGCAAGATAGATTCTAGCAGAGAAAATTGTCTAGCACAACAAAGTGAATCAACTTTCCTAGTAGCAGATTTTCAACAATTGACATGTTAAATGGAGTCAAAATGGTGAAATGAGTTTGAAACGAATTTTATAAATAAAAAATTTGAATTTTTATGAAAGCTAAAGTATGACAGTTATGTGCCATGAGTGATACATGCTTAGGCAATTCTGTATCTTTTGATACATGACTAATGAGGTAAATTTTACCTGCAGTAGGTTGCCATTTATGTTGTAGACCAGTTGCCATCCAAGGCTATAGAACCCGGTCTGTCCTGCTATTTACCCATAGCTGGGGGGAGAAGATGAGGATTCATACCTTTCCCAAAGGTATTAGCCCATAAGTGAATGTAATGGATTCAAATGGAATTCAAACTCGGCTCTCTGATTCCTCAATCTGAGCCGTTATCCATTACTCCAAAGTATGACACAAGATCAAATTGTGGAAACCGAGAGAAGAAATATCAATGTGGAATAAATATTGATTATTAGTAATTTTGAAATGATCATTTTATTAAGGCTCCAACAGTTAAAATAGGTATGTAGATCAATAAGTTCATAGCCTAATTATGAACAATTTGATCAAACCTCTCTACCATAATGATTTTTTTCTAAACAGTAGCAATAAAAATATTACCATTAATATTCTCTTTCACATGGACTGTTCACACCAGTATGCACACATATATATATATATATTAAGGTTAAATAATAAATATTTATTTTTCAGTATAATATCCTTCCTTGTCAATGCACTTAATCTAGTATTTTTTCATTAATCACACAATCTCAGAATAATAAGCTAAGAACTAGAGATCAGTATTTAACTGATGTATTAGGTTGCATGTTGTTCGGTTTAAACTCCTCCAGTGTTTGAACAGGAGTAGAGGTTTATCCCTTGTTTCCTTTTCCAACTCAAATCTACTTCCGCTTTATATGTCTCTGTCTAAACTCTGAAATTTCATTTACTATTTATTTTTTTCCTCAATAAGAGTAGATAAGTTTGCCTATCAACCAGTTCACATTCCTCTTCAGAATTTTGAAAAGGAGTAGTGGTTTATCCTTGTTTCCGGCTTAGGACTAGGTTTCTAATTCCTTCTAAAGTTTTCTCATTCTCTTTTGCTCGCAATAGTCCCTTGTGTCTTAGTGGCATTATCACCTTACTTGGGGTGAATTGATTTAAAAAAGGTTACAGACTGACATTTACACTTGAAAATCTGGCAAGGCAGGTAAAATGATGGATTGATGTTCTATTTTGAAAAATTTAATTCACTTATACTTCTGAAAAAGTAAGCTTCAAACAAAATGAAAGCCAAAGTGTTGTGGTGATTAGAAAGACATGAGACCCAATTTAAAACAATTAATCAAATCGAATCCAACAAAGAGAAATGCTTCAGTTATTCATATTTTAATTACGGTAACAATATATTTTGCTAAAACAGAAACTAGGATCTGGAATTTGAATGAAAGCAGTGACAGTGCTGACACTAAAAATTCAGGATGGGGAATTAATACTTAACACATCAAATAAATCAGTATATGGATCAGTTATAAGAAATCTAATAGGAGAGATAAGAACATTGAACATAGAATAGGCTTCACCAGGGGTAATTATGCCCAACATCACAAACTGCTACAGAAACAAAACATTAATGTAAAATTTAGAGTCGTGTTCTTAAAAAGCTTCATCAGATTAAAAATTTCATATGGATGTCATGCAACTTGCTCAGAAATATTAGGTTGGTGCAAAAATAATGACGTAATAATGTCGTTTTTTCACGTTAAAAAATATGTCAAAAAACGACATTATTACGTCATTATTTTTGCACCAACCTAATATATAAACTATTAGCTATATACAAGTCTTTTCTAAGATCAGTGATTAAAAATGTTTTTGAATAAATGAATCCAGTAGGTCTCAGTGGGGATTGCCCTTCTTTAAACTTCATGGACTGGTGCTACAGAATCACAAAGAACTGTACCAAATAATTGACACGACACCACTTGAGGACATGGCTACAACAACAATTAAAATGGATAACACATCTAACTCAAAGAGAGAATAAAATTAGATCTCTTTCTGATTCTCTCAAGAAAAAAGCCGTCAACTGGATGTGAACACTAAGAAAGCAAAACTAAAAATAAAAATGTTGCCCTTCTGTACAGGGGCTCCAAGTATCACATCCAGCTTACAAAACAAATCCCCACCCACAAAAATATAAAATACAATAGAATAGGAACCAATCACAAACATTGCTTGCTAAAGCTAAAGGTATGACAAAAATGCTGAATAATGATCACCCACCCCACTGCACCCTTCCAACACTATCAGCAGTTGTAGGTGAGTGAGCAAGCTGTTTATGTCACCATTAGTGACCTTGGTCAATAGAACCAATACACACATCAACTCCAGGCTCTACCAACTCTCCCCATCCACCAAGTCACTACCCTCACCAACAAAGAAACATTCCACCTTGATCCTTAATATGGTTACTAAAGGATTTTATCTTAATAATTCTTGTCTTGTTTTTTATCTCATCAGTGGTACTTGTTTCCTTTGTTCTCATGCTACCATATGTGCATTTATAACAATGCTAATGTTCCACATTACTTCAAACAAAAGGTTTGGAAAGTAAAACCTCTATCAATACTAGAAAGAGCAATAACTTGAGAAGGCTATTTTTCTGAAAAATTGTTTTGATGGAAGGATTTTATAAATTTTAACTGACAGCCTTATTGACTGCTCGGTCAATGAATGCCAAATATTTTCTTATAATGAAATAATATTACCATTGTAACTAGCACTGCAGTGCTGGCTTAATGATTAATAGATGGTAAAGTTGAATTATTGAACCAAGTTCAAATTCTGTTAAAGACTATGTTCCCTTCACACTAATGCTCTTGTAAAAAGCATAATTTCATTTCTCTCAAAAGGTCACATCAGAGATTAATTTCTATTACTGGTACCATATAACTCAATACAATTTGTCACATGTAACTTAGAGAAGCAAAGAGAACTAGTAAAAAAAATTACTGTCCTAAGAAATGTCACCAAAGATGTAGTGTGGTACCTTAATGATCTACTTAGACTAAGAACAATTTGATGTGATTATAAAAATTAAAATAATGAAATGTTAACTTTTTTAGTTAAGCTTTAAAATACAGCCATGGTACAACAGTGAAATGAGTGATCAAGGGAAAATAGGCTGAAAAGAAGGAAGACTAATAAAAAGAGCTTCTCTCAGAGATCCAGAAAATTAGACACCACATATAATAGAGTTTTTAAAACACTTTTTGCTTTTAAAGAAACACTGAAATTCTAGTTAACTTACTTTAACCATATTCAAAGAAGAACTCAAGTTACTAGGTTTAAATAAACTGTATACATTTTTTATAATTTTTCCATCCTTTCAATAAAATTATCATTACTAATAATTGTAAAAATCTTTTCCTTTACTCAAAAAATCATCAAAGACAAAACTAATTACACTGATTAATTTATTTCTGGATTACAATAAGCCTAAAACAGTCGATATAAACAATGTTTTGGCACAATAACAAGTGATCATTTCTTACACTTTCAGTTAACAAAAGCAAACATGAACTTCTTTTTTATTGGACAATTGGCATTGTCTAAAACTGGTAATAATTCTGTTGTGGCCTGTTTAGGGGCCAGAAAGAAAGACATAGAAGACATCTTTGTCTTCTATTGGTTGAACAAGTATATTGAAATAACAGATATATACAAAGCAAGAGTGTTAGTAATAAGCAGATAGAGGTGGATGTCCAAACGGTAGGTTAACACTGTGTTTCTGCTTCCCAACTGACTGCTCTATGACTCTTGCAGTTAGTATTAGGTTGGTGTAAAAATAATGATGTAATAATGTCGTTTTTTGACGTATTTTTTAACGTCAAAAAATGACATCATTACGACATTATTTTTGCACCAACCTAATATTTGTGAGGGAAGGAAGAAGAGTTCATTCTACTGTAGGAGGGTTTACCACAACAAATTCAAAAAAGACTAAAATATTTCTTACAAAAGTAACAAATGAAGAACTTTAACTCGCATACATTCAGTCAATTGTAATACATGCTAAACACTTGGGCGATGATGTTTCTTTCGATTCATCCGTGACTAGGCAGAAGATTTCTTGCAGTAGGCTGCCATTTCTTTCTGAGGAAAGCTGGTTGCAAACCAATGCTATAGGACCCAGTCTGCAGTTCTGCTATTCAACCCATAGGTAGAGGGGAGAAGAAATGGATACATACTTTTCTCAAGTGTATGTCATGAACATGACTGGAATTTGAATTTAGCTCTGATTTCTCCTTCCCAGCTGATATCCATGAAACCACAATGCACATTTACATTAACATACTTAAAAAACAAAATTGGTAAAAAATGGTAGATCTTTACTTGCATACATCAACAAATAAGACTGAAAAAGTTAGTAAATGAAAATCATTCAGTTATCTTTTTAATAAAAAAAAAAGAATCCAATCATGAAGATTTCTACCTGGTGACCTTTCTACCAGAAGAGATATTACAATGGTAACGACAATTAGAAACAAACTTCTCAAAAGTCTTCACCTTTTTTTTTTTCATTCAGTTATTTTTTTCCTGTTAATTCCCCTCTCCAAGTTCTCCATTGCCTTAACCAGGTATTGAACTCACACTCATAAAGGCATTAGATCCAATGATAGAACCCAAAGAGTGTGAGTTCAATACCCAGTTAAGGCAGTGGAGAACTTTCAGAGGAGAATTAACAGGAGATAACTGATAACTGACATCCATTAAACATGGCATGTGGAACTAGAACAGTCTACCCCAGTGAGTGAAATAAAGGGTTCAGTTTGACATTCCAACAACCTGAAGAAGGCGAGAGTGTACAATGGCCGAAACATTGTAATAAATATGGCAACAAAGATGAGGACAATAGTCCAAATAATGTAAATAGTGTTCATAATACCTCATCTCAGAAATATAGACAAATACTGAATAGTTATTAGTATGACTTTTTCTCTCTCACAGCAGAATTACCAAAAAATGCAGACTTATATACAAAATACACAAACCCATAATTCTTGCCAAATTTTCTTAAAAATTTGAAAGAAGACATTTTTAATATAACATTTTAGTACTTGTTTTTGCACATTAAATTCAGGGATTTTCTCTTTACATTTTGCTGGAAATTTTATGCATTTACCTTTCTTTTATTCTAGTTTGCCTGCCATTCTTTTCTTGAAGTGTAACTTTTAATTGGTTTTTTGCATTATAAATGGCAAAGCATCCAATCATGAAGATTTCTACCTGGTGACCTTTCTGCCAGAAGAGATATTACAATGGTAACGACAATTAGAAACAAACTTCTCAAAAGTATTCAGCTTTAGTAAATTTAGATGCATTTTAACAATTTTTAAAGATAGTTACTAGGTGACTACTTTGGAATGGAAAGTCGTCATATGCATCTGTGTATTTGGAAAACTTTCCTACAGAAATTCTTGTGACAAGTCTTTTTACATTTTGAACTAAAATAAAATAGTTTTGCAATTGTACTATGACTTATCAAAAAATGACTTGCAAAAGAATATCAAAAGAAAATTTAATTTTTCAAAGCTCTTGTCGATAATTTCAATGTAAGAAAAATGTGGGGGAAAAGAAAGTGAAGGTGAAAAAGAGAAGGAAATGAAAAAGAGACAAAAAAGGAGAAAATAATTTATTCCCAAATGAAAAGTCTTAACATAATCTCAGAGAATGGAGGAGGATTATTGAAATAAAGAAAAAGATGAAGGAATGAAGAAGTTGATTAAGTGAATGAAATAGAAAGAGTAAATTAGAGAAAAAAGCATAGAAATAAAGAAACCCAATTAGTGAGAAAAGAAAAGAATGAAAAATCATATTAAAGTAAAAAGAAAGTAAAAGAAATTAAAATCAAAATTGAGAAAGAAATTGAATGAAAAACACGAAAAAGTTAAAAGAAAAAATATAAAAAAAAGAATAAAATTTGACAGAAAATAAAAAAGAATGAAAAGAAAAATAAAGATAAAAAAATGAAAAAGAAAATTAATCAAGGGCAAGCAAAAATGTAATGGAAAGGAGAAAACCAAAATCCAAAAGAATTTTAAAGTTATGATGATTATGATGATGATACTGGAAAAAGAAAAAAGTATGAAAGAGAGATCTAAAAAATGGAAATTCTAGATGTTCAGAAAAAAAGCAAAACTGACTGCGATAAGCAAGAGAATTTGTAATGGCAAATTGAAGTGACCTCTTCAAGATCCATCTGTTTTCCTGACATTCTGTTAATTTCATCTGAAGGACTGTCAATTAATTAAAATTAAAGTTGATTATATTCTTGGTTAGAATTTAAATATGGGAAAAAACAATGTTCAGAAAAAAAAAGCACATGGGCACAAGCAGACAAGACATTCACCCACAGAACAGAAAAAGGCTACATTTAGGTATAAATCCTGCACACAGAGATTTAGTCTACCAGCCCATTCATATCTAATCTGATAAGAGGTGACCGAGTGCATTAATCATAATAATTACATCTACTAAATTCTTCTAAAATTTAAGCTTTGAGTATTCTGATCATTTTAAGAGAAACTAATATAAAAACACATTGTGACATTATATATTTACTGGTTAGGCATCCTTATCATCCCTAATTGAGATAATGAGATATTCAGTGTTTATGATAACAGAAATTATCACTCAACACCAATAAATAAATATACTTTGTATTAAAAACCTGAGAGAATATTTCAATAGTAATTAAGGGAGATCAAAGTGATAACAGATGGCGTTTATTTATGTTTGTTTTATTTGAATAGTTTTACTTTTAAAGATTTTAAAAGCACGATTCTTTCTTCTATGCATCAATAAAAGTTAATTGTATGGAAAAGATCATAGATTACTGATGTAGAAAATATAACCAACACATTTGAAAAATTGATTGTACAAGTAATCCAATTATATAAGGATTTTAAAATAGAAAAATTTAACCTTCAACTCAGCAAACAAGGACCTCTGATATATAAGTACAATTATTTTTATCTGGGCCCTGAAGGATGAAGCATCATTAAGCTTTGATAAGTATTGAGAATTTTTAATATTTTTAATACAGTAATTATTATTGAGGTAGTTATTGAGCACACTATCAACAAGAATTCTATTTGCCTTGAAATACATTAAATTACATAATTTTGTTTGTATCAATAGGCATTATTATTATTTTATCTTTATACATGTTTTTCTTCTGAATGTGAATGATCATGGCACTTCACAGCTTCCTGTTCTTTTTAGCTCTTATTAAGTTTTGTCTTTTTTGCTATATCTCCTCACCCTGTTCTGACAACCATTTACCCAAGCTTATTAGGTAGATTATTCGTTGCATTCTTCTTACCTTCAATATGTCCTGTGAGTGTCAGATTCTCCAGGCCTTCTTTCCTCATTATGTGTCCTAGGAATTTTAGCTATCGCTTTCTGATTCTAAGGATTAGTGTCCCTTTTGTTTCCATTTTTGTCAGAACTTTGTTGTTGCTCACATGTTCAGTCCATCGTATTCTCAACATCCTTCTGTAGAACCACATTTCTCTTGCCTCAAGTTTATTCTTCATCTTTGAGGAGATTATCCAGCATTTTTATATATATATATATAAGAGATAAAAAGCTAAAATATCTTTCTTGCTGTTGGACGTAGTTTATCGTCTTACCCAGGACGCAGATGTAATTTATTGTCATACCCAGGGTGAAAAATTCTAAGAGTACAGATAGATAAGAAGAGACTTAGACAAGTAGAATGAAAAAAACAGATTGAAATAGCTATGAAAGTACCCAAATATGAACTGTTCTATATTATATATATATATATATATATATATATATGCATCAATCTAAGCACACATATATATGTATGTTTTATATATGTGTATATATCTGATCCTGAAGATTCATTTTTCTATTCTTAATGTCAAACATGATGAATATTTACATTAGTTATCAGCTGTTATTTAAACTATTTAAATTATTCAGACTGTTGTCATCATCTTTATTGCCATATTCATGACGTTTCAGCCATTGTATGCTCTGGTCTTCTTTAGGTGACTGGAATTTCAAACTGACCCTTTATTGTGTTCACAGAAGTAGATTGTTCTAGTTCCACATGCAATGCCTCTTCCAGATGCTTCAGTTATTTCTGTTTAAACTCTTCAATTTTTTGTTCATCACTGCAGTAGCCAGGTATTGAACTCACAACTCTTTGGGTCAAGTCACTGGATCCAGCCAACACTTATCCACTAGGCTACGAGTCCAAACAATGTAAATAATTACAATAACTCATCTTAGAAATATAGACAGATATTTTGGCTGTTATTTTTTTTTTAATTTTATAATACTGAGAAAATTATTAAGAAAATAATATTTTTCCTTTAATAAGAATTAGGATGGATATCCAGCAGTGTCCAGAAAAAATTAACTTCAAAGAAATTTCTACAGGAAAAATATTTTCCTTTAACATATTTCTTAACGAACTTAAAAATAAACAAGACAACACATGAAAAAGTAGCTGTGACTGAAAAAATATTTTGATAACTAAAATAAAACAAATGTAAATTGCCAAAGTTTCTGGATGCACAAATTAATGCTTCTCCCAGAGAATACCAGCATGAAAAATTTGTTTGGGGATTCAACTCTAGAACAACCAACATAAGGCAAGCAATAGGAAAAGTGATGAGAAGTCAGATTAATACTAGTAATCTTGAGAAATTGTCCTTGTGCCTTGTTGATGGTCATGGCAAAGATAAATGTCACTGAATTGAAATGGCAACTCTGTTACAAACCTGGGAATGAACATTTCCCTCCAGACAGGATAGTTGCTTCAATGATATGGGAGAAGCGACTCGAAAATTAGAGAAATTTCATTGTTCACCATTGGAGAGTTGATATTTCTGTTAAACATGATAGTCCTCTTAACGTTTAGTTGATTCTTGTGAGGTGGAATGCCACATAATTCCAGAAAATTAAGCAATTCAGTTGGGTTCTGAACACAGCCCCATAAAGTGCCCAGAAATCTGTCAAAAGACCTAGCCTTTCCATTGATTCATTAGCTTTGAGTTTCCCTAATTGCTTCATTCTTTCTAGCAAGGATGATTTGCTTGTCAAGCCATTGCTCTTTTCTCTAATCCTGAATCATTTTGTACATTTAAACTAGCTGAAAAATTTTAGAGTTTTTAATTGAAATCATTTGACAAACAAAACAAAACAAAAATAAAATAAAATAAAAGTTCTTTCACTTGATTAAAATCAATATTTTAATCAAAGTTTGAACTTCAATGACATTGAAGGTCTGCACTCCCTATCTTTATATCCTTTTCTAAGCCAAAATCACCATATATCCATTTACCTACAAAGAATGTAATTGTTGTACAGATCAGAAAGACAACATGCTAATTTCACCTCCAAAGACCTCCTGTGAGTTGAACCATAACACAATCAACCATTTTCTAAGGTAAAAAACATGTTTTTACTTCTTAACAAACACAATATATCACTCCATTTTTATTTATTTGGCTAAAAATGACCTTTGACAATATTTGAATGAATGCCAATGTTAATCACACATACTTTTAATTATATGAGTATTCACTGGATTCAACAGGACACAGAAGTTCTAAGTTGTAACCTTGATTGAAAGACATGACTGTATTTCAGGGAAATGTAAGTAAACTTTGGACAATAAACAATAAAAGACCAAATGGAAAAGAAGGAAAGTTGATATGAAAGGAGAGGGAGGAAGGAGAGAAATCTGGTTACCAATTTATTTTTATAACATTTATTAAATTAAAGAATCATTCAAAATATTTGGAAAAGACTGAAAAGATTTTATTAATATGGATTTACCAAAACCAAAGAATTATACAAATATATAGATGTGTGTGAGATATTTTTCTGACATTCATACAAATCACATTTTTAATTAATTAATATAATAAAAAAAAATAGGGTTACATTTTTGAAAAGACAGATTATAGAATTTTAAAAAATTCTAAAATTTCCCTTCACATTTTCAGATTTATATATAAATTTATTAAAGCATTAAATTTTTCAATATAATTTTTTATAAAATTTGTTAGCAACTCTGTACAACATTTATTTGAATTTACCAACTGTTTTAAAATCTTATTTCATAATTTATCTAATGTTCATAAATTATCAAGATCAATAAGCCTGTCATAAGCATTATTCTCATACACACTTCAAAATCATTGGTAAATGATTAGTGAGAAAGAGAGGTAGAAAAACATGTTTTCTGAAACAAAACTAATCTTATTTCTTACTGGTTATTCTATCAATGACTATATCAAGCTTTACATATATGTTTATGTGTGTGTATATATATCGTTACATTTATTTTTCATATGTATTGGTATATGCAGATTTTATCTATAGGTATATAAAAGTATGTGAGTGTTTATGTATATTTTTTTAATATATATATAAACAACTTTTTACATATGAACAATTTCAATTAATTTCCTACCACTATTAGTGGTGAAATGGTCTGTTAATGTAAATCATATCACATATTAACCATATATATATATATATATATATATATATATATATATATATATATTAGTTATACATAAAGGTAACTTTTATTTTATTTTCTCCTAAGGCATGTCTTCTTGAATACATATTTCCTATGATTCTTTCTTGATTAATTTCTAAAGATTTTTTTATTTACCTACAGACTGATTTGAAGAGATGAAATAGTCCTAGTCAATAATTTACGCACATTCATATTAGTAAAAACTTAGTAGGCTTAGCTTAGCCTGATACACAGTCAATCTGTAATAAATATATATACAGACTATACAGTCTGTTTATATATATATATATATATATATATATATATAGCTTCTGTATTTATACACACAGTTATATATATATATTATGTAAATATAGTATTACTGAAAAGATAATTTTATTGGATAGAAATATTTTTGTAGAAGTTCCAAAAAATATGTTGGATTAAAAAATAAAATCTATTAATTCTTTATTGATATAATCAATAAAGAATTAATATTTATTATTTCAAATGTTATTTTTAGTGGATACCAATATTTTAGTAGATGACCAATTTATATTAAACACAATCTGTTTCATCTAATGATGTTCGGTAGAGAAAATAAATACTGATAGAACTTCTACAAAAATATTTCTATCCAATAAAATTATCTTTTCAGTCATACTATATCTACATAATAAATGTGAATGTCAGTGTGTCACTTTGTCACACTTTTTCAACTTTAATCCTAGAGAATGTAGTCCAATATATCATATCATTTTGGAATCAGGCTGATTCTTTGAGCAAATCAAGTCATTCTGGGCCAGATCCATAACCGCAATCCTGAAATTTTGTATCCCCAAATTTTTATTACTTATTACTGCAATTGTTTTTGGATTCTGCCATCTTGGCTTCTACTGATAAAAACAATCAAAGGAACGCAACTCTCTAACTTTCAATAGCCCATATTCAAATGAAAAAATTACTGTTCCCAGATTACAATGTTTCAAAACAAAATTGTTTGTATTTTCAACTATACTAACCTTGCTTGAGACCATAGCTCAGCACATCATACCATTCTGGAATCAGACTGACTGTGAACAAATTAAAAATATAATTCTGGGCCGGATCCAGACCCATAACTAAGTTTTCATTACTGTGATTGTGGCAATTTTTTATGTGATTTTATGCAACAAATATTTTTGTACGATAACAATTTTTATAATTTGGAAATAAATTTGTGAATAATCAAAATTAACTGCAAAATCCAGCAGAAGTTACTGATAAAATAAAAATAATGGTTTGTAGAGAAAGTAAGGACCTATGTACATCAAATTGTCTTTGCATTAAGTAGTGGCAGAAGAATTATCATCAAACTTTTAATAGGTAAGCTTAAATATAATGCAGTGATCAATTTTGGATATTTATGTGGTTTATTGTTGCCTATTGCATCTACTCCCCACTACCTATAGTGATGAAGGCCCAATCTTGAGCTTGCTGCAGGAGCTAGCTTAAATGCCACCCAAATACAGTGGCTTTTAAGCTTATATATATATATATATATATATATATAGGATACAGTAGAAGTATATTTGTTCTCATTTTACCTGGATATATATATATATATATATATATATTTCTACAGAATTAAAGGATTTTTATTTATCAATTTGACACATGTTATTACTTTAATGTTATTTTTAGTGGATACACATATTTGACACTCCATTTATTTATTAAACAGTATAATTATTTATTTTTGTCTACCATGTTGAACATTCAAGAAATCCTATTAAAGAGAAATATATACTCTTTAGCACATGTGCTTTGTTAATAAGATTTCTCAAATATTCAAGCCTGTAGATGCAAATAAATAAATATACAGTTTAATAAATAAATTTAGATTCTACTTCAATATGGGTATCCATTAAAAATTAATGTTTAAGTAATAATATATATATATATATATATATATATATATATATATATATATATATATAAAATGAAATGAAATGAAAACTAATCAAATATAAATTCAAATGTTCACAATATTAATTTAAAAATAGGGCACAATAAAATAGTAGAGCAATAGTAGAACCCTGATTGTGAGATGTGATGATATGCATCAAAACATGAATGCATTTATGCAGCAGTTTTACATATTTTCGAATGTAATATCCTATAATTATGTATATATATAAAATGGCCTGTTACTCATTTTAGGGCACATCTGTATGCCAGGTTGGTTAGCAAATTCCTTATTACAGATGCCTGCTCAACCCACAGCGTCCTGATGTGGTTTATACTACAATTATGATGAGCGGACATTAGTTGCAGTTTCAAGAGTTAACACATCGTATGTTTTTTTTTTTCCATCATTTTCCAGAGGCACCATGCACTGAGATCACCTCCCGGGCAGATATAATAAAGAAATCACTTCCTTGACAAATTGACCCGGGTGAAAGTTGAACCCAGGTCTTATTGTCAGAAAATAAACATTATGACTACCTGGCCACTTGCCCCACCCCATATATTATATATTAGGTTGGTGCAAAAATAATAACGTACTAATGTCGTTTTTTTGACGTTAAAAAATATGTCAAAAAACGACATTATTACGTCATTAATTTTGCACCAACCTAATATATATATATATATATATATATATATATATATATATATATATATACAAGTATATGATTGGTGTATATGGAATGAATTCCAATAACCAACAATTACTATTCTTAAAAGAGTGCTCAATACAAAGTAGAGCAGATATAATTATTTATTTTTAAAGAAAAAAAAAATTTATAACATAAATATGTTATAAAATCACTACAAAAATAGCCATTTTGTTTCAACACCCTCGGTGTCTTATCAAGTGATGACGTTGAATGCCTCAGTGTCTTATCAAGTGATGACGTTGAATGTATATATATATAATCAAGTATAGGATTGGTGTACACAGAATAAATTCCAATAACCAACAGTTACTATTCTTAAAAGAGTGCTCAATACAGAGTAGAGCAGAGCAGATATAATTATTTATTTAAAAATTATAACATAAATATGTTATAAAATCACTACAAAAACAGCCATTTTTTCCCCAACACCTCCAGTGTCTTATCAAGTGATTATATATATATATATATATATATACACACACACATTTAGACGATACAAAGCACTTACACTTGTAGAACACTGCCAGTAAAGAGAGCGACATTCTCACTGCGTTACTCATTATTATGACCTACTAACAGACTCAGGTTTGTTTAGTGGCTAAGGAAGTTGAAAATTCCTCATAAACACCATTGGTCAGGGTTTAAGTTCATGTTAAAACCAGAAAAATCAACACAGTTGGCTTTCTCCACTTGAAAGACTAGCACAACACTGTGTTTTTACCCTAATCTGATTTTGTGTTAAATTATCAATGACAATATATAAATTCAAAAATTAGGAAGACTGATACAATACACTCTCCCTACTTTATCTGACCTTGTGTCAGATTCAGTCAAGTTTAATAAATTTCTATACATATATGAACATTTTATAATATATAAATACATGTTCATTTATATATAAGATAGAAATAAATTTTAAAAAAATGTATGCTTGAAGGTAACTGATATTTTAGTAAATAAAAGTCGTGAGTGATTTTGTTAATGTTTCCAGGTTTGTTCACATACTGAGAACATCAAAACAAAACCAATTACAATTTGTTTCCCAAATATTATTAACAGCAAGCATATTTTTAAGAATTGCGTTCATCCTTTGGGCCTTAAAAGTGTGTATATGTGTATATATATATATATATATATATATATATATATATATAATGTGTGTGTATATATGAAAGAGAGAGAGAGAGAGAAAATGGGTGGATATACATATATATATATATATATCTACATGAATGGATAGGCATTGCTAATACTTACTGAATATATTTTCAACATGCTTAAATATGGATGATCATAATTTTATCATAATAGAAAAACATTTTTATCATATCTTTAAGCAGCTTTCCAAAGCTTGCAATTAAAAATCAGAATGCCATAAACAGAAATTTTTTAACATATGAATTTTTTTTCTGTGGTGGGGGATTTTTTTTTTCTGGTGGGGATTTTTTTGTGATGGGATATTTTTGTGTGTGGTGGGGTATTCTAAAATGATCAGAAAGAGAATTGTTTCATATTCAACAGAAGCAAATCTTGCATGCAATGAGATCGAAATAAATCTGATATCTGATTAGTACTCTAGATTTTTCAAATTTCAATCGATTACGAAAGCAAAGAAAACACCTATTAACAATGCCAATGTGTCTTAGCCTCATTCAATCTTTTCAGTTAGGCAATTCTTAGAGAATTAGAAGGATTCATTATCAGTGGCTACAATATTAACAACATAAGATATTCAATTGACAGTGCTGAGAGCAGAAAACTACAGGAGTTAGTAAAGGAAAGTGTGAAGAAAGGACGACTAAACACCAATTGTAAGAAGATATAATATATGGTTGTCAGCAAAAGGAACAGCCTAACATACACACTATGAATTGCAGACACCAAAATCAAGCGAATAAAAAGATAAAAAATATCTAGGAAGTGTTTCAAGAGAAGATAGAAAATGCATCACTAAAATCTGAAGAGGCATTTAAATAGTGGAAGCGGCCTTCAAAAAGCTAAGAAAATTATTAAGAAACAGAAAAAAATTCTTAGAAACAAAAAAAAAAAATGAGTACTGAATTGCAATGTAATATCAGCACTCCTATATAGCAGTGAATGTTGGATAATCTCCTCACAAATGTAGAAGAGATTTGAGACAACAGAAATGTAGTTCTACAGAAGGATGCTGAGAATACCATGGACTGAATATGTGAGGAATGAGAAAGTTTTAGGGAAAATGGAAACAAAAAGGGCACTTGTACTTAGAATCAAAAAGCAACAATTGAAATTTCTAGGGTACCTAATAAGGAAAGAGAGCTTGGAGAATTTGACACTCATAAGAAATATTGAAGAAAAACAAGGCAGAAGAAAGCAATAAATAACCTATCTAATGAGCTTGTGTAAATGATTGGTAGAACAGGTATTGAGAGAAACATCAAAAAGACAATCCTTACTAAAAGTAAAAAAGAACAGGAAGTCGTGAAGAGCCATGATCACACATGTTCTGAAGTGATGCAGCACATGGAAGAAGAAAACTTAAAGTTAGGAAATATGAGTTTTGTTGGCTAGCATAGCTTACAGCTGAAGAGTACATACAACTTGCAGGTGAGATCATTTACTATGTAGACAAGAGCACATACATGTAAATGTATAAAATTATTCAGAAGAATCAGAGACTAAATACATTAAAACCATATATATTTATACCTAAACAGTGGTATTTTTTATATCGCACGTCATTGATTTTGAATATGTAACAAAATACTAGACTGTTTTAAACCATATTAATCCAGAATGGTTTCTCATAAATAATGCTGTAATTCAAAATTTAATTTCAATTAATTTCTTTATCTTGGTTTTATTTCAGCAGATGCATTCTCTGGTCTTCCTCAGATGTATAATTCATCTGGTAGGGCAGGTGTTCCTACAATGAAAGATTCTTGTGAGCTTCTTTGATTGTCTTAAGTCTGCTCCTGAACAGATCAACAAACATACTAATTACAATTATTAAAGTAACTCATCAAATTATGAGATACTGACAATACAATTTCTTCATTTTTTGAATTTGTAATGTTGATTTTTTTTCTTTACTGAGCATTGGACCAACAATATTCAACTGTCTTCTGGCCAGGCTTATGCAGACATTTTCCTGAAAAAGACTTCACTTCAACAGTATCGCAGAACAGCCCGAATGATAAACTTGTTTTATTAGAAAACTGAGTTCCTTAGATAAGACATCATCTAAATACACGCACACAAAACATAGAAGATATAGAAAATCTTTATATGCAGACAAAATATTTGAAATTTCTAAATATCTACATAAATTATTTCTCATATATTGGCTATGATGATAGAAAAACTGACAGTGTGAGTACAAAAGAAAACTAAATAAGCAGTACTCTTTATAAAAATTCTTTAAAAGCAATTTTAATCACATGCCTAAAATCATACATATATATGTATGTGCTTAGATTAATGCATAGTCACACACACTTACAGAGAAAGGCACACCCAGCATCATCACCCTCACTTACTAAAGAAATTCTTTTAAAAGGCTTATTACTCAAAAACCGCAATTTCCATAAGTGTTGGCCTCTTAGTGTCCTGTCTAAAATGCTGCTATCTTTTAAAGGAAGATTTCATTTCTTTCAACCACATTCATTCAAATACAAAACCTTGCCGATAGAATCTATGCCAAAAACACAAAGAATAAAAGACACAGAAAAAGTTCATATTTGAGAACAGGTAAATAAAAGAAGCCATTAAGTTCATTTATCTTCAGATCATATATATATACATATATATATATATGCGTGTGTGTGTGTGTGTGTGTGTGTATATATATATATATATATATATATATATATATATATATATATATATGTGTGTGTGTGTGTGTGTGTATAAGAATATGTGAGTGTGTGTGTGTGGATACATAAAATTTTATGAGTTTTTATGGTTATTTATATACATGTGTCCCAAGTTATTTGTATCTGGACAGAGAACATAGATTTCAAATATACAAATTTGTATATATATCATACATATATATTTACATGTAATGAATAGGTTCATTATTTAGTTGTGTAGAAATTGGATATTGGTGTGCCTATAGATTTTGTGTATGATGTAATATCTATACATTTATCTACCTATTTATTTATATATCCAACCAGTATTACCAGTGCTATCTCTATTCTGGTATGTCAGGTAATAGATAATATTGATTTTTTTTGTATATGAAAAAGAATTCTTTATATGAACATATTTATTTTTATCAAGCAATCAGGCTTACAGCAAGGAAATAAAGAGCTGTCTTTTCTTTCTTACAAAAGACAAAAACAAAACAATAAAGTCTATTGCATATCTGTCTATATATATATATATATATATATATATATATATATATAAACATGAATATAATAGGCACAATATAATACTTATTATACTCATAATCTTGATTCAGAACTTTTTCAAAGCCAGATCTTTATATCAGACAAACTTTGAGACAGTGAGGAGTCTTATCTGAATTATTAACAATTTGTCATAATACATGTAAAATAATGTCTAGGACAATATGTCTTTTTGGATTATTTGTTCAAGATAACCTTATGGGGGATCGTTTTATCAAATCTGATTTTAAAAAATCTCAAAAAAAATGTAAAACTAATAATGATTAAAAGACAAAAACTATCATTTGAAACATGGAAGATATAATAGTGTGAGTTCAATACCCGGTTAAGGCAGTAGAGAACTTTCAGAGAGAAATTAACAGGAGATAACTGATAACTGACATCCATCAAACATGGCACGTGGAACTAGAACAGTCTACTCCAGTGAATGAAATAAAGGGTTCAGTTCGACATTCCAAACACCTGAAGAAGGCTGGAGCGTACAATGGCTGAAACATTGTGATAAATATGGCGACAAAGATGAGGACAATAGTCCGAATAATGTAAATAATGTACATAATATTATACATGTTACTCTTGTCTTATTTCTTGAGCACTGACAATTCTTTTCTTCCAATGAGTGAATGAAATGCTCAAATAAATTTTGGTTCATTGATTTAATCACAAAAGTAATTGATTTATCATCAAATTCCTATATCATTTCACTCCAAGCAAGGCAATAAATATACTAAGATGCAAAGCGTTACTGAGTGTCAAAGAATATGAGAAAAAAGATTATTAAAGAGAGAGAACAATAAAAGAACAGGAATTAAGACAGAAAATAATGATTGACATTGCATTTAAATTTTTGAAGATCAAACTTGACTGGAAAGCAAGAAACCTGAAGAGTGTTCCACAAGTGAGAAGTGCAAGAGAAGAAACTGTTAGCATAGAATTTACAGTTAAATCTAACCAAATCTTTCAGCTGTAAAATGATGAGACCTAGCTGAAAACCTAGTACTGTGCATAAATTTATAAAGTCTAGTTACCAAAGAGGACACTCATCAGAACAATTACCATAGAAATATTCACAAAAATGGCACTATGTTCAGGAAGTCATGTTATGGCAATTGGAAAGTAACTGAAGCTGAAATGCTAGGTCAGGACCAATGACATTGCAGATTCTTCTTTTGATTTTATCAAGTATCTCTAAATATATAGCAGAAGCACCAAACCAGATGTGGCAACAATATTCAATGCATGAATAATTAGTAGATTTATAAATGTGTAAGATTCTGTTGAGAAAAATTGTCTAGCACAGTGAATCAACTTTCCTAGCAGCAGATCTAGCAACTGATTCAATATAATCTTTCCACTTCATGACAGTAGAAAATGTTAGCCTGGAAAGATGCAATGAGTCACCCTCGTGGAAGGTAACATCAGCCGTCCTGGTGGAAGGTAGAAATGATGATTAAAAGAATATAGTTTCGTTTTAGAGGTGCTAAAATTAAGAAGCCATTTCTTGCCCTACTTAACAACTGATTGTAGGTAATGTTTTTAGATCTGCTGCCAATTTGACCATAATTATCTGATGAAACATGCCATTAAGACAAGAGTAATCAGCACAGAAATCGAGTTGAGAACTGATGACATTGTGAAAAGGTTTTGATTAAAATTTAGAACAATGTTAGCTTAAGGACAGATCCTTGGATGACACCTGTTTTAATGTGAAATAATCTAGAAGAGTGGCCATTCAAGACACCTTTCAGTTTGCAATTTGACAAGAAAGATAGAATCAGATTAAAAATTCATCCAGAAATACCATAACATTTGAACATGTGAAGAAGACCAGCAAGCCAAGCCCCCCTCCTGTGTAAGACAATAAACTGTATCAACATCATGTGTAAGATGATAAACTACATCCACATCCTGAGTAAAATGATAAACTACATCCATGTCCTGGGTAAGACGATAAACTACATCCATGTCCTGGGTAAGACGATAAACTACGTCAAACAGCAAAGCCTCTAATCAAGAAGTTTTGAAGAGCATAGAACGACCACTTAATTGCTGGTAGCACCTGTTAGGGTCCCAACTATGGGCAAATAGTTAACCCTCCAAACTGGGGTCAAAACTCTATGAAAGTGTAAAAATAGGTTTTAATACCAGCAATAAAATTTTTGAGGAAAAATTATTACCAGCAATACATTTTTGGGAAAAATATTACCAATAAAAATCCTGTTGACATTATGTTATCCATTGAGGTTGATATGCTGCAAAACAAGCCAAACCAAAGCAGCATGCCAAACTTTGACTGGATGATGCAATAAGTACATAATTATAAAAGTTTTTGTTTTTTTCAAGCATAAATTCTTTAGAAATATTCATGGAAGCTGAGTGAGTCAAGAGAATTATATAGTGACATATAAAAAATAATTTTTTTCAAGCCATGATAATCAGTGGGAAAAGGATGACAAGTAAAGAATTCTACTTAAAGAAACAGAAACAAATCAAAAAATTAAAAAAAAATGTGAAATTATTATGAAAATACTTAAATATCAAGCAACATAAAATAAAAATTTTTAAGAATAAATGTAATAATCAACAATTTATGTATTTTTCCATTTTTGTTATTTTTAAAAATTCTGTAAGTGTTTAATACAATTAAACTATAAAATAAAATAATAAAATAATAAATAAAATAAAATTAATTTCTTTTAATTCGTAATTTGTGGAAGAAGCAATGAGTAAAAAGATTTTCATATAATAATGGATATCTAATTTGCAAAATTATCACAAAAATATTACAATTTTACTTTCAAAATTAATATAAAATTTAAAGAATACAAAAATATGAAGATCATGTCACGTTTAAAATATAGTTATGTTGCAAATAGCATCAAAATCTAATTCAGATTGCATTTAGTAGTTAAGAAAGATGATATGAATTATGGCATATTTTAAAGATTTTTATTTCAAGATTCAGGTTGAGTTCAACCCTTGTCATATTCTGACACCTCCCCACTTTGCTTTTAACAAGATTAATAAACAATTGCTTACGATCACTGTTCATTACTTATTCATGTTCAGTCAATTTACTTAGCACCATTTATAATGAAATGCTGGCAATTCCATATCATTAAATAAACACTACAACACAGTATTTAAATCATCTAACAGATATGTTCATGAGTTGTGGTGGTAACAAAACTAACTTATATACCTTAGTATATTGTAGGCAGAGTTATCCACTTTGTAAAACTGGTGTTAAGATTCCTGTTTTACACATGGTGCAGAGGATTCCCATTTTACACACGGTGCAAAGGATTTTACAAACTGAAAGTGTTGGATCTGATAAGATAATTTAATTTATTGCCCCTCTTATCTTCCAAAATCCCAATGCATTTTCCTTACACACGGTTTTGTCTTTCATTTCAACACGAAGAAGCTGACACCAACAGACATTGGCAAAATGCATAATTTATAAGCTTTTCCATTTTCTCTTATCATCTCCACATTGTTTTCTATACTATTATGCATCCTACATCCTGGTTTTCAGGCATTTTCCAAAAGTGCCTCACACTAGGATCAACCCCTCCAGTCTGATAACATCAAGGAATCTCCTTCCTGACAAATCGACCATGGTAAGATTCGAACCCAAGTCTCATAGTTAGAATGCAAGTGTTCTAATCACTTGGCCATGCATTCACCCTTTAAGGATGTTAATTATTTAATAACAAAGTAATTCAAACAATCAGATTTGTTGATAATCAATAGTTAATCTATAAAAAACTAATTTCATTTTTTAATGACTTGAAGATGATAGGAATAAAAGCCAAATTAACAAAATTAATCATACACTTTTTTTTTTTTTATCAAAAATTGATTATCAAAATGTATGTTTAGGAGGCATAATTTAATTCATGGTTATTTACATTATATACTTTCAGACTGATATCCTCATCTTTATTGTTAATATCACATTTTGGCCGTTGTGCTCTCTAGTCTTCTTCAAGCGTCTGTTGATCTGGATAAGTTTCAAAGAATTTCAAAGTGAACCCTTTATTAAATCTATATTCTTTTCATTCCTTTGTCCATTCCAACGGTCAACAGATACCTGATAAAGGCCAAAGAATGCAAGGGTCAAAATGTTCTGATAATAACAAAAACGATGAGGACATTATTTAAATGTAAACAGAATAGTAAGTAATTCAATAAAACCTGATTACAAATGATTCTTAAAAGTACTTTAATGGTCAGGTGATTAGAAGGACAACATATGTAAGGGAACAATCTTGGTTCTTAGTTGCATGTAGTGTGGGGGTAGATGCTTTGGTAAATTAAACAATATGTATTTTATTGTCTCATTTCTCCTTTATCCCCATACCATGCTGATTAAATCGAAATACAAATAAAGCTTATTCATTCATTTATAAAACTGATTCTTTTATTTAAATTATTTGTAGTCAGGATAATGTTCTTATCTTTGTTGTTAATATCACAAAGTTTAAGATGTTGTGCCCTCCACTCTTCTTCAGGTGTCTGTTGATTTGTTTAACCTTTGGGAAATTTTGAACTAAACCCTTTATTTAATCTACAAGAGTAGTTCGTTATTATTCTGCTGTTAACATCTACGATCTCATCTTGTCTGTTTTTTAGTACTGTTCAGTTACCACTGAGATTTTGTATTTCTTGGCCCAGGGACCGAAGGCACAATTACTATGCCACTAAATTCATAAACCAATAATTTAATCTACTAAACTATTGACCTGTGAGAACAATAACCTAGCAGTACAAAAAGAACAAAAAATATCTCTAGTCATGAGTAAGATGGTTCTACAGACTATAACTACTCTAGAGAGAGAGAGTTTAATCCTCATTGGGCACCCAATACTTCTGATCTTATCTCAAATTCAAGTCGACTGAGTAAAAAATAAATTGTTTCAGCTTAGTTAGAGCTCAATCATATTGATTAGTTTGATGTGAAATTTCAAAGTAATAATTAATATCTAAAGAAGGATCTGTAATGTAATCAATACTGACTTAGCATCTCGACATTAGTCACTTTGATACCGATGTGACATAACTTCACTCTGTTTGTTCTACAAATATTTTCATGGTAACTGCTCTGATGAGCTCTTTTTACTCTGGTACACCGGCTTCATGAATTTAAGTATGTTACTAGATTGGCTAATAGGTCCCATGTATTTATGTTGAAATAGCTAAATGCAACCATTACTTCTACTCCAACAGTTTCTTTTCTTACACTTCCTACCTGTGGAACTCCCTTCTGTTTACTTGCTTCCCTGATAACTTTAATCTTCAAAAATTTAAATGCAATATCAGTTGCCATCTTCTATCTTCTTGAACTGCATTCATCTTTTGTCCTTTCCTCAATCCTCCCTATACTCAGTCTTTTCTCACATTTTCACACTCACTGTAATCTCTTGCATAATAGTGGCATTCCCACCTTGCTTGGGGTGAAATGATTAACAAAATTTAAATTCAACATCAATTGCCATCTTGAATCCTGTTCATCTTTTGTCCTTTCCTCAATCCTCCCTATACTCAGTCTTTTCTCTCATTTTCACTCCCTCTAATTCCCTGAATACTAGTGTCATTTTCACCTTGCTTGGGGTGAAATGATAAAAAAAATGTGGCCACCTACTCAGCTCAAATGAAGCAATAAGTAAATTGAGTATCGACATTTGCAGGTACTTCTCTATGAAGCCATTTGGATTGATAATTTAACAAGGCCTGGATTTCTGTATGCATTCTCAGTATATTCCCTATAAGAATGCCTCAAAAGCCAAGAATTAACCCTAGCCCTGCCACCATGGGAGAGGTATTGCTTGTGAAGTTAGCCACATGAGGCTGAACATTTTATATTTCATTTAAACCTTGTTAGGAAAATACAGATATTTGTAATGTATGGATACCAGTGATGAAGAACTCGTGATCCCACAGACATTCTCATGAGTTCAGCATAAAGGATAGGGAAACAACACTGGGATACAAAAAAACAGAATTGATGTGTGGTAAGGGGAAATATGTAGGATTTACTTATATTTTAGAATGCAAAAATACCTGATGAATTCTGTAGGTTACATTGTCAAAACATTGTGAAAAAAATAATAACGATGAAAAAAGTGTCCCTAAGAAATGATTAAAATAAAATTCAGATAAGAAATATCAGCCTTTTAATAGAAACCATGAAATCGATGTTTCTAATCTAATACACTTTCATGAAGTAACAAAATATATATAAATTTGAAAAATAATTTGGCATAGTTACAATTATTAAATATTTATACTTTAAAAACATGATATTATCAAAAGAAAGTGAGGGGGGAAATAAAGGAATTAAATTCTACCATATTAAATAAGTATAAACAAAATATGCCCCCATTCGCCCAGTTTTATTCAAAGATAATTTATTGTTTTCAATTTGATCTGTAACAAATTTTGTAGTTGTTATTATTGCCTGAAAGCCATTTTCCAAGGAAGAAGAGAAGAAATCAGAGTGTTAATAAGATTTTTGGTTAAATAATCTCAGAAATTTGCACCTAATCTTCTTCTTTTTTTTTGAAATCTGTCATGGAGAAAAACAGCAAAAGAAAATGGAAAAGAAAAAAAGTTCATTTGTTCATTCCCGATAAAAAAAGGAAGTAGAAGAAATTTTTTTTTTTTATCTCAAATTGATACAGAAAATCAAAGAATCAACATATGTAAATCCATGTGTGCATGGAAGAGGAAATTATTTAAGGAGGGTCTGTGTGTGAGGGGGTAGTTTTTGAATAATGTACATGGGTGGGAGAGATATTACATATCTGCATGTCTTCATGAACAAATAGCTTGGAATAATGCTCTTCTGATTATATATATATATATATATATATATATATAAAACACAGTTTTATTAAAAAATACAATAAAGAAAAGGGAGGATATCTACATAAAAATTATTAGATATATGTAGAAGCATACAGTGAAAAATATAATATTATTTAAGTACTTATTTTTGTCTTTTTATTTATCTATCTATATAAAATTAGTCATGCATGAATGTACATGCATATATATATCATGATTATACAGATATTAGCATGCATAAATGTATGTATTGAAAGATAAAAATATATTGTTATATTCCGTGCTAATAGGAATATATACTAGAAAAACCTGGTGGATAAAATAAGTACAAGGTTGTTGCAAGTCAATCCAGTAGTGAGTGCTACTATTGGAAGATCGATAGTTCCCGTGTAAGTCTGAGTTGTATTCAACAGATCCCAGCTAGCATATTTAGCTACCCGACACAAGGGTTAAATGTGGCACAAGGCCAGTTTAACGTGGGTTCTCTGAACCCATAGGCTCAGCCAAAAATATTCCCAGTCTACCTCCCGAACGAGACTCTGCCCTTCAATGGAGCCTCATCCGGGTTCCTCTCAGAGAGTTCAGCTGTCTAGCTGGAACAGATTGCAGCTAGACTCTGTAGTCCATTGACTTACAGATACTTATAGGTAATTACTACCTAGTGTAGTCACTCATGGGGGTGACAGGTTATTCCATTACATCATATATGCATATGTTTCATTATTTAAACAGAAATATGTGTGTTTATGCACATATAAGGAAATAGATATCTCACTTTTCCACTCAACAACACACACAATACATATATATATATATATATATATATATATATATATGGTGTAACAAAAATTCTTTTCTAAACTTTAAGGGTAGGTTCCTCAAACCAAAAACAAGGAGAAAAGTTCATATATGCATATATCAGCAAATCCTTCATTATTGAGTTATTAAATTTAAATTTTTCAGCAGACACTGTTAAATGTACAATCCAAAATACAATACAAAAATACTTTTAAAATCATTGGGGGCATGTTACTCACACTAAAACAATGTAAAATATGTATATAAACATATGTTCTTTATTGTACCTCAACACTGCAACTCATAAACAGATGTTCAAAATGTCCTCTGCATGCTTCTACATACACGTGCACCTGACTGGTGGGGTCCCTTTCAAATACTCCGACACAGTGCTGAATGGTTTTGCAGGCCCCCTTGACACATTGATGAAGCAGCTCTGTATTATTAATGTCTGCTGCATAAGCCAATTTTTTTAGGTGAACCCACAGATAAAAATCCAAAGGATTGAGTTCAGGGGAATGTGCAGCCTATGGAATTTGTCCTCTCTTTTCTATCCATCTTTAATGGTAGATGTCAGCTAGTGCGTTGCAAAGAATGTGACTAAAATGTGCTGGAGCCCAATCATTCATGTCATTTTGTATTAGCAGGGGTACATCCTCTAGCAGGTATGGAAGTGTGTCTATAGACAGATCCTGTAAGACATACTGAGAGAACATATGGACCTATCAGTCAGTCACCTACAATTCCAGCCCACAAATTAATCATGAACTGAAGTTGGTATCTAGCCTGTATTGTATTATGGGTATTCCAATTCACCTACAAATGTTGGTTGTATAAATTTGTTATTCCATCTCTTCCAAATGTTGCCTCTTCTGTAAACAATCTGATATATCCACACACCCTTGCATTTATTACCATTCATGTGGCCGTAATTAAAATTCATATGTGACTACTCCCAATATGAATATCCTGCATTGTTAAATGGAACACTTCTCAGTTAACTCACTACTTATACACACATTAAACATTGAAGACAGACTAGCCACAAATGTACATGAATGACAAATGTAAGCTAGTCTACATGGCAACAGTGCACTATCTACTGTAAACTTTCTTTAAACTTAATAACTTAAAAAGGAAGGATTTGTTGATATAAGTCCATACGGACATTTGTCCTTGTTTTGGTGTGAGGAACCTGCCCCCAATGTTTGTAATAGTATTTTTTATACACCCTGTATATATAGTCATGTATTTGGGCAGCAATCCCTCTCTAATATATGTTTTGTTAAATGAATGGCAAGTTATTTTTATTATATCAGTGTAGAAATTGTCCAAATAATTGTTCATAATTCTGAGAGCTTTCTACTAATCTATTAGCCATTGAAGCCCCCATCATCATAAAAAAAAATACTTAACAACTATGAACACAGTTACAATGTACATATTCAGGAATGAAGAATATGACTTTCCTAATTTCACTAATTACATTGTTTGGCTCTTATCCTAAACTTTATTGCCATATTCATGTTTTGGCTGTTGTATGCTTCGACCTTCTTCAGGTGATATACATTGGAATTTTGAACCAAACACTTGATTTAGTCCATGGCAGTAGACTGTGCTAATTCCATGTGCCATGCCTTTTTGGCATATCTCAAAAGGGACTTGATCCAAAGAATTGAGTTGAGTTAAAAAAAGTAATTAACTGAAAATGAGATATCCAAGAAAAAAAAAGGCATGGGATGTGGAATTCATTTTGAATATGGCTAAGAAACCATAACAGAGCTGATGACGCTAGAGTCAAAAACCATCCTACTTTTGAACAGAAATACGATGAGAACAGAATTACAAATTGGAAATATCTTAATAAATAAATATTTTCTATTAAATTATCAAAATGGTTTAATTCTTTTTCCTACTATAAAATGATTTGTTTCCATTCTCAGATTGAAAAGAAAATAAACAGAATAGATTCCTAAAGGTTACCTACCTTTATAGAAACGGTTACTGGAAATTTGGGATGCCATTATTGTGCGTATATATATGTATGTGTGTGTGTGTGTGTATGTACTCATTTGACTAACCAAATCAAATATCTATTTTCCTAAAACATGTAATCAAGCATAGGTAGATGCATTAACTTGTGATTGTGTGTATGTGCGTGTATCTGCACATATATTTCTCTTCATCTTTCCTGCAATCTGCATCCTCAAACTGATTTATCTACAACATGGCTGGTTTCCTGCTGTCACATCCAAAAGGTACCCAAGAACATTCTACATCAAATATCTGATGCTCTGCAAAAATAAGGAGGAACTCTCACTTCATTTACTTTTTGTTTTTTATATATTTCTTTTCATCATATTCGTTTTTGATCAGCCCTACATTTAAAAAAAGAAAAAAGAAAAGAAAATCCTGTTCAAAGATTTACCAGGATTATTCCTACAGGTTTTCTCCTTCCCCACTTATTCGTATTCTTTTTTTATATTCATGGCATATGATTTTGCTTACTTTGTTTTGTTTTTTTTTTGCCTTGGTTTCAAAGAAATTGTCCAGTTATTTCAAACAGAATATGGAATTGGCCACACGCAAATTATCGCCTACAAGGAGGGAAAAAATTAAGTGAATAATTTTGAATAAAATCATCAGGAAGAAACTGACAAGTTCACCTATTTCCATATTTCTGATTGTGCGCTAAATGATTCCTTCATTTGCATATTTGTCTCTGTAAATGTAACAGTGGGGCATTAATGATTTTTTCTTTCCTGAGAGTTCATAATATAGACAGGACACAAAATCAAGGTCATAATGGAAAAATGCCAAGCAATAAATGCTTACTTTTTATTAGATTGTGGGCAAAATAATTCTTTATTAGTTGCATTTACTTTCAAGAGTATAACTCCTAGAAATTATAGAAAGAATCAAAGAACTTATACAAAAATCATTTTCAAGGATTTCTTCAGTTATTTTGTCTTTGTGTCTATATCTGTGCCATTTATTTATTGACTTTTGTTATTTATTTTCAGTCATTGGTGATTTCTATCTGTATATTCTCAGCTTATATGTAGGGGTCTTCAACTAAATTTAAAAGTATCAGAATATCTGTCTATATTTCTGAGATGAGGTATTATGTACACTATTTACATTATTCGGACTATTGTCCTCATCTTTGTCACCATATTTACTACAAATTTTTGGCCATTGTACATTTTGACCTTCTTCAGGCGGTTGGAATGTCGAACTGAATTCTTTATTTCACTCACTGGGGTAGACTGTTCTAGTTCCACGTGCCATGTTTAATGGATGTCAGTTATCAGTTATCTCCTGTTAATTCTCCTCTCCAAGTTCTCCACTGCCTTAGCTGGGTATTTAAATCACACTCTTTGGGTCCTGTCCCTGGATCTAATCCACACCTTTATCCACTGTGTCATGTGTCCTTGAGGACCCAAAGAGTATGAGTTCAATACCCAGTAAATAATGTAAATAAAGTAACAGAAAATTCTCAGAAAACCATTAAAAGAGATCATACGACATTATTCCATAAAACATTTAAACAACTATCCTTTGCCTTATAATTTTTATCACAATGTTGATGTCTTCTTTAAGTATGTAATACAGTTAGGGGTTTTCTTTTATATAAAGTGTTATAGATCATAGCATTAAAGATTTTTGCAGACAGAGACAATCCAAGAATCATTCTGAAAAAAAATTCAGTTACATACAGTAAATTAAATAACATATTATACCATAATATTTATGTTAATCTTCATGAGGAAGGGACAATCATATCTGGAGGTGCCAAGCAGCCATCTTTATCCGATACTCCACATGGAGAATTAAGCAGTTTGAATAAATCATTCTCTCTTTTGTTTGAGTCCTTTTAATTTAAATTTACTGTTTACAAAGAATTTAAACTTTTCTTATTGTTATTCGGGGCATTCAACCTTATTATGTTATGATAACAACTCTTTTCAAACTTATTAACATATATTCTAATGATTCTACGATGCACACAAAATATTGACAATGTGAGTTCTTAGCTATGGAAGGTTTCTACAGAGAATTCAATGACAGGAAAATTTTCAGTAGAGGCTGGAGAAAAAGAGATAGAGAGAGATAAAGAGAAAGAAAGAGAGAGAGAAAAAAAGAAAAAAAAAACTGTACATATGGCAAGAGAAAAAAAAAAGATAAAATTAAATGCAAATAAAAACGCACATCTGAAGAAATTTGTATATTTCTGATTTTCAAATTTTCCATAAACTTTCAAATACATTTTGATTTTTTTTGTTTTACAAGTTAAAAAGTCATCAGAAATCTTTGTGTAATTTTAATGAAAATGAATAAGAAAAATGTAGTTTTACTAATTTCCTGTTTTTATGTTTTACAATAATGCTGATCACCATAAAAAAATCAGTATTTATGCATTCTTGTCAAATGTAATATAAAGAAATACTATTTGATACGAAGGAGCACACTGGGATATTAACTCCTCTGAATTTCCACACTCAGAACTTTCTATCTCAACCGAGACTGCAACTGGAGCTTGTACATATGAATCGTTACTAAAGATGTTGGAAAAATGATCAGTTCCCTGTACTACTAGATAGAGTTCAAAAGCATCTCCATGCCTTTGTGGGATTATTTTCCACCTCAAGAACCTCTTTTCCATGGATGAAATGTTGCGGACATCTTACTACTCTGTCGCTCTTTTCATGGTAAGTGTTCAGACAAACTACATTCCTTAGTTCCACCAGTTCTGACCTTCATGGTTAAGGCCACCATGCCACATAGCGAACCACCCTCATTCCCTTTATTTTCCATTGGTGAGATGTAAGTTCCACTTGAACAGCTTCTTCTCACAAAGTGCTACTTCGTAGGACCAATTCACAAGCTGCTTCTCAAATCAATACAATCTTAACCTGTTCGAGTCTAGGGTTAACCATTATCTATCCCAGATATCTACATAAACTATGTTTCTTATCTCTTACTTTGTAACCCTCTACCTTGAGTGGCTACATACAGGGTGAACATTACTGTAAAAAAAAAATAAAGAAGTTTTCTGCTACTTTCAGTAACTTTTCTATCTCAATTTTCCAGAAATATTCTCTGACTTTCCAAAGCTCTGGCTGTGTTCTATTCTAGATAGTGTCAGTCAGGTGGAGTCTACAATGGTTGCTCCTATAACAACAATCATTCTGGAAAAAACCATAAATCAATGTATCAGGGTGGATCGATAAGCCTGATACATATCTAAATTTAGTTCTGAAATTTTCACTGTCTAATGTTTTGTTGATGTGATTAATATTCACCAGTGAATTAAGTGCATTGGAAAAAAACATTATATTGAAAAATATTCGTCATTATTAAACTGTAGACTTACTGATTTAACTATATACATCTTCAAACTGAATAGTAGGAGATATGGTATACTAATCTGTATATTAGTCTCATAAGTAATCAAATGACAAAATGGGAAATATATACTTAAGTAAATTCTTCAGGCAAATAATGGTTTTATCAATGGAGTTAGTCATATGTGTGTGTGTGTGTCGGTGTTAAGGTGCATTTTGGCAGCAAGACTTCTTTCAAACATGTTATGGACAAACTATCACTTTCTTTATTAATTCTTTAAAATTTCCAAATAAGTTGTTTTGTGTTATCAGTAAATTTGCCAAAATTCATATAAAATTTATTTTATATTATTCTTTTCCAAAGTACTTTTGAAAGTTGCTACATTCATTTTCAAGGGTTGTTCTGTGTGTAGTTACATAACTGGTTTTTAATTTTGGTGAATTATATATGACAGAGAAATAGACCAAAAGGCATATATGCTTTAGATTTTATGTAGGCAAAACATTTAAGAATTCAGTTAAAAAGATTATATGAACACAAAAGGGATCTATTACAAAATAATGAACTTAATGCATTAATCTTTCATCATAATAAGTTTGACTATAATTTTCACTTCATGAATGAAGTTTTAATTAAAGGAGGAAGCAATTTCTTAAAATTATAATGTAATGCATTGAAAGTATACTAATTTCAGAATCTTTGGTAAATTTAGGTCCAGAATTATGTAACATTTCTCCTTTTCTGACAAAACTACTTCTATTACAATGTGAGATATTTAAAAAAAAAATGACATAAAAACAAAAACAACAGAAAGCTAAAGGAAATCAGTTAAGCTCTATATCTCTTAATACAATGGATGTCAAAGCTTTACATTTAAATCTGAGTGTTTCTGTATATTTAACATATCCCCTCCTATATATATATATATATATATATATATATATATATATATATATATATATATATATAAGACTGACTCCAACAATAAACCCATTATTAGTCTCAAGAAGTTTATTCTGAAAACGAATCACATTACTTAGATTTTTTTTACATTTTGTCATTCGATCACCCACACTGATTAATTGAGACACCACAAATGATTAATGGATGTCATCTGTCATTCCTATTGAGAGGAAAACAGCAAGAAATTTCAAGTTTACCAAGTGTTCTTTAGTGATGAGGATGAAGATAGATAAAAAAAACAACACTATCTATTGTGGGAATTCCTTAAAGAAATGGAAAATACAGAGAATTAAGTTGATAAATAAGCAGAATGAAGTAAGAATGAAAGAAAAGGAAGCTTCATTTTGTGTGTCTGTTCATACAACAATTGACAATGCTATAAAAAAAGCAAACATCTAGTATTAAAGAAAGATTGTCATTAATGAAAAATTATAATCCCAAATTAGCAAAGTGGCTGTCTTCAATAATTATCTCCAGTATGATATCAAAAGGAAATGCTTTTTGATACAAAAGGGTTTAGGACTGCAAGTCCAGTCTTAATATAGTTATCCTTTAAGAAATCAATTATAGGTACCAAATAATTATTATTAGTTAATAGTAATTACAAGTCGCCCAACATAAATGCCAACAGGACTAACGATAGCATAAACTCACCTATGAAACCAATGAGGAACATCTCTTGTATGTTTTTTGAATTAAAAAAAATATAATAAGGATGGTGGCATCCATTGGAATATATCAGTGATTCCTAACCACCATACCACAGCACATTAGTGAGCTGCAAAATATTGCAGATACCGTGAAAACGCATCAGGCATAGGTTTCATACTAAATAAACTGCACAAATAGTTGAATAGAAACAATAAAATAAAGTAAGTTTATATTTGTGTATGTATTTTTTTTTTTTAAATCTATGGTTTTATTTCATAACATTTAAATGTATACCCTTTAAAAAATTTGCTAAGTGTGCTGTGATATTTTCATTTGATCCTTGGTGTGCCATTGATTAGAAAGGCTGAGATATACTGTGTTATATAATTTATTGGAAATTTTGTAAATACCACAAGACTCATATGCGATCTTTTGTCTTCCAGAAATCTTTTCTTTATTGTTCTTTTCCCTCACTAATCTCTTCTCATTTTCTTTCATTCTTAGTAATCCATTGTTTCTTAGTGGCATTATCCCCTTGATTGGGACAAAATCATTAAAAAAGAATTAAATAAGAAAAAGATGTATCTTGCATTTCCTTGAGGGTTTTCTAGAATAAAATGATTCACCTAAAAAAAATTATATTTTCTTGGACCTCTGGCATCATGTTACATTAGGGCATGTCTGCATTTTTCCATAATAAGAATGTTTTCAATAATATTCCAAAAATAGAAACCAAACAAAACTGTTTAATCAACAGTGAAATATAAATTCAGAAATAACTATATAATTCAAGTTAACCTTTCTCTTGATCACCATGAAGATGTCACCAGATTTTCATGGTAAAGCAGTCAAGAAATGGAATAATTCCTATTTGTATTTCCCTCCATTATTAATTTTCAATAATCACTTCTGGAGCAAACTGAAAATTCTTTCTAGAAAAAGAGTCAAAGAGAAAGGAATTTCTAGACAAGATTTTGAAAGAATAAATTCACATAAAATTTGACTGAAGTTAAAATTAACGTCGCTGAGTCAATTAAAAGATATGACGGTGTTACAAAAATTAAGGCGCAGAATTTTTCTAAAAAAATGAGTTTTAAAATATCCCAGAATTTACATTTTCATATTTAAGATAAAGCGTTACATGAAATAAACCTGTAATTTTATATTTCAGATAATCCTGGAAGTTAATTTTTCATATCTCAGATGAATACCCAACTTTTATCATCATGGAATTAAAACATCTATACTTTTATGCTTGCCTTTGTTATTTATAAATATATTTGATAATCAGCAAAAAGATGAATCATTCCAGGTGCCATTAGGGATTTAGAAGGTAGAATTATCCAGTATATGATTGATACCTACATCCGTTTCCTCTGAGTGAATGGATTCTTTGAGATATTTTTGGCATAGCTATTTAAACATTAGTTTCATTAAGTAATAATCACAAAATATATATATATACTTTATTAATAACATTGATAGTCATTGCTTTTTAGTTAACTGAACAATATTGTAACAAGCATAAACGTTAAAATAAATCTTATATAAAAATCATGAGATGTTTAAATAATACATTAAATATTTAAAAATATCCTCTTTCTACAGCAAAGCATAGTTTGCAACATTGACAGACATAATTGCAATCTCTGTATCCATTGCAATGATGTGATATATAACTTCATGGTCATGCTGTGTTCAAAAATATGAAGAAGGTAATGTAAATTATTCTTTATTGGCACATCACCACTTTATGGGTCATTTCAAATGTCATTTTATACAAAGATAGCAACATTTTTTCTACCTGCTACTGGGATGTCATTAGCATATGAGTAGGTGCTGAAAAGAAGGTCTTCAACACAGAATGTTTGGTCAGATTTTGGAAAATTGGTTGAGCTGAGAACTTTGCAGCCACTCCATATATACATATTTATATTAGCTGTTTTGTCATTTTCTTTCAAGAGTCAGGCTTTTGCCAAGTCTGTAAGACGGGGGAGTAATATGCCTTAGCCTGTTATGTAGATGCATGACATGATTTACTTTTTATTTCAATTTGTCTTACCAAAGTAAGAGAGCCGAGTTGTCCCTACTGTAGACAGGGGAAAGATTGATTGATTGATGCCTTTCCCAAGGGCATCAGTTTGAAGTGAATACAACAGCTTTGGCTGAAATTTGAACTCAGCCTGCTGATTCCATTTTCAGTGCATTATGCTACCTTCTCTCTCTCTATCTATCATACATTAGATATATGTATGTGTGTGTGTGTGTGTGTGTGTATGCATATTCTTTTGAATTCAGATTTATTTCTTTCCAGAATGGACATAAGCTTACTTTTGCTCTGAGGAACATGGAAAATGCATAAAAACTTGGCAAGACAAAAAGTTCATCAGGTGCAGTGAAGAAAATCATAGCCAAGGGATGCAAAATAACAAAAGACGATACAAGGCAGACAGGGGGGAAAATCCTTCATTGTCAAATTTCCAATGTACTGGAAAAGTTGAGAAATGAATGTGGGTAGAAGGAAATGAAAGTTATATTGAAAAAGAGAGAAGACAGGAAAACCTGCCATTTTCCAGACTTTTCCTCAAAGTGATTCTTTAGTTGCCAAAAGAAAGATTTCTGTCTCTTGGTCATTGATCTTTATCAACAAAGTTCCTGATTTCTCTTCTGTCTTGAACTTTGAATCTTGAAAAGACAAAGAAGTCAATCATTCTTGTTTTTTTATTTCTTTAAAAACTTTTATATGGTAAAGGTTCATGTTTTATCTCATTGCTTTATCAACACCTTCATTTCCTGATTATCATACTGACTTAGTCAGAGATTTGTAAAAGATCACCTATCAATTTGCTCTCTGGAATTTATACAGCTTGAAACCAGTACAGCTTAAAATCCTATGGAGTTATGGGCTCTTGTGTCATGGCCACAATTTTTGTCTAACATTATATCCAGATTATAAATCAAAAAAAACGAATTCAGAAATTGATTTACTAATATCTTATTAACAAAATAACATTTCCTATCTTGTATTTATTTTATATTGTTATAAAGTGTGATTTCTTTGGTATTTTATCAGGCCAGTGGTAGTCATTTATCTTGTATACCGAGAGCTGCCCTATCTTTATTGCTTAGGCATTTACATAATCTATATCTTAGCTATGCTAATTAGGCAATCATTTACTTATCACTACACATATTATTATTCAGGCTTTTGCCCTTACCTTTATTTTTCTTTAAAGGTAATGCTTCAGCTGATATCTTTATTCTTCCAAGGCTTACAACAACATCATGTTCAAACACTGGTTCTCCTATGATTACTGAAGTTCAGCAACATCAAGCCTGGTTAGTTCTTAGATGGGTGACTGCTTGGGAATACCAAGGGATGTAAGCTTGGATGTGTGGTTGGTGTTATGGATAACAGCTCAAAATTGGAACTTGAGAAGCTGAGATCCAATTCCAGTCGGGTTCATTATATTTACTTATATGCAAATACCCTCAGAAAATGTATTAAACCACCTCTTCTCCTCCCAGCTATGGGTTAATTGGTAGGAAATGTATCATTAAACCATTATCTCTAAAAAATTCTTACACTCTAAAAATATTTTCTGCTTTTAAATAACCTACCAAAGGTTGATAAGCCATAATACACAAATATTCAATAGGAGTATGCTATATTCAATCTCTAAAAATTTTAATGATGTAAACAAGAAAAATAAAGCAGTATCTTAATACAAAGTATACTAGTGAAGACTATCAACTAAGAATCTTACATTAAAAACCACATAGACGAAGAGAATTATCCAGATAATATATGGAACAATAAAAGAAAAATCAAAAAATCTAAACTTGACAATTCAAACCTCAAAGTATGAAATAAATACAGATATTGTTATGAAACTAGGTTACCATATAAATGATATTAAACAGAAATTAAAAATTAATTTTCAAGCTAAAGCCGTCAAGTCAGTCACAAAAAAGTTCCCTCCTTTTTCAAACCTTTTTTCAATTTGTGCATTTTATAATAAATTCAGACACTATTATAAAACTGGGTTTCCATATAAATAATATGGCACTTTTACGAGTCTAATATTCCTTCTGAATATTGCTGTCATATTTAACTATATATCAAGAGATTCTTGAAAAAATCCAAAGAAGAATCTGCAATATTATTGGTTTTGACCTGCTATTTCTGCTTCTTCTCTTCTGCTTATCTGTTCCTATAAATAGTTTCACAGGTATCGTTCTGATGAGCTTTTCTCCTTCCTATGCCAACTCCTCAAATTTAATTGCAGTACTAGATTGCCAGTTAGGTTTCATATTTCACTGTTGCAAGTGTCATGCTCTCTGCTAATAGTTTTTTCTCTTACACTTCTTGTTTGTCTGAACTCTCATCTGGCTTGTGTTTTCAATTCAAATTTGATCTGCAGAAATTTGAATGCAATAACAGACATCATCTTTTCTCTCCTTGGAACCTGTTATTTTATTGTTCTCACTGTTTCTTTCAATCTTAGCAACTCCTTACATCTTTGTGGTGAAAAAAAAAGATAAAGCTAAAATCATCAAATAAATTACAGAAGAGTCACTTCCATTTTTTAAAAACTATCCTGATTTGTGCATTTATTATAAACATTTTTAAACTAATATTTATCTATTGTTTCTTTGTTTAAATTTTTGACTCGTACATTCTTTGGATTTCAAAATAAATTATACAAATTTTAAATGTGACTCCCACACTGAACATCCAGTACACCATTAGCTTATGTCATGCAACATCATGTATACCTTCTGGTTAGTTTTGGAGCCACTGTACTCAAAAGACATTAATCTTAATCCTACTTGTATCATCTTTCATATTTTTTGTTCAAATTCTCACAATTTGGAAGCACAAAGAATAAATCAATAGAAAATTTTACAATATGTGGAATAACCAAAATGATTTCTCTTTGAACTTTGAACTGACCGTTTATTATTTTTTCAGTAGAGTCACTCATTTTTTTCCTTATCCTTATCCTGACAATATTTATTGTTTAGAGAAAAGTTTTATTGGATGTTTTAATGCAGTTATGTGAGTAACTAATAGGAAAAAAGAAGCAATCAGTTGTACTTGATCTATGAAGACTGTCTTCTCTTTTACAACACAGTTGGAATGGACAGCTAGGATTTTTTGATTTGATGATAGAACCAGAACATGAAGCAAATTGTTTCCATAATAATAATTTCTCCAATCGTACTTCTATTAGCATTATTAATTATATTATGTAATCACCTGTCTCAATTATAAGCCAACTATCATCAATAAATTGGCATTTGTCACCAGAGTCCTAATGAAGATGGAATGAGAATTTCCAAACTCATATTGTGTTAAAACTTAATAGTAAAAACAGAATCAATAAATAAACTATAATCTTTTACTGTTAGATCAAGTTTCAATCTGTACAGATCAACTCTACTTACAGAATTCCTCATCAAAGACAGTGCAAAGAGAAAAACTGCAACAGAAAATCTGCAATCATGGAACCTTACTGCCAACTGGGCCATGTAGTGATATGAAAATTACATCCCTTTGACGGTCACTCTATATGTAAGAAAGTTAGCTTTTTGAATTATCAATAAAAGAGAACAGAAAACATGGCTGACTCATACTAAATGCATGGTGTTTGTTGTCCATTATTACCAAATATGTTTACAAGTCATAGCACATTAAATCCTGGTTTAAAGGATAATGTACACAAAACTCTCCATATTAAAATGTCACTAATACAGACTTAAGACTTATTCCACTTGTTTCCTGTAATTGATGAAGCGAGACTTGGAACACTAATGGAAAATCCTTCTAAAAAACTAAATGTGTGTGTGTGTGTATATATATATATATATAGAGAGAGAGAGAGAGATATCTATATATGACAATTACATTTAGCATGAAACAGGGTGTCACCTCTGGGTGTTGGCTTCAATGTCTACTTTATATATATATATGTGCATGTAAAATTAAAAAAAATATCTGTAAAGACAATATAAATAAAAACAGGCAGAAAACATTTTATACTAATGTGTTTCATTCCAAAGTTTTTAAAGGAATGGAAAGTATTAGCAGTTTCTCTATGTGTGAAAAAGATAAGGTGTATTAATATGAAAGGTCACAAATTTTTGACCTTATCAAGAAGCCTTTTCAAAATTCTGTTTGGTCATTCAGTCAAATTTTGGTTAGTGGATTAGGCCAAGAACATTTTTTCACCTCATTGTTTATAAATGATGTAAATATTTTATCAGCTGGAGAGAGTGTTTTTACATCAAACTCAAAGAAGTTCTTGACGCTATAATTATTTCCATTCATCTAGCCTCATTTCATATTATATTTAATGAATTCTCAAACAAAAAATAAGGGTTTTTGAATACTTTGTACTGGTATGTTTGAAATGGAATTCAAATTTGAAAAATCTTTTATTGTTGGCTCATTTCATTAACTTGTTATGTAGTCATTATTATTTTAGCACAAAACCAGGGCTCATATCATTTGTAGGATAATGAAGCTTAAATTAAAATTAAATGCATGTTTTTTATCTTATGATCTACAAGATCCTCAGATGTCTCTGCTGGATTCTCATGGCCATAATAATGGTAATATTAGTCATTTACTTACAAGGAAACATTCAGCATTCATTGACCAAGCACCCAGTGTTGCTGTCAGTTGAAATTTATAAAATCAAAACAATTTTTCAGGAAAATAGTTTCCTTGAATCCACTAGCTTCTAGTGTTACACAATTGTACCCATCTTATGTGTGACAGGTTGTATTGGGTTATATGGCAGTAGCAGTGGTAGGGAGTAACCATGACCTGATCTATCGAAAGAGGTGGATTTATCACTTTGTTTTGAGCAGGAGTGCTAAGTGAGTACAAAATACTTCAGCTTGAACTCAGTTTGTCAATTCCATTTTCATGACCTTAATCATGCCACCTACTTTAAGGAAATAAATAATTGCAAAAGTTTAATGTAAATTTATCTTTCAATTTTCAACTGGATAATAACAGGTAAAAAAAAAAAAAAAAAGAAATATTTGAAATTTTCCAAGTTACCATATACGTTAACATCAGACTGGAGAAAATATACATATATTTTCACTTACATTTAGGGAATAAAAGTTTAATGTATGGGAAAAATCTTAGAAATGCTTGCAAGCCACACACAATATGATTATCATTCTTGAGTGAAGCAGTGATGTCATAAAGCAATATATTGATTTTTTTGCTATTATGAAGCCAAAACATGCATTTAACGAATCTTTTATGACAGGTAACCTCAGAAAAAAGTGCTGCCCACCTTAAACTTGTTAGACTATGGTTTTCTTAGTGAGGAGATAAAAAATAAGTAAATAAAATATACCGATATCTAAATACTACCAATGAATGTAATGCACACTTTAAAAATGAAGAACGTGTCTGCTAAAATGTTGCAGTAAAAATAATAATCATAATAATGATGATGATAAAAATGAAGACATTAGCCTGATTATCTGGAATGATGACACTTCATCATCACTTGATTTCCCACAACAATTACTGAGACAATTGAAATAGTTCAAATTATAGATACAAGTTATCAAATTGACAGAAAATTGTTTTCTGTTTTTTCAAAGCCTTTATAATAGTTTAATTGCTACCACCTTGTTAAAGCAAGCTGTTGAGTGTGAGTTCAGTCTTTGCTGAATGCTCAAAATATGTGGCCTTGTGCTAAATTCATTCAGTTCAATACATAAAAATACTATTGTATAACACTTAAAAAAACAAAACACAGGATTACATGCATATGTGTGGCATCCTCACTGAATTAAGGGTATTATTAATAAAGGAGAAACTTATGTTGAAAAATGTTTGTCATGTAAAATAAATGCAGCTGCAGTGATGTGACTATGGACACACAAAATCGGCTTGGAGTTTGAAAGCCACTTTAATAACAAGTTGAAACAGTTTTGAGCATCTGACTCACCAAAGCTGTACAACATTAGAAGAAAGGGTTGATATCAAGCATCAAGAACTAGAGTTGTCAGGCTATTTAAGCAATGTGGTCATTACTCCTGCAGGATAATTACACCACAAATTTCTGTGAATCTCCCTTTTAAGAATAAATTGTCCTTGATAGCTTCAAATGACTTCATCTTGAAGTGAATGGATAACTCAACAAAAAGAAGAGAAACACATATGTATCTTCATATAAATATTTACTCGGCTGAATCTGACACCAGAAATTGAAAGAGAGAAAATTTGTGCTGTATCATTCATCTAATGGGGGTGTAGAGCCTGCCTGATTGTAAAAGGTAGTATTTGAAGTGCTGAATAAATTTACTGGTGTTCAAAGGAAATATGTAACACCTTTACTCACCAAGTAGGTATATAAATATATGCATGTAACAGGAACAGTGAGTTTTATTATGTGACTTGGTCCAGGAAGCAAATGGATTACAAAATGCTTCAGAGTGGCTCAAGACAAAATTTTTCATGTTAATCAGATTATCAAGCGTATGAATAATATTGAAAAAAAAAATAAGAAAAAAATATTCAAATAACCAGAGACTTATGCCAGATTCACTCGTTCAGGTGAAAAATAAATCTTATTCTATTTGTTGATCAACTTCAATTTCAGAGCAAATCTGTGTCCAATTGTCAAGTCCAAGCAGAAAATGACAATTTCAAATTTGCTGATCTTTCAGCCAATTACATCGTTCCCAATAGTGCTATTAGTGCTATGCAATCATCTTGTACAATCAGCAAGTATTACAATTTAGAATTCACATGCAAATTTGAATACATGTAACTATGTGTTGATTTTTGTAAGTTTGTACATATAAAGCAATTAAGAAAAATAGTCATTATAAATGTTTATAGTATTTATAAAATCCTCTTATAATTATACTTGTTTCCTCATTTCTTGTTGAGTGATCCAGTACATTGTGCCTCACAATTACCCCAGATAAATAATGACCCATTCCTGTATGATTGTGAGGAAAGATGAAAGAATAGTGTCATATAAGAAGAAAATGAGTAACCACCATGAGTGTGACACTCTGGACTTATGAATATATGTTTTCTGCCAGGTGTATAAATAGTGGTGTCAGGTTACTAATTATTGAGTGACTATTGACTGGAACTATCCAGTCAAATTAGTGTGAATTATTCTGCATTGCTGATTTGGGTTTTGATTTAGGATTTACTTGATAAGCCAAGCCGTGCTACTAACAAAGAAATGGTTAATTATCTTTGGTTGACTTTTACTTCTTTGTTCTTGTTAAGTATTTATTTGTGGTTGTAATTAAATACTGTTTTATTTAATATTGAAGTCATGAGTTATACTCAATTATTAATGGCCACTGTACATCACAAAAGAAGGTATATTAAACATGCTGTTTAGTTTTAGGGAAGGAAAGAAAAAGAAAGAAAGGAAAGAAGGAAAGATAGAAGAGGTGATAACACTTGCATGTTTAATGTTTACTTTATTTTTAGTTAAATGGAAAACCATGTCAATCTTGAAATCATTTCATTTGTACCCACATACTTCTTTAAACAATGACCTGTATTGATACTTATGATTGTTATTGCAATATTTCATGAAAGTTGTTAAGCATAAACATTTAACGATGAAATAGGAGAATTTCCATGCATATTTTATAGTTGTGGAACTTACATGAAGCTTATTTAACAATTAACGTAAAAATTCAAATTCATCAAAAAATTCAAATAGGGAAACTGAAATATTCATTGGTGTTGCTATTATGTTTATAATGGTTATAAAAATAGTCCTTAGATATGTTTAAGTATTAGTTTTTAAATGGAAGTAAACTAAAGCCTGTGTGTGCCTGCTCACATGCCAAATTGCATGAGAATTCTATGAAACTGGAAATATGTAAGACAATTTGGAACTTTTTTTTAACCTGACATCTTTTGTCAGTGATTCAGGTGACTAGAAAAAGAGATTTATTGCACAAAAATAAAACTACATTATCAGAACTAGCCATAATTCACAGGTAAGTGTCTGAAAAATTCTTGATTTTTATTTCAGCTATATTATCAAAATTAGATTTTAACTAATTTTACTTACTTGGTTTCTTTTTATTATTTATGATTAAAATATCCAACATTGTTTCAGTACCAGTTTAGTATCACTTTTTTGTAAAAACTTAGGATATTTTAGTCCATCATTGCTCTATCATGGTAACTATTCAGATAAACTTCATTCTTTAGTTCCACCAATTCAGACCTTTACAGTTAAGACCTGTCATACTGAGTCTACAGAGTTAAAACAGCCTCACTCTCTTCATATTCCATTTGTAAAGAGGAAGTTCCACTCAGCTTTTTTCCTGAGAACAACTGCTTTGTGGAATAGAGTCCCAAATAGATGTTTCCTTGAATACTATCACTTCAAGCTAAGGGTCAGTTGTTAAATATACTACATATCTTCCCTTCCTACTCTTATAGTCATATCACTCACTCTCTGCTTTGAGTGGTTCTTGAACCTTGTAATGGACAGGAGTAAAAAAAGACATAAATGAGAGAGTGTGGCAAGTTATTTGACTAATGTAAGAATAATTTGCAGCACAAATTTAAAAACTTATATGTAAATTGGAAAAACAGCAAAAAAAAAATTAAACAGGTAAGCCTTCACTTGTTGGTTAATTTTAATAAAGTTTATTGAAATATATGCATGCATTCAAGTGTGTGTGTGTTTATATATATATATATATATATATATATATATATATATATATATATATATATATATATATAAAGTGAATGTTATGTATGTGTACATTTAATCTGCCACTTTTCCCCTACATAGATTTCTGTCTGTGCCCAGTCAAGAAGAAACTTGTGATTTTCCAAGATAAATAATTCAGCTGCAATCAAAGAGTTCATACATTGTTATTCTATTCACTCATTGATGTGCATGAATTATTCAACACTTTCACAAAAATGCATGCCGACAGATACACACTGATAGAGCCTATATATAGATATATATATGTATGTATGTATGTATGTATATGAGAGAGAGAAAAAGAGAGAGAACAGCTAAAACTACAGATAGATAAATATGAACAGACTGAAATAGATCAAATAATAGTTTCACCAACAGGCAGAAAAAGGACAAAGATAAATAGAAACGAATTATAGAAATGTGAACTGATATAGACAGACTTAGATTGATCAACAGATCAATGCATAAAATTCAATATGACGAGATATAGATAACGAACAGAATTAGACACAATGACAGACTCAGAGACAAGCAGAAAAATGACATAGTTTAATAAAAAAAAAAGATTGTATAAATATGAAGTGGAATAGATAGAGGCTGTAATAGATTTATTAGTGGAATTCATGATGTTCACATATATTTGGACAGCTTTAATAAGGCAATATCTATTCAATAATGTATACAATATACTCACAAACACAGCTTCTTTTGTGTAGAAAATCTCTGCATATTCCTCTTTATGCCAGTGGATACATTTCTATATGTATACAAAAGCATTTATCAAGGGATTTAGATATGTGTATCTATATGTGAGTGATGTTATGCGTATGTATAGATGAGATCAGATTTTATTATGCAAGTCACAATAAAATGTTGATGTTGATAAAATTTTCAGGGCATTAATAATAATATTCTATAATAAATATACAATTTCAATTTCAGCTTTTTATATCCAATTTTATTACAAATACTTGAAATTTTAATATAAACTAAAAGGTTATTGTAAATAAATATAAATAATAGTAAAGTTATTGAAATTTATTTTTATAATATCAGATGGGTCATAAGAAAGAGAAACAAGATATTGATTGATGAGAAGACAAAGTTTGAGTTGGTCCTGCTCAGCTGCAAACTGATAAAATGAAGCCTCTTCCTTATTAATGGTGAAAATGCATAATCAATTGTGATGACAATGTGGAAAAAATATTTTATCATTAAAATCTTGCTCAATCCATCAGTGTTATTGTGCTCCCTGTATCTGTATTTTGTGCTCCCTGCATCTGTATTTTGTTGAAATAAATAGGAGACATATCATTCAGAGTGTCCCTAGTATATTTACAAATAATAATGATTCCATCTGAGGGTTTGTCACTATAAGACAGCAAAAATGGCACATTCTAGTGAGATTTTTGTTAGCACAATACTGTAAAAATGCCATTTCCAGTCAAATTTGCAACCTAATAATAAAAGTATGGGTTCTGCATCTACACTTTAAATGAGTTGGTCTCTTAAAGAGATGTCCTTTATAGGAAAGTTTAATAATTTTATAGAGAAGTTTGCCTTATTAAATGCCCTTTATGTTTGCTTTATTTATTTTGAAATAATTATAATTATTTATAATCAATTATCAATAATAGAACAAGGGTGAAGAGGAGTGGTTTAGAGTCAAAAGGGACTTAGAGCAACAAAGGACAGAAAAGTGTAGAAAGCCATGATTAACTATATCCTCGAAAGGTATAGTACATAAAAGAGAAAGAGAGAATAGAATTTAACAATTGGGGCCTAAAATGTTGCTGATGGTCTTATTTCAGTATGTCAACAAATCATAAAAACATGAAACTTGTAACAATTCAACAAAATACAAAAATAACTCTTTTTAAATTGAGATAAGAGATTTATTAAAACATAGGATTTTAAATTACATTTAATTATTGTGTGTATGTACATATATATATATATATATATGATTAAAAAATCAAATTTTAATTATATTTTTTTAAATTAAATTAATATTGTAATTTATTATTTAGATCAAACTAAAGATAAGGCACCTTATTATGGCTAGCAAGATGCTTTCAGAGAGCATTACTAGTGTGTTTGATCCACACTAGGTGCCCTATATATGCAGCTTTGTGTCTAAACTTTTGCAACCTTGTTATGATGCAATGGGTAGCAAGCTGGTCGTGTAGACCATGAATAGTGAGTAAATATTAAGTTTGATCCTCACTAAGTGCCCTATACTTGTGGCTTTGTAAATAAACTAAGATACTTTTGTAACATTGTTATGATGCAATGGTTAGCAAGCTGGTTGTGTAGACCATGAATAGTGAGTAAATATTAAGTTTGATCCTCACTAAGTGCCCTAGACCATGAATAGTGAGTAAATATTAACTCACTGGGTTAATAAATACCATACTTAGATTTGCATTTATTTCCCAATGTAGACATTGAGAAAAGTCAGAAATGAGTTATCCATGGTTCCATTCATGTGAAACTCTTAAAAAAAAAAATACAAAAAAATTATTTTTGTGTCCATAACTAAAGCTCGAGTTCAATTTAAAAGTGTCTAATTCAATTTCTTTGAAATGAGACAAAATCTAAGAAGCTGTTGAATTTGATTTTGTTGAGAATGTGAAGAATTAGAAAAAAAATTGATGAAGTGATATGGACAAAATTAACCAAAAGACTTAAAAAGAAGAATTGAACAAGAATGGAACACACAAGTGAAAGATTAACTTCCTTAAGTGAAATATACATTCGTTTTTAGCCTGAATAATCTGTCCACATATTCTTTGTCAATAAAACCAAAAATAATACAAAAAAGAAAATATCAAATTAATTTTTAAAGAATTCTATTTTTTTTTTTTATATTTTATGAAAGTATTGCAGAAATTTTATTTTCTGTTCTTGGGAAATTTTGTTGGAAGCTTTCTTTAACAGAATGTGTCAAAATGAAGCAAATTTAAAAAGAAAGCTTACTCATACATTTTTAATAAAATCTCTTTGCATGTATATCAACAAAATATTTTTAAAAGACCTCAACATTTTTTAATATAAATTCTAAATCAAATGACGTGCTAGGTTGAATTATTTATAGTAATTTAAACATAGAATCCGTGAATGATATATTTCCAATAGTGTTCAAAAAATAGTGAAGCAGTAACAATGTCAATTTGCAAAGGTCTATTTATGAATTTGTGTAAACATTTCTAAAGAATTTAGAATGCTTCTGTTTCTTATGCTTAATACATTTATTTATTGTTTACATGCATTTCAGTCAGAAAGAAATGAAGTTATTTTTATGAATTTGTGAGTTTTGAATTAATGATTTCAAAATGGCTGAAATACACCTTTTGCAGTGTTTTGCCATGATGCACTATTAACAAGTTAAAGATTCAGCTAATGCATTTCACATCAATTACATATGTGTATGCGCCAAAATATACATTTATCATTTTGACTTATATGAAACAATCCATATGCACAAATACTGATGAAAAGATTAATGTAAAAAGATGTGCACAAAAAATTCAAATAAACACTTACAGACACACACACATACATACATACATACATTGAATATACATTAAGCAATGCAAATAATATATAAATACATACTTATATGTATTGGATGCACTTTGGATATTGTGATATCTTGGCATTTGGGTACATATATATATATATATATATATATATATATATATATATATAGAAAGAGAGAGAGATTTTTATATATCAGCAGAATGTGTAATTGGTTTTATCTTACTCATGAAATCTTTCAAGAGAATGAAATGTGCAACAGACATTTTACACTTTGTCATTCAGTTGCTTTTTAAACAAACATATATATTAAATAAACACAGATATATATTTTTTTTTAAATATATGGACATTTCAAACTTAGTTACCTCCCCTGCTGTTTACATCGTTAAATTTCACTGCACAGTACATAACCTTAGTGTTTTTCACTTCACATTTAAAAAAAATTAACTTTCAGATGAACACAACAATTTTATCTTAGCAAAAAACAACACTGTGATGATGATATTTTGCTAATGTCAAATGTACTCAGAATAAATGAATATGTATCAACATGGTCATTTTCTCTCTTCCTTTAATAAGGATACTAAGAAGCTTGTCAGTGAATCTGAGAAGATTCTATTGAAAATAAACAGACAAAACTTGTCTAAATTATTCAACGAGACATCTCTCTCTCTCTATATATATATGTATATATATATATATATATATATATATATATATATATATATAGTTAAGTTATGAAAAACTTGGTAATCCGTATGGGTAGTCCCAAGAAGGATGAAATCCTGAGAGCTCAATGTAAATCCAGAGCTAAAATTTACATAAGTGTATATGTGGGATATATATATATATATAAAGAAAAAAAAAAATCTTTAATATTACCTTCAAATATTAATCCATCTTAATTGAGAAACCTAAACTTTAAGTAAGGAAGAATACCCATCTAAAAATAGTTACAAATTACATTCATGAATTAGATTCGAACTGATAAAGATGTTACCTTAACAGTCATTTACAATATTAAAAGATTACTATCAGTAAACTATTCTATTTTAAAAAAATTCTTTTAATGTGTTCTCTATATGTTAATAAATACAGTACTCAAGTTATATTAAATCCCTAAATTATTTGTAAAAGAGTTAAATATTTAAATTGCTAGCAAGCATCAAATTAATTCCTCATGGGTTTTTTTTGAACATTAAAAATACTATCAAACATTAAAATCTATTTTTTTGCATAAATTGCTAAAAATATACCACCCCTCTTTTTCCTATGTAAAACCTAATTACAGCCTATGTCTCTTTACTTCCCCCTTCTTTCTTTTTTCTTTTTCTCTCTTCTCTCCTCCCATTTCAATATATCACTTTTGTTAAGTTAACCGTTTAAATAGATCATGGTCTGGTCCCTCCTCCCCCAATACTAAGTATGATTGAAAGAAATATTAAAATAAACCCCCTCTAAACTTGACCATGTCTCTCACACCACTCCTCGCTACCCTCTCTGTTAAATTACATAAACATAATACTAATAATATTTCATCTTTTGTTTCATTTTTGGGAAGTGTTATCTTATGATCCAGCATCCCTTAAAAGGGCTCTGGTGAAATAAATTATTATAATGGAACCTTAAAGTGGTCTGTTTTTCTTTATATATATATATATATATATCACTAGCCTTTATTGAATCCATTCTTAAAGAATCTAATGTATATTCATCTAAAACAAATGGTGTTTACATAAAAACATTCCCAAATTGACATGTAAACAGCCACCAAACATAATGTCTAGTAGAGACACACACACACACACATATGCATGCACACACTTATGAATATGCATTATTGTCTGAATCTCATATAGACAAAATTGAATTATTATACACTTACATACATAAACCAATATTTAGGGGTTTTCAGTTAGGCTTGGAATCCATTAATTTTTTGTAGTTTTGAAAGGACACATCATCTCTCTTTGAATTTGGAATACCATAAATTATACAAATGTTTGTTTAATAAGTCAAATGCCTTTTTTTCCATATCTCATTTTCTAATAAAGCTTTATTAAACATGAAAATGTTAGATTGATAAAAATTTCCTATTTTATATTTATCCTATCATATGTATGTATGTGTGTGTATATATATATAAATGTATGTATGTGTGCGTATATATATATATATATATATATATAAATAAAAGGGCACTGCAACAAGGTGTAATGGTTAGCAAACTTGTTTCACTAGATCATTTACAACTGAATAGTGAGTTTGATCCTCACTGAGTGCTCCTATAATTCCACTCTTGTGCCACATCTAAGGTAAACTTAAAAAAATCACCATATATTGTTATAATATACTTTTAAGGTAGGCCATGTTTATGGGTAAAAGTGCTCAATATAAAGGCTAGATCATGTATAAATATAATAGTTGATTCAAAATAGCTCTATTTTTGCAAAAGTTATTCAGCTTTAAAAATGGGTGTACTTTTCATTGCTCATACAGCATATGTGTGTGTGTGTGTGTGTGTGTATATATATATATATATATATATATATATATATATATCAAAAGATCATGATAGAATTATATTTTCTCTTTAGATTGTACTCATTGATTCACAATATCCAAATACATATTTCACCACAGACTGTATCTATATAGTTGCTTAATACATATGTGTATAGACATTGTATAATTCATATGTACACATGATATAGATATGATTATCAAGAATATCTTCCGAGAAAAGAAAATATAGTTGTCAGCAAGTTATCAGAACTGAATTTATTGAAAGATGATTTTGACTCTGATACAGAGTTAGGGTTAGAAGTGGAAGAGTGAGAGGAAGACAAAGGTGTCACTGTGAGGGTCAGCGTTTTTGGCTTTGATGAAGTTTAAGTGATTGGTCAGACACTGTTACTGTCAAATGAGAAAGTGGCTTGAAACATTATGACAAACAGAACATAAAATAAATTAAGCCTGTGAAAGCTTGTCTGGCCCTCATGGTAAGTTGACTCTTTGGCCCCAATATTTTTCCCTTTTCAAATGAGATACACCTGTCTTTTATATATATACATATATATATGCATGTGTGTGTGTGTGTGTGTGTGTCATGTCCCCACTCGACTTCAAGATGTACATGATCATAACTCTCTTCAGATTACTTATATTTATTATCTGAGAATTGCTATGCGGTACTGGGAAAGATGGTGGAATGGATTCCCAATGTGTTTGCCACAGTTTAAAATTTAGTTTCACTTCTCTTAGATTGGTTCCCTTCAAGGCTAAAGAGTCCCATCCATGCTGCTATTTAACTGATAGCTGTTGGGAGAAGAAATAGATTTGTGCTTTTCTAAGGGCATTTGTATAAAAGTTAATGAAATATAATATAATAGATCAGAATTTTAACTTGGCTTTCTGATTTCACTTCAGCACCAACATCTGTTACACTATATATATATATATATATAAATAAAAAGAAAGAACAGTAAGATATATAATCCGGTGTTCTTATAGATATTTTTATTTTTACAAAATAGCGCTTAGTGTAAATTTACAGAGCAATAATATTATAAATTAATTGATTTAAAATATCTTTTTTTCGCTACACAGTTCTAACCATGTTTAAAAAAATGGAAGCTAAAAGCTTCAAATTTAATTTTGTAATTAAATTAATGACGTTAGTTTCATTTCATCCTCAAGCAAATTTTGGAGTCTTTAATTTAATTACAAAATTAAATTTGAAGCTTTTAGCTTCCATTTTTGAAACCTGGTTAGAACTGTGTAGTGAAAAAAAACATATTTTAAATCAATTAATTTATAATATATATATATATATATATATATATATATATATATATATATATATATATATATATGTGTGTGTGTGTGCTTTGATGAAGTTTAAGTGACAAATATTTGGGTTTGATGAAGTTTGTGATTAGTCAGACCGTATGTATGTATGTATGTATGCATGTAATGATATTGAAATGAGACTTGTCTAATATACATATGATCACATAGATATGCATGTAGAGTCCATCAAGTACTGAAGGAGGCAGCCAAGTACAAGGCATTAATTCTCACAATTTAAAGCTACATATATATATATAATTGATTTAACAAATCGGAGATTTCAGAAAGCCATGGTAATATTTTATACTTCACGAGACTGATAAGATTCAGTTTCACTTTGTCAGATATTGTGGTTTCAAAACAATTAGGATCATTGTTTTGAAACTGCAAGGTCTGATAAAGTGAAAACAAATTTTATTGGTCTCGCAAAATATAAAATATTACCATGGCTTTCTCAAGTCTCCGATTTGTTAATTATTATTAGGTTGGTGCAAAAATAATGACGTAATAATGTCGTTTTTTGACGTGAAAAAATACGTCAAAAAACAAGATTATTACGTCATTATTTTTGCACCAACCTAATAATTACTCTGTTTACTACATTGAGCTCTTGGGATTTATATCCTCCTTGGAATTATCCATATGGATTACAATTAAACTTTATGTTTTATATATATATATATATATATATATATATATATATATATATAACAAAAGTTATTGAAAGAAAAAGAAAATAATCTATATGAAATCAGCTAGATTAAAAAAAATAAAAAATTCCCAGCATGCCTCATTCATTTGCATGTATATTTGCACCAATATAACAAATTTAGTCCAATGAACTCCTAAAGGATGAAATGAGTCATAAGAAAACTTTTAGACTTTCCCCAATATTGTTCTTAATGTATGTATGTATATATATATATATATATATATATATATATACATATATATACAGATTCAGTCTCAAAAGTATTTAGCCATTTGGTATTAATAAAAAAGGCAGCCTTCCTAGGGCAATGAAACCTGAATCCTTTTTAAATTGCTTCTTTGGGATTTTACAAACTTATCAGAACATCTTTTTGACATTTTAAAACAGTCAGCAAAGTCTACTTTTAGGATTGTTCTCCTAAACCTTGTTTAATTGTTCTTAATCAAATCCATGGTATTCAATTGTGCTTTTAGCTGTATAAAAGGCTTGAATTCATAAGTAGTCAAATCTGGGCTTTAGGTAACATGAACATGCCTTGGTGATATGCATTGCAAAAACTACAGCACATAACATTAAAAAAAAAAACTAATCATGTGGTTATTCAGTATAAGAGTCATTCAGTAAACCAGATTACTCAGTGGCATTTCATAACAGATTGAGTAACATCAAGGGAGAATGTGTTCATGCATCCACAATAGGTTACTATGTTGCATCAAGATCATGCAAATGAGCTCTCAAGTCATTCAAAATGGCTGGATGAACTTTGTGTTTGAATATACATGTTCAAATATAAGGAATTATATGTATATTTCGATCAGCATATTGCACAAAGCTGATTGACTTCTACTCTGACAATGGCACTTACAACAGATAAGTATCAAGTATCATATACACACACATTTAAATAAATACATACAAAAAACAGTCTGAACAATGTAAATAATGTAAATGAATACTGTTATTGCTTTAAAACTTATTTTGATTTTCAAAATATATGTATTGGGTTGGCAAAATTAATTCTATTTTTGTCATTAGATGGTTCTGGTGGGTGTTTATTTTTAATTTCATTCAAAAAGATAACTTCTGATTACTTTTTTTTACAACTGTCATATCAGCATGTACCTTTTTAAAGAGTTTATAAAAATTGACCTACTTGTTTACTGATTCGAGCATTGAATATGGAAGAAAATACACAACATTTTTTTTAAAGATCAAGCTATATTACGAAAATTAAAAGGTAACTCAGATGAAAAGAAAATCTTCAGGTATTTGGAATTACGACCAAATATGTCAAAAATGGTTTGTCAATATTTGGGCTGAAGATTTCACTAAATGGTTGGATGGAGCAGGCAAGGCTGACATGTCAATCATGTTGATCAAATTCAAGGCATTACTTGAAAATAATCAATATATGTTTGCAGCAGATTGCTAACTGACTCAAAATATTCCTATCAAACAATGACAATCATTTACACCAGCTTTTTTTTTATATTAGTTGCTTTTATACATGTCTTTCGCTTAAATTAACTGAAAGAAAATTCATCTTCACCATCTTTAAATGTACCATATTTTTAAATCAATTCTGATGGACATCAAAAACTGAATACTCCACATCATGTAGTCCAAAAGACCAGGATAATGGATGACCATATGTTCCTTTAGGTTCCATGAACAAACTGTTCCAATTTGGCTGAGAAGGTCTTCAGCATCTGACATATTCAGCAGAAGCATGCAGATTGGATTACTATTTTTATTAATTTTGATAGAATTATCTTAATGAAAATAAAATGAATTTCCTGGGAGGCAGTAAAGGACATCTTAAGCAGTTGTACACAAAGAAAGATAAACAATTCATAAAATTGTCTGTAAGGTGATAGAAGACAATGGAACAAAGTATTAAATATGTTGTTTCAAATAATGTTAATCACAGAAAATAATATATAGTAAACAAATTTTTTACATTACCCTGTAAACGGTTGTGAGTGGTCTATGATAAATAGTAATTGGTTGTTACCCACAGAGGAAAAATCAAATAAGGAAAGTTGGTTCACTGTGCTGTGCTAGAAAAATCGTTCTTGTCAGGAACCATCTTGCATTGTCTAGCATTCAACTATACATTGAATATTGCTCCTATACTTGGTCTAGTGTGCTTGCTATATATCTTGAAGGGTCTGCATTGTTATCAATCCTGGCATCTCAGTTTCAGTTACTTTCCCACTGCTATAATGAGGCTTCCCTCTGATGTTCTAATGAGGTTTCCTCTTTGCTATCTCAACACATGAATTTAAGCATACTACTAGATTGGCTATAAGGTCTCATTGTTTTACTGTTGAAATAGCTAGATACAACCATGAGTTCTACTCTAATATTTTCTTTTCTCATACTCCTTGCCTGTCAAACTTTCTTCTGACTTCTTGCTTACATGTTACCTGTGATCTTCAAAAATTTAAATGCAACATCAATCACCATCTTTTGTCTTTCTGAATCAATTTGCTTGTGTAATGTAATAGTTATCAGCATGGAGAGTGGAATCTGTGTGCTATGTTCAAATTTTATTCACTTTCACAAAAAAACTCTTGTGAAAGCTCTGCTTCCCATGGAAGCTTCAGGAAATCAGAGAGGGATATTTAACTAAAATTGATGTAAAAAGAATCTAATATCTATACAAGTGAGTATCTATACACTGCAACTGATAGACTATTACAACTTTACTGAATATGTTCATTTAAAAAAAGAAATCAACAATTTGTCTCTCTATAGAGAAGATATTGAAAAGTGCTCTGATATTATATCAAGAAGTAAACACAAGTATATCATTTTAAATGAACTGTTTAATTTGTTTTAACAGTTTAATTTGTAATAACTATGACCAATGGACAAAACAAGAAAGCAAGCTGTGGAGAGCCATGATCACCTTTATCCAGAAGAGGAAGAGACCAAATGTAAACTAATATTTACTCAAATACTCAAATTTGAAATTAAGATTTCACACCATCAAAATATTTCAATAGTTTCAAACTGAATCACAGTTTTATGAATACAATTCTCCATATTTCCTCCATTACTGACTTTGAAAGGAAAAATTGCAACTTAGAGGAAATTAGTTGAATTTAATTAAATGCATCTCTATTCAATGAAAACTCTTTTGACTAAGATTTTGAAAGAGAATGATTAAAACTATATCTTTTTCTTCAAGAAGTAAATATTTCTTTGTATCTTCAAAATTAAATATGAAAATAAAAATGTTTTCTGAGAAAACCATAAAAAATATCAAGTTCTTGAAAGATTTTTATTCAGCAGGATTATATTGAGTTACAGGAAAGTGTAATGTTATTACACAACCCAATTATTAACATTTTTCATCTCTGAAACACACATACACATCATATGGTGTGTGGCAGAAATACCCTCTCATGTAATGCTAAGACATAAGCTTGATGAAGATAACACTGCCACAAATGTCATACCATTATGTGGGAGGTATTTCTGCTAGGCTCCATATAGAAGTTTTATTAAATTCAACAGACAAGGTCTTTTTGTTTAATAATTTGTCATATGTTCCAGTTTTCAAGTTCATTGAGATTAAGAATGTGGATAAATAGTTCAAAGTAAAAAAAAAAAGTGAATAAATTGTCTAAAAAGGTTAACACTTTAACTGCTACTCACTTGGCCAGTGCTGCCCCCATCTGGCCAACCATTTTTAAAGAAAATGCCAAATTTCAACCTACATATTTTATTACACAGAAAACTGGCACCAGTGTTTTTTACAGCATTCCATTTTCATGGATATACCTGGGAATGACTTACCAGATCAGTAATGGGTATACACATATCTTTTGAAGCATTGTCCTTTGTGGAGTGGTACTTCACACTTTTTGCAGAAGTACCTTGTTTCTGAGCATTTTCCAGCTTTTTTACAGACTCTGTATGGCTTGGAAGGGTACCTTTTCTTATTGGTTGGTAGAATTTCTACCAAGTCATGAGCTTTCATTCCACCAAGCAGGCGATTGGCAGGATCAATTTTAGGTGCCCTTGGACATACGGTCACGGGTGCTGGGAGCATCCGCATGCTAGCCGCATTTTCATCAGGAATATTTTCAAATTAGATACAAAACTACCATGACATAGAGAAAAATCAAGGCTGACTAATAATCTGCATGATAGAACAGTTAAAATTTCCCATATTTTACGATTGATGGTGCAACAGGACACTCAGCCAGCTGGAGCAAGATAAGAAAAATGAAGATCTCTGTAGTTAGCAGCAGAAGTGTTAAATGGAGCTAAATTGCATTGGACTAAATTAACTTCAAGAATTTTAAAAATTACCTGAGTGTAACCAAGTCTTGTTTATAACAATGACAACACCCAGTTCATGATAATGACTGACACTTAAAAATATGTGAACAAAAACAGAAGAAAACATGAATTTCAAATAGTTTATCAATGATCTTGTCTTGATTTGGAAATAGAATGTTTTATTTGAAAATTGAAAAAATACAGTAAAAATTATACAAACCTTGACAGCTTATTGTAAAAAAAAATTGTTTGAATGAATTCTTGCTGTTTTAATATACCTTATATATATATATATATATATATATATATATATATATATATATAATGTCTTCATGAAACCTGTTCTTTTATTGTCCTTCCTCTTCACTTAAGTCTTCTCATTTTCAAAAGGTAAGTTTTTTTCTTCTTTATGGCTTATCAGCCCTTTGTGGGTTATTTAATGATTTAAAGCTGAAATATATTCAAGATAGTATGAGGTTGCTTACAGTATCAGATGTTGCCATATGTAAGTAGAGAAGGCTCAATACTGCTTTATGTTTACAGTTAAATGTGAACCAGCGTTTTCAGTATGATTTGAAAAGGAAAAGGCAGACTAGGAAGGATAAACAAGAATATATGGATTTGTAGGTACACAGGTAAAAACATATTTAAATAAATGAATACAGAATCAAGTATAACTAAAAATTATCGTCCACTTTTTTTCACTTAATTGACAAGACAAAGATGTGTGTGTGTGTGTGTGTGTATATATATATATATATATATATATATATGTGTGTGTGTGTGTGTGTGTGTGTGTGATAGAAATTATGCATGAGTTATGCAATGGACTTTGTGAAGAGCAGCAATATATCGAGTCTAGTTTGTTACCCTCTTTGTTATGGTAATTTACTAATGCACACATGGACTCTCCCAGCTATAAATAGGAGCAGGTACTGCCTTTTGGAGAGGGAAGTTTCCAGCAGTCAGCTCTGACAGACCAAACATTCTTGCTATAAAACTCTTGTTTGTATATGTTTGTATTACTGTTTCTGTTAATATATTTGTTTAACTCAATTCCTCTCTTTGTGTCTTTATTTCTGGCCCAAACAAGGCCACAAGACTCTTCATCACCTAAACCCACTGGTCCAGTGGATATGACATTTGTATCATATCATAATGGTCTGGATTCAATTCTCAGTAGTGGATGCGCACTGCTGATGAGTCCCAAAATAGGATGAAATGTCAGTCCAGTGCTTTCTGCATTCTGTTGAGGATTCTTCTAGACTAATTACTTAATTATATATCTTCTAGACTAATTACTTAATTTTATATATATATATATATATATATATATATATATATATATATATATATATATATGTAGAAGCATTAGGAAATTAGTTAGCCCAGATCGCCTGAAGATACCGAAAGGTTGAAATCAAGGCAGCATGATCGATTGATCTAATTTTTTTAAATTCAAATGGTCTCCATGTTAAATTTTTATTTTATTTTATTTATATATGTATTGAACATTTTTTAATACCACTGTTTTCTGGTATAATTCAAATCTGACCAAAAATTTACATATATATATATATATATATATAGTCATGTGCAGATGTGGGATAGCAAATTTAAAACATGCATGTCAATATGATTTTTGGTTTGTCCATTTAAAGAATGGCATGCACATACACAAATGAAAATATTTGACTTAATACAAAGAAATGATTAAAAAACTCCTTTCTCCAAAATAAAACCAAAACCAAATGTGCTTTTTTCCTGCTTTCTTCAGACTAAGTAAAACTTTTGCCTGAAGACAAGCACCAAGAAAGAACAATTCAAAATGTTGTACTAACGAGAACTACAAAGATAAGGATGCTGCTTGTCAGAAACCAACATGCATCAGGATTTCTCATCTTAAAAAGACATTATTATTATCAAACATTATTGTTCTCTTATGAAATTGTCAACTATTTCTTGTCTGGAAGAATTTGGGAATACGGAAAATGCTGTCCACATGAGAAATGAATAATAACTGTTATCAGTGCACAAGAGTGAGATGAGAGGAAAAATGTATTCAGTTTAGTAGACAGCAAATGATGTTTTTACTTTCTGATAATATCAATGGGTAAGGGAAGATACACAATTTTTTTTTTTTTATAAATTCATATTCTTTTTTTAAAGTAGGAAGATTTCTTTAAAAATAAATATTAAAAAGTGTAAACAGAAAGAAATGTATCACTTCGCAAATTCAGTTTAGCAACAATAGCATTTTAAATTATGCTTAGATATGCCCAAATGGAATTATATATATATATATATATATATATATATATATATATATATATGTATGTCTCTGTGCGTACATATTATATATTTTGTGCATTGAGGCAGTAGATAATTATTCAAACATATATTGTTAAATATAATAGACAATGAATGTTTATTATGTTTGATCATGAGCTGTACTAAACTTCATAGTTGCTTTAATTTTGGTTGAAAATAAAAACAAAAATTCTCCAACATTTGGATATTTTTTTTATTATGCTGTTCTTTGATCTAAGCTTATAACCACTCTGAAGATGGCTCATGTGAGCTGAAAGCTTAGATCAAGGAAAAGCATAAAAAATATCCAATTGTTGGACAATTTTTGTCTTTATTTTCACCGAAAATTAAAGCAATGATATGTAGTTTAGAATGGCTCATGACCAAACATAAACATCATATATGTTCGTCAGTGTGTGTATGTGTGCGTGTGTATGTGTTTGTGTCTGTACACACACTCAAACATTTTATATATATATATATAATAAAATATAGTTTTAAGGTATGCTGTATTTATGGTTAAAGTGCTCAATATTAGGGATAGACTGTATGTAAATAGAGAAGTAGACATTAAAGTCGACACTCAGCAGTGACAGTGATTCGTGTTTATATGCAATTGTTAGGTCTGACTATTGTGTATGAGCATGAAACAGACTGTTGCTATTGAGTGTTGATTTCTATGTCTATATGTATATATATATATATATATATTATGACTTAATGCTATTTTTAGTGGACACTTATATTTGTGTAGACGCTTTGTACATTTATTAAACAGCATATTTATTTATTCTTAGCCTGAATCAACATTTTCTTTCATATGATCTCTGAAATATAGGTATCCACTAAAAATAACATTTAAGCAATAAAATCTGTTAGATTAATAAATAAAAGAGCCATCACATCTTTAGAAATTGCTTTACACATTATATATATATATATATATATTATACACACACACACATACACAGGGTGTATCACAAACACTTTTACAAACTTTGGAGGCAGGTTCCTCACACCAAAATAAGGACAAAAGTTCATATAAACATACGTCTGCAAATCAATTATTTAGATAGAGCTCTATTGCCATGTAGACTAGGTTACATTTGTCATTCTTGTACATTTGTGGCTGGTCTGTCTTCAACATTTAATGTGTGCAGTAGTGAGTTAACTGAGAAGTGTTCTGTTTAACAATGGCAGGATATTCATATCTTGAGAAGGCAGATATGATTTTTACATACAACCGTGTGAATGGTAATGGACATGAAGCTGCACAGTTGTATCAGATTGTGTTTTCAGACTGAAGACAGCCAAGTCAGCCAACCTTTCCTGCTGTTTATTGACATGTTGCTGGGACATGATCTGTGGCACCACAAACTATGGATCGAGGAAGGCCAAGATCTGCTCATACACTTAACTATGAACAACACATTCTACAGGTTGTCAGAGATGATCCAGGTATAAGCACACATCAAGTGGCCCTAGCATATCATAAATCTAATAGTACCACATGGAGGGTACTTCAAGAGCAGGTCCTGTATCCATATCATTTGCTACATTTGCAGTGTCTTTCAGCCTCTGATCACTTAACACAAGAGATTCATTTGCCAATGGTTTATTGCACAAACTGCCAATTCATTATTTATCTCTTGTCTTATTTACAGATGAGGAAACATTTTGAAGAGATGGAATAGGAAATTCACACAATGTTCATTTGTGAGCCGAGTGGAATTCCCATGGTACAATACAGGGTAGACACCAGCATCAGTTTACAATTAATATGTGGGATGGAATTGTAGGTGACTGTCTGGTAGG
>OZ010585.1:9178074-9253074 GCA_963932145.1 Acanthosepion lycidas | reverse complement strand
TCGTGTAATTTCATCCACAACTCTGTTCATATCTTTTGCATGAGAAGCTGATTCTGAAAGAACCATTTCCTGATGTTTAAATTCCACAACTCCTCATAATTAGATGCGTTTGTATATCTTGTCGCGAGGTTTCTTTTGCAATCAATGTTTGCTGGAGGAGGAAGAAGAATAGAATGAGAAAATTTAGCTGTTGATCTGAATTGTTTAGCTTTTTCATAAAGCCCATCCTTTCCCTGGCAAAAGCAAGAGAGAGAGAGACACACACACACACACACACACACACACACTGTCTTTCACCGATTATTCAAAGTGATGATATTGTTTGTGGCCAATGCTCTACACTTTAGGAAAGTTTTCTCTTATGGGAATTGATCTGAAACTGTCCAAGTAATGAATCATAGCCTGATATGAGGTACTTCATCACTGTTGAATCTATAAGTATCAGAGATACTCCAAGATAGTGTACAGGAAAGAGGCAGAAAGAACACAATGCATCAAAATGGCTTTCTTATTGGTTATAACTTCATATTCGATCTTTCAAAACATTTTTCCTGTCATTTAGTCATAGTATTCAGACACAAAATTAAGCTCAGTCAGTCAATATTTCCATTAAAGGTACTGGTAATGAAAACATGCTCTCTATAATAAGTAATAGTACATACCAAAAGAGATTTTAGCCAAGTCTGAAGTAGAAAATAACTTTTATCAACTACATGCATCAAGAAATGATCTAATCATTATTCTTCAGAATTATAGACGGGTGTTGTCTCAGGAAGAGGTTCTTAGAGATGAGAAAATTACAAAGTCTATTAGCACAGTACTCATCAAAACTGACAGCACTATATATGAATCAGCTTTCCTGTCTAAGATCACAGTAACAAAGTGTAGTATCTGTTTATTACCTCTCTGCCATGTTTCTATGTAATTCATGGAAAGCTTTTGAGGGATTCCTAGTTTCAGAGAATTCCAACCCAGTGACAGAACCTCCCTTATTGCACTACAGAGTGAGGGTTGGCAGATATCAAAATCAGTGTGACAGCAGTTGCATTGGTTGTGTACATTTTTCTCTCCTTGGTCCATATGGGCATTACACATTGAAAATGACCTCATGTCACATCTCACCCCTGTTAGGTGCAGAGACAAGTAATTAAAGGATCAAAGGGTAGTATCTGTTCTTCCATGTTTCTATTATATAACAGTTTACAAAAGAGCTTTAAGGGATACCTGTTCGTAGGGATTCAAACCCTGCCTTATTGTACTAGAGTGTGTTGGTAGATACCAATGTCAGTGGTTACAGTGATTGTTGGAAATTTTTATCCTTGCACCATATGGGCATCCCACATTAAAAGTGACCTCATGTCACATCCCACCACTGTGAGGTGGAGAGATGAGTAAATAAAGGATCAAAGTGTAGTATTTCTTCTCCATGCCTGTGCAGTGTTTCTATTTTCCAACAGTTCACAGGCAATCCTTGTCCCAAGGATTACAACACTGCAGCAGCACCTTCTTTATTGTGCATCAAAAGGAAGATTCATGGATAACTGACACTAGGGAAGCACCAGTTGTAGGGACTGAGAAATTTTTGCACTTGGTTCATATGTGTGCATATTGGCAACCAACGTTAAAAACAACCTCAAGTAAAGAGGCAAGTAAATACTGGATCAGAGTGTAGTATCTGTTCACTCAGTTTAACTCATTTGTCTGCTTATCTCTTGAATTGAGGTTGGATTCAGGTGGTAATTTCTGTTTACTGTCATATAACAGAAGTTACAGACAGAGAAACGAAGAAACATTTTTAAAAAATCCACACTGTATATGATATAAATACAAAACCCACAGACAGACAGGTCACCAGTATTATATAAGAGATGACTAATAAGAAAAACTTACACATCAACATAACCAAAATTCTATTCTCAGTAGAATAGTAACAAATGATACATGCCAATTATAAAGCATTAGAGATTCTTGAAAATGGAGGAAAGACACAGGAATAAATATCATGAACTATGTACATGGATTTCTGCAGAGAAAAGGTCAAAGTATTTATTCTTATAAAGTTTGTTTGCATGTATCTTAAAAATACATATTTAGAGGATTTTCTTTTTCTATACTGATTGATCTGTCAAGGGTGACAATACAAGCAACATATTTTTACAATTACTCACTTAGAATTTTATGTTTGGATAAGCTATTTGAGCCAAGAACCTTTCACTACACCCATGTGTGCATGTGCGTGTATATATATATATATATATATATATATATGGAGAGAGAGGAGAGAGTATGTGTGTGTTTATTTATATATATATATATATATATATATATATATATATTTTCTCCCTATGGATTCACAAGTTGAACATTGTGTTCAGGTGTGTATATATATATATATATATATACATACACACACATATATATGTGAAAAATTTCTTAGAGTTAACCTGTAGAAAAAAAACAATATTTATAAATGTAAAAGACAATAGGAAAACTGTAATAGTTGCTGACGTGTTTCATCCAGTCCCACATCAGATGAAACACATTGGCAACTATTACAGTTTTCCAATTGTCTTTTACATTTATATATATATATATATATATATATATATATATATATATATAGAGAGAGAGAGAGAGTGAGTGCGTGTGTGTTTATATATATATATATATATGAACACATATATATATATATATATATATATATATATATATACACACACAAGTATAGGATTGATGTATGCAGAATAAATTCCAATAACCAAAAAATACTATTTTTAAAAGTGTTCTCAATACAGAATAGAGCAATTATATATATATATATATATATATATATATATATGAAGAGACACATAGCGGAATAGATAGAGTATGTATGTATGTATGCATGGGGTAATTGATAGCAAATTGCAAAAAAAAAGTATACATATGTTAAGATTAGAAAAATCCAAAATATATTATTTAACAAACTGACCTCAGCTTCAAGGATAGCTTTGAAGTGATCTTAAAAGTAACTGAATGGCCAGAGGTCAAGTACCCTTCAAAGCCACAATTTCAGCCTTCAAAGAATTATTTGTATTGTGGATCTGCTGATTAGTCTCTTTAATGATACCCCAAATGTAGTCATCATGGGGACTGAAATTAAGCGAATGGGAAGAATACATTATGAAGTGAGATGACCATGAAAATTCTTGGCCAGATTATCGTGGGCCATTTTGAAAGGAGTTGGACAATTTATAGCCCCTCTTTTGATACACAGATTAAACATTGTATCCAAAAACATAGTGTAAAAGATGGCACTGACAGATGCTCTGTTGAAAAAAATAGCCCTCATTGTTTATGACCCCCAGGACCATCACTCAATGTGAACTTGTAACATTTGTGCAGAATGATCTGTCATTTATGTTTTTCACCTGGTCCCTTTCAAGAAGCTGGATAGACATGAGTCACTGTAGTTAGTAAAATGGACAACAAGCATAGTGCATATTTTTACCTACTCTGTTAGAATAAAAGTTATCATATTAATGCTCTAATATTGACGATGTTAAAATTTGGTGCATGCCATCTAACATAATATTGTCTTCTATTTATGACCTGATGAACGTATGTTCTCATATACCTTGTTCATCCTGTACATAGTGTCGTTCATATTATTAACCATTTATAATTTCCCCCCTGTGTTTAGAAAACTTGGGAAGAGAATGGATTCTCAGAAATATTTCTGACATAAATGGCAGGATATTTCACAGACATATAAGTAATAATAGTTTACATCTAATATTAACAAATGTAACAATAGTTTTATGGATTTTACCAGATTTTACAAGTTTCACCTAATTAACCAGATTACTGAAACTCCAAGAAACATAGTTAAAAATTATTAATTATAATTAACACAACAAATGTTTTTAATAGAAAGTTGAAAAGTCATTTTAATGATGATAAAGTTTTATCCATCTATCAACAAAGTGTAAAATTTGCCAGTGTCACTAAGAATGTCAACTGGTCTTGAATTTTTATCTTTGCTTTTCTACCAATATTGGATAAGGAAGCAAAAATGTTGAAAGAAGCTTCTTCTATGTGCCATATCTCTTCAGGATGTTGCTGATCATGGTTCTCCACAGTTTCTTGTGATTTTTAGCTTTTAGTGAATTTTGTTTCTTTGCTATCTCTCCTAAACGCTGTTCTGCCATAGCGACTATGAAAACTGGACAATAAACAAAGAATCAACTGGCAAATCAAATTTCATGGCCATATAGTATGAAGTGAAAATTTTAAAAATACTGAGTTTTTTTTTTGACAACCAATCAGAAACAAGGACTTATACTACTATGTATTTACATATGGATATAATTATTTTATTGACACATATGTTTGACTACAATGAATGATATATTCAAGTTGCTTTCCAAAACAGTAGTACATTTGACAACCAATTGACCATTGCAATTTTATGATTTTATTGTCAGCAAGAAACAGGACTATATTTTTTAATGTTGGTCTTAGTATAATATCTACCAGAGGTAGAATTTTTCAGATGGATGGAGCAATATGTTAATAGTTTATTTTTCTCCTGAGTAGTAAATAGTGTACAAATACCAAAAAAGTAGGAGAGATGTGAATTCAAATAAAAATAATGAAAATCTGTGGCCTTTTAAAATCCATTTTTTATTTTTTAAATACGTTTTTTTTTTTAAAATATATATATGTTTGGGTATATTCTAGCAGATTTCATTTAGTTGCTTTTTTCTTTTATGTTTTTATCGATTTTGCTATTAAATATCCCACATCGGAATAATAAAAGATCTACCAAGAAAGGTGAAATATAAAAAGCTGGATATAAATTTACTGTGGATGTTCTAGCAATTAAAGTATTTCCTATAAACTTTTATCTTAGTAAATTGTTTTCTCTTTTAATTAGAGTAGACATTATTAAATCAAAATTATTGCCAGACTCATTACTGTGAGCAACTAACGCATTAATTCTGCTGTTCTCTAAAAGAAACAACTTTTTCCACTTTGTTATTGATTTTCCTACACATTGTTTCTAGGATATTTTTGTCCTAGTAAATTTCTTTCTCTCTTAATTAAAGTAGCATTTTTAAACCAAAATTATGTTTAAAAAATACACTAAAAAATGTAAAATGAAAGGAATCAATTTTTTTCCACTTTGTCATAGATTTTCCTAAAATTCTTTCTTCAAGAAATCTATTCAATTTAATACCAAAAGATATTCATAATATAAAGAAAAAGTAAATCTGACAAAATATTTGAAGTTATTATTATAGACTGACTATAGAAAAGCTGCCTATGAAAAGGTAACATATAAATAGAAGCTATCATCTTTTTGATTGCCTTTTCATATTTAGACAATGGCAAGCACAAATCTTGGAGTGTATTCAAGCTATCATCTTCTAGTGAGTATGACAGACTGGCTAAAAATACCTTCATGTTGGAGAAGCTCCTGAGAAGAAGAACTGAGTGCCAGACAACACAAAAGTGGGCATTTAAACTCTTCAAGGATGGATTTTCAAGCATTTCTGCAATGAAGAAACTGATTTCTTCTGCCTGGAATCTGTTACTTAATTGGCCGATTGGTAAATGACTGATAAGTGGAACTGACTTTCTCAAGAATCACAGACTTACAGGAATACATTTAGAAAAATAACCAGTCTGAGAATGTAAACAAAAAATAAGTAGACTTACTTATCTAGGTTTCCTCAAAACAACTATGATGTAAAAAAGTTCTTTTATAAAACATCTAATGCATTAATGATAAGCTGAGAAAATTATATGAATCTAAATTCTTGTATTTTGTGAATATGCAATGAATGCATAATGTAATTGTTTCTTTTTAAAGAATAATAAAAGCAGAGAAAAATTTAGCAACAAAAAATACATCTTAGTGTGTATTAAGTTTAAATAATGATAGTGAAAGATATATATAGATAGGTAGAGTTATAGGCCTTTTCCTAAACAAATCCAGGCCAATAAAAATGATAGGGGTGAGTAGAAAGGAAACAAAATGAGCATTTTCATATCAAGAAGGATACAGAAAAGATAGGTGCAATGAATCCACGGGTGAATAACTAGGATATTCTGATCTGACAATAAATTCCACCTGACATTGAAATGAGAACACACAGGCACAAATCGAATCAAATGTTCAGGTCCTAATTCCCAAAAGTTCACCAATATGAATGACACTTGACATTGGCTGGAGGATACAACATCTGAAATGTCATGACAATCGAGATGTGGACACTAGTCCAAACAGATTAACATAAGAATAAAATCTAAAAATATATTGAATAATGAAAAAATTACTTTTTTTATTATTCAATTTGTTTTTTAGACTTTAAAAAATATTTTCATCCAGTATTTTCTACAGAGTAAATATCCAGAATTTGATGAAAGTGAGTAAAAAAACCTACAGGTCCTGAAATGCCTTTGAAACTAAAAGCTTGTGAGTGTTTGGCTTTTAAATACTCGTATAGGAGAGACTGGACAGAATTAACATGCCATTTATTTGTGGAAGCATCATTTAGTGACATTAGGTGACAGCAATGAATATTTAAAAAGATGACTCTCAACAAATAAAACTAAGAAAATGGAAGTAAAACAGAAGGAATTGTACCTAAAAACAAAAAAAAAAACATTTTTTTTTTTGTTTTTTTTTATAAGTGGTGAGTATATTTAAAAAGTCAGTATGAAACAAAAATAAATCAATTATTTATAATCCAGAAGGCTTGTGATAAAACTTTTTAAGTCTATCAAATTTTATGGGGATTCTCTTTTCTGTCTGAGTATTTGTGTGTATGTATATATATATATATATATATATATATATATATATATATATATATATATATATATATATATATATGAACCAAAACAGTTTCTGATGAAATTTTCAAAGAACAAAAAATATCCACACTATTTACTTTAGCTGCATATTTTATGATGGTATTAATGATCAGTGTTCAAGTCCAAATAAAATGCAAGGATTGCAAAACTTAGGGGATGAGTGAAATATTTTCCAACAGGCATTATGTAGACATACATATGCTATTCATGTATACTGGTATAAAAGTTTGTGAATCTGTGTGCATTATTATGATTATATATATATATATATATATATATATATATATATATATATATATATAACCTCTAAGTAAGATCTTCAATAGAAAGATGATTAAGGTTAGCTACTCCTGTACCAACAACATGTATAAAATTATCAACTCACACAATAACTTGACCCCTGTCTCATGCTTTTTGTCTGAATGAAATATTGAAATGGATAAATTAGTTTTTTGATATTTTTTTAATAGCTTTCACAGTTAAATTTCTATTTCTGACATGAACTCAGTCCACACTGGGGTTGATAAGACAGACGACCGATATCTTCATCTGCCGAAATAGGCTATTCCCCATATGACGACGTGATTTTGGATGTCATTGTTTATTAATCACACACACACACACACATATGTGTGTGTGTGTGTGTGTGTGTGTGTGTGTGTGTGTATGAAGAAATATAGTCTTAAGATGTGCAATATTTATGGGATAAATTGCTCAATATCAGAGATAGAGTGTGTGTAAATATAAAAGTGAACATAGAAGTCAACACTAAGAGGCAACTGTCTGTTTCATGCTAGATGCAATTGTCAGGCCATATATATATATATATATATATATATGTGTGTGTGTGTGTGTGTGTATGTGTTTGTCTTTTTCAGATCTATCTATCAGAATATTTGAGTCTTTTTATATGTATCTATCTATAAATTGATCTTAATTTCTTTATATCTATCTCATTCTGTTCATTATCTATATACCTATCTATTTCACTATATTCATCTATGTATTTATATTTGTTTTATTCTACCCAAATCTATCCCCATAGGAGGTGATTTGGGATTTCTTTATTTATTAATTATATATATACATATAATTATATATATATACATATACTTACTCTGTCCTGGATATTGAGTTCTACCTGGATTCTATCCTCTCGGAATTTTTTATTCAAAAAATATACATGTGTGTATATGCACCTGTGTATTTTGCATATATATGTGTATATTTACCACTAATATTATCTACCTATCTATCTATATATATATATATATATATATAAATATATATATATATATATAAACATTTCCTAATTTTTGTTTCTTAACTCATAAAGGTCTGTTTCTACAAACACACCCACACATATGTAGAGAGAGAGAAAAAGCTCCATTTCTATATAAATAACACATATTGTGACAGTTTTTGAACACACACACACACACACATATATATATATATATATATATATATATATATATATATATATATATATATATACACATCAGTTCTTTTAAATGGAATATTTGTGTGTGATTCTGCATGTCTGCACAAGCATAAATTTTTGGTATTTTGTTTATTTGTCTTTTGCCAAAATTTCGCTTTTTTATCTGTAGTGAAAAAGCTTTTTTCAGTTTTTATCAGGATTGTAAATGCATCAAAGAATTGATAAAATTTTAGTATTTTATTCAGAAACCAATTTCAAAACTAACCTGAGTATTCAAGTTTTCCAGAAAGTAACCTTAATTAACAAATCATAGATGAACATCATTATGTGAAATTTTCTTTGAAATTACTTCTGCATATTGGATCATAAATTTATCTACAAAACTGTATTTGGTATAATTATCACTAATCATAAGAGTTAAATAACTTTCCAATGGAAAGTTTGCAAAAAGAATAAGCATCATCAAAAATTCAGAACCCTCTCTTATGGGGCCTAATGTTTGTTTGAAACTTGTCCTGCTATATTGGAAAAACTTTTAATCAATATTTGATTAAAAATACATTAAACAATAATTTTTTCATGCAAGCAGCAAGTAAAAAGTATCCTAACATGTTTTTTTTTTTTTTTTTTTTTTTTTTTTAAATGAGCCAAAGGGAAAATAATTGGAAGTGTTATTATGCGAGTTGGATTAAATAACATAAGCAGTTATTTCCAGAAGCTACCTTTTTTTTATCATTTAAGACTATAAAAGAATAATGTGTATGAAAGAGAGGGAGATTTGAATCAGAATGTAAAAGATTAGCAGTAATGATAAAAAAGGGAAAGTTGGCATCATTTTGAAAGACTGTAAAAGTTTGCCAAAGAAATACGCATATGAAATTCAAGTGGAGCACAATACTAACAAGAGAATATTTACATTTTTTGCCATGAGCAAATTTCTTTAAGAATAGAAAGATAAATTGCTAGCAACATAAAGAGCTTGTTTTTTTTGTGGCTTCATTAACATGTGAAATGAAACAATGAGGATTAATAAAAAAGATGAAAATAGAACAGTCCAGTCCATTACTTGCATTATTTACATTATTCAGACTGTTATCCTCATCTCCATTGTCGTATTCACAACATTTTGGCCATTGTATGCTCTGATCTTCTTCAGGTTATTGGAATTTTGAACCAAACGCTTTATTTCGGCCACCATGGTAGATTTTTCTAGTTCCACGTGCCATGCCTCTTCCAGAGTTAAAGGAAAATAAATGAGACATTTTGAAGTTGGTGATTGGAAAATGACTGAAGCTGAGACACCAGATCAGGACCAATAGTATTGTTGATTCTTCTTTGGATTTTATCAAGGATCTCAAGATATATAGCAGGAGCACCAGACCACATATGGCAGTCGTATTCTAAGCATAGATTAATGGTAGACATAAATGTGCAAGATAGATTCAGGAGAGAAAAAATGTCTAACATGACATAGTGAACCAAACTGATTAGCAGCTGACCTAGCAATGGATTCAATATAGTCTTTTCACTTCATATCAGCTGAGAATGTTAACCTGAAAAGGTGCAATGTGTCACTCTTTTGGGGGTTAGCATCAGCCATGCTGTTGGAAGGCAGAAATGGGTCCCTCAGATGATTAATAGAGAGCAGTTTAGTTTTGGAGGTGTCACATTAACAAGCCATCCTTTGCCCCAATTAACAACAGATTGAAGGTCATTTTTGACATCAGCTGCCAATTTGACCATATCAAGTTGATTGGACTTACTATCAAGATAGGAGTAAATGGCAGTGCCATCAGTATGGATAACAAGTTGAGCACTGATTATATTGTGAACGTCATTAATGAAAACTAAAAACATAGTGGGACCAAGGATAGTGGTTTGGGGATCATCTTCATTAGTACAAAAGCATCTATTAAGAGTAGCCATTCAGGATAACATTCATTTCACAATTTGACAAGAAAGACTGGATCAGTTCAAAAATTTGTCTCTAGATACCATAACCTTTGTAACATTTAATTTATATCCCAACTACATTTTTTATCATATTGCATTATATAAACTGTAAATATAAGAAAGTAAATAAAATTAAACTAAATACCACTTTTCTTCTTCTATGTATATGAATAAATGCAAAATTGGAGCTCAATTTTCCCACAAATTCTGATGTTAAAAGGCTCCAACTCTACATTATAGTAATATGATTTTTACTCACCACCCCCCCACTCCAAGGAGTTGCATTGTGACACAAGGTTAGTTTAATGTGGGGAGCCCAAGTGCATACACCTGGGCTAGGAACAAAAATTCCGTGTGACAACTGATGGTTGCGCTGGCCTTGGGGCGAGGACCAATCCCTCTCTCTACAACCTTGGGCAGCTGTTCCCCAGGCCCGGCATCTCTCAGTATAATTTTCCTCAGTTGTGACTCTGTCCTTTGAAAGAGCTGCCCCTGAGCGTACTCTGCCAAAGACAGATGAAACCAAGTGATGATAAATAAACTACTCAAGTGTAATTCACACACTTTATACACACTAAAAGCTCAATATCTGAATTACATATTATCTACGTCTAAGTGATATCACTTTTCAAGTTTTACTAATTTGCATATTGATTTTAAAAAGTATATTTCATAAATTAACTGTTCTTCATTACTGATCTTTTGTTCAAGGATTGTTTTGATTTTCATATAAAAAATAGTTCTGTTTGTTTTATATATTGCAGCAAAGTGTTTGAAATTTGCATTTTATTTAGCCTTCAACAAGTTGGTATCTATTTGTCAAACTTTCCTTAACTATAACAAGCTTCTGGCAGAAATCGATTCTGTGTCCCTCTTAGAAGGAGAAACCATCATTAGATTTGACATGACATAGTGACTCAATAGTGTTGGATAGTACCTTATAAACACAAATTTTCCTCTGACACTCAAAATATTCATATATGCTCAGTTTTGTATCCTAATGTAAACAAAGCAATTTCTAAAGAAGTAATGGATTTTTTAAATTTATTATTCTGACAGATTTTCTTACTTAAACATAATTTTTTACTGGATACCCATATTTAAGTAGATTGTCTGTTCATTTATTAAATAGTATTTTTATTTCTCTTTGTTTACCTGCCTGCAAAAAGCAATATTTGTCAAGGAATGGCTTAAGTTTATGAAAAAGTGCCTAATACAATTTTCAAAAAAAGAATGTGTAGAGCAATTTAAGACATAAATTTTTTAGAAAACCAACCTTCTTGTGATCTAGGATCCTGCCATGCCACATCTATGGAATTGAATCATCTACATTTCCTCCATATTTCTTTTGTAAAGAGGAAGTTTCAAACAGCTTTTCCTAAAGAACTGCTTCTTTCTGGAAGAAACTCCCATGTGTGTGCTTCCCTGTAGACTACAATCTTAACCTCTTCAAGTCAAGAGTTAATCATTATCTATCCTACTTATCCTCATAATCTTCACGTCCTACCACTTCCTCTTATGTTCATATTACACACTTTATTGAGTTACTCTACCATGAGTGTCTCTTGAGCCTTGTATTGAGGAAACTCTAGTATAAAAAAATATTATAAATTTTGAGCTTTGCACCCTATTTTATTGGCGAAAGTTGTTTTTGTTTTATTCAATGTCATCTTCTTGTCTGAATTTTGTTAATTTTTTTCTTTTTTCAGGCTAATTTCCTCTTTATTGCTGATTTTTTAAAAAGTTTTTCACACAGTATTTCAGCCACACACTCTCTAGCCTTTTCTCAGATTTCTGATGCACTCTGGAATTTTATCAAAGACATGCCCATTCTCACAGAATAGGATTCAACAAAATTCTACATGAAATATCTGAAGATGGCTGAAGAGTACATGGTCAGAGAACATTTTGAAAAATTGACCAATCTTTAATTTTCTAAAACTTACAAGATAGGTGGGATAATAGATTCCTTATTCTAATTTCAATTTAGAGCTTCTTTGTTCTAAACTATGTAAATCATCAGCCTTATTTTTTCCATTTCCCTCCTCGACCAATTATGCCATACATGCAATACTTCATTTTTTTTTAATTTTTTTTTTTAATAAAAACCTTACATGACTGAAAGCTCAACACAGGATTATTTACTGGTCATATTTTCTATTTTTATATAAGACAAAGAAAATTAAACTAATTCCAACCAGGTAAATGAGAGTATGAACACTAGAATTAATTACAAAAACTAGAATTAATTACAAAACATTTGGCTAATTTTTATGTGCATGACAAGCATGACACATCTTTTGTTTAGAAAATGTAATCTTGAAATATGGTTAGATCAGACAAGAAGCTCTTCTGAATAATTTAACAGGATGAAAATAAATTTAAATTTCATTTTATTTGAAAAATCAAAATGATGAATTATCTGATGCTGATATTTTGGTCTGGAAATTTCTTTGAAGAATACAATTCTGTGGTCATGTTTTGTCTTTGGGTTTGTTGTTTTTTTTTTTAATTTCTGACTATGACATCTTTGTTAGATTCATGAATATTTCACAAGGATTAACTTTTCATGAAAAAGAAAGAAAGACTACTTTTTCTATTGGATTTTTTTCTTTTAATACTTCTTGCATTTTTATATAAGATTTTTTTTAATTTATTTACAAAAGTTTCACTGATTCACAATTTTAACTAATAATGATTCGAATACTGGAATATCATTTTTAAATAAATTATGGAAGAAAAACTTGATAGATCAAATATTCATCTCTTTCTGATGAAAGAGATTTTAAAAGAACATAATTTTAACACCAAGACCAGTGATAAGGTTTATATCTTAGTTTTTGTTCATTCTTCTGCTAAAGTTGAGAAAGGTATGAATCTAGTAATCCCTAGCTATATTTGAAATAGTAAGGCAGTTGGAGCTATTTAGCCATATAATGGAATTTGTCTTTGATGCCAGATTGGTACTTGAACCATATAAAGATTCACATGTTACTGAAGCTGCTGCAGCATCACTTGGGGGGATTGCCACCACATGCTATACAATAAATCTCTTGGTATAATATATCACCTTTGATAATGAGCATTAATTTCATTAAAAATATTATTACTTATTTTAAATGAAAATATTACCTCTATTCTAAATGAAAATGTTACTGACTGATTTTAAATGAAATTATCTATTTTCAATGAAAACATTAGCAAGTGATTTTAATCTAAATATTACTAACCAATTTTGATTGAAAATATTACTGACCGATCTTGATTGAAAATATTACTGACCGATTTTAATTGAAAATATTACTGACCGATCTTGATTGAAAATATTACTGACTGATTTTGATTGAAAATATTACTGACTGATTTTGATTGAAAATATTACTGACTGATTTTGATTGAAAATATTACTGATCAATTTCAATTGAAAATATTACTGACTGATCTCGATTGAAAATATAACTGACCAATTTTAAATTAAAATATCTTTTCCTCAACCCATGAGCTTAATTTGTGATTTTTCTTCTAGGGACTTTAATTTCTGCCAATTTTTTATATGTTGAGACCATAAGTTATTCAAAGCATGGAAGAATAGTAGACTCCTAAATGTGCAAGATAGATTCAAGTGATAAAAATTGTCTGGCAAGAGAGTGAACCAAATTTCATTGCAACAGACTCAAAAATTGACTAGATATAACCATTTCAATTCATGTGAATGAGTGGAAAATGTTAACCCCAAAAGGCACAGGGATTTATTTTCCTGCAGTTAATCATCAGCCATTCTTATGGGAAGCAAAAAAGATTTTCTTATTCATTTTAGTTTTGGTGGTATTAAAATTAACAAACCATTTCCTGCTCAAGTTAATAGCAGACCGAAGGTCATTTTCAAGATCAGTTGCCAATTTGACTTTCTCGAACCTATCAGAATTACTATTAGACTGACTACATAAATGGTTTATAAAAGATACAAATTAGTTCTTTTGATTCCTTCAAGATGTGGACGATCATGGCTCTCCATAATTTCCTATTCTTTGTAGCTTTGAGTAAATTTTGTTATTTTGCTATCTCTCCTACTCCCTGTTCTGCTATCCATTGACACAGGCTCGTTAGGTAGGCTATACACTGCTTTCCTCTGTCCTCCTTGTCTTTAATATGTACTGTGAGTGTCAGATTTTATAAGCCTTCTTTTTTTGTTATGTGCTCAGATGTTAAGTACAAGTGTCCTTTTTGTTTCCATTTTCTCTAAAAATTTTCATTGCTCACATGTTCAGATCATAGTATCCTCAACATCCTTCTGTAGAGCACATTTCTGTTGCTTCAGGCTGCTTTTTTATCTATGATGAGATTGTCCAGCATTCACTGCCATATAGGAGGACTGATATTACATAACAATAAAGTTCACTTCTTTGTTTTCAATGAAATTTTCCTTTTTCTTAATACTTTGCTTAGCTTTTGGAACAATCTTTTGCTATCCCAATGTACATTTAGATCTTGGTGTAATATTTTTTGTTCTCTGTTAAGACACTTCCTAGAAAATTAAATTTTAATACTTGTTTGATTTTCATATCTCCAGTTTGGAACCAGCATGTCAGGCTCTTCATTTTGCTGAACACCATAAACTCTGTCTTCTTGTTTTTTGTCTTAAGCATTAAAAAAATATTGGTCTTGTACCAGACTTAGGCTAGTATATTTAAGTTAAACACATTTGTAAACATTAAATAAAAAAAACTGAAAGCTAATATGAGAATGATATTTTCAGCGGAGATTCAGAATTTGGGGATTTCAACGAATATTCATCTGACTGAATGAATGAATTAATAAAAAATTAAAATTGCAGAAAAAACAAAGATGTCCTAAAAACATAAAACATAGATAAATTATAAAACATTAAAATTATGAATAAAGAGAAAATAAATCTTTCATCACATCAGTTAATTGCTTGAAACAAAGTCAGCCAATAGAAAAGTTTGTTTATTCAGCCACACAAATAATTCTATTGTTTTTTTACTGTATAAATAGAGTTTATGGAAAAAACATTTTAAGATATTTGGTCTGTCACTCTTAATAGCAAGCTTGTTTTTAAAATTATTTTCATATCATTTCTTTTTTTAAGTTATCTAAATAAGAACAGAGTAAAACTGTGCTCATTTCAAATACACTAACCTGACCAACATTTGATTAAAATATTTTATTCATATTTATTATGTGTTTTTTTTAAACTATCCTACAAATCCTGTAGTTTGACATTCTTATAATCTGCCCTAAATTTCATTAACAGGCTTTATAAACTATTAACATTGTGGGTTTTGTAAATTTATTTAACATTGTAGGCTTTATAAACTATTTAACATTGTAGGCTTTATAAACTATTTAAAATTGTAGGCTTTATAAACTATTTAACTTTATTGCCATTCATGTTGCTTAAAAGATATAGTATGTGTATAATATGTGTGTCAGATATGTTTTTTCAGCTTTTAATATAATATCTTTTAATATAATATAATACTGTGAAATATCATAATTCAACAAAAATTGCATAAACTGAGTTCTTGAAGTTGTAGTAGAAATCGTGAATGTGTGTGTGTACACACTGGGAATTATGGACACAGAATTATAGGACCTGATCCTGTTTTAGTTCCAAGAAAGTAACAATTTTGGTGAATTTTTACAAAATCATTTTATCTTACATATTCTGAACCAAAATATAGATTGGTACTTGAAGCTGCTGCTCAAAAGTGGCATCTGGTGATCAGCGTGTACATCCGTTGTTATTCATATCAACAAATTCTATTTAAATGTCACTACATTTTTATTCGAACAGGGTGAAACCATAAAATATTGCCTTCTCTTGTTTTTAGAACAAAGTCATAATATTTTAACTCATGATGACAGGGTCTAAAATAGATAACCAAATAATTTGTATTTTTTTATAGAGGAATTACATTCATGCAAAATGATTAGTATTTAGTAATTCTTCAAACAAAATTACTTCTGCTTTAAGAGGCGAAAAAAAAAGCAAAAAAAGCCAGTATACACTTTCAGCTATCTATGGATATAAAAATTATATCTTTACGATAGTGAAAGATTAAGTCTTTTCAACAAAGGAAGGAAATAATAATAATAAAAATTATGATGATCTCTATTAGTTAATCCTCAAAATTCAGACTAGGGATCCGAAAGTTTATATATTTTTTGTTTGAATCTACAATTGCTACTGCAACCACCTCTACTGCAAATCACAATACACATGTGTGTGTGGGGGGACATAGTAAAAGCTTACAAGAAATCAACTCTCATGTCCTCTTTTATAAAAATCAATGAAGAAAAGAAATATTGCTTATTTATTTATTTCATTATAATATATATATATATATATATATATATATATATATATATACGTAAGTACACTCAAACACAGAAATAAATATTCATGTCTATGTACACAAAAACACATATACAGAAATATATGAGACAAATTTTATCAGAAATAATCTGATTCTTTTTTTCTTAAAACAAAATTATGACAAGATGTTATATATATATATATATATATATGTGTGTGTGTGTGTGTGTGTGTGTGTGTGCATGCGTAAGAGGAAAAGGAATACACAAATTATATTATTTATATATTCTTTTTTTATATATCTATATTTTCAGAGAAAGTTTTTTGATAAATGAACTGTCTTCTGACAGACGTCATCATTCTGCTAAAAAGACATTCAATGAATTAATCAGACTACTCAGCCAGTTCCATTGTTGATGTAAAAGATTTTTGGGGAGGTTGTTTTTTCCTGACAAGGAAGAGGAAATCTTAAATAATCTTTCTTGTCTTAGAGCAATGGACTTTTGTGTTATTTCCATTTCCTATTTTTCATTTCAAATCATCCATTTTTGGTGTTAAGTTAAACACAGTAGTAATTTTCTCTGACATTAAATATTTGGAAACACTTGACCTAATCAACCAATTATCAGTCACAAAGTTTAACTTCCTAGAAGAGAAAAAAATGTGAAGATATCAGTTTTAGAATATCATTTTATATAAATGAACCCATTTAATATTGTAAATATTAAAAACCAGATAAATTTTGTTAGAAAAATAGTAAAATCAATCTGCTATGTAATATCAATGCTCATATATAGTAGGGATTCTGGACAAGTTCCTCCTCACAGTTAAAGAAGAGACATTTAACAACAATTTGGACAAACTATATTCCTTGGTTCCACTAGGTCTAACCTTCATGATTAGGACCTGCCATGCCACTTACATACTAGCAAACCACTTTACGGTTAGGACCTGCAATATCATTTACATACTAGCAAACCACCCACTTCCCACTATATTCCACTGATGAGTAGTAAGTTCCACTCAAACAGCTTCTTTTCATGAACCACTTCCCTGTGGAACAGACTCATCAGAGGAGTTTTCCCTGATCACTACAATCTTAAAATGTTCAAGTCTACAGTTAATTGCTATCTTCCTCTCCTATCCATATAAACTACATTCTTAACATAATCCTTTTCCTTGAGTGGCTGCCTGAGTTGGTACAGAGTGAACCTTATAATAAAAAAAAAACAAAAGAAAACTCCCAAAAACAGTGATGGAATTTTGTGGAAGGATGCTGAAAATATCATGGATGAAACATGTGAATAATGAAGAAGCTTTATGGAAAACAAACTCTAAAAGGACACTTGTTTGGAGAATTTGACATTCATAGGTTATAATGAAGACAAAAGAGAGAGCAATGGAGAGCAGTGCATAATCTCGCTAAAAACCTAGTATAAATGAATGGCAGAGTAGGGACTGGGAAGGATAATAAAGAAAGAAATGTTACTTAAAGCTACAAAGGACAGGAAGCTGTGGAGAGCCATGATAAACCCATGTTCTAAAGGGACATAGCACATAAAAAAATATTGCACAAACATATATATGTATACATAAATCTTCATCTCAAATTAAAATATTGCTGTAGCCATTAAATATATATTTATAATTTATGCATATATGTATTCATATACGAGATGTTTTGTGACAAAATCCGCATTCTTTTCATGAGCTGTATTGTTTCAAGACATAGGCAATCATGGCTCTCCACTTCTCTCTATTCCTTGTAGATCTCAATAAGTTTTATGCCTCTACCAACTCCCCCAAGACCATGTTCTGTCATCCACTTGCTTAAGCCCACCAGGTATATTATGCATTGCTTTCCCTCATCTCTCTTTCCCTCTATTCAACCTGTGAGTATCAGATTCTCCAAGCCTTCCTTTCTCATTACATGTCTCAAAAACTTCAGCTGCTTCTTCCTGATGTTAAGTATAAATCTCCACCTTGTTTGCATCCTCTCCAACACCTCATTGTTGCTCACACACATGGTCCATGATATCCTCAACATCCTTCTGTAGAACCATATCTTTGTCGCCTCAAGTCTCTTCTTCATTTTAGAGGAGACTATCCAACATTCACTGCTGTAAAGGAGGGCAGATGTTATGTAACAGCTCAGTACTATTTTCTTTGTTACCAAAGAGATTCTCCTGTCTCATAATACTCTGCCCAGCTTTTGGAATGTGTCCTTGGCCATCCCAATACATCTACAGATCGCAGTGTCACACTTGCCGTCTTCTGTCAAAACACTTTGTAGATGTTTAAACTTCTGCACCTGCTTGATTTTAGTGTCCCTGATCTGCAAATTGCATAGCGTAATATTAACTTACTTTGCACAGATGCAGGTCACTTTCAGGTAAGGTAGATAATCAAACTTTCTCTAAGCTAGGGCTTATAAAAAGTTAAATTCTGTTTCAAAGAATAAAAATTTATCCCTCTGTGATTTCAGCATGACTGTCAAAATTCCATAAAATATTTTTGGCATGATATATCCATTATAACATTATGGAAGTAGCAGAAAGCCATATTCTACTTTCCTCTAAGTATCATCATTTGCACACTCATAAATTCACCATGAAGAAAAGAAAAACTAATTTCATCTGAAAATTCCAAATATGATTTTTGCTTTGCAATGAATACTCACAACTGCAAAAAAAAACAAAAAACAAAAAACAAAAAAAGAATTAGGAAAAGGAAACTTCGAATATACAAAACATTATTTGATTAGTCACGACATGAAGGCAGAATTCAGATGAGATACATTTTCTATACAGAAAAAGAAAACGTGAAATTAAAAGGCAGCTGTGACGTTAGGAATTATAAAAAAATAAAAAATAAAACAATTATATTAACAAAATCACAAGCAGCAGCCATTTCTCTCTTTTTCACAGGACATGCACTGAATTCACTTAAGCATTTTTGCTGAATTAATAATTTAAATATACTCTGATATAAAGAGGACCAAACTGTATTAAGTTGTGAGTGTGATACATGTGGGGGCAGCAAGGTCCAATATAAGTTTGGAAAAAAAGAATTCCCATAAAAATAAATATTTGTTTCGAAATTAGATTTGCAAATGTAATCCAGAAGAACTAAAACAATTTGTTTGGACTTCCTGAGAAGAATAATTATTAAACACTTAGAAAACATTTTTTTTTAATTTGTTTTCTTTATTTGTCTTTCCGATATTTGTTCAATCAAATGAAACTGAGATAAGTGTTTATTACATTTTTTAAAGAAATATTTGAAAGAGAAGCAACTCTAGCTATTACTGACAATTACTCTATTGTAAAAGAAAAAAAAAATGGAGAAAACCTGGTTAAAATATATTCAAAATACCATGTTGCTGCATAATTTTGTATCCCTGAAAAACCAAATGGGCATCTAAATAATTAGGTAAAAACAATAATTCCCTCTATCTGATATTCAATCTTATTCTGTAAACAGAAATTTTTTAAGAATATACAGTGCTAGAAAGATTGTTAACATTGGCCAGAAAAAGATGTTTAATGTACAGATACATTCTTTTTACAAAAATTAAACAAGGAAAAATATTTCTTAAATCCAGTATTCATTCCACATACTTATTAAAGTAGTTTGTTCATTCTGTTTTTTTGTTTTTTTTTAAATAATGTTTTGAGGGCAATATTTTTTTTCTGTCTTCAGCTTTAGGTGAAACTAGAATTCTATCATCTGGTAATACCTTAAAGAAGTAGATAAGAATTTACTAAACAGAATTATTACTCTGATTTCTACTCACAATGCTTTCATTTCAAATCAGTCCATATCACTATTGTTGGTTAATTAGTAATAATAGTAAAACAACAAAAAGCTTATAGATAATTAGTCTTTAAAAAACTGACAAGAGTGAAAATATTCCTTAAAATTGTGGTCTAACTGATGACCAAAATAGTTATGTCCTAGTTATTCATATTCAAACCCAGGCAAAAGTGTCAATTTTGAATGCTGATTATTAAAAGAGATGGCTCTTTTTCACAAAGAAACCTGTTGCTTCACAATCTTTCTAAAGTTGCTTGCACACAATTAATGAAATGGAAAATGTAAATGTAAATTAATGGAGATGAGATGTAATATGAGGGAGTGTAAAATTATTAATTTTCTCTCTTCTTTTACATAGAAAATTGTTGCAACACAATCTTTTTAAGTTTACACCTTGTCCAACCAAAGGATCAAGACATGTACCAGAATAATCTCATCTGTAAACAATGGTGAGAAAAATAATTTCTAAGAACATATCTTTTAGAAACATTCAAGTAATATCTTTCAGTTTAACGACTTCAAAATCTTAATAAAATATTAACTTGTTATTTATGGATGAACACACAGACAAAGTCAGCAAAAATGGGTTTATTTGAAGAACTGGATAATCTATTACATGATAGCAATGAACTTCTGCTTTCTAATGAACTCAAAGGTCACCTTAAAAGAATAGTAAAAAATATCTTATTTAATAAAATAATATACATCATGCATAACACTTTTTATAATATTTATCACAATATTATCCTATAAAATATAATAATCTCCTCACCTGACAAATAAGACTTAATTAAAATCCAAATAAAGGTTACAAAAGGTTTTTCTTTTCAGGCCACCATTATCTCTTGTGATGTCATCCCTTACAATTATGGCATGAAAGATATTCTCAACACAATGCCTAACATTATTATTGTACTTGTTGCTGTTGTTGATGATGATGATGTAGTGGTAGTTGTTGTTATTATATCATTACAGTTTTGTCTTCAGTCATTACTGTAATATGATGAGGACTCACTTGTTTTTTTTTAGGTAGGAATAGACAAATATTAAATGTAAGTTATAGCCAGATCTATATGATGGGTACATGAAAGGAAGGGAAATGCCTTTTGCCATTATGGCAAGCTAAGTTTCTTGACAATACAATATTATAAGAATATTTGATCACTTCCAGTGAGCCATCATTTAAGGAATGCATGCACCAGACAGGCTTCAGATTGCAGGTACTAAATAATATCTCTATTTCTATTCACCACCTCTGACAAAGTGCTAGGTCAAAACGTTGGATTATCGAACATTTACTGGAAGATGCGAAAATTAACCATTTAATGAACCATTCTGATGTGTTCTTCATGACAGTCTCACATCTGAATGAATGCAATTTTCCTAATAATACTTGAGGTAATAAATTTTGATAATGTTTCTGGCAATAAATTTTGAAAAAAATGATTTTTTCTTATTAAAGTTTATAAACTCAATGTCATAGATAGGAATTGCAATAAAATATGTACATCACTGCTAATATGCAGTTGGATACAAAAATATAATGTGCTGTCAATTGCAACAGTACTAGTGACAGCGGTGTTTGCCTGGGTTTTACAAATAAAATGTCTTTCTCTTGCATATGAAAAGCTTCAAAGGTAGGTTCACATCGAGTCTTTTGACACATAATACTACATTGTTAAAACTTTTGTATCTTTATCAATGATTGAGTTTTTTGGATGATTAAATGTTCCTTGTGTTTTCACATGCTACCTATAATGGTAAAGATAATATTAGCCATTTCCTTACGAGAAAACATTTGGTATTCATTGAATGAGCAATTAGTGCTGCCGTTCATTGACATAGAATCTTTCCCTTAAAACCAATTTTCAGGAAAATAGGTTTCTCAAGTCCAATTACAATTAGTTTTTTCCTAGTATCAATGAGTGCTTCCTTCCTTGCTTTTTGTTTCGGTTAGTGTGGAACATCAAAATCTTGATTATGCTATTATTTCTTCAAAGTTTCATGCACTATCAATTTCAGCTGATGTTACTGTTGATAACCCATCAAGTGATGTGGTTTCTATTATTTGGTAAGGTTCTTTGTATGTGATTTTGTAGCACCAATTCATGAGATTTATAGTCGGATGGTCCTCGCTAAGACCTACAGTCTTCATTCACTTGAAGCTATAGTTAAAAATGAATAATTATTGTTTATTTTGTTAATATTATTAGAATGGTTCAATTTAAAGGAAAGTTTTGAAGAGAAGTCATTATTCAATGAATTATTGAAACTGGTATCTTCATCTATGTTTGAATTATATTTTGGCTAGTGGGCTCCCTGACTCTCTTCAAGTCATGTGATTTCTGTTATTTGGTACAGCTCTTTGCTTGTGATTCTGTAGCACCAGACAGCAAGGCTCTAAGATATACAGGCTTCATTCACTCAAAGGTATTTTTAACCATTTAATTGAGAAATCAGTTGTATACAGCTTAGATATTTCTGAACAAATCTGGCAACATGCATGGTATCACTATGAAAATCTTGCATCGCAAATAGTCAACACATACCAATACAAGAACAGCACCTAACATGAAGCACACTTAAAGATTATAACATGCCCTGATGAAGGCAACAATCATTTTAACCTGTGAACAATAGTATTAAATAGTTGCTGTACTGAATTAATTACAGAACTAAATGAACCCATTAATAATTTAGAGAAATTTAAAAGGGAAGAGATTAAAAAGAATTATCGTCATAATCATAGATGTTTTGAAAATAAACTCAAATAAAAAGTTAGATGCAGACAGATTGAGAGAGAGAGAGATGAAAAAATAAATAAACGGAAGAGATTGTAGCTTTAAAATAAACACACACACACACATAAGTGAGTGTTTGCTTGTAGTTCAAAGATTTCAGGAAAAAAAAAACAAACAAAAAAAGAAATTTGTGAAATCAAATATAAAAAGAGATGAAACAGATATTTTTCTATTGAGATGCTATTTGCTGTCTGTATTTAAAGGTTTTGCCCATGCATCGACATAGAGAGAGCAATATCTGAAAAAAGAATATCACAAATACTTACACTTGAATGAATCAAATCACAAATATGGACCAGTGATAGGGATTCAAATTAAGAATATATCAAGAGGCAGTGTATAGACAGATTTGTGCTCAATCACTCGTAACAACTTATCTTAATACTATGTTTATCGATAAAGGAACAAAGATAATACAAATTAGATTTTACACAATTACATTGTGCATATATATATATATATATATATATATATACACACACACACACAGAGGTATGTGTAAATTATATTATATATTTATTGTATAAATTAGATTTTGTGAAATTACAATGTGTGTGCGTGTATATATATATATAAAATATATATATATATAAGTGCTGGCCACTTGTATTCGAGGATACCTGTCTACTAGGATGGCTAGCCAGTCCCTATTGCAGATTCTCGCTCAGGCACATTTTTGTGTTTGTTCAACACCCATAGAGCCAATCAGTGGTTTATAGTGCAATTATGCTGAGCAGACTTTAGTTACAGTTTCTGGGAGAGACCATGTTATCTAGAATGATCAACAATCTGAACAACACAAGCACACTCAAACCCTCTGTCATGATGACTTGTGACTTTGTGCTAGCAGAGTTATCGATGGCATCAAGTGTTCTGTCTACTCAATTTCACTGACAAGGCTTGGGTCAACCGATGGTATGGTTTTCAGGCACTTTCCAAAGGTGTCACACAATGGGATCATCCCCACTCCCCACTCCAGACCGATAACATCAGGAAGTCTCTTTCCTGACAAATCAACCATGGTGAGATTCAAAGCCAGGTCTCATGGTCTCAAAAGCAAATGTTCTAACCACTCAGCTATGTGCCATATATATATATATATATATATATATACGGTGGATTAATGGATAGTGGCTTGGATTGAGAAATCGGAGAGCTGAGTTTGAATTCCAATCAAATCCATTACATTCACTTATGAATCTTCTTCTTCTCCCTCCATGTATGGGTAAATAGCAGGACAGACTGGGTTCTATAGCCTTGGATGGCAACTAGTCTAGGATAAGGACAACTCTAAATAAAAACCTGCAGAGGGTCGTTTAGGGACCTTGTGGCAAGTAGTGTACCATGTCTCTGTATTTGTCCCTTCAAAAAGGTGTGGATGGTTCTGCACAAAACCTTTACCACTATAATCAAATCTCATGGGATGGTGTCAGGCTTTCGGTTTCTAGGAACTGATCTGCTTGAGCCTCATACATCAAATTTAATGGGAGAGTCAAGTATATATTGAGAGACAGAGAGAAAGATAAGGATGTATGTAGGTATTGATGTTATGCCAGAATATTCTATGTCCAGATAAATTGAATAATTTAAATTACATTTTATTAAGTGTGTTCAAAAATGTATTTAGTATCCAGATTTAAAAACCTAGTGCTGTGAACTTTTGCTCACACCTAATATATATATATATATATATATATATATATATATATATACCAAAAAATTATATATATTGTTTAATATTTAGGTTGCATGTCTCATGGTAACACTTAAAACCTTTGTATTACCAGTTCTCATATCTTCAGGTAATCTTCCAAATATCTTTATTAAGACAGTAAATGAAATTTTAGAAATTTTAATGTGTAAGTAGTGTTTATTACTGCTGTATATATTCCTGATGTTTAGTTTTGACTGGTACAAGGTTAATGATAGAGAATTGGGTCTAATTCTACTTATTGTGCACACAGGTGAAAGGGTGTGTCCCAAACCACTTCCCCAAATTTGGAACAAATGTCAAAGCATCAGAACTTCTTTTGAAACGTCTTCTTGGTTGGGATGAGAACTTTTCAACACACACACACACACACATATATATATATATATATATATATTAAGACATTTTTATGTTTATACATTCTTTTTATAGATAAACATAAAAGTGTCTTAAAATAATTGTCGGACTTTGTCCATTTCATAATATGTGACGTCATTTGTTTACACTTTGAGCAGATATGAATGTACGCGAGAGATTCATGGAAGATTGAAGTTTAAAAGCAGTAAAATCGACCATTGCTAATTGAACAACAATCTACCGTGGCTCGATCAGTTAAGGCACGTCAGGCTAAATGATGGTTCCATATAGAATACAGGTTTGGTTCCTGTCAGAGTACGAATATTTTCTTTGTCCATTTCATTATATATATATATATATATATATATATAGAGAGAGAGAGAGAGAGATCTCTTGTTTTGCACGTATGTGTAGGTGTGGCAACATTAACAATCTAATGAAATCCTAACAGATGAAATGTGTCACAAAACCTTTTTCCAAGTTGTCACACTATTTTTCTAAATATGGATATCTACATTTACTTCTTTCTATGTTCTCCTTCAGTGCATCCATATCTGGGCAAATATAGTTAGCTTTAATTATGTACAGAGAAAATTGCAAAATTGATTGAAGTAACAATATTAAGATGACATTATATATATATATATCACCCAATATGCTAACTGAATTCCCAGTTCTTTTTAAGTTCAGAGTCAAAGACGCTTGAGAAGATACACTCACTAAACCTTGTTATAAAGAAAGAAGAGAAAAAGTAAATCCTGTGCTTCTCTGTCCATTCATACAAGCTCTTTTGTACAGACAAGTTTCTTAGAAAATACATTTTTCAGTAAACATTTTTCAGATTTTTCTTGAAATCTAAATGTTGCAAAATTTTTTCTTTTATTTTTATTTCATTAAAATTTCATTTTATTTTATATAAATATATAAGTTGCCCACTTTTGCTCATCTTCTTTGTCAAATATTACTAAATATCAGAAATTTCACTTAACATACAGCTCTAAATCTGATTCCTGTAGGCAAAGGTAATCAAAAAGAAAAAATATCTTGCTATTTGTACTGAGCAGATAAATATATTATAATTTTTCTGTACATGTGTGAGACAATAACAAGGCCATTTCTACATATGTTGGAAATTCCCACAGTTGATTTTACTTTATTGAGCAAAAGCACTGAATTCTATGGTGAGATTGATTATATAAGCTTTTATAGAAACATATGGACATTTTTCTTCACCTTATACACCCATATAGAAACAGGACAAATAGTAATGCAATGAAGTACATAAAAAAAGTTTAAAAGACTTAAGTATTATTATTTAATGATGTAAATAAATTCTAATATTATGATATATATTGTTTACAAAAATATAAATCAGTGCATTTCAAATACTTTGCATTTTTTATTGAAATATTTTCAGAAAAATTGCTCTAAGTGTGTAAACTTCTTTGTCTATGTGCTCCAGACATAGGTGATCATGGCTCTAAAACAACTTTCTAACTCATGTGGCTCCTAGTAATTTCTTTTCCTTTACTAAAAACCCCCACCCCGCCCATTTTGCAATCAATTGACACAAATATATCAGGTTGGTGGGTCGTTGCCCTCCCTTATCTCTATTGCCCTCCTACTTTATTTCAGACATCTTTTCTTGATTTTGAGTGTAAGTGTAAGTGTTCTTTCTGATGTCATTTTCTTTGAGATTTCCTCATTGGTTACTTGCTCAATCCATGGAATTCTCAGTACCATTCTGTAGAATCAAATTTCTGCTGCTTCTAGTTTCTACTTCATCCTTAGGGAAATTGTCAAATATTCACTGCCATACAAGAGGATTGATGCCACATAGCAATCCAGTCTTCTTTCCTTTGTTTCTAATTCAATTTTCCATTTCTCAGCATCTTGCTTAACTTTCAAAATATCTCTTTTGCTAGTCTAATGTGTATTCGGATTTCTGTGTCACATTTTCCTCTCTTTAAATGCTTACCAGATATTCTACACCTGCATGATGTTTATATGTCCAATTCATAACTTACATCTTGGGCTTTTTCTCCTGTTGGTGGCTATACTTTATGTCTTCTGACAGTTGATGGTTAGTCCTTTTTTCTTGCTTTCTCCTACCACCTTGTCCAGGAGGTCCTGTAGTTTCGTCTCCGATAACAAAATTTATTAAGAACTATAAAAGGACAGGAAATTTTCAAGAGCCATGGTCGGCAGTGAGACAGGGCACATGGAAGAAGAATAGATGATACAGATTTAATGTGAAAACCAAGTAAGTTCATGAAATTCTCATTAAGGAAATCCCATTTGCAACATGAAGACATAGATATTTTAACAATACAAATATAGTTCATTCTTCTTCTATGTTCCATGTCACTTTAGGACACTGACGAACATAGTTCTCCACAATTTCCTCTCTTTTGTAGCTCTTAATAAATTTCGTCTTTTTGCTATCTCTCCTAAACTGTTCTGCCAGCCATCTACACAAGCTCATTAGGCAGGGGTTATGCACTGTTTTCCCCTCTTGTCTTCAATATGTCCTGTCAGTGTCAAACTTTCAAAGCCTTCTTTCCTCATTATGTGCTCTATAAATGTCAGCTATTTCTTTCTGATGTTAAGTATAAGTGTCATTTTTATTTCCATTTTCTCTAAAATTTTGTCGTTGCTCACATGTTCAGTTTATGTTATTCTCATCATCCTTCTGTAGAACCACTTTTCTGTTATGTCATGTTTTTTTTCATCTTGGATGACATTGTCCAGAATTCTATGCCATATAGGAGAACTGGTATTACATAACAGTTAACTATTATTTTCTTTGATTCTAGCTGTAACTCTAAACCGAGTTGTTACCTAGGGAGAGCAGAAGGGAACTTTATTGTTGGGCAGTGCTTATAGTATCTGTTAATCCTAACCCCGGCATAAGCAGTATTTGCTTACAGGGTACCCACTATGACTGCACTGTAATTTGACTGCACTTTTACCTATTGATTATACTTTTATACATATATCTGGTAAGTGGGCAGAGCCCTGGGAGAAATAGTTTCATGCCTTTCACTTGGGTTGGATGGTTGATTTTATTTAGCAGCATATCAACCTCTATGGATTATTTGATGCCAAAATCTAAATATTTTGAACACAATTTTATGACTTCAATTAAATATAATTTGAATGCAATTGCATGCCTTTAACTACAGAAAAAATGTATAGTTGGTAATTTTAAAAGTATATCTGGTCTATAAATAGGTATTGTTGGTAATTTTGCTATAAATAAGTATCATTGGTAATTTTATTATAAAAATATATATTTTTACTTTCATAGTGATTTGTTTTTGCTTGGGGGTTCACTATTTTCCCAGAGCTGGGACCCCAACTGGTGCTACCACCCAACACATAGGCATTAATGTTTAGTGAATGTAAGCAAGCTGAGCCAGAATTTGAATTGTCAAATATTTTTCTGTTGATAAATGCTGCACCAGCATGTGCCTTGAAAATTAGAATTGAATATCTGAAAATGAAGACATTAATAGGTTCTGTTTTTTTTTTAATTAACAAAGAAGCCCAAACTATTCTAATCCGAGTGTGTTGCCCATCTCTTTAAGGAAAATTAAAACTAAAGAAATAAGGAAATCTACTTACTGCCATCAATGAATTCATAGGACACTGAGAAGCCTTTATCTGCTTTGTAATCATCTGTATAGAAGGCTAGCATTAGCACATTCCTCGATGATATCACTAGACGAGGAAGATTTGTCAGGAGATCCCCGCAGAAGCGACCAGTCAGTGAGGCATCAAGAAGGCTATCAGAATCACTTTGCAATTCAGCATAAATATCAAGGTAGTCATGGTTGCACCTGAAAAACAGAGAAAAAAATTATCATGAGATTTTGAGCAATTATTATAGATAAATGTTCATAGAAAGATAAACAATTCAAATTAACAAGGGATTCTACATTATTTACAGTATTCGATCTATTGTCCTCGTCTTTGTTGCCATATTTATTACAACGTTTCGACCGTTGTATGCTCCGGTCTTCTTCAGGTGGTTGGAATGTTGAACTTAATTAACCCTTCGCTCACCGGGATAGACTGTTCTAGTTCCACGTGTCAGTTATCAGTTAATCCAAATAAGTAATATCATGTAAACTATTTGTAATCTTCAATATATTTTCAAATTATATTTTCACTTTTATTATTTCTAAAAAATCATTTTGGCCTTCTGATAATTTTAGATCTGATGATCTTGCATCAAGTGTTCATCAGAAATTGGTTTTTAATTTGTTCAAAAAGAATTGTTTGTTCTTCCGCTTGAAACCAATTTTGTCATTTGGTCTTGTTACCTGTTCAATTTGCAAGTAGAAGAACTGGCAATGCTGTTTGAAAAAAACAAAACGATTTTTAATGAATACTTGAAACAGCACATACTTGAGAAAAGCTGAAGAAATTATCAGTTAAAACATTGGGTTAAAAACAACAAAATCTAAAAAACATGTGAAACAATGAAAATATCTAATCTCAGAATTATGGAGAATACAAAGAAAGTTGAACATAATAGGCAAGATGGTCTGATAGAAATAACCAAGATGAAAATACTAGTCTGAAAATAACATTGAATAATAAAAATACTTTATCTTAAAACTTCAGTAAAAATTGACTATATGCTTTGCTTTCTCTTCCAAAATATCACTCCCTTGTTGAATTACACAATTTTAGTAGGTAGAAAGTTAAATTGAAAAATGATGGTGGGTTGGAAAAATGATTACTTTATATACAATCTTTGTGCAGTCTATACTAAATAAGAAATGTTTCTGAAAATATTTTGCTGCTATTGAATGGCTGCTTTCATATGGGAAGCTGTAGATATGGTAAGAGAAGTTGAGCATCAAAGAAATATTTATTTTATAAATTCAATCTGGACATGTTACACACTAAAATGAAAAGAAATTGTTTATGGATAAAATCACACAAGTCAAAATAAAAAGTACAGACGATGAATTAATTCATTTTAGAGTACAGCTTCTGGCTGAAATACCTGGTATTGCCCACAGCTAATATTTGAGGTCAGACAAGAGTCAAAACTGAGTTTCAAATCTCAAAATCTCTCCAGCTTGAAGAACATAATCACCCTCCCATTTGTCATTGGGATGTATTAAGCTGAATTAAGAAACTAAATGAAATCAGCTAGACTGTATACCTAAATAAAGGCTATATACATAAATATGACTATATATTTAAATAAAGGCTATATAGCTAAAACATATATTTTAAAAAAAAATTAAATTCAAATTTAAAATTCTCATCATCCCCTCTCCTTCACATCAACATAAACAAAACTTTAACCTGATGACATCCTAAAGGATGAAACACATCACACAAAACATTTTTCCACTTTGTTATAGTTCCACCTGACAAAATGTATTAAGCTAAGATTAACACATCACAATGCAATTCAGAGGCATAATATTTTATTTTTAACCCTTAAGGAACTGTCAAATTTTAACAGAAATTTAAAATGCAAGCCATGTAGAACTTTCTCCAGGTATGGTGACAGAAAGACAGTTCATCACTTCATCTTGTCTATAGAAATTTCTTCCAGTTGCTTGAATTACATAGGACTTGCTAGCTTTGGAAGGCATATCATTTCATCCAATGAAAACTCTGATTTTAAAACTTTGCTAGCTTGTGATCACCTACAAGCATAGAAAGGGCTATGGGATAAATCTACACAAAAAATCCTGAATAGAATCTCTAAGGCAGTTACTGTCAACAACCGACATACTTCTAGCAACTCATACAGCCAAGCTGACTTTAAATGTAATATCTGGCAGACTCTTGGATCTTTTGTCAACAGGTGTAACATTGTGTGTGCATGTGGGTTATCCTACTTGGCTTTGGCAAAATGCAACTAGTGGGTGCTCTTTATGCCTATAAATATGCAATGATATTCTCACTCACCATCTTTTTGGTCTCTTTAGCTCTGGCTTTCAAATGTAGTCGCATGTAGAAAGAAACACAGCCAACAAGGTGCATTCACTTTTTACATCCACCTTTGACTTTTGAACTCTCTCACACACACTCATATATACACATATGTCTATCACACATGCTTGTCTCACACACACACACTCACATAAGGACATTCTTCTTATAACTTGTCCTAATGTTTTTTTTTTTTGTTTTTGTTACAGTTGTCTACTTGTGTTGCCATTTGTTTTATTTTTATTGTTTTTTTTCTTATTTTTACCCAGACTCACATTGAATTCACCAATACTGTTTGCAGGATAAAGGTCCCAGGAGCCTGTAATTATTTGCTATCTAAAATGTTGATTCCTGCAACATAATGGTGACTAAGTTACCCAAACATACTCACAACATGTAAAATAAAGGACAATAATATAAGGTTAAGGATTAATAAGAAAAAAATCTTCTAAGTAATAAATAGCCACACAGGTTATGGAAAATATATCATAGTTCTGAAATCCGATATATTTGATAGGGTCAGTTGATTGTCACAAGTCCTGGAAGACAAAAGGAAAAGAAGCAGGATGTGGCAGGGCTTTTTCATTGGACTGTAAATTGGCCAATCAGCAATTAGTGAGATTTCCTTTTCATTAGTCTGTGAATTGACCAATCAGCAACTAGTGAGATTTCCTATTAAAAAAGAGTTTCTTCTTCCAAAAATCTTTAACTTGTTAATGAATGGATGAATCTGTAAAAGGAAGTTCTCTCATTCACTTCACCCTCTCTCTACCATTGACAAGTAGTTGGCAAAATGTCCATATTAGGTTACAATAAAAGTAACCATTACAGACAACATGGACATATTGTGCTATTCATTACTACAAAAAAAAATTTTTCTCTTGGTGAAAAAAAAACAGCTGATTTGATTTAATAAGAAATGGAGACCGTGTTACTTTGGTGTATTCACCTGAAGAAAGCCAAGGAGACTAATGCAGTAACCATATAATAATGTGACAATCAGAAAGTGATGAATCTGGGCAATGAAAATCATCGATGCATTATAGTTCAGGTCTGTGACTATCAGGTCTCTCCAGTCTCAGCACCCTGTTAGAACTTATCATGACAGTTGCTGTTCTTATCATGATTGATCTTGACCAACCCAGGTGTTACTGTTATCTTACGAGATAGAAATCTAATAACGAATGAGTTCATTTCTAACAGAATAAGTCATCATAAGTGGAAGCTAGTAAGGATATCAACAATCATCAGGTCAAGAAGTCTTCTCAGATTCTCTGGACTCGTTCTTTCCAACCATCTCTGCCGAGATATCGCTGTCAGCAGGTCCTCCAATTAGCATCCAGAGTCATCTAGAAGTTGGTCAATATAGGTGTGATGTGGTCTTCCAACTGATCTTTTGCTGCACAATAGGTTCCATAGGGAGGAGTCACTTGCTTCTCCAGGAGTGACCAGCTAGCCAAAGCCTTCTCTCTCTTAGTGAAACTAAGATAAGAGGAAGGTGTCCATACATACCTTTCTTTGTTGGGTGTTTCTTCCAGCTGGTGTCCAATGCAACTCGTAACATCCTTGTGTAAGTTCTGTCAAGTGATGCTTCTTGGTGTTTCATCAGTGACCATGTTGTGCCATAGAGTAAGACAGATTCTACTGTGATCTTAAAGAAGTCTCTCTTAAGTTTGTCAGAGAGTTTGTCCAGATAACAACAATAATATTTTTTTACTTCATGATTCATGGTTATGTAACTTATTTGAACTAGTATCTAAATAGAATAATAAAAAGAGTTTTAAATAAATGTGAACTGAAGTATGTGAAACATGAGCTACATGACATTTTTGGAGGTAAAGTAGGAAATGTCATTTTTAATAGCATCTAGATCTTTGTTGCTTTTATTGCAACAATTAAGCCTGTCAACTCTACAGCCACCGTTAGGCAAATAATCTGTTTAATAGTCATAAATGTTGCAAACTTTTATGAATGCCAAATTCAATGGGAATTAGTTTGTTGTGTTGATGAACTGATATCTAGTGAAAAAAAATAGATAAGGATTAAACTATATGTTAAATACTTTAATCCCCTTGATGAAGGATGGAGGGTCAACTCATTAAGATGTCACACAAAAATCAAAGAAAGATGAAGATTGGTCTATTCCCGTGCTTCTCAAACTATCTGATATGGCATTTTCTCAATGTATCACGTACCTGTAATATTTTGTGGTAATATTAATTTATACCAGAATTGATATATATTCACATTATCCACATTATTATAATCATATTATATTAGGTTGGTGCAAAAATAATGACTGTTTCTCACATAGTAACATTTGTGAGAAACCGTCATTATTTTTGCACCAACCTAATATGTGAAAAAACGACATTATTTTTGCACCAACCTAATAGCTAGATTATCTATTTCAAAAATACCAAATTAATTTATTTCAGCTAGCACCAAATATTTTACATTTCAGTAAAAGTCGTACTGATCATATTGAAATCTTCATTTGAAAGCAAAAAGTACCAAGTTTGGTACAAAAGTACAAATTCTGATGACTCTGGCGGTGTACCATTTGGCTGACATCTATCAATTCTTCAATTCCTTATCATGGCCTGGACACTGACCACTTACTGTTAGCTGATGGTTTGTGTACTGGCACAGGTCTGCAGACCAACACTTTGAGTAGCACTGGTCTATTCAAAGGATAATATATTCAACCGGAGAATGTTGAAGTGACTAACCAAAAAAGTAGAGATAAAAAGTTACCAGATGCCTCAAAAATCAGATCAATATACACCTGAAAAAGGCCAGAGGGCACAACAGCCAAAATATGATAAAAACAACAAAGATAAGGACAATAGTATAAATATATAATATTGTAAACTAACTAATCATATTTCATTATCACCAAGTGGAGCCTGAATTTTCACCTACTACAATGAATGTTTGTTCTCTCAGAAAAAAACCCATACCTTGAGCAGCTATTTGAATTTAACTCTGACCTCAAGTGAAACTCATACATGATCCATCGCTAAAGATATTGGAAAAATGCCAGGTTCCCTGTACCGTTCAAAAGAAAGTACCTGACTCCACCTGCTATACTCTACCTTTGCAAGAGCCAGATCAGGCTGAAAATACAGTCAGTCAGTTATGTGCCATACATGATACACACTTAGGCAAACATGTATCTTTTGATACATGACCGACGAGGCAGATTTTTTCCTGCAGCAGGTTTCCATTTCTTTCTACAGTAGACCAGTTACCATCCAAGGCTATAGAACCCGATCTGTCCTGCTATTTACCCATAGCTGGAGGGAGAAGAAGAGGATTCATACCTTCCCCAAGGGTATTAGCATGTAAGTGAATGTAATGGATTTTATTGGAAAATCGAACTCAGCTCTCCAATTCCTCAATTCGAGCTGCTATCCATTACTCCATCGCAACTCCTTGAAAATAGACTACTACTGCAATATATGGGCTACAGCTACACAGTCTTTGTTTTCCAGTCCTGATAGAGTACAAAAGGGTCTCTGTGGCCTTGTGGATGATGAATTATTTTACACCCTACAACCTCTTTCCCACAAACGAAACATTGCAAGACTCTCTCTCCTCTATTATTGTTTCCATGGAAACATTTCTCCATACGACCCATTGTATTGAAACACCCTAACACTCTTCATATTCCATTAATGAGATGTAAGTTCCACTTGAGCAGCTTCTTTCCATGCAAGTTTTGTGGAACTGATTCAGAAGAGGATGTGTTCCCAATCTCCACAATCTTAACCTGTTCAAGAATAGGGTTAACTTTTATCTTCTACACGTGTCCCAACATAAACTTTGCCTCTTAAGCTGTAATGCTCTTCATTGAGTGTTTCTTAGGTGAACATCATTGAAAAAAAAAAAAATGTCAAGAAGTTACCACATAAAAAGGTACAAATAAAAATAACAGTAGATTAAGTGATTGATCTTAGAATATGTTTTCATTTGTTTTTTGCATCATATTGTTGATTTATGAATTGACTATTATTGAAATATATTACTGTCTAAATTATAGTTTTCTTTTCAATAATTTTGTTGAGCACCTATTCAAAATGCAACAAAAATTATATACATAAAAAAAAAACAAAGAAAAACTGTTAAAAGTTTTTTTGATCTTTTGACTCTGTCCAAGGAAGAAATATGATAAATTTCTATAAGACAACCTTGTGTCATTTTGGGTAACTCTTCAAGAGACAATAATGAGGTAAAAAAAAAGATTAAAATTGAATTTGCTATCTTGGAGAATATGATATAAATTCTATTTGTCAGACTAAGGGTATGTAATTAAATGACAAAATGGAGGAATCCTAAGTCATGTGTTTTATCCTTCTAATGGGAGATATATAAAAACAACAGTGATAAAACCAAAAATAAATACAGTAAGAAACTGAATGAAATCGCCTAAGCTGTAAATTTAGACACAGCAGATTTGTGAAATTAAAATTTTTAATTTAAGCATCCCTGCGCCTTTATTGGTTTTCTCAGTGTTTAATTAAAACCAAAATATTTGTTTATATTTTTGTTCCCTTCCCTTATATATATGCAATTCCACCAATGAAAACATTTCATTTGAAGAAGGCCTTTTTTCCATTTTGTCATTCATTACCCCACCTTCTGTCTATTATGTTCAAAAGAGAAGCTATTTTTGGTAGCTGATTATTTACTCATAAACAAACAAGAAAATAAACAAATTATCATTTAAGAGTTATCTCCCTTAAAAAGTTTTCTTACCCAGTTCTATATGAACTGAAATCCCCAAAACATTATCATTCAATTATAAATCCTTCAGCTTTTTTTTAGTTTTTTTTTTATTTAGCTTACATTTACTTACATGCTAATACCCTTGTGAAATGTATAAATCCATCTTTTCTCCCATAAGCTATGAGTAAATAAGGGAAGACTAGGTTCTATAGTCTTGGTTGGTGGCTAGTCTAGGAGAAGGAAAACTCTGAATTCAAACCAACCTGGATAGAGTTGGACTCTGTCAGGCTATTTTTCCCAAGACACGTGCAGTACATGTGGTGTGCCTCATACAACAGTAAAGGGTTACAGGACTCGTGATCATGATTCAGCGTAGCACATTTTGGAAATAGCTTGATTTAAACTTTGATTACAATGCACTATTTTAGATGCTGTATACAAAAAATATAAAATCAGACTATTAATATTAAAGTGATTTCAGAGTCCATTATGATTCCATATCAAATAAGTTGTTTTGAATTTTTAACTTTTGACTCTGTTAAGGTAGGAAATATAATACATTTATATAAGATTTCAATGCACTTAACTAATTCATGGTTGATTGCTATTTTAAATATAAATAAAAAATAAATAAATTACCACGGATACTTAATGATACTTATGTTGCCTTATGTTTATAATACTCTGTATATTACAAAGTATAATCTTAATGTATGCTATATGTATGTATTAAAGTGCTTGATATCACAGATAGTGCGTATGTAAATATAAAAGTGGATATTGGATACCCAACAGCGACAGTCTGTTTCATGCTTTTTGCCATTTTAATAAATCCATTTGAATTTCTTACTCTAGACATAGAGATGACTATAAAAGAAATATCAGAATAATTTTCTAATGTTTATATTAATAATAATAATAAAAATCAGTTCAGAAAACACTATTTTTTTTTTGTTTTTACTTATTTAACTAATTCAGCTGAAGTTTTAAGAAAATCTAATTAAATAGATTATTTTGACTTATTTAGATAATTTCATGAATATTTTTATGATCTGTTCAACTTTTTTTTTACGGTAAGGTTCACCCTGTACAAGGCTTGGGGACCACTTGAGGTAGAGGGTTATGTTATGGGGAAATTAATACAAATAGGTGGAGAAGATAATGGTTAGACTTGCACAGGTTAAGATTGTAGGGATGGGGGACATCCTCTGGGGAGTCAATTCCACAGAGAAATGGTTCACATGAAGGTTAGGCCTGGTGGAATCAAGGAATGTAGTTAGTCTGAGCATTTTCTGTGAAAGTAGCCATAGAATGTGAAATATCAGATGACAACAATGCATATTATGAGTGCTGTTGATTTTCTAACTCACAACTGAATGTTGAAAAGGCAAATATAAATTCTTTCTATGCAAACACACTGAATTAAAGAAAAATAAAATTGACAGAGATATCACTTGTATATGGTAATGGTAATATTAGCCATTGCCTTGTAAGGAAACATTTTGTCGTTCATTGACTGAGTAGCCAGTACTACTTTCAGTTGAAATTTCTAAAATTTTTCTGTTTAAATACTTTTTAAGGAAAATAGATTTCTCAAATCCAGTAGTTGTTATCAGTTTTCCAATATTGAGCGGGTTGGGGGGGGGGAGTGTTCATTTTCTAACCTTTTATTTGAAGTCGTTTGGAAAATGAAAGTCTTGATTATGGCAATATTTTCTCTTCAAGTTGTATTTAATAGCCACTTTAGATTTTGCTGTTGAAGAAAACCATCAAGTAGTGTGGCTTTTGTTATTCGGTAGAGGTTTTTTGTTTGTGATTCTGTAGTGCTAGTTCACAAGATTCAAGAAAATGTAGTCTTTACCAAGCCCCCATCAGTTTCACTCAAAGCCATTTTTAACTTTCGATCTTAGAAAGTGGTTGTATACAGGTGACAATTTAGATATTTCTGAACAGATTTTGGTGCCATATAAAGTCATGTGTATGAAAGTTTCAATCTGACAAGACATGGCTCAAGTTTTCAGGTTAATGTTTTGATTTTGTAGCAATTTGCAGTGTTGCATGAAACTATCTCTAGTGCAGCCTTTTCTATATTTAATTTCCTTATCTCCTACCCATTGTTGTTGCTACTCTATCATTGAGCAAAAAGAGAAAGAGAAGATTTATATCTTTTGTTTTATAATCCTGTACAGAAAGACACCTAGTGGGCATTCCTGCAGATAAGTCAAGTTAATCTCCACAAACTCACAATTGATTTGGAAAATATAAGCCATTTCAGAGTTGAGAAAGCAAGATCCTGCACAAACAAATTCCAAAGTAAAAACATAATTGTATTTTACATTCAAGATAAAATTCAATACAAGTCAAATATCATTATCATCTGTTATAAAAATATTTATTGATTAGTGAATATTTGAAAGAGAATTTATTTGAATTTCATAAGTGTATTTACTTGAACACCCCTCACAATGTCTGACATACGTACTTTGAAATAATTGTTTCTATATCCTATAAATGTACTTGGTTACTTAGTCAGGTGGCTAGATATTGAAATCTGTCTGGATAAGACAGAGATAAAAAAAAATTTCAGTAGCCTCATTTTTTTTTTTTTTTTTTTTGCGCTTACTGTTTTAAATAAATGATAAAATTTGCTGTAGGGTTGAAAAAAAAAAATTATGATTTTAAAATCAGTTTAAATATTTTCAAGTAGAATGGTACCTAAGCAAATAAAAAAAATCATTTGAAAAGGAGGAACTAAAGGAGTAGAAACAGTAGACCTATTTTATTTAATCAAGTTCAAGAAAATCTAAAACAAAATTTCATGCAAACAGAAACTGATGAACTTAAAGCACAGTAGCTACTTGACATTTAGAAGAAAATATTTCTGGAAAATAATATGTTGAAAAAGCCTACATAAAAAAAAATAAAAAAAAAAAGAATAAAAAAATTCTATAAAATATCTAACTCATAAATATCTTCAAGCCTTTTCTTTTTTTTAAATGTTCTCTTGAAGAATATAAAATAGCTTGACTCGCAGTTTTAAATGAGGTTGTTCTTCACTGTGCCACAGATATAGCCTTTTGGCAAACTTGGTTGAGATGATCAGAAGAAATAGATAAAATCTGAACTTTGAAAACAGAATTAACTTAAAAAGAAGCTTGAATCTGATATTATATTTATCAATAATCAGACTTGATGTTTTGACTTTTGTTAGTTAAGAAAGTCAAAGTTTGAAAGGCAGAAAACATAACACAGATACCCCTAATGCAAAAAATAGATTAAGTCAACTCAATATAGAAATGTATTCTATACAAACAGAAATTGCTTATTGTATAAAAAAATATCTTAAAATAGATTAACCTTAATATTACAACTGTGAAAGCAAATCTGCTTAAAACGCTAAATCCTACAAAGTTTCTGACATTTCATTTCTGGAAGTAAGGTAGGAAATATTCAATCATTTGTTTTTCTGTTTTCACATAGCATTCACATCTTTGCTACTTTTATTAAAACAAGTCAACTGGTCAACTCACCTGCCATTTTCAGGTAAATGTGCTATCTATTGAATAGTCACAAAAGTGCAGTTATTATGCAAAATGAATAAACCTCAAAAACTTGAATTTGCTTTGAAAAGCTTTTGTCAAATTTTAAACAATTAATTTAAACATCAAAACAAAGCTCTAGTTAAATTTCTAGATAGTTTCAATATGTTTTATTAAATTTATTGTATTTATTATAAAAACTTCAGTGTGAAGTTGTTATGTAGATTAAACTATTATTAATTTAAGGCCTGTGAAATCTAATAAAATCTTTTTTTTTTCCATATGTTGAAACATAAAAAATGGAAAGGATCTAACAAATGCTGAAAAACGGAAAATAACAAATTTATTCAGTGAAGGAATATCCACATTGGTGATATCAAAGGAGCTTCACAGATAAAGATGGCTGCTGAAAATATAATTATGTTGGGAACTAGAAGCATAGGAAAAGCCTTTAAGAACTTAAGGGGAACATAAACTAAAGTGACCAGCACCCTAATCTTTGAACAGGCTTGAATCAAGAGTGTTAAGGACAAAAGGTGTAGAATACTTTGCAAATTGGGATTTGTCAACAAATCTCCTAGGCAAACTCCTTAGTAAGGCAAATATTTTAAAGTGTCAAAATTGAACCAAGAAAAATCTTCACAGACAAATGTTGGGTGACACTTGATGGACCTGATGGATTGGCCAAAGGATAGATTTTATCTGATACAGATGTGTCTGTGGCTAAACAAAGGCAGCAAGTAGGTGGCAATGTGATCATATAGGCTGGAATTATCAGCCAAACCATTATTGGACCATTCAGAGCTGATGAAGTAGTTAAATTGAACAGTGCTAACTATTGTGATTTCATGAACAAGAATTTCTTTGAATGTTACAAGTTCCAGCTTTGTAGTTTCAAATCAAAGTCTGTATTTATACACAACAATGCTTCTCATGTATCTAAGGTTACCTGTGAATTTTTTGAGTGTAAAAAGGTTTCAGGAGAGAAGATAATGAAATGGCCATCATCAAAACCCAACCTGAATTTGATCAAAAATCTATGGTCAGTTATGAATATGAAATTATATGAAAGTAGCAAACATTATGACAACAAAGCAGGCCTATGGAAAACAATTAAAATCACCATGTTGGAAATTGAACCCAAACAATTTAGCAAAATCAATGAATAATAGATTATTGGCTGTTACTAGGAAGTAGAGTCATGATATAAAGATGTAAATGATTAAAAGATTTATCCTACATGTTTGTTATTTATTCTATTATAGATGTTGATGAAGTTTATGATGTTTATTGAAAGAAAAGGTGAATATTTTTGGTTTTGCATAATAACTTCAGATTGCAGTTTTTATTGAGGTATGTGATTTGCATAATAATTTCAGAGAGACTGTATTTAATAGATGCCATATTCAGTGAAAATGGTTCAGTGAATTCATAAACTAAAGTAGTGATAAAAAGAACAGGTGTAGACTTGACTATACATCATATACCTGAGATACCTGAAGAAGGATGGAAAATTGACAAGACAAATGCTGTAACCAAAAAAAAATAAATGTCACATTCTTAACTTGAAAAAAGGTTACAGAAATGACCAACTTAAATGTTTTTATTAAGAAGTGACCAACTTGAATGCTCTGATCAAGAAATTGTCAACTTGAATGCTATAATTAAGAGATGACCAGTTTGAATGCTATGTTAAATGTAATATAAATAAAGATTTTGTTTTATAAGTATAATCACTTGACAAGAACAGACATTGGAACTGAGTTGGCCAAATTAACCCAGACACATAAAATAAATCTGGCAAAATGTAACAGACTATATATATATATATATATATATATATATATATATATATATAGAGAGAGAGAGAGAGAGAGAGAGAGGGGAGGGAGGGACAGAGACAGAGAGAATGAAAAGTAAGTGCAAATCAATATTGGAATTATCTAACAAAACTGGGGATTGAGTTATCAGAGATGATAAAATTTACTTTTATTTTCATGTCTCTTCAAGGTTTCCATTCATAAAACATAAATAAACTGTATTCTACTGACAACTTTTGATTTTAAATCTTTTAGATTAAAAAAAAGAAAAAGAAAGAATTTTCATTGAATTTTTCATGGCTTGTTTTAAAACAATTCACATCAATAAGTATATCACATTTAATGTTGATGCACTGTTTTGTTTTTGTCGCTATGCATTTTTTCTAAATAAACTCTGAACTCTCCAAAGACACGGCTTTGTCTGAAAAATGTGCTATTTTGCTTTTAGTTTACTTACTCATAATATTGTTATTATTTTATTGAATAAAGAAACATCACTAAAAAGTGTATATTGTTCCTTTTTGATATTTTTCTAAGGTGCAGTGCTCCAAATACCAAAGGGATTACTGCTTTCCCTTGTGTATATGTGTATATATATATATATATATATATATATGAGTGTGTGTGTGTGTGTGTGTGTGTGTGTGTGTGTGTGTGTGAAAAGTGTGTGAATATAAATATAAATATATATGCGTACTATATTATATATATTGTTATTTATATATTATATGCATGTTACTTATTAGAAAGTGCTCAATATCAGAGATAGAGCTAACATATTTGGTTGGATTGATGCGAATATCACAAAAGTGTGAAACCCAGGGTCACAAACTCACATCAATCAAACCAAATATATATACATATATATATATATATATATATATTTATAAATATAGACGTGAACATAGAAATCAACACTTAGAGATGACAGTCTGTTTCATGCTAGATGCAATTGTCAGGCCATATATATATATATATTCAGTTGTACTGATATGAGTTTGTGACTCTGGGTTTCACAGTTTTATGATCATCAGACAAAGTTTATACTATGATCACAAAACCATGAAACCCAGGGTCAAAAACTCAGAGCTAACATATTCAGTTGTATGGATATATCACTGATATTGAGCACTTTCCAATAAAAACTAAGGATACAAAATAATATATATATAAATATTTCGTAATGTAAGCTTTATTAGTAATATTATTATTTCCAAATTAGGTTTTTTCATTAGTTGTTTACTTTTATCGACAGTAAATAATAATTATTGAAGCCAGAGACGCTTCACTAATCATATAACCAAGTATTGTACCAAAAGTGATGTGAAAAACCAAGCAACTTGAATTCTTATGCGATCTTGTGAAGGCAAAAGTCTAATGATATTTTTTTCTTTTCATTAAATATTCCCTCAATACAAGGACCAAGAGCCATTCAAGGTAGTGGGCTACTGATTGAAGATGTTATATGGACATTAGAATAAGAAATAGAAATTGTGAGAATATGTAAGATAGATAAGAGTTGCTCTTTGACTTCAAAAAGTTAAGATTATAATGAGGTTCTACAAGGTAGTGGTTCTTGGGAAGAAGGTGTTGGCGCTCACTGAAACCTTCCTTCGTTTCATTGGAATATAGTGATTCAGTAACCAACCAAGCAAGTAATAATAAAAATGATGGTGATCAAATTATTGCACCTTAAGGAGTAAGGAGTATGCAAGTCTATTTCTTCTTTGATGTAATACTTCAAATTAGGTCAGGTATCTCTATAAACATCTGGATGATGTTTATTATAATATTACTATACTTTTTTTTATTTAAAACTAATGTACTAAAGTTCTCAGCTATACTAACTTTCAACAAATGACAAAATATCAGAAAATTTAAGATCTTCATCAGACCAAGAACTTTTCAGCAACCACTCATACCTGGGGAGATTGTCCCGTAATTATCTTATGGCATTCATAATTAATGACCTTATTGGCATTTCTGTTAGTCTTTTTAATTAAATATGATTTACCTTTTCTATATTATTATAATTACTGGCTTGATTAGGAATAATAGAGACTGACAATGTATAATGAGTGACTTTGGTTCTTTTGATTGCAGCTAATCAAACAAAAAGCAACACAAATTGGCAATATAATCAAAATATTACTAATATCTGTTATCTGCAAGTAACAAATTTAGATTTGTCGCATCAGTCAGTCATAAACATACTTATGATATGTCAGTAAAGATTGATAAAATAAATAATCTATACATAAATGAGGAAGAAGGTATGGTAGTTGTTACAAAGAGCAAAGAGAGTAAAAGACTCTCTTCACAAAATGATGAATGCAAAAATATTAAGGATTTTTCCAGACAGATTGATAGTTGGCCACAAAAAAAGGTGATATTATTGTTGTTGAGAGGAAGTAGAACACAATTAGAAACAATAATTGGCTGGCCAGGTTACAATAGGCAAATCACAACCCACAGTTCTACTGGCAAACAATTCATCTACTCACATTGATATATTACAGTCTCTCCTTTTATCTGTTTATTACACTTTCTCTCTCTCTCTCTAAATAGATTTAGTTGTGTTGATGTGAGTTTATATACATATTTCTCTCTTTCATATATATATATAAAAATAATATTTTATTTGAAAAATATGATTAAAATATATTTTGCTCTATGTTGTACTGAGCACTTTAAAAACCCACAGAAGAACATAGATTTAAATAAAACTGAAATCATTTTAGGTACCTTTAAAGATTCCCTTTCAGTCAAGAGTTTTTCAAAAGGTAGGTGTGGTGCAATTAAGCAAACTCAAGACACGATTCAGAAAAAATAACAAATGAGAAATTGGAACATGATTAAAACAAATTTTAATTGTAAATAATTAACAACTAAAAACAGATATTATTTCCATCAACATCTGGTTTACTGCTAATCTTTTGTAATGTTTTTTCCATGGTTTATTGTTTTGACTATTTAATTTTAGGGTCACAGTTGAATTTTTGTATATGTATGTATGTGTGTCTATGCAAAGTAGAAGAAAAAAGTCAACAAACAGGTAGCATGACAGCCATCAAATGAAAAATGGAAAATAATGCACCCATACCACAATATATAAGTACAAAAGAAAATCAAGATATATCAGCAGAATAGTTGAACTCTGCTCTGAAGAGTAGTCATATATCTATGTGACCACAAAATTCCAAAGTCAGTATGATGGAAATACTGCTCAGTTAGGTGAAAAACCTTTTTCATATTAATTCTATTAACACTCTATTGCTATCTCAGATATTGAGCACTCTACCCAAAGCTGGCTTGCCTTAAATGCCTTTCTATCATCAAACTACTGAACAATCAGCAATTTTGGCTTTAAAAACAGTCTCTTAAACTAACACTATATGCGTGTGTGTGTATATATATATATATATATATATATATATATATATACACACACACACACACATACATACATCCATACACAGTTTTTCTCTTTTCTGTTATTCTTTGGATTTCATTATGAAGAAAAAAAAAAAAAAAGAGAAAAGACCCTCTTTCCATACGGATTGTAGACCTGATGAAGACCACATGTAGATCACCCCAAAAATTGTAGTCTCAACAAAATCAACAAAATGAAAGATATTATTGGTTGAAACAGAATAACTGAGAATAAACTTGAGATATCTTTAATATTTTAAAATTTCAAAACATCTGCTATATGTAAAGAGCATCAATAATAAATAATTTTATTTTATTTGTTGGTAATGTTCTATCTCTTGATATTGAGCACTATAATTTTTTTTTAATTGGTATCACCCCAAGCAAGGCAGTACAGCAACTAATACGTAAGGGGTTACAGGGTGTGGAGGAATTAGGAACAGAAACATTAGTAATGAATAGAAAGTGAAAAGAGTAATCAGGAGGACAGTAGATAGTGATTGACATTGCATTTAAATTTTTGCAGATTAAATTTGGCTGGAAAGCATGGAAACAGAAAGGAGTTCCACAAATGAGAAATGCAAGAAAAGAAATTGTCAGCACAAAAAAAAAAGAAAACTTGATTTAAAAATGTTATCTTCCAGAAACTCACTGATCAACCTTTTTTGGTAAAATACAAACTCTGTTTTTGTATAATATTTATATACAGAAACACATTCACTGGTAATATTAACTGTTTCCTTATAAGGCATACATTGACTGAGCAGTGTTACTTTTGGTTGATATTTATAAAATCTTTAATTTAAAATGATTTTTCAGGAAAATAACTTTCCTAAGTCTTATAGCTGTTATAGCTCTATCCAGTATTTATGAGAGTTTCCTTCCTAGCCTTTTGTTTAAAGTTGTGTGGAACCTTTTTCCAGACTGGTAAAAAAAAAAAAAAAATTAAAAATTATTTTTATTCAATTAATAAAGAATAACTTGTCTTTGTCATATACTTATTTACTTGCACTCACACTGGAAATGAAAGTTAATATTAATATAGATATTTTTTTATTTGCACTCACATTGGCATTGATAGAAATAATTACTAAATATATTTCATAAATCATGGGATAAATATTATTAGGAATAAAGGAAAGTTTTATAATTTATTACATTTGTCTATCAAGTGTTTGCAAGTTCTACTAAGAAGATGCCAATGACGTCTCTGATCACATTTGGTTTTTTAATCTATTTGTTTATTTTCTCATTTTTGTAGAGGCAACATCACTTCTTTTCCTGATAATAATGTAAATAAACATGAAAATATTAACTTACTTGACCACAACTCAATCAAATTTTGATTACGTACAAGCATTGTATTACCCATAAGGCATTATCTATTAACACTGTCTGAAGAACAAGATAATATACATACAAGTTCATATTTGTGTGCGTATATATATATATATATGTGTGTGTGTGTGTGTGTGTGTGTGAGAGAGAGAGTGTGTGTGTGTGTATGTATATATATATATATATATATATATATATATATATATAAAAGGATTTTTGTTTGTTTTTTCCATATATTTTTCTTCATATATATATATATATATATATATATATATATATATATATATATATATATATGAAGAAAAATATATGGAAAAAACAAACAAAAATCCTTATATGCAATTATGCCGTTTTAATGTTAATATAATGTCAACGTTGGACGTTTCGGTCTAATAAACCATCTTCAGGACATTATCAATTTCAACATGACAAAGACGATGGACATAAGAACAAGACTTATCTAAACAGATAACTGAAAGTTTTATAAGATCAGCATTCCATTTAAACATGGTCACGTTGTCGTCACATGGGCGACGCTGTGAAAACATATTCCTAAAATTTGAATATTTTCAATGATAAATGAAAAGAATTGTATTTTGATCTAAAATTTATATGTACACTTGTCGAGCATACATTTTCAAGAAAGCTCAGTTATGAGCTTAGCTTTCCATAGTCTTCCATGTTTAGCTTTATGCAGCAAATGTATGTAAACAACATGAGTAATGGCTGCCACCAACAATGCAACTGAATCCCAAATTTCACTGTTGATAACTCCAAAACAGTAGATTTTATCAAATTTATCAAGCCAGATTTGAATGGATCATGTACAATTACATATAAATGTAAGTATTTTGGAAATTTTTAATGTAAACTGAGTGTGGGTGTGACACTGCAAAGTAACCAAAAAATTATATTATTTTTTTTAATCTGACATTACGAATTCAGAACATGAACCTTAAACTAACACAAATCATACGGCTACTCAAAAAAATCTATGAGCAAACTCTTTCACATTCATTCACCATCCCACATTACTACTGTTGGTCCTATTCCCGAAGGGTTATCTTTAATATTACTCTGGCATGGGCCAGCATCACATGTCAAGAAGATTTTCAAAGGAACTCTTTGGCATAATCCAGTAAGCTGACCACAAAGATGTATATTAGGCCTCACTCAATCATTCTACTAGAAGTTTCTGCAGCTCTCTAGGTAGACATTTACAGACTCCCCAGAGTACAGGTGGTGTGCCATGTAATGTTCATATATCACAATGCATCTTTTATGCTAGAGAAATTGCACTTGTTCTCTTCACTAAACTGCTAATACACAGCAAATGTACCCTCCACCAATCAGATGCATGGGAAGCTTACATTCTATCTTTAGTAAACTAACATAACCTTTTCAATCAATTTGACAACAAATTTTTTTTTTTATTTATACTGTCAAAATCTGGTATGAGTTTGAAATCAAAATTATCTGACAGTGGGACTTATACTGAAATAATTTTCTTTCAAGATCGAACCTTTAGCCACAATAAAATGTTAGACTGTTCCAAAGTTGCACCACCTGAGTGTTTTATTGTGACTGGGGGTTTCATCATGATGGTTTGAAGTATATGTTTGTGTTGTTTCATGCAAATCTTTTTAAACAATAACATTTTCTGTCTCACACTTTTTCTAATGTGAGATTGCTGATGAAATTTTTACTTAATGATATAGCGTTTGATTTGAATGTATTTTTTTATGATCATATAATAATATCAAGATAAAAAGGAATTATTTATCCAGAACCCACTGGAGCTGATCCCAAAGAACTGTCAACTTTGTCAATGTTTGCAGGATGAATTAAACTTTTTCATTACAATCAAAATAAAAATGGTTGAGCAATAATTGAATCTACTGTATTGTATGGCATGTTCTATAATAATTACTTACTGATTGGGAATGTATAGGAAATTGGTGTTGTCTATTCATGGAGAGGGGTGGGAAATTTAACAACTGTAGTGTTCTGATAAACGAAGAACTTCAAATTCACTGAGCTGATATTAAATGTGACTTGTAAGATAAGACATTACAAAAAACATATAAATAAACTCTTTGCAAAATGAAAATGTTATAAAGAAATCTTTTCCTCATTGAATAATTCTAGTTTATTTTTAATGTGGCAACTTGGTTCAGCTTTAAATATTTTTATTTTATTTTATGAATTAATGCTTTCTTAATTTTTAAATATTTAAACTAAAACTCATATTTTAATTTAAAAATTGTAATAGAAATTTAATCTCTCAGGTAAACAGACGGCCACTCAGAATTTACCAAAGCAGAATCTTAAAAAAAGATGGCCTGTTACTTTCTGAATTGCTGTTACTGAAAATTATTCATTCTCAAAATGTAATGGTATCATATTTTTTTTTTTTTTTCAACTTCCATACAGACAGAGATTTTCCTATCTGTGTGTTCATAGTGGATTAATAATTAAAGCTATATTTTTCCTTTCTAAATTAATCAAGAGTATACATTTTTTATATGTTTAATTATGCAATTTATATATATATATATATACATATATATATATATATATATATATATATATATATATATATATATATATGTATATAAACTAAAAAATAATTTTATTTTTCTTCTGTTTCTTTTCCTTTTTCCTGCCTCACCAGCTATCCACAATCTTCATCATCATCATCTTCAGAATCTGTGTCCCTTCAGAATGTGGGCAATCATAGGTTGGACATCTTTTGGGGCTCATGTTATCAATTTAATAATATTTTTGACCTTCCATCATTGTGCATTCTTAGATTAATGTTTTCTACTGACATGAAGAATCAATTGCTAGGTCTGCTGCTAGGAAAGTTTGTTTACTGTGCCATGCTAGACAATTTTTCTCAACAAAATCCATTGAATACATTCATATGTCTACCATTTGTTCATGCATTGAATATAGCTGTCACATCTAATCTGGTGTTCCTGCTATGTATTAAGAGATCCTTGATCATATCCAATGAAAAATCTGGAATATTATTGGTCCTGACCTGGCATCTTGGCTTTAGTCACTTTCCAACAACCATAATGTAGCTTCTGTGTGCCTTTTTGATAAATATTTCCATGCTAAATTTTTTGATAAGCTTTTGTTTTTGGTACCTTGACTTCTGAATTTGAGCATGGTACTAGATTGGCAGCTAAGTCACATTATTTTACAGTTGAAATGGCTAGATGTAACTGTAAGTTCTATGCTAACATCAGCTCCCTCACTTTTCACCTATGGAAAACTCTTCTGGCCTCTTGCTTCCCAGTTAATTTTGTTCTTCAAAAATTTAAATACAATGTCAATCATTACTGTGTTTTTGTAATTCATGTCCTTTTATTGTTATCTCTCCTTAATAATATTTTTTTTTTCTCTCATATTCGTTCACACTCAGTAACTCCTTGCATATTAGTGGCTTTACTGCTTTGCTTGAGATGAAATAATTAAAAAATGTTCACTCGAGTTTTCCAGTGCAATTCTTGTATACAATCAATTGCTGAAGAGGCTGGAAAAAAGTTTGGTTTCTTGTGCTGCTCCAGAAAGTACCTGACTCCTATCATAATCTATCATTACAAATGTCAACCAGAACAAAAATGGAGTATTGCTGTCATATCTGAGCAAGTTCTGCCCAAGCCTCACTTTCCAGCCTTGACAGAGTTCAAATGCGTTTTCTGGCTTTTTGGTGGCAAGGAATTATTTTCAACCCTACAGCCTCTTTCTCATAAGTGAAAAAATTATCACAAACAACCATCACTATTTCTATTGGAAATATTCAGAGGGTTACATTACATAGTTCTACCAGTTTAGACCTTTATAGCTATCATATCTAGGGTCAACAATTATCTTGCACATCTTCATATCCTTACATTTACATCCATACAACAACCTCAGTAAATGGTCCTCTACTTTGAGTAGCTCTTGGGCCTTGTTTTGGGTGAACATTTATTTTAAAAAAAAATTCTTTAATGTTAAGTACAACTTAAATGTTTCACTCATCTTTTACTAATTACCACTAATTGGATGAAGTCTGTTTTTCCAGAGAACCAATTTTTTATTATCCAAGAATAGATTGAACTACAGAATAAAATGATTCATCTTTCATTGATAGATAAATAAAAAATTATTAGGCATTAAAAACATTTATTTTATAATCTGAAACATTTTGAGGATACTCTTGTGTGGCTGATTATAAGAAACTGAATTTGTTTTCAGAATTAAACCCAGAATATACAGAAAATAATAGCGAAGGTTATTAAAGAAACAGAAAGATACAAAGGAAAAAGAAATCTCCAAAATAAAAGATAAATAAGTGTCTTTTGTCATGAAGGAACACATCATAATCAAAGCCAGTTCATTCACAATTTGAAAAGAATGGAGGAGGGTAAAGCAGACTTGCTTTGTGCTGTGGAAGTAACGGACTTCATTCAAGACTTTATAGGTAATAAAATGTAAATAAGATGTTCATTTCTTTTCTTTTTGCTTCTTATTGAAGAAGAAGAAGTTGCTTTCAAGGGAAGTAATGAAGCTAAAATCTTGACTGAAGTCAATAAAGGACAAAGTCTGATTGATAATTTAGCTCAACTTCTGAAGATGTATAACATTTATTGATTGATTTGGTTAAAATGGCTGGATTATGCCTTGATGCTGGAAGAAAGTTATAAGCTTGTAAAATCTCTAATTCCTACTAAAAGAAATTATCAAGAAATTTTATTTTAAAAATCGCATGATAAAAATATATTTAAAAAATAAAGTTGAAGCAAAAACAAACTTATAAAAGATTAAAACTGCAATATAATTCAGATCATTCTTTAAAATCGGAAAATTATTGAAACATCTTACTTCACAAAAGTACTTGTTCATTTTTTATATAGGTATATGTAATATATGTTATAAGGTATATAGAGTGAATTTTACAGAAAAGGAAATGTCTATGTTTATATATATATATATATATATATATATATATATATATATATATATATATATGAAGGTTTAATTATGTATCTCTGTCTCTCTCACACACACACACACACACACAAGAGGGTGCTGAAAGGTTCTCAGCCCAACCAACTACCAAAATTTGAACAAAGAACCTAGGCTAGAATTTTCAGCAGCCCTACCCTCATGTGTGTATGTGCATGTATGTGTAAATTTTACAGAACAGTACACTGTGGTGTGATTTTATAGAAATGTGCAGGGTGACATGACAGAAAAATCTGTGAACTGAGTTCAGTTTTCACATATGGATACTTATGTTTACTGTGTACAAATACCCTTTAAAAAAGACATGAGTCCACTTCTTCCGGCATTCTGTTCCCTCACTATATATCTTGAAAAAAAAAAACAAAAAAACATTTGTGTTAACCACTCTTCTACAAGAGGGTATTGATAGCATTCTTGTCATAACTTACTTCTCCAGATCAGTATTCTGATGTTGATCTTTAAAATACTGGCTAGTTTTTCCACATCTCCTTATATATCTACATTATCTGCCCAATCAGTAGTGACAAAAAGCTGTTTTTTCTATAGTCAACCTTAACAAATATTCAGTATCACATATTTTTATTTTGTATCATTTGGGGACCAAAGTAATTATAAATGACAGTCTTTGGATGGAATTATTTATACATTATTAGTCAATATATTTTGCAAATATTTGCTGAGATGGATCCAGTTATCTATTGTGAAACCCTTTCAATCAATTGTTTGAAAAGTTGATTGCATACGTGCAGCTGAAAGTGATAAAATTCTTGCAGTTGAGACAAAACTTAAATTACTGGATTAAATACTTCTGAAGAAGCTTTTGAAACAGGTTTTCTTTGTGACAACATCTGTGATTAAAATAGGATTAAAAGTTCGAAATCTGGGGAATTGTAGTCCAATACTCTGCCACTAACAGGTACACAAAAAATAAAATTAAAATCTGACAAGTATAATAATAAAAGATGCTTCTGTTTTGTAACCTGCATAAAAATTTTCTTTTAGTCTAATATAAAAAGTTTTTATGATTTTTATAAAAAAGTGAAGTTAAAGAAATTATATAAAAATTATCAAAAGAAACAAAAAAATGAATAAAAAAAAGAATATATCAAATGAAAAAAAAAAAAAATGTAAACATTCCCAACACCAAAAATTAAAAAAACAAAAAAAAACAAATAGAAAATCCCCTTCTCCCAAACTGTCTGTTTTATTCTGAAGAATTCCATATCTTAAGACAAGAAACTGAATACGATAAGACATTCAAGCTTTTTCTCTTTTCCTTCCAATGAGAATGCAAGCAGGACTTATTCTGAGAAGTTTTACAAATGCAAGAATTCATTTAAGCAACATTGTTAAAATGTGTGCCACATTGTTTTATTTCTGGGAGATTTGAAATCTGGTGCATTTCAACTGGAGGCCATTTTGGAGAAACACAAGACATAGCCTCCTCATCCATTTAAATCAATAATGTATTAATAAAGACACAAACATGTTTGCTTTAAATGAGAGAAAAACAGAATGTATGCATCTGTTCATCTTTTATATATTGTACACACATATGTATTTCTATATATGTGGATTATGGGTGTATAAATAAATACACATAAGAATACAGTCATATGTACAAATGATACATCATTTACATAAACTCATATCTATAGATATAAATATATCTATATGCAATCATTTCCAAATATAACAAAATATATATATATATATATATATATATATAATTAGATGACAAAAATATTTTTTGTATATTTTTTATTTTGTTGACATAATAAAATTTATGAAAAAAAAAAGCATAAAATTTAAGGTTGAGTCTTGTCAGTAATTTATACCGAATTTTTGTTTTAAATTTTCTACATCAGAAATGAATAAGGGTGTCATTAATGCAAATTGTTACAATGAGAATAAAAATAAAATAATGAATAATTGAAGAAAGAAAGAAAAGATAGACTAGATATAAATATGTAGATATTCCTGAAGATGCACACAGAAATAGCTAAGTGTTGATAAAATACTAACTAAATAAGAATAATACTAATAAGCAAATACAATGTGATATTATGTAAGAGTATAGAATGATAATAATAATATTAAAATAGTAGTAGCATTAATAAAAATAACAAATATACCTATATACATGTTACAATGGATAAATTGTTGCCATTTTATATTTTTAATTTGTTGCATGCATATTGTTTGTTATTGATTTTGTCAACTGCACAGTATAATAGGGTCAGTTGGGCACAGTCTGTGAGAAAAAGAGCACCATGACGCAATTCACTCTGCCAGAAATTTGGAATTGTTTGAGGGTCAATCTGAGGGGACAGTGCAGAGGATTTGGAAAGAATTGGCTGAGTCTAAGGGTGATTATGAAGAAAGACTTAGAAAACTCACTCTGATCATTCTGATAAGAAAAGAATTGAATTTGTTGGTTAGGGACTCAGACTCTGATACTTTGAGGAGGTAGTGCTGCTCTGGGCCAAGAGGGTGGCTACTGGAAGACCCTATGGCAACAGGACTTTGTACCTTGCCACACAAGCAGGAGAACCCAGTTATGACTGTCAGACAGTTTCTTTACCACATCCCCCATTACATCTGGTCACCTAACTCCCCAGACTGCAACCCACTTGATTATTATGCATTGAGCACAGTTGAGTGAGAGACCAACAAAACTCCTTGTAACACCAAAGATGAACAGAATGATTATAGTAGCATTCACCAGCTTAAACAAGGAGACCATCCAGAAGAGTTGCAGGAGATTCCAAAGTTGTCTGGAGGCCGTGGTTGAAGTCAATGGTGATTTCATTGAATAAATTCACTCTTTACTATTTCAAGATATTTTTGTGTAATTTTGGTAAATATATCTGTTAAAATGAGATGTCAGTGTTATTTTCTTCTTCGTGTAATTTAGATGGTAATTTATCCATCATATATATATATATATATATATATGTATATATATATATTAAACATTCATATGTACAAACCTGTATACCTATATAATTGTAAAGACCTGTAATAAAAAGTAGTCACATACAGTAATATAACATAAAAGAATGTTTATGTAGCTTGCAAACTGGTAGGTCCCTCAAGGTAGTTATTAACAGCCAGTCATCCAGAGCCCTGTCAATGTAGGTGTCCCCTAAGAGAAACTTCTCTGACCAACTCTCTTTTTGATTTACATAACTGATCTGCCTAGGAATATGACTGCACCTCTAAAACTCTTGATGATCAGAGATTAGCAGCTGATCTCTCATCTGATATAAAAACTAACTTCTCAGTGAGGGAAAAAAACTGGCTGATTATATTCAATGCCTCAAAAGAAAAAAAAAACTAATTAGATTCCATTGTCGCCCATCAGATTCCAGACCATCATCTTTTATGATGAACGGATGTAATCTTGGACAGGCTCTATGCCCTGAGAGGCTACTAAACCTTAAACTCACATCTGACCGAAAGTTGAACTTGTACATATGATCCATCTCTAAAATACAGAAAAAATAGTCGGATCCGTGTATCACTCTTCATGCTATCCTCTACATTTACAAGGGCTAGCTCAGGTCTAAAATGGAATACGGTTGTTATATTTGGCAGGGAATTTCCCAGTCATCACTTTCTCAATAGAGTTAAAAAAAAGTGTCTCTGACTGCTGGTGTGGGTCAAATTATTTTCCACCCTCCAACCTGCCACTCAGTTCCACCAGTTCAAACCTTCATGGCTAGGACCCACCATACCACTTACACTTACATTGTAGCAAACCACCTACATTCCCTCCGTATTTCATGAGGGAAAAGTAAATTCACCTCAAACAGCAACTTCCCATGAACCACTGCTCTATGAAACTGATTCCCAAGAGAATGTTTCAATCCTACAATCTTAACCTGTTCAAGTCTTAGGTTAACTCTTATCTTCTCCCTCCTATCTGTATAAACATCCTCTTAATGTAACCCTCTACCTCGAGTGGAGCCTAGGTTCTCCCTTGCACAGGGTGAATGTACTTTAAAAGAAAAAAAACTATTAGAACTTGAAAAAAAAATGGCTTTTATCTGTTGTTTTTCTTCTTCTGTGTGCAGGATGGTTGGCTATCATGGCTCTTCACAATTTTTTGTCATTTTTAGCTCATCATAATTTTCATCTTTTTTCTATCGTTCCTAAACAAAATATCATAAAGGATTTTCCTCATAGCTGATATCCAAATTTTTACAGACACACACACAGACATATATATATATATATATATATATATATATATATATATGAAGAAATATAGTTTTAAGGTGTGCTATATTTATGGGATAAAGTGCTTAATATCAGAATTATAAGTAAATGTTATAAGGGAAAGCAAAACAATATTACACATACACACACAATATATATTATTGTTATATTTTTCTTATAAGAAATTATAATAAAAACATTTTTAAATTGCTACATGTTTCAATACTATACTATTGTACTTCCTCAGGCGATGGTAGGTAACTGGTTATAAAAACCAATTACCTACCATTGCGTGAAGAAGTACAATCATAGTATAAAAACATGAAAACTTTTGTGCCGCATTTTTAAAAATATATATTTTTAATATAATAAAAATATAATATTTTGCTCTACTTTACATTGAGCACTTTTTTAAAAAGTAAATGCTTTGAACTTTGGATTTTTACTCTCATTTGTATATATATATATATATATATATATATATATATATATATATATGGGATAAATGTATATGTAACTATACTTGTCTGTATTAGCTACCCATCTCTTTCCAGATTATGATATCAACTTTTACCAAAAATGTAACCTTAAATCAAAAAAGATATCAATAAGCTTCTGTTGACAGCTGAACATCCATTGTGCAAAACCTTTTAAAATCCAAGATGAGCACTTTCAAATAATTTTAGAATTGCTAACACATACACAAACACATATCTTGAAGTTTGCCTTAGAAGTCATGACATTGATCATTTATCTAAAAGATTTGGTCATTCTGTATAAGAGAAGAAAACAGATTATCTGTTATTTTCATTTCTTTCTCAGACCAAGAAAGGATTTTGGGTCACTGAGTGCTACTTTATCATTTTATATCAGGCTAAGTTTGTTTTGATAACTATAGGTTGACTAGAAATTAATCTGGCCACCTCTAACCTCGTTATAATATTAACCTAAGCATAATGGCAGCTTACAAACTGAATAACAAAGAAAAATTACACTTATTTATTTTTCCCTATTTTGTTTACATTATTTACACTAAAACTATTGTCTTCATCGTTGTTGTTGTTGTTGTTATTACCACATTTCTGCCACAGTCTCCTCTAGACTTGATCAGGTTCCTGTATCTTTGAATAACCTTCAGGGAATTTCAAACTGAACCCTTTATTTAATCCACAGGGTTAGAATGTTCTTGTTCTGCTGATCATATCCAGGGATATTGCCTTTGTACTTATTTATTACTGCCCAGTTATTGTTTGCTATGTTACCACTGAGTCTAAGTCTGCACTACCTGGCCCATTGATTGAACTCACAATTATTATGTTACTAAATTCATGAAACAACACTTTAATCCCTGAAGCACTTATTTGAGTGGCTGTGGAACAGGAACACTCTATCCTGTAAATTAAATAAAGGGTCCAGTTTAGAATCCCCTAAAGGTTATCCACATTGGCAAACACCTGGTAAGGACCAGAGAGCACAATTGAACATCAAAAGAAATCTCCTCCTTTTCTCTCTTTGCTGATTTCCTGCTTTGTACTTGCATTAACCCTTTCACAGCTGCACTTATATACCATATTCTTATCACTAATTGTCATTTTTAATTTACCTCCCTTGACTAACAGAGTCATTTTAAGATGTTATCCTTTGGTGAATGAGATTGGTTGCTTGTCACTAACATCTCATCCAGGCAATCTCATGGAATATGGTTGAGCTTCTTAGAGAAATTTACCAGTAGTGGGTCTATAAAAAGTCTCAGGAAATGGTACACTGATGATTCATAATAAAACAAGAAACATTGTTTCAGTTTCTCTTTCTTTATTGACTGTAAATAAAAAGAATCATGTATAAATAAAAAAAAAAACAATGACTGTAGAAGTTCACAATAAGACAAAGAGTTGATAAACTTGCTTAAGCTCTGTGTAAGCGTAAGTATTAAGCTGTATAAAGATTTGCTTTAAAAACTAACAAATATTTTTTGAAAGTGAACTCAGATTAGATGATAAATATGATTATAGTCAAGGTTGGCTTGCTAGTGACTTATAGTTTCAGTGTTTGGTAAAAAATATTCAATAGTTAAAGAAAGTAGTTGTTAATCTTCTTGATGTTTTTACCAAGTTGAATATGGAAATATGTGTCAAATGTCCAGTGATCCAATGGAATCCCTAATCCCAAATCCTATAAGTACCAACAAGGCAAGATTAATGAGAATTTATAATTTTATCCTTCAGAATTGAAATATGTTTTTTTACAATGCAAGCTATTAATTATATACCCGATCCTCACCATAAATATGGCTTTGTGCTAACCAAGCTTGTATAATATGGAAAGATCAACAATATTACACAAAATATAAAAAAAATCAAATATTGATAATGATTTGTACCAACTTGGTAATTTTAGTCACTTTGATGTGAAGCTGTGATAGAAATTAAACAAAACAAAAATGTTTAAATGTTTTGTATTTTAAACAAACTGTTGCCAGCAATGAAAAGTGGATGCATTACAACAACATGGAATGTAAGAAATCATGTGGCAAGTGAAATGTAGCACCACTAAATACTAGTAGTCATCAATCAAAATAGTGAGGTAGCATATTATGATGGCATTGGAAAAGAATCCTCATTTTAGCTCCTTGCAGAGACATAAATGTTTGAGTTAAGCAAATTCTGTATATAGTTATACCAACTGAAGGAAACAATCAATAAAAAAAAAAAGACTGAATTTAGTTAGAACAAAGAATGTCATGTTTTATTCGGATAACACCACCTCCCCAGAACTTTGGTGACCAATGAAAACACTTTGAGCTGGGGAGTTTTTACTCATTTGTCATATTCAACAGAAAGTGTCTCTTTGGACTACCATTCATACTGGTTTCTTAAGAAAATGATTTTAATTTCCTGCAAGATGGCAAAAGTCAGCTGGAGTAGTTCTTTACTAAGAAAGATAAAGTTATTTGGGGAGATATAATTATAAACTTACGAGAAAGATGGCAGATGACAGTAGAACTAATCAGTAAATATCTTGAATGTAATATTGAAAATAAAAGAAAATTAATTTTAAGTTGATAAACCAAATGAAAAATTTTGGTCTTCCAATAAAATCATCTGAAAGGGGGGCTTATTGAAAAAGTCAAGGTGAATGTTTTATAAAAATGTTCGGCTAAAATAACAGATCCTTCATATTGTATATTTATTTATATCTCTCAACTCTAGAGAATTGACCATGTACAATGATCTACAGGTCCTAGTAAGTGTATCAGATAAAATTACCAAAGAAAATCCTTTATTTATACAGAATTATTCCCATGAAGAAATCTTGAAAAACTTATATACATTCTCATTTGAATATCATGTTATGATTTACTGTCATTTATAAGACTCTGGATTTGCACTGTGTTTCCAGATTCTATGTTTTTATTCTAAGTTCTTAAGAAATATTGATCTTATCTAAACATCACATCTCTTGGATTGCAGATTTAAAAATAGTAACGGGGGATCTCTAAGTTAACCTTTGCTTCATTGAGTTCATCTATGCTGGAAATATTTTGCATGGCAGGGTATCGATACAAAAGTTAAAAAAATCTGGTACTAAATATAGAAATAAAAACATTATATATATATATATATATATATATATAAAATAAAAAGAACGATATATATATATATATATATATATATATATATGTATGTTCTTTCTTTTTATTTGTGTATATATATATATACACAAATAAAAAGAAAGAACAGTAACAAAATTTGAAATGGAATTAATGTTTTTAATTTAATTATAAAATTAAATTCAAAGTTTTAGCTTCCATTTTTGAAACATGGTTATTACTATGTAGTGAAAAAAACATTTTAAATCACTTAATTTATAATATATATATATATATATATATATATATATATATATATATATATATATTAATAACATTTTTATTTGAAAAATATTTTACATGACTATATTATTAAAATATATTTTGCTCTACATTGTATTGAGCTTTTTTAAAAATAGTAAATGCTATAGAATAGTAGATTCTTAATCTGTATGTTCTTTCTTATTTATTTGTATGTGTGTGGGTGTTTGCCTGTAATTTAAAATTCAGGTGCAGGAAAAGTGGTAAGTCATTTTTTTCTAATAGAATACAAATGGTGTAAACAAACATGCCTATGTTTATATATAAACCTATACATGACCATAGTGTAATGCATAAATATTTAGGCCTCTTGAACTTTTATATATTTTGTCACATTACAACCACAAACTGAAATGTATTTATAAATTGAGTATCTTAAAATGCTGTATTATTTTAAAATTTGGGGAAAATGTTACATGGTTTTCAAAATTATTTATAAATCTGAAAAATGTTGAGCATATATATATATATATATATATATATATATATATTGACATATATATATATATATATATATATATATATATATATATATATATATATATATATTAACAAATATATATGGGTACAACGATATATAAATTTTTAGATATTAAGAACATTTTTTGAGTTTTATCACTGGCTCTCATCACACATTTAAATGTATATATATATACTTGACCAGTTACAATAGATGCTTAAATCCTCCTTGGTGTTTTGAACAGGAGTAGTGGTTTATCCCTTGTTTCCTGTTTAGAATTGGGTTTATGGTTCCTTCTAAATTTTACTTCAACTCTTTACTTCCCAGATCTCTGCCTAAACTCTGAAATTTATACTATTATTAAATTTTCAGTTCCTTCTAAAGCCTCTTCTTTCTCTGTCACTTCTAGTAGCCCCTTGCATCTTAGTGGCATTATTACCTTTACTTGGTGGGGGAACTGATTAAATATATATACATATTTATAGGTTTTTTAATATGTTGATACATGTATCCACATGTACACACATGTGCAGAGGTACTGAGTTCCTGAACATCTATAGTAAGACAGTTGTTTTTCATTACGACTTGAAAGTATATATGTTATTGACAAATATTCAAATATAGACTACATATCTGTATCTCCTGATGCATTTTTGTTCTGAAAAATCTATCAAAGATTTATTAGAACTTTCTTATTTCTCAATCCTCTCCACATAAAGAAACTTGTTTTACACAACTTGACATTTCAGATTTGGTAAATGCAAATATATTTTAGAGCCATGCACAAATGCAGTGATATGTATTTTAAATATTTTGGAAGAGATAGGAATACTTTTCTGTATCAACAATCTTACTTAAATCTTTATATACATTAATGGATTATACAAGTTGAATGCATTTGCAATGCAGATGGCTACACATGCACTCATATTTATGTATACTTGGTCTATTTTCTTCATTTTTGTTGTTATTATCACAATGTTTCAGTTTTTGGCTTTAATCAGGTGATTTTCAATCCAGGTAACCTTGAGGAAAACTAGAAACTGAACTGTTTATTTAATCTACAGGGTGATATTGTTCTCACTTTGCTGTCCATGTCTAAGGTTATCTTGTCTAGTCATGATCAGTTATTGCTTACTCTGAGTCAAAGTCTGCACTACCCAGATCAGTGATTGAACTCACAATTACTATGTCACCAAATTCACAAAGCAATGTTTTAATCAACAAGGCAATTGTCTTGGAGCCTTAAACCTAACCTGCTTGATGATAAGTGTTGCTGCTTGTAATGCTTGATTGAGGCTTCTCTTTTCTGCAGTTGAATTTTTGCTGATGGCTCCAATATTGTGTTCATTTCTACGCTAGGCCCATTAACCTCCAAATTGCATAATAAAATATCAAACAAGTTATTGTAAATATTTCTGATAAAAACAAAAGCAGATTTAGAAAAGTTTAGAATGATTAATACTTTTATTGTTGATATTTATGCCTGGATCATTTGAGTGAAAACTTGGAAAGTTAAGAATTCTCGTTATTTGTTGCCATTGGGTTTTTTTTTTTTTTTTTCTTATAGAAATTATTTCCACTTCAGAAAATTGCTTTGGATACAATATTACTTATATGAAAATGTCACAATTACAGACAATATTTACATTGTTTATCTGATATTTGAAAAGATATTGAATATTTTTGATGACCTTTTGTGAATATAAAAAAAAATGTTTCTTAGAAATATTTAAAAAATCTAGTCATTCCGTTAAAATTCCAATCAATTTCTTGCAAATGATATCTTTGAAGATTATTAAATATTTTTAGATAATTGTTCTCATTTTTCTGCCCATGTCTAAGGATATCTCATTTTATTTATTTATTTATTGAATCCAGGTCCACACTCCCTGGCCCAGGGATTGAACTTAAAATTACTATTTAATTCTCTAGGCTGGGACAGCAGAAGTGTTGATTTGTGATTTTTGTGTCACAGTGAAATAAAAAGTTCAGTTCAAATTTTCACGGAGTCCAAGTACACACTGTTTGGCCCATAGACTGAACTCAGAATTACTATGTCACCAAATTCACAAACCAATGCCTTAATCAACAAGGTAATTGTCTTGGAGCCTTAAACCTAACCTGCCTGCTGATTTTAGAAAATTTTAGAATGATTAATACTTTTATTGTTGATATTTATGCCTAGATCATTTGAGTGGAAACTTGGAAAGTTAGGGATTCTCATTATTTGTTGCCATTGGTTTTTTTTTCATAGAAATTATTTCCACTTCAGAAAATCTGGTAAGCTAATAATAGGAAAGATGAGAACAATAGTCTGAATGGAAATAATGTGTATAATGATAATATGCCATTAGAGAAATTCAGAGAAAGACTCACAAATCTTTTACATGTTTGCTAATGGAATGATGCTTAGCAGTTCAGAATCATATTTTTTGTAATATTAGAAAACAGAAATGGAACCATTTCAGTAAATGTTTTAAAGCATTGGATAAAGATGTGAGGGAAATTGAACTAATGAAATAATTTAAAATCTAGTTTATAGCTAAAATCAGATTCTTCAGAAATAGGTAAATTAAAAATATTTTTTCAAAACAACATCTTTGATTCAAGTGAATGAAAATATTACAACACACATCGTTAGAGTTCAGTACTCAGTGTGGATTCTGATCTTTGTACCTCATATGTTTTGATATCATGCAATAAAAATTGAGTTAAGTTCCAGCAAGCATATTTAATGAGAGACTTTTTTTTTCAACCTGATGAAGCTTCAGCAAATAAAAAAAGTTTGATGTTGGTTTGTCTTCAAATTTTCCAATCTGAGTGTAAACATTTATTTTACATATTTTGGAAAACCAGCAAAAGAAAAAATCCATTTTTTAAGTGAATGAAGAATAAATGAATAAATTAAAAAATATCTTTTCATAGTCAGCATGCTGTGATCCTATGTGGGATTATGAAAAATGTGACAATTACAAAGAAACAATGTGGGATTACACTGAGAAATGGTATATAACATTTTAAAATATTAACTGCTGATAAGAAAATTAAGCTATTAGGTTGGTGCAAAAATAATGTCATTTTCTCACATATGTTACTATGTGAGAAAACGACATTATTTTTGAACCAACCTAATATTTATTTGAATATTTGAAGTTGTTTGGTCTAGTTACGATCATAGGCCAAGTTTTGTTTGGAGACTACTTGTCTGTACAACAAAATTTAATAACAATGGGCAATAAAAATGTGTTTTAGACTAAATTGAGTATGTTGATTCAAAATTCATACTCAGAGTTGTACTGGCCTGTCAGTATTTTTGATTATTCAAATGTGCATGATTGGAAAGACCATATGTTACAGAAATTACACTGAATTAAAAATAAGACCTTCATCAGTTACACAGATACATAATGATTTATGAGACAAAACCAAATATACTGATCTTGCTAGTATGCCATGTTTTTGAGATAAGCATATAGAATATTTATGTTCAAGGTGAATATTATATTTATACTATCTAGGATGTGTTTTAACAGAATGACCCTGAAATCTGAGAATACATTTGAATAGCAAAAGATGCCTTCCAAAAGCCAAAGTATTAATAAACAAGAACATTTTGTGCAAAGAAAAGAGTGCTGAACTGTTATCTAACATTAATCCTCTTATATGGCAATGAATGCTGGATAATTTCCTCAAAGATGAAAAACAGATGTGAGGCAACATATTCTATCAAAGGATGCTGAGAATTACATGGATGAAACAAGTGAGCAATAAGGAAAGTTTTAAGGACAACTGAAATAAAAAGACACTTGTACTGAAATTTTTTGGATATAATGAGAAAAAAGACTTTAACATACAAGAGTAGCATAGGGAAACAGTGACTAGCCTACCTAACAAGTTTATGTAAATGGATGGCAGAAGAGGGACTGGAAGGAATAGTAAGGAAACCAAACATTGCTTAGAACTACAAAGGATAAGTTGTGGAGAACCATGATCACCTACTCAACAAGCTTGTATAAACTGATGGCAGAAGAGGGACTGGGAGCGATAGTAAGGAGACAAACATTGCTCAGAGCTACAAAGGATAGGAAGTTGTGGAGAGCCCTGATCACCTACCTAACAAGCTTGTATAAACTAATGGCAGAAGAGGAACTGGGAAGGATATTAAGGAAGCAAACATTGCTCAGAGCTACAAAGGATAGAAAGTTGTGGAGAGTCATGATCACCTACCTAACAAAAGATTCAATTTTTTTCATGCAGGCTATTTTCCTCATCTCTATTGTTGTTATAACATTTCTACCATTGCACCCTTTGCTGTATATTGATTTGATAAGGTACATGCTGGTTGATTCTGGTTTCCAAATGCAAGGTTGTACACCCTGCATAACCAGCAGCACACTGGCAATTAAACTCATATACTAAATTACTCAATTTGATGTAGGGCAATACATCCTTGCGAAACAACGGAAACACAGACCTAGTTCGAAAAATGCTACGTAAAGCAACTGATGGGAAACAACCAGAAACCGACTTGCTATATATATATATATATATATATATATATATTTAATGAAATAGATTAAGTCCGACATTTATTTGTGTATACGTTATTTTCATAGCTACAATTTATTTAAGTAAATGATCTTAAGTAAATGATTAAAACAGTATCAATTACATTTACCAGCCTATGTAATTTTATAGAAAATATGCGTTCTTCAACAGGAATTGAACCTGTATCCAATATGGAAACTCATTTGATCAGACATGCTATACCATTTAGTTACAGATCAAATGATGGTTTCCAATGGGATACAGGTTCGATTCCAGTTGGAGAATGTATATTTTCTATGAAATTTCTTGAACATTCAGGCTGGTAAATGTATTTATAACTGTTTAATTAATTAAAAACAAAGCATTTCCTTAAATAAATTGTAGGTATAAAAAGAAAAAAATATATATATAAGAATTGAACAGATATATGCTTACATAGGAAGATCCATAGATATATTATTAGATACTCTTTTTCTCTCTAACTTATTCCTTTTCTTTGTTATTATGCATGTAAATAGATAAATCTATATTACACATTTGGAAATACAAATAATTTTAAGTATTTACTGGCATGAAAAGGTATAGCCATATATGTCTATCAATATATACATATATACATTTGTATATCTGTTCATATATATATATATATATATATATATATATATATATATATATATATATATATATATATATATACACAAATTGTATGGACATATAAACATGAAATATTCATCTCTGTTTATCAATATATTTTTATCTGATTTAATCCTGTCTCTTGGATCATTTTGTAATGTCAAAATTGCTTCCCATGCAAGGAAAGAGAGAAAAGAATTATATACAAGTCAACGGTGACAACGAAGAAACTACACATGCACTGCCAAGAATGTAACCTCCAAGACTCTATGGTCAGTGATGCACATCACATCAAAGTATTTCTACCATAGTCTCATTTCCTGGTTTGATCAAGGAATTACCATCTTTGTTCTCTGGGTGAGTCTTAAAATACAGTGTTCTCATGACTTATCTCCCAATGTTCAACCAAAGTGAGTCTGAAACATTTCAAATGTATTAAAAGTTGAAATGGTTCTGCTCCAAGAGTTTTGCTTTGGTCCTGGGTTTTGCTTAACAGTATTGCTTTATATTTATACTTTCCATTTTTGAAGATATAAAAGGGAATTATGGTCGGCCTTGTTTCTACATCTTTATTCATGGTATTCATAGGAAGGTGTTTTGACATGTCTCTATGTATGAACGATACAGACATGCATAGGCATGAAAAGGTTTATATATGATTTGCAATGTTTTTAAGTCTACAGATATATATTTATATTTATCGATGCATGTATTATGCCTGAGGTTAAAACAAAGTTTTAAAAGAACCTACATTATAAAAGCAGAGTTGATTTTCTTTTACATACAGTCAGTGTGCAGCAGGGATATACATCATGTATATATCTGCAATGTATGATTAATTTATGTGTGTATGCCTTTTACTTACACAGATACACATACACACACATATTATATATATATATATATATAGACATGTATACATATGCATACATATATATGCGTGTGTGTATATATACATGTATACATATATGTATATATATATATATATATATATATATATATATATATATATATATATATACATACACCATCCTCCACCTCCCTGTAGCTATGCCACTATATATATCACATACATACATATTCATTCATGCATGCTTGCATACCTACATACAGGGTGCGATGGATAACTTGTCACCATTTTATATTTTTCATTTTGTGCATGCACATTGTTTCTGATTTTGTCAGTTGCACAGTGTAGTAGGGTCAGTTGGGCACCATCAGTGAGAAAAAAAAAGCATCATGACAAAATTCACGCTGCCAGAAACTTAAAGACACTGCTTGGCATTTGCACCAGAAGTTCCAATAAGTACATTTCAGAGTGTTTGGGCATCAATCTGAGGACAATGCAGAGGATTTGCAAAGACCACATCAACTTTTACATCTGGTCACTTAACTTCCCAGACTGTAACCCACTTCATTATTATGTATGGGGTGCAGTTGAGTGAGACACCAACAGAAATCCTTCTAATACCAAAGAGGAACTGAAGGCAAGGATTATGGCAGCATTCACAAATTTAAACAAGGAGCCTGAGCAGAAGAGTTGTAGGAGATTTTGATGTCATCTGGAGGTTACATTTGTAGCCACTGTTGGTATTTCAAGATATTTTTGTGTAATTATGGTAAATATATTTGTTGCAGTGTTATATTCATTTTTCCATAACTTAAACGATAATTTATCCGTTGCACCTGCATATCACTTATATGTGTGTGTGTGTGTATATATATATATATATATGGCTGTCAACTTACAAAGTGAGTATGACCATCACTGACAGGATGTCCAGCCTGTTAGTTAAATTCCCCCCACAACACTGTATTCATTGGTTGTGTGAATGACAGTGGCTCATAAAGCCAGCCATTGATCTGCATTTCTTGTCACATATGTGGTATATTAAATCATCTTCAGATGGTGGAAGGAGACTTTGATCATCATCACTTCCAATGTGCCCTTTCATATGCCTTGTCAGGCCCAACCTGGATTTACACACCCTAGTGCAGGTTGGGCATTCAAAGCATGCCATTATGAAATATATATATATATATATATATATATATATATATATACGCACACACACAATTTGAAATAAAAGTAAAATATTGAAATATTAAATTCTCCTCACACTCAAATTAGACAACTACCTGAATAATGAAATCAATGTTAGGAGTTAAGAAAAATAATATGTTCATAACTACAAGAAGATTTTATTCAACTTTTTGAAAATTATTTGGTAACAAATAGAATATTTTTTTAAATGTTGCAGAAATACTTTTAGGCCTATTATTGAATTTATATATATATATATACACAATTTGAATAAAATTGAAGTAGACATTATTGATGTCATGAGGGTTAATTTATTTTGCTGTCAGGCAACAACTCCTGGGTAATAAGAAAAGAGTGTAATCTGAAAGGTGCACCACTTTGAAGTCATTTTTATGATTCTTCTCTAGTTAAACTGAATATATTTTCTAATATATTTACTTTAAATGGATAAACTATTTAGATTTAAAATTTGATCATCTTGTCATCATTGAAACAAAAGATAGTATGGATCTAGTATTTTATTGTCCTATAATTTACAATATGTTGTAGTATTATAGAGTGAATGCTTGTCTTTCAGACCATTATTGCTAAATTAATCCTCGCTAGCCTTGCACCATACTAAAACTCGATTTAGCAAATATCTATATCAATATATATATATATATATATATATATATGCACGCACACATGTGCAGGTGTGTTCTTGTATGTGGGAGGAGAGAGAGATATCTAAACATTTACATATCTCAATATAAATAGACACAAAGTAACAATATTTATATATATATATATATATATATATATATATATATATATATATATATATATATATATACACACATATATATACACACAGTAAAAATATGTATTTAAATATTTTGAGCATATCTCTCAACCTTTATTCTTTTTACATAAATTCTTGTAAATAGACAAATTTTTTCATGTTTCAATTTCACACTGCGTAAGAAGCCTTTTCTTGTGCATCAAAAGAGTTAACTAATTCTTATTTTTTTGTACATGGGAAAATCCTCATACTATAGGACAAATACTTTAACTGCTAGATATATACAAAGCTTATCTTTGTAGAGTGCAAGGGAAAAAAAATTGAAGTGAGTGCTGGAAGATTATGTTGCATCAATATTTCAAGTGGGGAAAATATGTCCACTTTGTATTTGTAACCTTGGTTTTTATCTATGTTTGAACATTGACTCTTGGTATCTGTGAAAAATGTGTGACTCTCTCACCCACCAATCAGATCTTCTATAGATATATTGGCATACAGATTAGATTCATAGCATGAAATTATGGAAGGAAAACCAGAACTCAACTTGTATCCAGTGAAATAATGATTCTTCTTTTTCTCTTCCAGTCATTTTCAGTTCTTAATAAATTTTGTCTTTTTGTTATTTCTCCCAAACCCTTTTTTGCCATCCATTTACTCAAGCCATCAAATAATTTCTTCTGACCCTCTTTCCATTTATCTGTCATGTGAGTATCAGATTTTCCAAGTCCTCCTTCCTCATTATGCACCCCAGAAATTTCAACTGCCTCATTTTTGTTTCCATCCTCTCCAGAACTTCATATTTGCTTATATGTTTAATTCATAGTATCCTCAATATCTTTTTGTAGAACCACAATTCTCTTGCTTCAAGTCTATTCCTCATCTTTGAGGAGATTGTCCAGCATTTGTTGCTATACAGGAGGACAGATATCACAAACTTGTATCAAAAAGAGAAGAGCTTCGAGCAAAACATTAAATTATTTTGATTATTTTCCAGTTTCTCTTGGCTCATCATCACTTTATGATTTTTTGGCAATTTTCATGCAGTTCACCATAATTCACATTAGGTTTTTTTTTTGACTTTTATCAGCCAATATCTAAGATACAAAAAATAGAGAAATTACTTTTGCAAGTAGATGGCAGGTACTGCTGCGGGACAGTGTCACACAAATTTGAACTACAATTTCAGAAATAATTGGAAACCTAGCAATTAGATGGTTTCATGGCTTTTGGGGAAGAAGAAACTAGTCTTCCAATGAGTATTCAAAGTTTTCAAAAAATAAAAACAAAGGAAAGAATTTTAGACTTATTCTGTGAGAATACAATGAGAAGCCAGTTAGGCAAATGCTGCCAAATGCTTCATTTTTAAACACTGAAAAAAAAAATTTGAAAATGCAATATTAATTGTAAATCATTGGAAATTATATTTCACATGATTCCATTTTAGCTATAATTCAGACTGAGAAGAAACAAAAATAAATCTTTCATTTGTTCGATTTATTGAAATCATTTGAGAATTTTTTAGTTAATTGCATTTTATCGTAATCTTAAGGCAGTCGGTCTCATATATATTTGCACTTTGTCTCTTTAATTTCGTTTGGTTTATTTGTCTTGCTTTCACTTTTCAATTTTCACCTGTTACAACCATGTACAAAGGTTAAAGAGCAATATTCTCGCTGTAAAAAGGATCATGTTAGTGAAACAGCAGCTATTGAATCCTTATTCACCTGCTAATATTTATTCATTCATTTGTATCACATTATATCTATCTTGCCTGGCACCATATTTAGTGTAAAAGTCTTCATGAACCCATTTCTCTCCATCTGGTCTGGTGCTATATTAATCTCAAAACTCAAAATGTAAAGATAAAAGATGAGAATATTGTGATGTATTTGGCTTCAATGTTCTTTACCTACATTTTCAATAATTTAATACTTTTCTCGTATATGTTCTGTGCATAGACAGTTAATTAGGACATCTATAATGAATATGTATGTTGTTGGAACAGGTGCACAGCAGAACTTTTCAAATGCTATCCAAGTCTGTTCACATCACAAATCTATCTGTTCAATTCTCTCATTATATTTGTGTGAGTAAATTTTGGGGAGAATCTAAATGAATTATATAAATATATATATAAGATAATTTGGAAAACATGTCCAAGTAGACATTTTCCAAATATATACATGTACCCAGCCATACTTAGAAAGATGGAAAAGAGACACTGATGTCCAAGTTTGTTAAATTGAAATCTAACATCGAACTACTCATGTACTTCTTACTACTATAAATGCTATAATTAGTGATTACACATGTTTGAGTATATATTTCTGTTCTTTTTCCAAATTAATATCTACTGATCAAAAGTCTTAAAGAAAATGTGTCTCCTAACAATTTTTATTCTCCTTTGAATTTCAGAAACCACCTTCAGACCAGGTATGCATTTACCATTAAGCTACAGGAAGCAATAATAAATAAAGGTTAATTCATCCTATTTATCACAGTCATTTCATTTTGCTTACACACACAGACACATATATGCACACAAACATGTACGCACTTATGTGCACATAAACACGCGTATACACATATATATGCACACACACACATATATATATATATATATATATATATATATATATATATATATAGGGATAAATTATTGCTGTCCCAACAAGGGAAAAGTGTATATTTTAAAAAGAAAACAATCTGCAAACGTTTTTGATTATAATGTGGATTTTTTTTAATTATATTTTTATTCTATATGTTTTGATATATATGTTTCAGGTTTTGTGACCTTCATCAGGTGAAGAATGGTTATTTCCATATATTATTTAAAGGAATGAATTTTTTCTTTCTATGTTCAATCTTTTAACCATTGTCTTTTGTGTGTATTAGCAGTTATCTGAATCCATTTATATTCAAAGACACTGTAATTCAGAAAGTTATGGATATATATATATATATATATATATATATAGTAACTCAAAACATCAAATTAAATGGCAAAAATTGAAATGACAGATTCTTCATGTTTCCTTTAGCTTAGATTTTTCAATTTTATTCACATTACACAGAAGAAAAAACAGTTGGATGCAAGGATCAAAATTAAATTGAATAAAATATTCAATTCAAAATTCCCTGAAGATTAGCTGTATTAACAGACACCTGAAGGAAGCTAAAGAGTCCCACAGTTAAAACATTGTGATACCAACAAGAAGGATGAGGACATTTAGTCTGATTGTAAATAATGATAACTCCACATCCCAGAAATTAAGACAGAAATTTGGATTCAGAAGAACTTAACACATGATGTAGAAATAAGTTTATCCAAATTATTTTCTTTAGTGTTTTCACATAAACAAAATACATACAAGTAAACATTTTTTTTTCTTTTCTCAAAAACTGATTTTTATAACTTTTTGGATTGTCAAAATGTTGTACATTGGCTTTTGCCTTTCATTCATAATTGGAAATCATTGAACAAAGAGAAAAACAGAAAATAAAACATATCAACCTAAAAAAAATAACAAATGCTACATAAAATAGCTGGAGATTCCTCTCAAGTTAAATAATGAAAATAGAAACCAAAAAAAAAAATATAAAAATAAAAAGAGAATGATCCTTCATTCTTCCATCCGCTGAATAAAAAACACAAAAAGAAACAATGAAAAAGAAAAACATTTCACAAGTCTCTAAAATAATGTGGATTCAAACAAATATAATAATGAATATTAAAAAACCAAGGGAAAAACAGTGGAGACAAAAAAAAAGAGCCAATAATATGAGAGTATTTGAATATATTACATTCAGTTTATAAAGGTCAATGTTTGTATTACTAAAGCATAAATTGAATAAAGGAACGAAAGAGACAAATCACTTTAGTTATACAGCATTTGTCTGATATTCATTTGTTTTTGTTCTGATTCTGTTTTTCTTGCAAGCTCTTTGGCCGTTCCTCTAAAACTCTAACCTGCTTCAACCAACAAAGACACACAAACAATTCCAGCAATTATTGTAGTGTTTTCCATTTTACTCATTCTTTGTGTTTGGCAAAGCTGGTTTCATAATAATATTGTTCCAAATTTTTTTAAATAAATTTCATTGAATTGGTCTCTGTGAAAAATGGAGGCAAATGTTGGAAGAAAAAAATGTATTGTCGTGCTTAACAAAAAGAATAACAGAGATTTTTGAGAAAAGAGGTGTCAGGGATTGGGGTTGCAGTTCAAAGGTCATTGCTAATTTCAATTTTGGTTTCAGCATCATCGCATTAAAAATAAAATCAATTTATTTTTAAATAATTTTTCCTATCTACATTAATCATTTCATTGTCTGCTCCAAAGTGTCGAAAGAAGCTAACCATTTTATTTTTTTCTTAGAGAGAGGTCAGAAAAGGCAAAGAAAAGATTTAATTTGAATTGAATAAAACATTATGAAGATTATTAGAAAACAAATAAAAAGAATTATAAACACAGCAAATAAAAATAAAACAGAGTTTATAGACACAAAAAATACAAATGACATTTCATAAAAATTTACAGGAAGTGAAATATATATATATGTGTGTGTGTGTGTAAATATAAAAGTGGACATTGAAGTCAACACCCAAGAACCCTCCATTCCCCTACACATATGAGTGAAGAGTGGGGGTCTTACTGAGACTCTGGCGACAGAGATTAGTATTTTCATTTTGTTAATGTATTTATTGATTACTTTGTATATTAGCATTGTACCATGATGGACATCATGTATGGTGTTAAACCCGTTCAGAAATATCTAAACTGTCAGCTGTTTACAACTGCTTTTAATGGTTAAAAAAGGCTTTGAGTGAGTGAATCCTCAGAGTCTTGGCAAAGATCATATTTATTTGAACATTGTGAATTGGCACTACAGATTCACAAAGAACTGTACCAAATAACAGAAACCACATTTGGACAACCAACTGCAGCAAGAATTATAATGGATAGCACATATTGAAGATGTTGACACTCCACACTACTTCAAATGAAAGGTTAGGAAGGAAACTCTCAACAATTCTGGAAATAGTGTTCATAGCTACAGGAGTTGAAAAACCTGCTTTAAGAGAAAGATTTTATAAATTTCAATCAAAAGCAGTACTGGCTGTTTGGTCAGTGAATTCCAAATGTTTCCTTGGAGGGAAATGGTTAATATTACTATTACTAATACCATTACCATGACTGTGTTAAATTAATCTCTTCTTTTTCTTCATATCTCCCAATAAAGAATAAATGTAATTTTATTTATTTAAAAACAAATTAATGAAAAAATAATACACTTAGTTTAATGACATCTTAATTCCCTTCAGTGTGCTCCTCTTGCCCTAACATCCATTCTACTTCTTAAAACTCTCTGTGAAAACTTCTTTTGAGATTACCATCAGCTACTTTATCACATTCTCCTTAATCTTTTTCATGGTTTTTCAATGTTGATTCTAGATTTAAGAAAACCTGAAGTAACAAGAACACAAATAGAATGATATGACGTTTCTTTAAAACAAAAAAAATTCAGCCCAAGACATGAAGTATTCTGCCATTAACAATGTGATACAGTAGACAAGCTCACTTAGTGACTTCACATTACCAACGGAATAATCCCATGGGAGAGTGTCATTATCCTAGGAAGGTTATTTTTCATTAATATTAAATGGCTGAATACTTTGGAAAACTGACATTATATATATGAAATGCATAGATAAATACTGTCAAATATAATGTAGTGTTTATTAATGTAAATATACATTTGCCCATTTTAGTTTTTCACTAGTGAACAAGGTCTACAGATTATTTAATTCAAACTGTTGTAATATTAATTTTTCTACAAAATAGAATTCTATCATCTACCATTTGAGTTAAACAATCATGAAACTGAGAAATGACAAATGGAAATTTAGGGAAAATGCTGCAAACCAGGTTATAGACATTCTTGCAAGAAAATAACGACATTCTGAAATAGGGGGAAAAGGGAATAGAGGTATATAAAAAAAGGTAAAGAACAGATAATCTAAAGAATAGAAAGTTTTGTTTTCATCAATATATAATACAGAAGCAAAAGAAATATATATGTTTACTAATGGTGTTACTTCTAAGGCAACAGTCAACATTTATTGATCAAACTGTAAGCATTATTATTGATTGAAATTTATAAAATATTTCTCTTAAAACAGTTTTTGAGTCAAATAGGTTTCTCAAGTTAACTATAGGTTACTTCTACATGGTTTTGCTAGATTCACCAAGACATTATTAGATGGTGCTATTAAACAGTTATAAAAACAGGACATTTCCTGTTTTTTTTCATTTCTTTTTCTTTTCTCTTTTTCCTTCTAGCATGCAGTAGAAGTAATACCAGCATGTGGATATCTTTCCCCTGAGTGATTGAATACTTACACACATATACATACATACATACGTACATGCATACATATCCAAACATTTGCTAAATTTTAATGTCTTCTTTCTTTTCACTAATAATTGCATACATACTAGTGTACTTTGTTATCAGTTAATTGTTATATAAAAACATGAAAAAAATCACCTTGTTGAAATTTATTGTATTTCCTTTCACATTTACTGACAATTCATTTGTAAATTTTGTTTGTCACTGCGTTTAGTCCAACTGGGTACACCTACCACAATACCACTATCACCTACCTCAATACCACTATCGCTCACTTTTGATTAAAGTGGTGTGGAAAATTGATATATTCATTGTAATTTTCTCTTTGAGTTACATATGCTATCCATTTTAATTCTTGCTACTGTTGAATGTCTTCAATTAATGGAGGGTAGTAGGAAGATTGTATTGCTCCAATCACTGAAGTGAAGAGGTCCTGCATGCTTTAGCAGTCTGTATTAACAATTCTAGATTTTAAATGAGGCTGATCACCTAACAATATTACTAATGAAAGATACACAACTACTTTAAAGTCCAAGCAAGCAAAAGCATTAGTACGTATTATGTATGTGAGCGCAAATCATTAATATATATTGAGAACAGAGTCAGTTTTGACTGCAGGATTACAAAGTCCCTTTTTAATATAAATGAACCATTTTTCCTTTTATATATCATCCCCCATTGAACATTTATATGTTAATTAATGTTATAATTTTATCTTCTATCAAATGGATGATAAAATTACTCAAGTACAAAATGCACAAACATTTTGCTGTAATAAAAATGATGCAATCTTTTAGTTCATATTAAATCTTACTTTTTAGTTAGTTTTTCCTATCAGTATATATTAT
>OZ010585.1:9133074-9173074 GCA_963932145.1 Acanthosepion lycidas | reverse complement strand
GCTAAGGAGTCTATTCAGACAAAACAATGCTCCTTCACTTTCTGCAAAGTTGATTATTGTCCATTTTGCTAGAGAATTTTTCAAAGACACCAAATTAAGGGAATAGCCTTCAGCCTCTCCAGATATTAATCAATAGAAAACTTGTTTTATCTGACAAAAAATGTTTATGAGAGCAGAAAACAATATTCAAGTCAAGATCTCTGGGAAGAAATAAATACCTGCTGAAAGTCATGTTAAAGTTTAAACAGTAGAAGAGTTAATAAAAGATCAGTGATTGAAGGATTGATAAAAGGTTATATAATGTCAAGGAGTTCATATGAAGATATTAATTATTCAGATAAATGGATATATATATATATATGTCTTTGTGGCCTATCTCTCTCTCTCTCTCTCTTATATATGACCAAAACACATAAAAAAAAAATCTAAATTTAAAATTACCAATGCCTCTCATTACTCATATGTAGTTGCATCGACATAAACAAGCCTAGTCTGATGAAGTCAGTCTGAAGGGACAAAATGTGTCACACAAAAGCTTCTCCCACTTTGTCATATATCTTACCTAGTTCTTGATATAAAAATTTATGTATCATTGTCCTATATATATCCAAGTGCAACTTTCGGATAATAAGTGCGACATTACGGTAATTATTGAACAATATAGTTCATGCCACTTTGACGGAAAATCTACCAGTAAAAAAGAATTCTCTTATCACTACATTTGTACATAAATGCAGAACCTTAAAATTTAAATTCAAACTCAGCATTGCGACTGCACGTTCCAAAACAATAACACATTTCTCATAGCATTTTTCGGATTACAACCCTGTTTTCGTTATCCACTTATTACTGAGAGTAAAAACAAGAACACAATCTATTTCATACCTGAGGATGTCTGTAGGAACAGACGAAAGCTTGTAAAAATAAAAAGACCTATTGCAACTGAAATTTATAAAACAGGATCTTTTCATTCATAAACAGGTTCGGGGTTTTTGTATATTATTTGAATTGTTCGCGAAGATGGATTTCTCGCCATTTAAATCATTAACATTTGTATTTGTTTTATGTATGAATAATTCATGAACATATATATATATATTCAAACATATTGTTAAGAATAATAGATAACAAAATGTCTATTATGTTTAATCATGAGCTGCTCTGAGCTTTGTATGGTGGCTTCCGTTTTGGGAGAGAATAAAGACAAAAACTGTCCAACATTTGGATATTTTTTTATTATGCTGTTCCTTGATCTAAGCTTTTGGATCACATGAGCTATCATCAGAGTTTCTTTATATATATATATATATATATATATATATATATATATATATATATGTCAAAATTTATTTTATTGTATGTAATTATTAGTATGTCCTGAAAATGTTAACAATACTGTTTGGTTAATAACAAGTTTATTATTAAAATATTTCCCTTCATTTTTCTTTTTATTAATTTACCCCAAGACAATAATGCAAGGGGCTACTGGGAGTGAAAGAGAATGAAAAAACTTTAGAAGGAACTGGAAACTCAATTCTAAACAGGAAACAAGGGATAAACCTCTACTGCTGTTCAAAAGACAGAGGAGGAGTGTGAAACAGTCTTTTGAAAAAGAACAGAGGTTTATCGAAATCCACATGATGTGTTTGCCTTTTTAAAAAATTTATTACTTAATATCTAAAGTTTTGCAACAAAATATTTCTTTTATTTTTCATCACCTTTCCAGATTGCATCCAGTGAGTCTTGTGTTTTCCAAATATTTTTTCTGGGAAAAGTCTTTTTTCATCTCAGGAATCTGAAGAACAAAATTCTGAGAGAAAATTCCTGGGTAGACTGTAAAACTAACTCTATGGAAGGGTTCTGAAGAGTTCTAAGTTCAACAAAGAATGGATTCCAAATGAATTTTCATGTTTGGTCATTTGATCAGTGGCTCAGCCCCAAAACTTTTCAGCACCTCCTTGTATTTGAAGAAAAAAGAATTAAGTAAATTTTTAATAATAAATACATAAAATTAAATAAATTAAAAATAAATGAAACAAATAATAAAATAAACATTATGTATTAAAATAAAATGAATAAAAATGACTTTTTTTAATATAGAACATTAGTTGCCATATATACATATTTTTTATTACTCCAAACGTTATCATAGTGGATACTTCATACTTGAAATAGACACCCCAGTTGTATCAATTAGTGGGTATTATAATCTTAGTACAGATTGAACATGCATCTTCCTTTGTAGGGGAGACCAGTGTTTGAGCCAGTCTGCTTTACTGCTCAGCCATGGAGAACTTTGCAGCAAACAAGGTTCTATATAAGCTTTTTTAAAGGAAAGCACATCCTCTTCTCCAAGATTATTTTCTCAAAAGATTCATATCTCTCCAGTTTCATATTGGAAAGGTAAACAAAGCAATTTCTAAAGAATTAATGGATTTTTGTGTTTAATAAAACATTTTTATTGCTTCAAATGTTGTAATACTGGATACTTAGTATTTGAAATAGACACCCAATTTTTATTTCTTAAACCGTGTGTATTATGCATATCAGCCTGCACATTTGAGAAATCTTGGTAAATAAAATTATATCAATTCAGCCTAAACCATGTGATATAAACAACAAAGATGAGGAAATTAGCCTATTTCAGGTATTACTCTCGAATACTTCTTTTATCTCACTTTTTCTTTTCCTCTTTATCTGTTTGTCCTACTTTATCACTTTCTTTGACACTTTCTCTCTTTTCTCTCTCTCTCTCAATTAGTAAATTTCTTAAACTTTCTATCTCTCTTCTAATGCTTTCTCTCTCACCTCATTCTGATTTCTTTCGTCTTTTCTATGTTCTCTTTTTCCCTTTCTATTATAATCTTTTTTACTTCTTTTATTCTTCTTCTCTGTCTGGCTTAGTATTGATTCCTTTTTTGTAATTTCTTTTTCTGTCTTGAATTTTCTTACTCACATCCAAACTCACTCTCCTACCCTACTCCTCCAGGCTTTCTTATTTTCTTGGTGCCCAATAATTCATTTCTCTCTTTTTTTCTGCCACTTTTTTCTTTTCTCTTCTTTCTATTCAAATACCTAACCATCCATCATACTGACAATATTAATTCTTTCCAATTTATTATTTCTTTGAAAATCTTTTCAAAATTATTCTTCTTAAGGTGAATGGTTTCATGATCGCATATTTGAGACTTGCCTTTGAAGAAGAAAAAAAACTCCTAACAAAAAGTATAGCTTTGCTCATGTCTAAGAAGAATAGGCAAAAACTCAGTCAACACACAAATTTATAATATGTATTAAAGATAGTCAAATGTTCATGATTATTTATAGACATGGATGCCTGCATTCAAGACAAGTGTTTTGTGATTTTTTAAACATCTGGAAAATTTAAAGCCAATAAGAATCTTCATGCTGTCATTTTTTAAATATAACAGCAGTTAAACTGTAAGAAAACCAACAATAGATATCTTAAAAAATTCTTTCAATGTATCATTTTTGGCAAATATGTTCATGTTACTGTAATTAGCAAAGTACAGAATTCTGTCAGACAACATGTTTTTTAATATTCAAATAGCACATGCTTCTTTGCAACAAAAAAAAAAAAGACTTAATGCCAATGTGATGTAAATCATCCGGGACATAAAGACATCTGGGAGCTTATGCCTGTACAAGAATGAATATCAGAATAATGTGGTGGTGGAATGGAAGTGAGGAATCTAAGAGTTTCATTCAAGAAAATGCCACTTTGAGCAGCTGTTGCATTGGCTTTTGGTTCTGATTCAGAATTGGTTCATAAAAAGTGAGAAAACAGAAATGAAATTTTTATCATCTGATCTTCCATAGAAAAGACTTGTGGAAGAATCCCAAATGTAATAAGTTAGATCCATTTTTGATGCATGGAACGGTGAGAAGAAGTAAAGTTAGAAATGAAAAGGAAAGAGAGAGAATTGTACAAAAGGTGAATAAAAAAGTAGAAACAGGAAAGAAAGATATTTGAAGAAGAGAAAAGGAAAAAATACAGAAAAAGGAAGAAATGAAGTAAAAAATTAAAAAATCAAACAAAAAAAAAGAAAGAAGAAATCTTATAGAAAATTATCAAAAGGACGAAATGCTAAATTTTGTTTTAAAATTTTATTTGTAATTCTTTGTTTCTCAAATTCTTCTGCCAAAAGCTTATATTCTAATGCATTTTTGGAAATTTAAATGAAATCATCCTCATGCTCTTCCTTCACTTTTTGTTTATTATTAATCACAAAAACAATCTTTGTGCTTCTCTGCTTATTAATATTACATCAGTTAAAAGATTTATTTTGTGTTTTGAATGAGAATTGCTTTTTATTTACTAGAAAACAAAAATGAAGATTTTGATTTTCATTAAGTCTTAGAGAAGGAACCAATTTCATACCAAATTGTCTGTCATAGAAGGTATTTTTCTTTTTGAGGTCATTCTAATGTAAAGATGGAGTGGATACCAGTTTCTTAACTCTCTAAGCCCAACCAAATGTGTTACAACATACAGGATAATATTTTAAGCAAAAGTTTGGGGATAATGTGTATCTAATAGGAAGTTTAGTAAATGAGAACATAATCTAGTCTGTTTTATATTGTTTATAATTGAAGTTGATGCCAATGTTGCATTAAACTCTCATATTTCTCTTAAAAGGAAAAAAATTAGATAAACAACTTTGCCAGAACAAAAGCAACATTGCAAGAAACAATTACTTTGTTTTACTTTTGAAATAAGATAATCATTATCAGATATCATGGAAGTGAAGAATAACTTGAAATCCATAAAAACGAGAAGTTGGCAAAGCAGAGCAAAGATTGACTTCAAATCAAAGCTTTCAGTTTAAACTTTTTATTTTGATAGTACTATATATAAACAAGTTTTCAATTCTAGTCATTGCTAATTTAGTGTTCATACCTTGGGAAAATACTTAATTCTAATTCTCTTTGCACCCAGTCCCATCCATAGTGATCTTCACTGTGTTGTCAATGGCATATATCTTAAACAGAAACAGGAGAGATGGATAAGCATTGCTAATTACTTATGTTGACAATGAGAGAATTATGGTTACTGCATTCTTTGGCAATTATGATAAAGTTCTTCTGATGTCCTGAAATTGGCAGAGAGATTGGTATTTCTTCTTAGTAGATAAAAACTTTTTAATTTACCTAAACAGATACCACACTTTGACAGAAGAATAAAACATACACTCCAAGAACATTTAAACGAGCATCTTTATCTTTGTTGTCATGATCACATTCCCTAAAAAGTCATGATTTCAATCCCTTGTCATGTCTCTTACACTCTTCTTTATAAACTGGATGTTGACTGCTTGACAACCAAAGGCAGAATGCAAAAACATGTCTCTGTACATCATGGCTTGACACTTGTTTTTGGTATTTATCAAAATAAAATGAACTATATATATTGGCCAGTAAAAATGACTCCCGCTAAAAGAGCCAGACTGTGATTTGGAGCCGATACGACAGATATAAATTCCCTTATTCAATGCCGCAAGGGGCAGAGATAGAGAGAGAGACCCAGCTGAGATGTTGACACACAGAGGCTGGCCAAGAATGCAGCAAGCACACCGAATGCAATACTATCACTTTCAACTTTCAACTTTCAATGTTGACAATGCCATATTTACAAAACATCAGTCGACAACCACCAACATTCTTTCTCTTTCTTTCTTCCTCTCCCACTCTGTTGCCTTTTACAACAGAAATGGGTAGTATGATGGCTTTGTATATATGTAAATAAATTATACATTTATATACCCAAAATTCAATGTATTCCTTTGCCATGAATTTACGTTTGCTGAGGCAAAGAAGAAATTAACCTCTTCAGCAGTAACAACAGCAGCAAATTCTGCCTTCCAGGTTACCCATTCTTCATTTCCACAACATCCTGGGCTAGTTGGTGACAGAGTATAATAAGGAAGAAAATTGTCAATAATAAATATAGAACCCCCAAGAAAGGCCCCATCAAATATGTCAGAAAGCAAAGAATGAAAACAATATATTTAAACCGTGGACAAAATAAGGTTTTGAATAAGAATTCCCTGTGGGCTACAAAATATGATAGACACTTGAGAGTATAATATATTATTATATATATATTATATATATATATTATTAGAAAAACAAGATGAGAATGCTAATCCAAAAGAATAATTAAGTAATGACATGACCTCATTTAAAAAAATGTAGAAAGTAAAAGGATTGATTTGCTTTTAGTTTTATCCTTCAAATTATCATAAAGGAATGATCTTGTTCATGGTTAAATAAACAAAGACAATGAAATGATGACAGACTTTGTTCAGATGATAGTCAATTGGCTTGAATCAATGAATTATTATGGATGTGTGTTTTAATGAAGCTTTCAATCCAGCCATTGCAAGATATCCTTGATTGTGAAAGTATTGTTAAGAATATAGTTATGTAAAAGTTATAATATAGTTATTAAAAGAAACAAATAGGAATCAGAATAACAATAAAATACAAGAATAAAGAAATAAACATAAAAAGATAGAAATAACAGAATGATAAGAATAAGCAAGAATAAAAGAATAGAAATAAGAACAAATAACAGGAATAAAAGAATAGAAACAAGAATAGAAAATAACATTAAAAGAATGAAAATAATGAAAAACAAGAATGAATAATGGAATAAGGAAAGGCTAAAAGGAAAGAAAAGAAAAAAGAAAATTATAAAAATTCCTTGAGGACAAAAGATGGAATGAAGGAAAAGGAATAAAAGAAAAAATGAGAAACTAGAAAGAAAAGGAGAAAATTAAAAATCAAATGAAAAACAAAAAAATTAAAACAAAGTTAAATGAAAATTATGAGGGAAATTAAAAGAAGTAAAATTAGACGAAAAACAATATGAAAGTGAGAAAGAAATACAAGAGAAAATAAGTGGAAATGCAAGGCTAATTTAGAGAGAAAGAAATGATGGAAAGAAGAAAAAGAAAAAAAAGAGAAAAACAAAGGAAAGGAGAGCAACAGACAAAAGGAAGGAAGGGAGGAGAGCAACAGACAAAAGGAAGGAAGGGAGAAGAGCAACAGACAAAACGAAGGAAGGGAGGAGAGCAACAGACAAAAGGAAGGAAGGGAGGAGAGCAACAGACAAAACGAAGGAAGGGAGGAGAGCAACAGACAAAAGGAAGGAAGGGAGGAGAGCAAAAGAAAGGGAGGAGAGCAAAAGAAAGGGAGGAGAGCAAAAGGAAGGGAGGAAAAAGACAAAAGAAAGAAAGTGAGAAAAAGACAGTGGAAGGAAGGAAAGCAAAAGACAAAAGAAGGAAGAAGAGAAAAAAAAGGAAAGTTGGAAAGAGAAACACAAAGGAAAAAAGAAATAAAAACAAGGATGTAAAGAGAAAAGAAGGAAGAATGAAATAGTAACAAAGAAGACAGTGAAATGAAAGTAAGGAAGAAAGGAGGGGTAAAGGAAAAATAAAAAAAGAGAAAAAATGTGAAAAACATTTAAGAGAGAAGAGAAGAGGAGAAAAGAAAGAGGAAATATGACAAAATGAGAAATGCACGGAGAAAATAAAAGTGAAAGAAAATACAGTAAGAAAGAGAGTCTTATAAGAAATGTTTGAAATTCAAATAGAAAAAAGAGAAACTGAAGAGAGGAAAAAATAGAAAAAGTTACTGACTGTGAAAATGGGGAGGGGGGGGGGGGTAAAAAAAAAAAAGAGATTCACAATTGGGACAATGGCATTCTTCGTCTAAGTGTCAGTTGAATATACAATAAATACGAACTGCAGGAATTGAAATAGATTTGGCAGCACATTCAACCGAATGGTCAATCGTGCTTATCTAAACAACTCTTGTGTTCAATCAACAACCTCCAAGACATCTCGGCTTTCCAATTAGTTCTCAGCATACCCAACCCCCACAACTGACACCATCAGTCTCTCACACAGGCACTATGTGAAGCAACATACAATGGCACACATAATTTGTATAGATAAATGAGGTGACTCACTTACAATACACAGACATGACAAGTAATAAGTGCACATTATAAGAGTCAAGAGATGCATACGCACAAATGTTTCCGCAGCTGTGAATGTTGGAAGAAACACATTTAGCTCTGAATAGAAAATACTATAAAACAATGTAAATATGAAGAGAAATTTTTATTTATGAGGAATCACATACATTTGTGAATGTTATTTTGTAGTTTATATCTTGTTTTATTTTTGCTAAGATATATTTCATTCATGGATTGTCATTCCAAGTTCATTGTCTATGCATGTATATAAATAAAGTTAACAATTGGATATTTTCAAGCTAGCTGCGGGTTATTTAATAACTTTGTAAATCAGTCAATTTTAAGACATACAGGATGAAAGAACTCTCTGAAAAATATGCTTGTAAGTAATCAGTATTCAGTTAATAAATTCAAGTTGTGATTGATTTTTCTTAATTGTGTTTGAATTAAGAATAGTCAGAATACAACTATGAGCAGCTCATTAAATTATGAGATGTGACTTTAATATTCATCTTTGAGATAATATCAAGAAGAATGTATCTTGAAAAGTGAAAATCTACAAGTAAACTGCACCCCACACATAATAATTATGGGAGTTGCAGTCTGAAATTGTCTGTCAGCCTTGACTGGGTTCTCCTGCTTGTGTGGCATGATGCAGAGTTCTGTTGCCAGATATAGAGTCTCCAGCAACCACCCTCTTGACTCAGGGCAACACTACCTCCTCAAGGCATTTAATGTAAGCCTCTGTGTTGAGTCTAAGGCCCTCACCAGCAAATTAGGGAGTTCTTATCCTATCAGAACAATCAAAGTGAGTTTTCCAAACTGCCATACCTTCTTAATCACCATTAGACTCATCCAACTCTTTCCAAATCCTCTGCGCTGTACTCAGATTGACATTCAAACACTCTGAAATGTTTGTATTGGAGCTTCCAACATGAATGCCAAACAGTACAACATGCTGTTTCCAAATGTCTGGCAGAATGAATTGCGTCATGGTGCTCTTTTGTACACAGATGGTGCCCAACTGATCCTACTATGCTGAGCAGTTGACAAAATCAAAAACAAACAATGTGCATATGCAAAATTAAAAATATAAAATATTGACATTTTAACGATCACACCTGATATAGTTGAGCCATAATGCAACACACATGGCCTGAAGATTGCATTCAAGCATGAAACAGATTGTCACCACTTGGTGCCGAACATAGTGTCCACTTTTATATTTCCATATGCTCCAACTGATATTTATTGTGCATTTTTATGCATAAATATAGCATACCTTAAAACTATATTTGATCATTATATATATATATATATATATATATATATATATATGTATGTATGTATGTGTGTGTGTGTGTGTGTGTGTGTGTATGTGTATATGTATATAATAAGCTTAATTTTAGTCTGGCACAATACGACACTTAATGAGAATCAAAAATGAAGATGCCTAATCTTCCTCTTTTTGCAACCATGCAGGTGATGTATTATTTTCCATCTTACAACTCTCTCACTATTTTCATGAAAAATGTTCTGACAAACCATAGTCCCTAGTTTTACCAGTTCAGACCTTTAAAGACCTGCCATATTATATGCATATGGGTGAATTATCTTCATTCCCTTTGTTTTCTATAGGAAAAAGGAAATAACATTCAAACAGCTTCTTCCCAAGAGCCACTAGTTTGTTGAACACTCCTGAGATAATGCTTCCATGATCATTACAATCATAACCTCAGTGAAACTACAGTAGTAATGGCCTGTAGAGTTAATGTGTTATCCACTTCTTAACAGTTATTATGCATTTTTAGTAATAAATATACAAACCTCAACATAACCTCACATTTAAAAAGCTGTAAAGCAGATGCGACACTCACTGGTATAAATCTTGCAAACATAATTGTTAAACAGTTTCCTATTAAAAAGCCTGAATGAACAGGCATAATGATATGCAAAAACACATTTGACCCTTCTGTGTCAGTAATATAATATACATTATTCTAATAATGCTTACCCAAGCAGACATTAGCCTCTAAATTATTCAACACAAACACAGCATTCCTGGTTTCTGGTAGAATTAATACATATTAGTGCCAATTCTGGTCACACAGTAGAAAGAGATGTGTGAAAATTGCATTTTTGGAAGAAGCGGAAAAAGGTTCTGACTATGAAGATATGTCAGTAATGATCAATTTGCAGATTTGTACAAGCAATGATTCAGATTGAGTAGTTTTCCTGCTGACTGCATTTTACCCACTGAATTGATAAAAATAAAAGCAGTAACATTTCTCTCTCTCTATCTCTCTCTCTCTCTATATATATATATATATAGAGAGAGAGAGAGAGAGAAAGAGAGAGTATGCAAAGTATCTGAGAAGATCCATTTAGTGAGCTATAAATAGAATACATGGTAATAATATCACATGGTATTTGCCAAATGTTAAACATTCCTATTTCTATTACATACATTATTGGCTAAAACTTTTGAGGCAACATTGGATTTAACAATTAGTAAAGTTTCATACCTTATTTGGTTTAATTAACTTCTCAGTCATTCGATATTGCAGTGAAGGTTGAAGAAGAGAATATATAAGTAACAACAAAGTTTTAGGTAAGATGGAAACAAAAAGGACATAGTTAGAAACAGAAAGAGATGTTTGAAATTTGTAGGGCACCTAATGAGGAAAGAGAGCTCGGAGAATTTGACACTCACAGGATATACTGAAGGCAAGAGAGACAGAGGAAAGCAGAAAATAACCTACCTAATGAGCTAGTGAAAATTGTTGACAGAACAGAGATTAGAACATAATAAACTTATTAAGTGCTCCAAAGGCCAACACATTATAGAGAACCATGATTGCCTATATCATGAAGGGAGAGAGTACACAAAAGAAGAATAATCTAGGATTTTGAAACTATTTAACCCTTATATGCATGGCAGCCAATTTTTTTAAAAAAGTGGTTATCTATATAAAAAATTAAAATCTGCCATCCCTAAGATTACCGTTGGACAGCAAGATACATTAGGCAAAAAGAGCTAACATTTTAAGAAAACTTTAGGCAGTAATGGGTTAATTTCTTCATCTATATAAATGTGAATGTCAGTGTGTCATTGTGCCACACTTTTTCAATTAAAGGGACACAATTCTGTAAATTTCAATAACTCATGTTACAGAAATTTTGGATTGCCAAGTTTTCATTACTGCGATTTTTTGTGACAAATTTTTTGTACGATAACAATTTTTATAACATGGAAATAAATATGGGAATAATCAAAATTAATTGTGAAATCCAGTGAAAATCACCCATGAAATAAAAAAAATTGTTTGTATGGAAAATAAGGACCTATGCACATGAAATTGTCTTTAAATTAAGCAGTGGCTGAAGAATTATTGTTGAACTTTTAAAAGGTAAGTTTAAATATTAATGTAATACTTAAATGCAGTGATCAATTTTGAGTTCTTCTGTAGTTTATTGTTGCCTATTGCATATCGCAGCAGTACACCATGCAAAAAGAAATCTCTCCCAACAAAGGATAAGATTGCAATCAAAAGAGCTTAGGCTGTACTGAGGAAAACAAAGTCCCGTGCAAATGAAAACTCAGATCAAACAGCAGCCAGAAGAGCTTCCAGTGCTGAGAATATGCAAAAACTTAGAGACACTCAAACTCCTGAACAAGCTGATGGCCCAATCAAGAGCCCACCACAGGAACTAGCTTAAATGCCACTCATTAGGGAGGATTTTAAGCTAGTTATTGAATATATGATAAAGCCTTTCAGCATTTGATATTTCATAAGCCCTTTCAAAAAGAGAAAGTCCGTATGTCTTAAGGAGAGCTAGTAAATCAGTTTTGAAAAAGGCACAGAACTTTCAATTTTTAGGTGAGTCTTTGAAATCTAGAGGGTGGCTCCAAACTTTTGGCCTATAGTGTACTTATCATGAAGATTTACATGGCAGCCTCCAATCTGATATAGAAACTGAAAAGGCACATAATTTTCATGGCACTAGTCACCAATCAATGACTTCATGGTAACTAGCTTATCACAAAAACAGGCCAGATGAACAGAAAGAATGAGAAATGGCTCTTTATAAAAGGTACCAATAGTAATTCATACTAAGCTCACATGAAATGTGATAGTGTGGGGGTCATAATCAATGAAGGACATATCATACCAACCCAGTTCTTCCTTTAGGGCCTCAGGGTCAATGTCTCTGCCTTCATTGAAATGCAAGACTTGGTGGCCATGCAGAAACACTGCTTTCTCCCATATGATTCAGATGTATCTAAATGGAATTTTCATTATCATGTCACTTCTGAGATCACCTGATTTGAATAAATTCAACTAGTACATCAACTAGTACACAAATTACTAAATAAGAGATCAGAACTTATATCAAAATACAGATATGAAAAACAAATTTTACTACATGAATTAAAAATTGGAAACTAAAAACTAACATATCGTAAATCATCACTAAGAAAAATGCAAATATATATATTATATTTGCATTGCATATATAATATATATATTTGCAAAAAGCATAATCCTCTTTACACAAAAGTGAATATGTAAAACAAAACAAATAAAATAACCTCCACTGAAAAATAAAATTATTAATTAAGTAAATAAAGAATAAAAAGTAAAAAATGTAATTGAGGAAATAAATAACAAACAAATAAACTAGACAAATGCACACATAACTGCAAATTAGTAAATTTAATAATAATAATAATAATAATCAGGAGTAAATAATTAAGGGATAAATACAAAATGGATTAAAGTAAATCATAATAAATAAAATTGATTTAAAAGTTAACAATCCTATACAATAACTATAAAGTAATTGCTTTCTGACTTATAATTAGTTCTACTAATATTCATCAGAATAATTTCAAATAACCATTTTCACCTATTGAACAGCTGTTAGAATAATACAATAACGAGGAAATTATTGATCTTGCATGCCTCATTGATTAATATCATGATTTTTCAAGCATAGCTTGAATGTGGCATAAGGCTGAAAGTATGGAGCACCCAGTGAGGATCAAACTCACTATTCAGTCATAATTATTCTAGCAAGGCAAATTAACCTAACCTGCCTTGAGGTACCCAAATGACTTTTCTACATGCTGCTTAGATGTGGCACAAGGCCTAAAGTGGGGAGCACTCAGTGAGGATTGAATTCACTACACAGTCATAATTGATCAAGCTTGCTAACCATTACACCACGTTGAAGTGCCCAAATGATTTTCTAAGAGTAGCTTAAATGTGGCACAAGGTCAAATGTATGCGGCACCCTGTGAGGACTGAACTCCCTACTCAGTTGTAATTGTTCAAGTGAGAAAAGCTAAGTGATTTTCTAAGTGTAGCCTAGATGTAGAACAAGGCCTGAAATACGGGGCACCCAGTGATGATCGATCTCACTATTCAGTCATAACTGACCCAGCAAGACAAACTTGCCAATCATTACACCACGTCAAAGTGCCCTCCCACTGACTAATATATATATATATATATATATAGTCAAACTATGCGTCACACAAAAACTTTTCCACTTTGTCATACATTTCCCCCACCCCCAATACTATTCTTGATACAAAAAAATTTATATATCATTGTCACATATATATATATATATATATATATATATATATATATATGTGTGTATGTGTGTGTGTGTGTGTGTGTATTTGTATAGTGGCTTTCTTAGTTTCAGATAGTTGTTGATTTCCTTTGGTCATAATGAAACATTGATAAATATCCCAGGACTGTGAATGTTGATCTTCAAAACAACCAAGTCAGCACTCCCAACTTGAAAGACATATGTGGCACAATCTTCTCTTTACCCTCAACCATTTATTGCAGGTTCTTCTTTGTCTTCTGAATCTCTAGATACATAGCAGAGGCACCAGTGACAACAATATTCGTAGACAAATGTTTCAGATAGATTCTGGTGACAAACATTGTCTAAAACAACACAGTGAACTGACTTTCCCTGAAGCTGACCTAGAAATTGACTCAATATAATTGTTCCATATTCAGAAACATTTAATTCATGTGATACAAACTATTATACTGGAACACACCTATTCTATAGTTAATAGACTCTCCCACCTATAATAAGTATGAGTAGTAGCAGCAGTCGCCGAGTCAGCAGTGAGTTGGTCAGTCAGTCGATGTCGGATGACCGTTAGTTGGATATTGAAGTATTCGCCACCCCAACTAGATTACTACGTCATTACCTATTATATCAAATTCCTAACGTTTTGTACGTCGAACCTATTTCAGGACGACTGAGTACAAATACAAGCCTCCACTGTGAAATCACTACATAACACAAACACACAAACTTAACCAGAAATATATGATCATATTTCTTATCAAAAATTATTAGGATATTGTTCAAAGAGTTAAATCCTATCATAAATCAGTAGTTTGATGATTTCAACTTTATTTTACTCTGAGAAGGGACGTATCTTTTCAAGATTTTTCTCCATCTTTCAGTTTCAGCTTTAAAGAACACATTGATAATAATTTAGATTTTTCCTTGGTATCTGACAATTCATAGCTTATAGAAAATGAGATTGTCTAGTTTTAAATCACTATAACAGATAAGAGGAGACAAGATTAGAATGTTACATTCTAGATGTCAGTAACAAATCATCTAATATTTTCTATCTTTGGACATTAGACAATTTTAATGTCTAAACTCCAAATAACATACTTGCATTCAGAATTTAATTCACTGAAAGAAAAAAAATGTTGCAAATTATTTTCTTAATATTTCAATGTTTATTCACATCCTCCTCAGAAAATAAAAGATTTATACAGATGATATTAGTAAAAATATATATATGAGTTTTAATTTAAATATTATTTAAATATATTGATATTAGTTGATTAATTCACACAAGTGACACTGATTCCTGTGTGATGCGAGATAAATTAAAGTCTTAAAATGCTGATTTTCACAGTAAGTAGGATTTTTTTTAACTAAGAAAATTATAGCGTTCATTTTCCAAATGATGGACTACAATTTTTCTAACAGCTTTTTTTAACATTTTGTCATGTGTTGGACAAAGTCAATTGATCAACTAGCTATGGGTGTATGTACATGCATTTTATGGATACTAAGTTACTAAGTGTATCATTTACTGAAGTTACATTAGTCTGGCATTGGTTCATAAGTTCTTAGTACTCAGTGAGGCTCACTCACTCGACAATGAAAGTATTCGGTGAGACAAGCTCCTTAATCATTTTGAAACAAGTCAAATAAGCAAATGCATACAAGCATCTTCTTGAGAATGTGATATTGATAAAATGATTCTGAACAAATAATTAGAATAGAATTTCCTTCATGTTTACAAATATGTGCAGGATTCAATTCATTAAAACCAGATTTGGCTACCAATCCACAGAAATGTAAACATTTTATGTATATTTCTTTTTATGTCATGTAAAAAACATAATCAAGTTGACTATAAAATAAGAATTTAAATAATTCAAACAATATGATACAGGTATATGTGTGTGTGTGTATATATATATATATATATATAAAATCAAATGAATAAATATAAATGCATGTGTAAGTGTTCACATACAAATTCATACATGTATCCTTTGGTATAAGAAAAACAGTGCTGAATAACAGAACTATTATATATATATATATATATATATATATATATATATATATATATATATATTGTTGTTGTTTTCACTCTGTAAGAATGACTGAAAAACACTTGTCCTTACCCTTTCATATGTAGAAATCCACAAAGAAAAGCAGGGATATTTTTCTTAGCCAATAAAATAGGCCAGTTTTCAGTTTGACATGACAGTCCAGATCTGTCTTGTCTAGAAGACAGACCCATTGTGTTCATTTGAACTTTATGCGTCAACACTAATTCTTAGTTTGTGAACTTATTGCCTTCTTACATGTTAATTTGTCTTGTATATATTGTTGGCTTACTTGCTTGATAATATTTCATTTTTGCTCTGTTCTTTTTTCTTTTTATTACAATCTTTGTAAATTCTATTTGGTGGATAGTTCTATTATTTATTTTTGTATTTGACCATGGCTACTCACTCCACAGGGCTATGGCAGGCCAATCACAAGACAAGTTATCCCCTTCTCTCTAAACCATTCTTTTGAATATTATTTTTTGCCCTGTTCCTTTTTTTTATTACAAACTTTGTTAATTCTGTTTGTCGCATAGTTCTATTATTTGTTTTTGCATTTGACCATGGCTACTCACTCCACAGGGCTATTGAAGGCCAATTCAAAAGACAAGTTATCCTCTTCCCTCTAAACCATACTTTTGCATAACTGTTTTGCCCTATTCCTTTTTTTTTATTACAATCTTTGTTAATTCTGTTTGTTGGACTTTTCTGTTATTTGTTTTTGTATCTGATCATGGCTACTCACTCCACAGGTTATGTGCCCGGGAATAGATTCTGCTTCAATAGTGCTGAATCAAAATACAAACTATGGAAAGTAACATTTTTGAGTTACATGTAAATCCCAAAATTACATGAAACAATCTTGGCATCCTTTTATCGTCCCAATGACAAAGACTTCTGTGAAATGAATGTATCCAACAATTTTTCTTTAATAGTGGTGGAAGTTGTGGCCAATGGAATTAACAAGTTCAAACTTCAAATTAAATACTTTGCATTGATTTTGCACTAATATCCTTAGGGAAAGCATGAATAGGAATAACTACTGTAGATGACATTGAGAAAAGTGTTCTTGATTAAAAAGAATTTACATGCAGGAATGATGTTTGTAATACTATATTGTAACACACACATACATATACACACACATACACAAAGAAAAATTTTTTTCTCAGTGAGTGAAAAAGTTTTAATAGAATTTCATTTACAATGTTAACTCTGTTTATATTTCAATAAATTTTTATAACTGCTTAAAAGCAATTATAAAAATTTATCAAGATTCCCAGTGCAATTATGGCCAACATCTTTTTTAAGCAATCCATACGAACTAGAAAGAAGCCATGTGAGTTTAATCGATTTAGGTATTTAGAAGTTCAGGCAATGCCAGGTTTGTCTGCTTGAATGTGTCTATGATAGATAAATCAATAAGTATGTAATCGAATGGTGAAAGTATTTATTTAACATAAAAAAAATTGTCAACATAATCATGATGTCATTTGGTTACATTTGGATACACATTGAGCAGATATGAATGTACGAGAGAAAATCATGGAGAATTGTAGTTTAAAAACAGTAAAATTGACTTTGCTAACTGAAACGCTCCTCTGTGGCTCAATCGGTAAAGTATGTCAGGCTATATGACGGTTCCGTATAGGATACAGGTTCAATTCCTGTCAGAGGACACATATTTTCTATGAAAATTTCTCGAACATTCAGGCCGGTAAATGTCATTAATACCATTTATTATAAAACAGAGCATTTACTTAAATATTTGTATCTATAAAAAGAATGTATAAACATAAAAAAAATGTCTTAAAATAATTGTCGGACTTTGTCCATTTCATAATATATATGTCACAGACAGACTGTTTCACTGTATCAAGCTCCTTAGTGTGGCTGGATGTTTGATTGCTTCAAAGCTGGAATTGATACCCGACTGATTTGACATCAGTCATATATCTTACTCCTAGGCCATCATCACACGGCAGAAAGGAAGGGAATTTTAATGCTTTTCTCTGTACAAAACATGCCAGTGGTTCAGAGAACTCAATTCATACTTGAAGAGTAATGCATAATAGCAGTAGGAGTTACTGTTTTTTAAAAGCCTAGAGATATATAGATCAATAGATATATATGAACAGACTCAGGTGTGTGTATATATATATATATATATATATATGCAGATAGATATGAACTGATAGATAGATAGATAGATGATGGCTGTCTACTCATCAGATGAGCATGACCATCACTGACAAAGTAGCATCAATTTAATGCTGAATGTGGTGTGGATAGTAGGAGCAACAGTGTCTCTTGAGGCCAGCAAAGGACTTAGATTCTTTGCTGCATAGATGACATAGCTTTGTCGGATTTCTTTGACATCTTGGTTGTACAAGTGGCCAGTTTTTGTGTGCCCTCAAATTGTTTTGTAAGACCTGAGCAACTTTCACAATTTTTTGCTACATTCTGCACATGTAAAAGTTGGATTCTGTTTTGGTGAGACATCAACATGACTTTGCAGATATCTATGAAGACCTGCATTTGCTAGGTTTACTCTGCCACATGAATTGTGTGACACTTGAATATACATGTTCTCCTTTATGGGTTGTCGTCTTGGTTTTTGACCAAGTTATCAAATCTGTGTGGAATAATTGGTAGCCATCATTGATATGTTTTTTCTCAATTGTTTTTATCACATATTGACTCTTCCTAGTTTAATGTCTGGCATAGATAAGCTTCCTCTGGAGTTAGCACAAACCTACGAAAAACTTTGATATTTATTTCAGGTAAGAAACTGTCTTTGATGAGGCTAATATGGGGAATCTATTCAGCTGGGAACTGAACTGTAAAATTGTCTTTATATATATATATATATATATATATAATTCTTTATTTAAAAATATGATTCCATTGCTACATAAGAGTTCTCATGTTTCAAAACAAGAGCCGAAAATTTCAATATAATTATTTGAATTAAATTGAATTAAAGTACCAAGCTCTGTTCCATCTTCAATCATAATGGAATCATATTTTTAAATAAATAATTACATTTAGGCTTTACTTTTGTATCGAGCACAGTTTTTTTTTAAATAATAAGAAAAATACTAAAGAACTTTGTATTATTTACCTAACGAGTTCTTTCCTATTTTCTATATATTTTCACACACGCATATATATATATATCGGTCCCACCCTTTTACTGTCAAAACAGTTAAGTATAACCACCTCTTCTACTCCAGCAACTTCTTTTCTCACACTTCCTGACAGTGGAACTCTCTTCCTCTTATTTGCTTCCTGGATAACTACAATCTTCATAAATTTAAATGTAATGTCAACTGACATCTTCTGGTACATTGATCTTGATCTCCATCCTTCTCTTTATACTTTCCTCAAACACTCCTCTTTTCTCTTACTTTCACTCTCTATAACCCCTTACGTGCTAGAGGTACTCCCACCTTGCTGGGGGTAAAATGCTTAAAAAAAGAAATAAAGAAATATATATATATATATATATATATATATATATATATATATATGACTCATTCTGGTGAATTTTAAAGGGAGTATTTTTTTTCAATATATTGTTATCACAATTTATGTTCAATGAAATTAGTAATGTCAATTTTCTTTTTATTACCTACTTGGCATCCAAAAACACAAATATTTATGCAGCAGCCAAGGATAAAGGCAAATAAATTTCTTAATAGACAGAAATGAGAGCATTACAAGACATTTAAAAATATTGATAATGCCATGTCATGCAAGAGACATGAAAAGCAGAAAAAAGAAAATTCTTACAAATTGGATTTCTATAATTAGCCATGTAATTGAACCTGTAAAGCTACCTGGAAACCATTTATCAAAAACCAAAACCAAAAGCAAGCACCAATCTTTCAAAGAATCAAATAGAAGATCACTGTTATTGTTGATGAGCAAAGATAAATTTGGTAAAGTAAAATGAACACTCATTCTTTCGCTTATCTACATAGAAATTTCAAGTTGATATTTTGGAACATGCCTTATGGTTTATAGACAGCCAATGCTTTACCAACAATACCAAAAAAATATAATTGCAAAATACATTGAAGGATGATTGACTTTGACTTGATTATAATATATGTATGCTGGGGGTAGTAGGTTTTCTGATAAAATTTTCAGTCTTCAGCCATAATGTGATATAGTAGCACTAATATATCAGTGTACTGTGGGCCATGAAAATATCAGTTCTTATACGATCTCCAAAGTTAAACAACATCAAGATCCAATTCCAATCAAGTTTTTTATATTCACTTATACACAAATACACTTGGGAAAGGTCTGAAACCACTTCCTCTCGCCTCCAGCTATGGGTTAATTAGTAGGACTTGAATCAGTAAATCATCATCTCCCCCAAATTCCTACAGTCTAAAATATTTTCTGGCTTTAAATAACCTGCAAAATTACAATAAAAAATTAAACAAATTGCCCTTATGGGAACTTTTTAATCAAACTTATATATATATATATATATATATATATATATATATATATATATATATATAACAGTTTGTGATGGATAAATTGTTGTCTAAATTACACAAAAATGAAAATAACACTGAAATTTTAACAGATTATATTTACTGAAATTACACAAAATTATCTTGAAACAGTAAAGTGTTAATTTATTCAATAAAATTGTCATTGGCTTCAACCATGTCTACTAGAAAACTTCGGAATCTCCTGCAACTCTTCTGGATGGACTCCTTGTTTAAGTTGGTGAATGCTACCATAATTCTTGCCTTCATTTCATCTTTGGTGTTACAAGGAGTTTTGTTGGTCTCTCATACAACTGCAGTCCACACATAATAATCAAGAGGGTTGCAGTCTGGGGAGTCAGATGTAAGGGGTGATGTGATCACAGAAATAGTCTGACAGCCATGACGGGTTTCTCCTGTTTGTGTATCATGGTGTAGAGTCCTGTTACCAGGCTTAGAGTCTTTAAGCAGCAACCCTCTTGACCCCAGGACTGCACTACCTCATCAAGGCACTTGTTGGGCCTCTGTGTTGAGTCTGAGGACCTAGACAACAAATTTGGGATTTCTTTTCTTTTCACAATGATCAGAGTGAATTTTCCAAGCTACACTGTCATCAATTTGACATGCAAAAAAACTGAAATGTTCGTACTGGAGTTTTGGCATGAATGCCAAGTAGTACAGCATACCATTTTCAAATTTCTGGCAGAGTGAATTGTGCCATTTGTGCTCTATTTCTCACAGATGATGCCTTACTATACAAATGAAAAATAAAACAATGCAAAATTAAAAATATAAAATTGTGACAATTTACCCATCGCACTCTCTCTCTTTCATATATATATATATATATATATATATATATATATATTATCATAAGGAATTGAACTCAGTAACTCAATATAATGTTTCTATTATTGGTGCTGTCATTATATGAAGTAAATCTATCTTTTTTAGGGTAGCAAATGTTTTATCTCCAAACTATTCAAACCAACATATGTAAGTATAACAATTCTGATTGAAAAAGCCAATAAAGAATGATTTAAGACGTGCCAAATATTAATTTGCAGTTTCAAAATTAAATAAATGAAGTAATTAAAGTCCTATATATTAGTATACATACATTTATGCATGTATTTAAAGATTGGTATCAATTGAAGCATATATCCTATACAAAGTACAAAACTTTTATATGATAAATATCCAAATTGAAGCTGATGACAATGCATCAAACCTTCCACTCACTCATATATGAATAAATCCTTGTAAATTTATATATTTTTACTAAGAAATTAAAGTAAGAAAAATGTGGCAAAAGTGAAAATAAAATAGCATTAAATTTAGGCTGTTGTTTGTTTTCATCTTCTTCCTTTTCACACTCTAGTTTTCCTGCTCTTCAATTTAGAAATGAATAAAAAATTCTTTTCTTCATTCTTTTATCACTTTGTCATTTTTTTATTTCTGTTATATTGAAGTCATACATGTTTTACATAGAACCAGCTGGAAAATCTGTTTCTATTGAATTCATCAACAAAAAGTTTCTAACTTTAGAAAAAGAACTCAGCCAATGAGAAATCTGCTTTTAGTAACTAAGTGAGAATTATTAGCTAATATGTTTCAGCAGTAATAAAATGTCGGTCCTAATTTGATCTTATTATTCTTTTCTTGGTTTGAAGCTTCTTTGTTGCATATGAATGGTTAGCGAGTAGTGAACTATTTTAAAAAAATTTAAAAAAAGACAAGCTGCTTCTTATGAAATGACCATCTTTGGTTCTTGGTTGTTTCTATTTACAAATGAAAAAAAACAAAAAAACAAGTGGAACATTCAAGTCTAATTCTTTGTATATGATCATGAATTCAGATCAAAATCTCTACATCAATTTCAACTCCTATCTCTCTATATCTCTTTCCAAATGTTTTCACATCACAAATTATCTTTCATTGCATAAAACTTTTGGTCATAGCAAAGTAGTGTCTCTTAGATATTTTGGAGTTATATTCCTGCTTTGATCCAGGTATTTTTTTTTTTGTGAACCAAGGTTGTGGAGCCTTTTCTGTCTTAAGGTATTTTTCTTGTGAATTCTTTATTATTTTTTCTCATGGGTGTACTTGGTTTGGGGTGGTTTTTTTTCATTTATTTTAGTCTTTATAAGTTCATTAATTCAGAGTATCAAATACACATACATGAGGAAGCATTAAGAAATTCTTAGCTCAACACACTTACTGAGCATCAGATTTTTGGGCTTCTTGGTTAAACCAAGTAGTTTTCAGTACCCTTTCATATCTATAAATATAAAAAGACTAATTGGTGGACGAGACAAAAAATTATTTCTTGACAAGAATTGTAGTTGGTATTCTAGTAAAAACAAAGCTAGGATTATGAAAGCTGATTTTTAAGGCAGGCAAATCCTCTCCCTTAAAAAGATGGACACAACACAATCTTAGTACTTTCATTTGACCTTGTGCTGTACTAAAGTAGGCTTAGCATTTATATCACAGATTTATTGATCCTGCTTATGTAGATAAATACAGTACAGATGCATTCTGGGAGAAAATGGAGGCTTAAGAAATGTTATTTATGTGGTATACAAAGAATATTGTGCATTGCCATAACTGATGTCAAAATCAAACAAGTCCTGAAGTTTAAATATCTGAGATGTGTTTAAAAAGATGACAGAAAATATGACATCAAAATACAAAGGTACGTTGGAATATTAAAAGACACCTCTCAAATTTTGGTGGAAGCAAAGAAAACAGTGGTGAACTCTTATGTAATATCAATCCTCTTATATGGCAGTGAATGATGAACAATTTCCTTGAAGCAAAAGAGATATTCTTCTACAGAAAGGATGCAAAGAATACTATGAATAGAGTAGGTAAACAACAAAGAAGTTTTAAGGAAAATGGAAACAAAAAGAACAGTTATAGATAAAATAAGAAAGAGGCAATTGAAATTTCCAGGATACATAATGAGAAGGGAAGGCCTGGAAAACATAACACTCACATGATATGTTAAAGGTATGAGGAACAGAGTAAAGCAGTGAGTATCCTACCTACAAGCGTGTGTAAATATTTTTTTTAATCATTTCACCTCAAGCAAGGCAATAAAGTCACTAAGATGCAATAGGGCTGTTACTGAGTGTTAGAGAATACGAGAGAAAAAACACTACTAAGGAGAGAGAACAATAAAAGAAGAGAAATTAAGACATAAGATAATGATTGACAGTACATTTAAATCTTTGAAAATCAAAGTTGACTGGAGAGCAAGACTCCAGAAGAGAGGTCCATGAGCAAGAAGTGAAACAGAAGAAATTGTTAGCATAGAACTCATCTAGCCATTTCAACTTTAAAATGATGAAACCTTGCCACCAATATGCTTAAATTCATAAAGTCTAGGTACCAAAGAGTAAAGCACTTCAGAACAATTACCATGAAAGTATTTGTAGAAAAGGTACAAAGGAAGCTATGTTAGGACAATGGGAAAATGACTGAAGCCAAGATACCAGGTCACGAACATTGCAGATTCTTCTTTGGATTTTATCAAGAATCTCTAAATATATTGCAGAAGAACCAGACCAGATATGGCAGCAGCATTCAATGGATGAACAAATGGTAGATTTATAAATATGTAAGATAGATTCTGGGAAGAAAAATCATCCAGCGTGACAAATTGAATTATCATTCTTAGCAGCAGACCTATCAATTGATTCAATCTAAGAAGGCACAACAAGTCACTTTCCTGGAGGTTAGCATCAGCCATGCTGAAGGAAGGCAAAAAGTGTTCTCTCAGACAATTAAAAAAGAACAATTTTCTTTTGGGGGCATTAAAATTAACAAGCCAATCCTTGCTCTATTAAGCAAGAGACTGTAGGTCATTTTTGAGATCAGCTACCAATTTGACCATATCAAACCAATCAAACCAATCAGACTTACTATTAAGAGAGAACTAAATAATTGTGTCATCAACATAGATATCAAGTTCAATGGCAGAACAGGGAATGAGAGGTTTACTAAAAAACAAGCATTGCTGAAAACTACAAAGGATAGGAAGATGTGGAGAGCTATTATCACCCATGTTCTTGAGGAACATGGCACATAATACAAGAAGATTCAAATTATTTTTTGTTATCATTAAAAACCTTTAATAAAAATTTTTGTGATCAATTTTTACATAATCTACTGGCAGATTACTTTGGGTAGCCCAGCAAATTAATTAGAAATATATGCAGCCCTTCTCTTAGAAAGATTAGAATCTTTAATTAGAATGCAACTATTTTGATCAGAAAGAAAAGCATGGAACCAAGAGAAATATTTCTTTCACTTATTTTTTATTTTCATTTTAATCATACCAAATTAGAAAAATCATCAAGAAGCTTTTATTCATAAACTGAACATTACTTTGGGGCCCAGAGCTGTTATTTACTAAACTTAGTTTGACACAAGGCAAAAAATAGAGGGTATCCGGAGAAGATTGAACTCAATATTTAGTATTAATGGTCAATCAGACTAGCTTAACATTAAATGTTTTTTGATCACAGTCTTGGGGTTTAAATATTGTCTTTACTACAATCTAAAGATTTTATATGACTGAAAGAAGATAATCTGCATCACGATGAAAGCTAAATATATTTTTTTCTTTTACTTTAGTTCGCCAAATATATGGCCCAAGAGACACTTAAGGTAGATGGTTACTGAGTAAGATTATTGTAAGGGAGAGGGAAGGAGAAAGAAAGAAGTGCATATTATGATGATATATATGTTATATATGTGTTTAATGCATGATGATTGAATTTATGTGAAAGTTTTAGTAGTGCTTTAACTATATATATATATATATATATATATATATGAGTCATGAAAAGTTTGGTAATCTGTATGGATAATCACAAGAAGGATGTAATCCAGAGAGCTCAATGTCAAATCAGAGCAATATTAATTTCATATATATATATATACATGTGTGTGTGTGTGTGTGTGTGCATACACATACATAAAAACGTGGTTTCTAACTGCCAGCTGTAATATACAGCTATTTATCCCTCTCTTTCTCTGCCTATATACAAGGAGGGGCAGGGTTAATATAGTCCTCAGCTGATTTTGATCTGAAATTTTCACTGTATAATATTCCATCTATATGATTCATTTTCACCACTGAATGCACTTAAAAGGGACAAGACAGAAAAGTAAATATTTTTTGTGCATTTTTCATCATGAGGTACAGTCATAGGATGAAGATAAGAAAAAAAAAAACTTCTTTAATTTGGAAATGAGTTCATATCATTCCAAGAGTTCTACAGAAAATTGCTCTCATTCTGTCTGTTGCTTTTATTGTTACCAAAAATAACTCTTGGAAGAAATAAAACCAGGTTTTTATTCTCCTTTTCAGAGTCATTAATGCTTTGCCAACTATACCACTAACTTTACCATTTTCAGAAACTTTATCCCACTTTTTCTATCTATCTATATTTACACCTATTATTTATCTACCTCCTTGCCTTTCTTCCTCCCTTACTTATATATATATATATATATATACATATATATACATATATAGAGAGAGAGAGATTCCGATATGCATTGAAATTTGTATCTATCAGTGTTTATTTCATCAATATCTTTTTTTACATTTTAGTCCTTGGTTGTTTACCACTATCTCTTGAAAAGCATATATATATATATATATATATATATATATATATATATATATATATTCTTTTTCACACACATGTTCAGTTTAAGACCAAGCAAAGTTCTTTGCTTAATATGCTATTGCATACATTTTCTTGGATCTGTGCAGTGATTGAATATAAGATGTGCAATCAAAGTCTGCATAAAAACAAAGAAAACAGTTCAAACTAAAGAAAAAAATAAAGAACTTCAAAACCTTTTTCTGGCCTTTAACCAAACATACATGAGAAGTTGATATACAAATACAATACTATATATATATATATATATATATATATATATATATATAAGGTTGGTGCAAAAATAAGGACGTAATAATGTCGTTTTTTGACGTCAAAAAACGACATTATTACGTCATTATTTTTGCACCAACCTAATATATATATATATATACATACATACACCCAAGTATAGGATTGGTGTATATGGAATAAATTCCAATAACCAAAAAGTACTATTCTTAAAAGTAGTGCTCAATACAGAGTGGAACAAATATAATTTATTCGAAAATTATAGCATAAATATGTTATAAAATTTATGTTATTATTTTCAAATAAAATATATATATATATATATATATATATATATATATATATATATATATATATATATATATTTAAGTTATAAGGAACTTGTTAAACCGAATTGGTAAATCCAAAGAGGATGAAATCCTGAGAGCTCAATGTTAGGACAGAGCTAATATGTAATGAAAAACAAACCACTTTAAGGTACCATTACGATAATTTATTTCACCTAAATCCTTTTTTAAGGATTCAGGATCATCAGGTAAAACTTCCAACAACGAATTTATAATTTATAATAATTTATAATTCGTTGTTGGAAGTTTTACCTGATGATCCTGAATCCTTAAAAAAGGATTTAGGTGAAATAAATTATCGTAATGGTACCTTAAAGTAGTTTGTTTTTCATTACATTTTTATATATATATATATATATATATATATATATTTTAGCAGGTTTTATTAAAGACAAGGTTTATTTTTCTAATATTTTGTGATTTACCGTTATTTTCATCCAAGGAAACCTATTTAGGTCTAAGGGTGTGTGTCAAAATTGTTTGTACATCTATGTTCAAGTTCTTTCACTCATCATTGGTCATTTTCAAGGACAGAATTTGTTATAGTCTTGAAATTCAAACAAACTTTCATGTATTCTATTTTTTTCTTCCATCATGCTATTTGGAATCATCAGCATGTCAAAACATGATTTAAAATTATAACCTGCAAATGCAGTTAAATGCAGTGTAGTATTTAACAGCCAGATTGATAATGCCATTGGCTGAGAGCCAAGAGAACAAGCAGACATTCATCATATCTAGCAATGGTACTTGTAAGACTACAGATCAGTAAACTAGCCATGTCAGGCACCTATGTTTAAGACCATTGATCCAGTATATATTGGTCAGTAATCAGCACCTTTGGATTGAGAAATATCCCAGTCACTAGCCACTGGTTACCTGTGCTCTGACTGCCAAATAGACTCTTTACTTCATCTGCAGTCTATTTGCTATTCAAGAGCTGTACACAGCCTAAAATTTCACAACATTTCCATTGACTAATCTCTTTTCTCCAAACTTAAGTAAGAAGTCAAATGCAACTGATTTGATTATCATTAGATGTGTGAAACTTACAATCATGGGGTCTTTATATGCCTTTGATGACAATATCTAAGCAGTATTTTTTGTTCTATGATTTCTTCTGCATTTATTTCAGTTTTTAAGCAATAAATATATAAAAGGAAACTGATGATAAATGAATATGTCCTCCCTATCATCTCTTGTTGAGTCATATTTTTTTTTCTTTTTTCTTTGTAATGATATAAGAATTGTTTCTATAAACTCGTTATGGTAATATTTATTTTGATATTGTTTATCTAGTTTTGATTGACTAAATAAGTTATATTTTTTTAAATATTTCCATTTAATAAAAGGGGTAACAGATTTAAAAATCTGAAAATTTAAGCCAAAAAATCCTATTGAATAAATTTCATCAAAGACCAATTTATTAAGTACCAAACTGGGTCATCCATCAAGACATCTCAGTGGATCATCATAGGGGGTTTCAGTTGGGCATATATTAGGAGACATTATTATTAAAAATACACCTTTAAGTGCCAAATCCAGAAGCGTCGTCAGTGTTGTTGCTCACATGTCACTAGAAGTTTCGAATCTAAATAAACAATAGACTTCTTCGATGGGCAACCCAACCGAATATGATCAGTATTTGGCCTGCACCCAGAATAAAATTTGCTACTAGTTTTAGGACGTGCATTATATAAGTTCCCCCAGAAAACAGTAACTAATCAAGACTTCACTTAGGCTATTCAATGTTATAGATTGGGTATGCATGGTTGTACTGATCTTCCTACATGTGGCCAAGACAGGGTGTATTTTGGAAGAGAAGAAAACAAACTAATAAATATATATATATACATGAATAAAATAAAAACAATTTATTATATTGGCTCGTCTTATGACTTACTTTTCATTCTTTTCTTCCCCTTTTAACTTCTTTATTATATCTTATTTGTTTGGTTTTTCTCTTTTTAATAACTTTCCTTTTTATTCTTATTTTTTCTAAACTACACTTAATAAAATTTTTACAATAGAGTGATTAAAATGACTTAGACTACTTACAAAAAGAGAGCTCCTAAAATGCGGTATGAATAACTTGGGATATTGATTGACCCTCTAATAAATTTCATTTTAAAATTTAGAGAAATAACATTTAACTAAAATTGATTAAAAATAAATTAATCGAGCTATTTACATGCTATTAGGTTGGTGCAAAAATAATGTCGTTTTCTCACATAGTAAAATATGTGAGAAAACGACATTATTTTTGCACCAACCTAATAAATACTAGTTAAAAAAAAAGAAATATTTTGATGTGCTTTATGTTTATTTTGAAGGTCTTAAAAGAAATTTCTGATTTTTTGTTTAAAAAAGAAGATGATGTAATTAGATACAGAAATTTACATTTATTTAAAAATATCGAAATATAAAAGAAGTATGCATTTACTATAGAAAGATTCTAAATAAAATTTTCAGGTTAAAGTACTAATTGATTATGTTTGGAAAATTTCCAAAAATAAAAAAAATATACATAACACAGTCACATATATATGGAATTTAATGAAAAGAAAAAATGGAAGGCAAAGTCTTTAAAAATATTGACAAATTAAAAGAAGAAATTATACATATTTGGAATAACATCAATAAAAATTTAATTTCTAAGCTAATTTCTTCAATGCAAAAAAGAGCAAAGGTAGTTTTCGAAGCGACAACATTGTGGAGAAACTGTACCTCCATGCCAGCATAAGATGACGACAAAGAAGAAATTAGAATTTTTCAGGGTCATGGAAGAATTTAAATGGAAATGTTTAGAAGTAGACCCTGAAGAAGACAGAAGCCAACAAATTTGCAGAAAATTTGAAAGGGTGATTTCTTAGTACCACCAATTGTATGAAGAACAAAAGAATACCATGTGGTAAGACGTTCTAAATAAGTTTTTCATAAAAAACACAGATTAATAAACATTAATTCATAGCATTTTTATTGCATCATCTTAGATGTACCTATATATTAAAAAGTATGCAAATTAATTGTGGATGAGACTAAAATCTGAGGTACAAGTGACATTATTTCCTATAAGTTATTATATTCGATTAATGCAGTTTTTATTAGTGCGTATATTTTAATGTACACATTAGCCGCACTAATTGAGGGATTACTGTATATTGCATATTGGTATAAACAAAGTTGAAGTAGACTGTAATATTAGGTTTGAAAATATTAAAAAGATTTCTTTACGTACTTCAACATAGACTACTGAAATAGCATTAGCCAATTATTATTTGGTTGGCTTTCAACTGCTCAGGACTCAGTATAGCTTTTGATTATTGTTTGATACTTTTAAGTCATTGTAATTTACTTGGAAATATTTTTCATGAATAACAATTGTTTTTAGCACTTCCCAACCATATAAAACCTATTATCTGTTTCCTGGTTGATTTTAAACACTTAACTAATATACATGTCTATTTCTCTTCAGATGGTAAAACAGGTTAGAATTTATTTAGCAGAATCAAAGAACTAATTTCAAAGAGATTTGAAGACTTGATTTAATATAATTTTCGCTTCAGACTTCTTCATTACTTTGGCACTGTTTCGTTGACCATTCTTTCTTAATTTTAATCAAATGTCTGATTGAAAAAAAACAATCCATTGTCAGTCATAGTACTGTTTAAGTAAAATATCTGTAAAAACATTGACGCAACTTGTTTCTGAATAAACAAAACTTGGGACAATGAAATGTGATTAACTTTTACTGATTTCATGTATATGATAGACCAAATGTTTTGGACTATTTGAAAGAATCACCTAAAATGTGGCAAAAGAGAAAGTCGCTTACTGTAAAAAATGGCATGTGTGTTCTGTACAATATGCCAAAGAGAAAAAAAAAACAAAACAAAATAGAAAGAAATCAGTCACAGGTGTTGGCATAAATGCAATCTCAGACACATGCCAATATTGTGTGTCCTCTCCTACCTGTCATCCAACGATAAAAGTGGTTGGTGTTCTCAAATTGTATAAAGGGTTAGGGTTAGGTTATTTTTCTACCTCATTTATTTTTTGTGTGTTGGATTTCTGACCATTTACGTGTATTGAGATTTGTGACATCGGACCTGCAATTCATGATTTCAACATTTCTTTCTGCCTCTGGATCTTTGAGTTTGGACATACTATTTGATTATTTCATTGTGGAATTGGGTTGCCAGTGTCCAAGGTAGTGGTTTCTCATCTTAACCCAGGACGCAAACGTAGTTTATCGTCATACCCAGGATGGTTGTGGCTCTCTGTCAATTCAAACACATCAACAAATGATGTCAACAGCAAGTCCTCTAACAATGAGGGACGTGTGTTCTGTCCGATATGCCGAAGACAAAGTAATCAAAATAGAAATAAGTCAATCACAGCTGTTGCCATAAATTGTATCTTGGACATGTTAATATTGTTTGTCCTCTACAACCCTCGACCAATGAAAAATTGTTCAGTTTATAAAAGCAGTTGGCATTCATGAATTAAGGATAGTATATTTTTCTATCTATGTCCATTGGCTTGGGAGACACTGTTGCACTGTGTGTTGGATTTTTGTCATTGGACCTGCAATTAATGATTTCGACATTTCTTTCTGCCCCTGGATCTTCAAGTTTGCACTTGTGATTTGTTTATTTTGTTTTGGAATTGGGCTGCCATAATAATTATTTGAACACATATTTTGCAAGGAAAGAAAAAAAAAGTTAAAAGCTTTTTTGATACATAAAAATTGATGGTTTCATGCCTTTTCCAAAACTAATTTACTAGCTCAATTCAGGCCAGAGGGACTTTCTCCCCCTGATAGCTTTTATAATATATTCAATAATAATAATGAAATTAACGCATTAGTTTGTGAAGTTAAATTTTTGCTCTTTTTGTCTTGATGGATAATGGTAATCTTAGGGGGCTGGTAGATTTAAAATTTTAAGAAACTCCCTTCTTGAAAAAATTGAAATCTATGTACTAATAGGTTAAATAGTTTCAACATGCTAGTTTAGTAGGAGTTAATTAGAAGGCATGAAACTTCCTAATTATTAAATTCAGAGGGTCGGCTTCCAAACTTTTCGCCTATAGAGTATGAAATCTCTCCAATGACAACAAAACTGATTTGAAAATTAAAAAGGAAAAAATTTATCCTTTTATTGAAGAAAACATGTTTTCAATTCCTCTTAAAGGATTTCTTTTACATATATTAATTTTAGATTCTAATGAATCATTGTTAATTTTGTCATGGGAAATTTTAAAAATACCATTTATTCCCCAGTCTACTCCTGACAGTGCAAAAAACAGTTTCAAATTAAAAATGTTAAAAAATAAGACAAAATCTTCTCAAGAAAAATTAAATCTGAAACAAATGATTTTATTATGATTTGAAATTAACTAAGTTTTAAGTTTATAACTCAAAATTTTTTGTATTAATCTAAAAAAGACTGGCTATATTGAATATACGGTATTAAATATTTATTACTGACCATGCTTCAACACAAACTGAAATAATTTCTCATACATGCTGATTTTTTTTTTTTGTTCAATGATTCTGAAAATATTTGTGTACTTGTAAAATAAAATATATAATATCAATACATATATGTATCAATGGAATATTTTTTTCCTCTATCCTATTCTTTTTTTTCTCTTTATTTATCTATTCAAGTTGGCTCATATTTAATTTGTAGTGAGTTCAATCCTTAGTGAATGCAGTATATTCATGTCCTTATAATTAATAAAGGTAAGCTTAGTAACACTTCTACTCATCTGTTCAAATCTCTCTGTCAATTGCTCGACCTGTCTAAATTTGACTTTCTATTCTTCTGCATTTCTCTCACAAATTGGCATTTGTTCATATTACTGAGTGATCAGCTCTTTATGAAGATGCCATATTTTCACTTGGTTGCAACACTGGTGTTTTGAGTAATGTACCCAGTTTAAAAACAGAATATATTGGAACATCTCCATGTCTACAACCAAGAGCCTTTCAAAGGCATTCAAAATGATCTTTTCATGAAAATGAGAATAGAAAGAGTGATAGGCTTTACAGAAGTAATCATGTTGATAAGTGAGGGAAGACATTTGGAATAACAATAAAGAAAGTGATGATGGAGTTTGAAGTTTCTCTAATGGAAGTGTGGTTAAAGATGAAAAACACATTATATGGAAATATTATAGTGGTGATTAAGTGTTATATTCCGTGCTAATAGGAATATATACTTGAACAACATCGTGGATAAAATAACTAAAGGTTTATTGTAAAAATCAGTACAATAAGAATAAACGTAACAGTTATGCACAAGGTCATTGCAGGTCAATCCAGTAGTAAGGGTTACTATTGGAAGGTGGATAGTTCTTGTGTAAGTCTGAGTCATACTCAACAGATACCAGCTAGACTCTGCAGTACTTATAGGTAGTTACTACCTATAGTGTAGTCACTCATGGGGGTGACAGGTTATTCCATTACATCAACTATCCATCATTTTCTCTTGAGCATTCAATTTGACTTCAATGACTGTTATTCATCCGTAGTTTTAAAATATCTCATAAATTTATAAGTTCTTCACCCTTTTCTGAAGCAAGATTCTTGAGATACATTTATTGATATAAAGTCTACTTTTCTATCTTTGCTTGTCTATTATTGTTATATTCTCTGCTAATTAGCATATATACTTGATAAACATGGTGGATAAATAAGTAAAGGTTTATTATAAGAAACCAGTACAATATGAATAAAGGTAACAGTTATGCACAAGGTCGTCACAAGTCAATCCAGTAGTGAGTGCTACTATTGGAAGGTCAGTAGTTCTTGTGTAAGTCTGAGTCCCAGCTAGACTCTGTAGTCTGTTGACTTACAGATACTTATAGGTAGTTACTACCTATAGTTTAGTCACTCATTGGGGTGACAGGTTATTCCATTACATCATTAAGTAAACAGCTAAAAAAATAGTAGTAATAATAATCATGGTAGGTGGTGTTCATTTGGCAATAATGGTCAAATGTGTTAATTAATAACTCTTTTTAAATTAGTGAATATAGCAAGGGATAATCTTTCTTAAATTATCAAGGATCTATTACTTACCAATTTCTCCATCTACATAGATAGACTCATTTTTATGTTTGGTTGTTTCCCTAGAATTAACATTTCTTAACATTTTCTTTCTTTTGATTCTATTTCAGTTTTAATTTAAAGAAAAGAATTTTGACTATTATTGTTGGGTGGAATGGAACACAAAATAGAATAAAAATGTTCAAAGACTACAAAGAACTCAGACCTTATTGGGAAATGAAGAAGAAAAAATATGACACATGCCAGGGTAGAAAAATATCTGAGAATAAAATTTTCTAGCAGATCCTAAAAATAAGTTGGAGTCATATTCTTTCTGCCTGAAAGAAAGAGGAAAAAATTAAAAGAATTGAATAAAAGACACGAGTTGATTAAAACAAAAATGGAACCAAGGAAGAAGAAGGAAAATTAAGCCGTTTGCATCAGGTGATAATTCAATGCATATAGAATGTGTGTGCCATGAAACTGCAGGTGGTAACATCTGAAATAAATTCACAGGTAAAAATAGATGAACCAGATTAAGAAAACTGCATATCCAAAATTGATTATCCTGAAGATGATAGAATAATAAGAACCATTGAGGGGTTGGGTGAGTCAAGTGGTAGGATACTTACAGAAGCAATCCTTAAAAAGAATACATAAAAAAAGGAGCTATTGCTGCTTATCAGCATTTTAAAAAATATGACAGAAATAATTTTTTTAGTGTTAGAATTGTGAAGTAAAAAAGAAATTAATGAAATCTTTGGTTCCAGATTAGACAAACTGAAAAGATGTACATTTTCACTTTTTAATGCAAATCTTTCCAAAATAGACCTTGTAAAGGGTTATTTTGGGAGAATTTTGTTTACAGTATGGATTGGAAATATATTCACTTTTGGATTTTCTTTGCCTCAGAGAAAATGGAAGCCATCGGTTGAAGACAGTGTCAAAGTTGAAATCTTTTCCAAGCTTATTTCATTGAAATATGGAGCTGGTACATTATTTCTTCAATCTGTTAAAATAGCCACAAAATGTTCTCTTGTAAATAAATACTATCATGCCAAGATTAAATTCCAAAATGGAACACTGGGTAGACATCAGTTGTTAAAAATAAAATAAAATCCTTCCTGTCACTGGGCATCAGATTTTACTAAAAAACGGTAACCTCGAAAGATCAAAGATGTAATACAGTTCCATTTTTCTTGACTTTTAAACAAGCCTTACTGCTATTATTAATCATGAAGAAGTGAACTAATGAACTCTAAAATATACAGGATTAGATTTCCATTTTTTTTTTTTTTGTGATGACAATCTTCAGCTTGTGATATGATTTTTGTGTTAGGGTCAATTTTGGTAAAAAGCAATTTATGCTTTTTCAGCTCTTTCTTTATTCTGAAATACTTATGTCATTTTCACAAAAGTTGACCTTAAATTATTTTAGTCATTTGCCCTCATGCAAAAACAAGTTTGTTCTTTCCTAAAATAATCTCATATATATCTCATCTTCATTTTTGATTCAGATACTATAATACACACACACACACATATATATATTCAATAACCTCTAAAATAATTTGAAACATAACCATTACTGCTTAGTAAATAACTAAGGATAATACAATAGACCATGCTACTCATAATGCACCATTGTCCAGCATATATAAATAGTCAATCCAGAACACAATACACAATGGCATGAAGATTGCATTGAAGCATGAAACAGTGTTGACCTTAGTGTTCACTTTTAGATTTTCATATGCTTCATACTGAACATGTTTTTCCCATAAATACACATAACTTAAAATTATATATAAGGAAGATTTTAACATCAATCTTGATACATGAGGGCCACACATTTGTACAACTAACACAATTTTCAATACAAACGGCTCAGTAACAACAAGTACTGATATATACTTAAACAACCCACCTCATTTTATATATATATATATATATATATATATGTATGTATTATTTATTTATTTATATGTACATATGGCTATGTCATGATATTTGTGTACACATTTGTATTATATTTAAAATTGCATAGATGTGTGTATTTAAATTATAATTTTATTTTTCTAGTTGGAGGTACATAAGTTATGTGCATATGTGTTTTTGTATATATATTATTTTTTTTTAATATTTGATTTATTTTTATTTACCCACCATCTATAAATAAAATGAACTGCTGCACTATCATTATAGTATGGTATATATATATATAAGTAAAGAGAACAGACTAAATCTAAGTAGAAATAAATTCTGGTAGCTAAAATGCAAGTTAGACAAAAAAATTCTCAAATCATTATAAATCAAAGATATATATATATATATATATATATATATATATATATATATATATATAACTATAGATAGATAAATATATGATAAACCTATAAATAGACATACAATTTCAAAAGCACATTGTTAAAGAGAAATTGATAACTTCAAATCTACAGAATGAGGATTTTAAAAATTATTGATAGTTAACTGAAATTTAGGTGATATTAACAAGACTTATGGGCAGAAAACAAGATTCAGATATATTGCAATAGATGAACAGCTTGAATAATTATTTATGCTTGGAAAAGACTACAGATTTGCTCAAGTACATGAGTGCATTAACCGCTTATAGGAGGAAGTGTAAGGGAAAAAGATAGGCAGAGACAGCGATAAGTATATATAAATTTGTAGATATATAGGTAAAAAAATTGATAGATAAGTAAAAGAGTACAGGAGGATGCATAATAACACATAACAAAAAATGTAATCTTAGTAGCTTTTAATTGGCAAAACAGACAAGTGTTATATATATATATATATATATATATATATATATATATATATATACTATTCTTTGTTCAGCACCATCACTTGAGAAGACACCAGAAGTGTTGAAACAAAATGGCTATTTTTGTAGTGATTTTAGAACATTTTTATGTTATAATTTTCGAATAAATGATTTTTATATATATATATATATATATATATATATATATATATATATGTGTGTGTGTGTGTGTGTATAGTTATATCCAGAGAAAGAAATATACAAATATATAGCAGGTTTATTAATTATTTTCCATGTACACATTTAAAGGATTACATATACACATGCATGAAAAGGAAAGGCAGTCTATGATAGATAAGAATATATGGATAGATACATATGTAAAAACAGATAGATAAGAACAAACTGCAATAGATAGATATGTCAAAATTTAACTGTATTTACAGGTTTAGAATTATATGATTCTGAGCATCTGCAATATTCCAATGAATGGATTATTTTATTCTTTGACATTTAGCTCACTCCAATGGCTTTGGGTTTGCATAAGGATTTCCACCTTGATATACAGCACCTAATGTGGCAACTGCAACTGATGCACATGTCCACTGCACAAAGACATTGCAGGCTGACCCAGATTAGTTTGATCCTATGATTCCATCGCAAACTCCAAGTATAAGGGATTTATTTGCTGGCTGGAATGATAAAAGCAATGTAGAAATGTTCATTGCAAAAATATAATCTTCTTAGTCATCAGTTCCAAGTTATGGGACAGAGGCTTTATCAACTTAGCTCTATTTTGATTGGTTCAGATGACGTGTTTACTTGGACCAGGCTTGTAATCAAATGTGAACTTTTGATTAGACAAGGTTTTTCAATCAGCAGCCATGATAGTTTGTAGAGGGAAGCTCCAATAAAAAATAAAAAGTCAACCCTGTTATACTCGTGATTCTCCCCCCTGTAAACACGGCTTTTGAAAAAGAAAAAAAAAAAAAACAGAAAAACAAAAGCAACAAATAGGGCCCCAATGATCTGTTATGTTCTTCATTTATTAAAAATATATAACATCTGAAGTCATCAGAAATAAATTTGCCAAGTTGCTGCAACATGGAAAAATAAGTTTTGTGTGCTTGTTGCAGCTTTGATGAAATGAATGTCAACTTCCCTAAGGTTTAATCTCAGGGAAACTTTCACTTCTCATCCCAGTGGTGTCTACATGGAATGATGAAATGAAAGTATAAAGATGATATTTCTATAGGGCAGAAAGGCATTTGAAAATCACTGCTGTCAAAAATCTAATGATCAACATTAAAAGAAAAGTTAAGTTCAGTAGGGAAAGTAAAAAAGGACTTAGATGCTATCAAATGCAAATTTCAGGCACAAGGTCTACATTGGTACACTGCCAGATTCTTGGAGCTGTAGTATAATTACTCTTTAGAAAATTATGGCACAAGACTTAGACTGGCCCAAGGTTATATTTCTTCAGCACTTAGAAGAAAATGAGTTAATAGTGAACAATATAAGCAAGCAAATCATAGCATAGCCTTAAGGTATACAAAACTTGATAGAACAAATACAGATTCAAGTAATGTTCACTCTTTATCTTTTGTCATCTATTCTTACTTTTTGGTGACAAGAAAGAGTAATTTACTTTCTGGGAACTGAATCTGAAATTTTCTTGTGATAAGTGCCGAGTTCAGCATTTCAATCAAGCATTGGATGAAACCGTCATTATCTGATTTACAGCAGTTCTGCTTGATGTCTTCTTAAAATCTACTTCTTTTTTTAAAAAATTACATATCTGGAATTTTACAATAGTCAGTCACCTGTTATTGAATATAAAAAGTTACTAATGTATAAAGCCTATTATTTTTATTGAAATGATTCAAGGAAGATAAATTTATAGTTTATATCTTGAGAGGCTAAATATATAGTGTTAAAATATTTCTTCATAAATTCACATGATAAATGTTTCGTTAAGCTTAATAGAGACTTTTTATGACAATAATAAAAGCATAATCTGACCGAAGTTTCTGGCAAGAGAAGTTATTACCATTTAAATTCAGACTAATCTTTGTCATCATATGTTTGTTCCTGACGTGTACACTGATCCAAGTAACCTTCAGGGAATTTCAAATAGAACCCTTTATTCAATCTATAGAGGTACATGGTTATTATTTCATTGTCCATGTCTTGTACTGCTCAGTTGTTGCTTGTCTTGTTTCCATTGAGTCTGTATGATTTGACTCACAATGACTATGCTGATAAATTAATCCCCTTGAATATTGTCTCATAGATTAAATAAAAAGTTCAGTTTTAAATTTCCTGAAGGTTATCAGGTGCATAGTCATCTGAGAAAGGTCAGAGAGTACAACAACTGAAATGGAATAACAACAAAAAAAATGTGAGCATAACAATTTTAAAATTTGAAATATATAAAGTATAAAAAAAATGGAGAAAAATTGTCTGGCATAAGACAGTGAACCAATTAATTCAATATAATCATTCTACTTCATATCAGTGTAAAACATGATACCAAGAGAACATAAACAATTTCTCTTCTGGAGATTAACATCAGCCATGCTGATGGAAAGCAAAAATAGTTCTCTACGATGACTAAAAGATAGCAGTTTAGTTTAGTAGGCATTAAAATTTACAAGCCACTTCTTGCCCCAAATAACAACTAATTGAAGGTCACCTTCATGATCAGCTGCCAGTTTTACTTTATCAAACTTACTATTAAGTCAGGAGCAAATAGTTGTATCATTAACATAAATACTAAACAGAGAAATGATGAGTGCAGGAAAGTTGTTTTGAAGATAAATAACAACATGGATCCAAGGATTGAGCCCTTGGGAACACCCACATTAATGTGAAATGAACTAGAAGAGTGGCTGTTCAATGCAACTTGCATTACATTATTTGTTAAGTAAGATTGGATCAAAATGATAATTGAGAAGAAGACGAGAATGCCAAATGTTGACAAACACCTTTAATATATCTAAAGCCACAACCTGAGCTTTGCTGTTCTTATCTAAAGCTTTACAGGCTCTTTCAGCAATAACCATTAAAACACCAGTGGTTATACTTGAGAAACAAAAGCCATATTGTTTATTCAAAAGATCATAAAAAGTTGGATGCTTAATCAATTTAGAATCCATTAGAGACTCTAGTACTTTACCAAAAAGAAGCAAAAGACTAATAGGATGCTAATTTGAGGGATTAGAAGGATTCACCAGAAATCTTAAAAATGGGAACTACAGGAAGGGATTTTCACCAGGCTGGAAAACAAGAAGTGGCAAGGCATTTGACATAGTTTAAGAACAAGAGCCAGTTCAGGAGCATATTGCTTTAGAATAATTGTATGGGTACAATCAAATCCACATGCCTTGTGGGGGATCCAGTTTGGAGATGATTGCAGAAACCATGGATGGAGTTATAGGCATAGTAGAGTTTCAGTTCTAGGTGAAAAATCAGGTTAAGATAATCCAGATCAGTTGGGAGTGGAATTGGAAGCAGATTTCCACACAAAATATTCTGTTTTATCAGCAGTAGAAGACAACACTTCAAAATGAGTGAAGTGTAGAGGGTTTGAAGATACCTTGTTTATCACACCTTTACATGACTGCTAATAATCACAAATTATATTTATTCTTGTGTGCAAACTT
>OZ010585.1:9077885-9122885 GCA_963932145.1 Acanthosepion lycidas | reverse complement strand
TCACTTTAACTGAGATCTGGGATGAAATTCCAATTCAGGCCAAAAACAGAGTTCTTCAATTTGCAAATTTTGTGAAACTTCAATTGAGTTGAGTTCTTCAAAATCTCATGTCACAAAACCTCACATTAATTCCTTAACATTTTGCAGAAAGAAAGTTGATATCTTCAATTCACAAATTTTTTGAGATATTTTAAACTAAATTTAAAACAATTTTTAAAAAAAAATTTGTCCTACTTTAAACTCAATATAAATTAAAAACTTTTAAAATTGCTAATTTTTCTCAGTTATTTTAAAATTTGAATTTTTAACTGTTCCCTCCTCATCTGGAGACAAATCCCAGCACTAGATGTTCAAGCACCAGATGAAGGTAAGATTTTCAATCCTGGGATCATCTTGATTCCAAAAAGGTATAACATGACTATGTAGAGCAAGTGTGGCCTGAGTTTAGAGGAATTTTAGACACATGAACAGACAGAATTTACCATTTATTTATTTAGATAGAAGATGTTAGAATAATCCAGAACTTATACTGTGAGCAAACTGCCTGCAATTCTGTGTTCTTGAGAGATTTAGGGGCCTACCAAGATTCATTATTGGTGACCACATTCTTAACATAAGATATGCAGATGACATAGTATCAATAGAAAATGCCAAAAGGAAACTATAGGAACTCATATAGATTGTAGTAAAGGAAAGTGAGAAGAAAGGACTAATCATCAATTGTAAGAAGACAGAATGTCTGATTGTCAGCAAAAGGAAAAGCCCAAGGTGCAACCTATGAAATGGAGACACTAAAATCAAACAACAATGAAAATTTAAATATCTAGAAATTGATTCAACAGAAGACCAAAAATAATATGCCAAAATTATTAATTAGTTTTCTAATCACTCTATGAAATTAAATTTATCACAAAGAAACCTAACAAAAAACTAAGTAAATCCACATTACCTCCTCGGACAATGGAGGCAGGATTGTTATTCTGAATAGGAACATATAGAATTATAAAATTAATGTACAACTCGTTTATACTGATACAGATAAAAATTAATGAACAAAAAATAATTACCAGAACAGCAAAATTTAATAGAGCAATTAGAAAACTAATTAATTATGAAAATGAATAGAATATCATGCTAGAATACTCAAACTTTATGGCCTATTTAAAGCCAACAAAGCAGGTACACTCCAATATGCCCCATTATATCAGATATTGGTTGTGCTCCCTAGAAAGTGGTCAAAGCTATATATTGCTTAACAGAGTATTTAATAAAAAATATTTAGCTTAAATTTTTAAATTTACATATACATTTTTATATTATATATATGAAATTTAATATACAATAATATATATTTTATATAATTGTTGTGGTGTCCTCCCCCTAAAGAATCTGTTAGACTCTTCCGCCTACTATAAGATTAGTAGGAGAGAAGGACTTGAAGTAACAGTGAATAGATTGAGCGCTAGTTTATTTGATACACTCTCACTAGTCATGTAATACTTTTCTCGTGTAGTTACTGTTTAATATATACGATATATCTGCAAACCTGGTTTTTGTTATTACTTAACCATTTACTTGGTCACAACAATAACATAGAAATGTATGTATAAATTTAAGTTAACATAAATTATATATATATATATATATATATATATATATATATATATATATATATAGGGGTCCTGAAATCTGTTCAATTTGAGAAACTCGTTAAAATCTGACCCAAAATAGGAATTTATGGGGAAATAACTACTGGACAAGATTTACAAGGAAATATAATAAAAATAACATTTACTAATTAGATTGTTAATGAGCTTCATCTAACTGGCATAACATAGTAAACCATAAGACTAATGATTTCAAGTTTAATCTTCTATCCATAAAAAAATTACTGAACAGAGTATCTTTAACTAATGATGCTCTAACCTGATTAGACCAAAAATCTTTTTTATATTAACTAATAATGTTCTAACCTAATTAGCCCCAGAATATCTTTTTGTGCTAACTAATAATGTTCCAACCTATTTTGGGTATGATATCATTAATATATGAAGAAAATTGAGAAAATTTAAAAATATATTATTTTGTTTACCTAGAGAATTCCCTATTTGGTTCTGGTGATTGGTAAACAACTAAATGCTGATTTTCAAGATTGGCATCCTTTACTTGGACAATTGAGGCCAAAGAATCTTCATTCCCACAGCAATTTAGCCTTGTGTCATACTTAACTAAGCTGAGAAAATATCACAGAAATAGTCTGATTAAATCCAATTACAAATTTTTTAAATCTTTTATCAAGAATTCTATCTCTACTGGAGAAAAATTATCAAGATATGAAATCTTTTTACTTCACTGATAAGATTTCTAAAGAGACTAAAGCAGTAATTCATGTAAAATGTGTATGTACGTGGTGGGGGGCGGGGGTCTGGTTGAGGGTGGCAGTTACTAGCACAGAAAATAGAATCAACAAGACAAGCTGAAATTCCAGGCCATTTATCTTCACACTGCACTAATGCACTTGGAAAAAGGCTTGGATCCACTAATGCCTTTGTTCTTTTTTATCACTAGATAACTATCTAAAAATACAAAAAAAATATCTTGTTACTGACATACTAAGATAAGTTAACAGAGTGAGTTCTTTGACAAACCAGTCTCTTGTAACTATTTAACTCATTTTTTTATGCCGTAACTTGACAGTTTTGGCCAGTCCATTCCATGAACATCTTTAAATGCATAATCTTGCAAGTAAAAGAGAATTTTTTTGTCTTTTTAGAGCAAAGATGAGAACAAAAATGGAAGGGTATCAAATCTACTGAAAGACTGACTGACCGATTTGTGTTTTCTAGATTATCAAACTGATTGCTGATTATTTAAAGCCAGAAAATTTCATAAGTTTTCCTAATTAACCTACAAATGAATTTTGAGCTTGTAAGAATTTTGTTTTTAGAGATAATAATGGTTTTACTGATACAGTTTTTACTAATTAACCCATAGCTGGGGAGAGAAGAGGTGGATTCATATCTTTCCCAAGAGTATTTGCACATAAATGATTATAATGATCCCAATGTGAATTGGAACTCAGCTCTCCAATTAACAATTCTGAGCCAATATTTATTATACCACTCACACATCCAAGCTTACAGCACCTGGTATTCCCCAAACAGTTACCCATCTAGGTACTGACCAGACTCAACATTGCTTAACTTCAGAAACTAGTTTCAACATGATTTGGCCATAAGCATTAAATGAAGAGAAGAATAATAAAAAATTGCATTCTTTGCTGTGTCCTTTCTGTGTGTGGGCAATCATGGCTCTCCACAACTTACTATCCCCTGTAGCTCTTAGCAATGTTTGTCTTTTTGATATCCCTCCCAACTTCTATTCCACCATCCATTCATAAAAGCTTGTCAGGTAGGTGGCATGCTGCCTCCCACTGTCCCCTTTTTCTTTCAGTATGTCCTTTGAGTGTCAAATTTTCCAAGCACTCCTTCCTCAATGTGTGTCCGAAACATTTCAGTTGTCTTTTTCTGATTCTGATAACACCATTCTTTATAAGTAGAGTCAGCCTTCATATCTTGGCTTTTGTCTAGGTTTGAACACTTAACTCTAGAAATGGTTGCAGATACTTAACAAACTGAACATCTTCCAAACCACAAAAGATTATCTTTTTGTGGGTTGGAGAGGGATCAGATTAAATGTTATATTATAGTGGATACCCATGTTTGAGTAGATGCACTGTTGTTGTTTTTTTTAAACAGTGGGAATTTAATCTAATGACTTTCTAGAGATCACATTCTCTGTAAGATCCTCAATCCAGAGGATACTAAATGCAATACACAGTTTTAAAAAAACAAGAGACCATCGACTCAAACTTGTTTCTCTATGAATATAAAACATTTATGTAATATGAAAATATAAAACATTTATATAATAAGAAATATACTTAAATGTTATATTTTCATGGCTACACGTTTGAGCAAACCTTCCTGTTTTTTGAACAGTGTGAATTAAAAAGTAACAGTCTCTGCATTCTGCAATAAAACTATACAAAATCTTCTAAAATCACATTTTTTTTATTACTTTTCCTGAAAATTGATAAGATATATATGCATATATTTTATCTAGAGATAAATGTCTATGCCTTATATGCAAAAACTTACAAACCTTACACATTGAGATATAAATAAATTTATGGTATGATGATGAAAAGAGATTTATTTTAAACCACAAATATTTTTTAAAAAAATAATAATCTTTCCTAGACAGTGAAAATTTCACATCAAAATCCACATGCTGCCTATACCAACTTTCTTTACCCGTTTATATTTATAGACATAAATGCATGTAAATATATATATATATATATATATATATATATATATATATATATATATATATTTGTTATGAAGATACTTTCAAGATGACAGAAGAGTTTGAGTGTTGGGTTTGTGAAAAACAAGATCAACAGTTCAATCCCTGTCTAATTCTTTTTCCAGTAAGTTTTGTATCTGTATTCTTTGCAGAGTTTGGCCTAGTGAAAATTCTAATATGATCTCCAATACACGACCATAAAAGCCCAGCTTGAAGGAAAATTTACACTGAGTCATACAAATCAATAAAAAGGAAAAATCATTTTTAAATCGATTTCTGCTCAGTGGGATGCAATAGCAAATGAATCTTTTTGATGATTCATTGAAGACTTGATGCGGTTCTTTGAAATGCAGAAAAAAGTGACAAATCAAATAAATTTGTTGGCTTCAGAAATGTAAGTTTCTACTGCATCTTTGCCTTTGGGATTTAATTCATTTAGCCAAATCTGGAACAAGGTTTAATTTCTTGGTAATGGTAATATTAGTTGTTTGCATATAAGGAAACATTTGGCATTTATTGACAGAGCAGCCAGTATTGCTTTTGTCTGAAACTTATAAAATCTTTCTATTAAAACAATTTTTAAGAAAAATATGTTTCTCAAGTTCACTGTCATCAATCTTTTCAGTACTTATGGGGGTTTCCTTCCTAACCATTTGTTTGAAGTTGTGTGGAATGTCAACATCTTGATTATACCATTATTTTCCCTTTGAGCTACAAGTGATATCCATTTTAATTGTTGCTGCTGTTGAAAGAAATCAAGTGATATGGTTTTTGTTATTTGGCAAAGTTATTTGTTTAGGATTCTATGATGCCATTCCACAAGGTTAAAAAAAGAATGGTTTTTGCTAAGAGCTACAGGTTTCTTTTTCTCAAAACCATTTTTAACCATTGATCTGAGAAAGTAGTTGTATACAGTCGACAGTTTAAATATTTGTGAATGTGTTTGGTGCTTACATGATTTGCCATAAGAAAATCTCAATATGATGAAGTTATTTAAGAACATAACTTGAGTTTTCAGGTTAATGTTTTAGTTTTGTGGAAATTTGCAGTGTTGGGCAAAACTATCTCTGGCACAACCAATTCTAGGCTCAAATTTCCTTTTCTCCTATAGGAAAAATGTTATAATTGATCCACACACCAAAACACTTTGAGAATTTATAATTTACTAATTCGACATGCTGATTTTTTATGATGGGTTCAGAGTGCATGCCGACACTGTTTCATTCCAATTCCACATTATAGTTTCTGTTTTGGAAACATTTATCTTGAGTCCGATTTCTTAGAATACTTGATAGAGGATGGTGATTTTCTGTTCAAGACCATTCTTATCTCAACTATGAACACCTATGTCCTTAGTATACATCCAACTCAGTGCGTTGGCCTCGTATCGGAAAGCAATTTCCTTATACCTTATACTAAATTTGTTATAACTGATCCATACAATGAGGAATTTACTAATTCCACTTCCTTAATTGTTATGCCATCACTGCTTTCATTCCGATTTCAGATTATAGTTTCTGTTTTGGAAAAGTTTAACTTGAATCCTATTTCTTAGAACATTTAATAGAGGATCTTGATTTTCTGTTCAAGACCATTCTTATCTCAACTATGAATATGTATGTCATCACAATAACCCATACCTCATCATCATCATCATGATAACCCATACCTCATCATCATCATCATCACGATAATCCATACCTCATCATCATCATCACGATAATCCATACCTCATCATCATCATAACCCATACCTCATCATCATCATCACGATAATCCATACCTCATCATCCTCATCATCATCATCATCACGATAACCCATACCTTATCATCATCATCATAACCCATACCTCAGCATCAGTACATTGGGCTTGGTAGAATACCAGTAGAAACTTAAAATCAAAAACTTCTAAGAACAAATTCTTTTGCACCTTGAACAACTAAACCACGTTGCTTATCATTTCAATAAAAAAAAAATTGCTAAATGTAAATAATTTCCATCTACATTAATACTGTAGTATTTACCTATCATCTTATAAAATGTGTGCCATGCTCCAGAAAAAGAAAAAACTATAAATCCTGTGTGTGTAATATAAATATAAATCTCTAATTTTAGTGTTGACCCATACATAAATAATATCTTCATTTTTTGACAGGGTACTATGCTTGTAAAATAGAATAACATTTATATATTTTCTAATGAACAAAAACAAATGTTTCCATACAAAGACAATTTCAATTTCTTTCTTTTATACAACTTCCTCTCCTCTGCCCAGCTATGGATTAAATAGCAGGGCTTCTGTCATGGAAAAAACTTGTTAATGTAATATTCACTTAAAAAATATTCATGCAATCCAAAATATGTTTCAGTTTTTAATAACCTACAAATGGTTGATAAGATATAAAAAGCACATCAATTGATCATATATACAAACCATATCACCATATATATTTAAGTGCTATAATAGTCCCCAATTCTATCTTTTGAACAATGCTGAAGAAATCTTAGAATTGTCTGTGAAGTTAATTCAGCTTTTTATTTCTTGTATAAACAATTGATGGAAATATATTTTTACAAGCCATAGGAAATAATCAGAAGCAACAAAAATGGATTCCACGTAAATTAATAAAAAGGAACATCAGTCAGGATTAACAATCAGGAATTAAAAAAATCAGAGGTACAACCTTCAACATCTCAACCCTAAATGAAAGAAAAGGTCTGTGTTTGTCTAGTGGGATGGAAATGGTATTCTTTGAAATTACTATAACATACTGATTGTGGGCATCACCTTTTTTAAATGCCATGGCCTTTCAGGATGTTATTAATCATGGCTCTCCACAGCTTCCTGTTTTATTATCTGCTAATAGTTATGACATCTTACAAAATATAGTGGACTGTTTTCTCATTGACTTTATGACAGTTTTGAATTCAGAGTTTTCTTCCCCCAAGGCTAGAGAACTCAGTCTACCTTACCATTTAACACACAGCTCATAAAATAAGAAATTTATCCTTCCCATTTGTGAGGTTAATAATACAAAATGAATGCAATGGATTCAGCCAGAAATTGAACTTGAAGGTTCCATTTTCCACACCTACAACCATTAAGCCACTCCCATATCCTCTATACAGCAATAAATTGGCTCATTTAAATGATGCCCTGGAAGAGAAAAAGATTTTTTTTTTAATTTAGCAAGGAAGTCAACCAATGATTTTGTTGCCTGATAATGCAAGTTCTCAAGTTGGAAATATTTTTCAACTTCAACCAATGAGAAAACTGCAATGGGAAACTCGGCCACATATAATATATTTTCTAGATTCACTCTAACACTCAGTGTACGTCATATGGTTCCAACATATTAAAGATATAAACAAATCTCTTAAAGAATTCATTAAACTAACAAAAGATTCTTTCATTTCTAATAGAATATACAGTTTAGCTGAAAAATGTACATCATCATTATAATACTGATCAGTAACCTTTTTGTATTGAGTATTTTATATTTATATTCATATATATGTACTTCATTTATTAAATATGTAATAGTAGGCATCCATTTATCTCACAAGATAAAGGTAGTGTCTGGTTTGGTTAAAATTTAGTTCTTTGGTAGTGAAAGATGTATTGGGGCTGTGTACTGCCCAGACCACATGCTACTTCTTGGATGTTATTTCTTTGGATCTTGCCTGTTTCAGCCAACAGAGGCCGTATGGTCTATGCAGCATACAAGCATTACATTTGGAGCCAGTTTGGCTTCAGGAGTTGATGGAAGTGTGTCAGTGTTGCCAGTAATATGCCTTTAGGGCTCTACTCTGGATTTTCTGTATGATTTTACTTTCACGGCCTTTTCTGACTTTGGATATGATTGCAAGACCGTAGAGATTACAAATCACGGTTTTCCTTAGCCTAAATGAACTGACAAACTCCTTCTACCTGAAGCAGCTGGCTATGAGGTGCCAGTGTTGTCTATCTTCACTTCTTCTCTGACTTGAAGCTGGATTTTGCTGTCAGAATCTATTTGAGACACAAGCCATGGGAGCATTTTATAGGCAGTGGGAGCTTGTCCCCATTATCACTCTAGCTATGACAACCTATTGAACATACATAATGTGTGTATATAAACATTATATACATTATGAATATTAGAATGTCCCAAAAAGTTAATAGCTTTATATACAGGGTGTTCCAAAATAATGTATATACTCTTTGAATCGTTATAACTTATTCAATTTATGTATTTTGACTTGTAAATAAGATTAATACAAGAGAAAGAATACACATCTAAAGAATTTGAGAGTAAAATATACAAAAATCATAGAAAATTAACTTTAATAAGATAAAAGCTACTTAGAGAAATGGCAGAATGTTCATATAATGATGAGTTTACATCAAGTTCTCAAACTGGTTGCCGTTCTGTTCTATACACTTTTCATATCTTGAAGAAATAGATCTACAAATGTCCAGTATCATTTCCTCTGGTATTTGAGCACATTCTTCTTTAATTGCTACTCTCGTTTCAGCAATTGTTTCAGATTTCCTGCTGTAAACTTTGTCTTTTATTATTTTTATCCTATGTTATAAATATGACTTTATAAAGTCATATTTATAACATAGAATAAAAATAATTTATACTACTTTTTAGACAGTACTAACAACTAAATAAAGAATGATTAATAATTGCAAAAGCAATACTTACATTTTTTTTAGCAAAACTTAATATCCATTAATGTCATCCCCCTTTGATTATTTACACTATTTACATTCAGACCCACTGTCCACATCTTTCTTGCTGTTATCACAATATTTAGGCCATTGTCATCTGGCTTTCCAAACTGAATGACTGAGTCCAAGTTCACACTGGCTGGGATTGAACAGAATTAATATGCTACCAAATTCACAAAACAATGGTTTAATCCACAAGACTATTCTTCTGTATGATAATTCTTTGCGGAGAAGTTGGAGTCTTAAAATTAACCTGCCTGCAGATGAGTGCTGCTGCTGTTTGTCATGTGTGACTGCACACACTGAATCTTTTCTTTTTTTATAACAGCTGCTGCTGTTGTAGACTTGTTCATATTTGTCTGTCTGTCTTTCTTTATTAGTGGCACCCATTAATAAAGAAAGACAAATGGCAGTAAGACTTCAACAGAATTTCAGTATATAAGTATAGGATTGGTATATATGGAATAAATTCCAGTAACCAAAAAATACTATTCTTAAAAGAGTGCTCAATACAGAGTAGAGCAAATAAAATTTATTCAAAAATTATAACATAAATATGTTATAAAATCACTACAAAAATAGCCATTTTGTTTCACTACTTCTGGTGTCTTATCAAGTGATGGTGTTGAATGTAGAATAAAGAGTTTTAAAAGGTTCAAATCGACCAAACACCTCTTGATAGGCAAAACACAGTTATGTAAGTAAGACATTTTTATTTCAAGTTATTGTTTTCAAATGTCCATTTTAAATAATTTATTCTTTACATAAGAGTTTTTAGCAGAATGTATCAATTGAAACAAAAAGTGCAAATTAAAATTAGCCCAAATTAAAGTCAGCAAAAAATCAAGAAAATGGCAGCCGTAACTCATCGACTGGCAGGTTGGGGGTGAGGAGTGTGACTGGGGTAGTGTTGAGGAAATATGATATCAGTTATAGTTGATCATAAATGGACAATGAATTAAACTAAAACTTCACAGTCAGAGAGATACATAAATGCACTAATGCATAAACATATATACAAACACATACCAGAGATAGATACACACATTATTTAAAAAAAAACCAAAAAAACCCACATATCTGACTAGTGCGTTCATTTCTTTACCAAAAAGAGTAAAATTATATTTTAAGTAAATATTGAATGCAGAAATATGGGAGATAATATACTATTAGTAGAAGTCAAAATATTATCTATCTAATGCGATGCTTCAATCAATGATAAAAGATTATAAACAATCATTTTAAGACTTTTTAAAGAAGAATTATTAAAATTAATATTAAAATACCAAAATGTGTTTTTAATTTCATGTATAAAAATTTTTTAAAATTATATATTTTAATTAAAGAAATCATTTTAGCATCTAAGTCATGCTAATTGTATATTTTGTTAAAAATTGTAATGAGCCTGACAAATATTGACGACCTAGAGTCACCACTGACATTTTATATATATGTGTGTGTGTGTGTGTGTGTGTTTAGTTATTTTTTTTTTTTATCTTTGTATATCTGTCTGTCTTGATTCCATTTCATGAAATGCAGTCAGTCTGATGAGATGAATATGTTTATATTCATCAAAATAAATTTATTACTGACTATGGATTTTAAGTCTTTTTTCCTTATAATTCTTATAATTTGCTCTGTATCATACATTGAGCTCTCATATGGACAAAAAGTCCTGTTTGGAATAATCCCTACCAATTGCAGTTTGGTATTATTTATATATGCTTTTATTATTTATACCATATATACTTGTGTATCATACAACTTTGAAAACCTAATTTTGAAGCTAATTTTACGGGGTGGGGGTCAAATCAAACATGTGATATATAATTAACATATATACTGCTGGCCCTGGCTACAGTGTTGACCAAACTATATATCCATTTACTGTAGTAAAAATAGACAGCTGTATTTAAAATAAACATGATTTTGATAAAACTGATATTTTACTTAACTGTATCCAATAATAATGCATGTAATATTCACATATTAGTATCATATTATAAAATACAAACATCGCAAATACATGCATCTTTTCCAGTGTTTATATTTATAAGTTTAGCTGTTTCTCATTTGGTTGTTTATGGCTGTACACATTTACACAACAAGTATAGTATGACTAATTTTTATTGTTCTCTTTTACTTTTTTAACTTCTTCAACTAGAAGATGAGATAAAGCAATATATGAAAAGAGGTTAGTCTATTAATTTGGTTTCTCAAAAAAAGAACTCGCAAGATACAAACATTTATTATAAGGGAAAATTTTGAGGGTCACACATTATATAAGTATATACAGTATAATTTATAGATATATGTCTGTTTTGTTAAATAAAATGTATGCATATGGATGCATTTTTAGTAATGATTTTTTTCCCTCCAGACAGATTTTCAGTAAAGCTCATTTAAGTGAAAACCTCCACACTTTCTTTTCTTCAACACAACTAAACAAACTGGAGGTGGATGAAGTGCTGACATCAGAAAAAATTGCAAAAGCAATAGTGCAGCAAAAATGTGTTAAAGCCACAGGTGTCAACAGAATAGCTCCAGAGACTTGAAAACATGGCAGCCTTGTTCTGCATGAAGGGTTCCTTGAACTCCTTTTTCAGGTGCAAAGTATGCCAAGATGCATTAATTAGAAGTCTTTACAAAAAAAGGAGATCAGTTACAGTGCTCAAATTTCTAAGTTTTCACTCTGCTTTTGAGTGCAAAATTTTAATCAACTCAAAATATAAAAATTCAAACTATCGTCTCATTGAGAAACTGAATTTTCAAAGCAGACAAAGTGACTTGGGTTTAATATCCAGAAGACACACCATGAACAAAACAGAGAGATGTACATTACTTTTGTTAATCTGACAAAGGTGTTTCATATGATAAGCTGATTAAATGTCTAGATAATGTTTTAAAAATTGTGTTGCCCACAAACAATTGATCAGTGAACTCAAATATAGTAATGATTTCTCCAAACATTTCTCCACTCACAAATCGTATCAAGAAAGGCTCTGAATTGACCTCTGACATTGTATTTTGATATTCTTTTGAATGATATTAAAATAGACTAAAAATGAGAAGGCTGACAAGGATGGCATGAACAAAATTGGAAACCTGTTTAACCTCAAACTTTTTTAGGCCCACACCAAAACTTTAGTGGATTATATAGCACTGGTAACTTGCTCAGAATTGCCTTCCAACAGTTGCAAATCTTTCAGAATGTGGGGTAATTTTAACCAATATGCACCTAATCCATATTGTCAGCCACTATTCATCTCCATTGGTTGAAAAAAGCTGGATGTAGTCCAGGACTTCACTCACCTAGGCAGCACTATATCCGCAAACTAACCAAAGCTAAAAAGAAACTGGTGTTCATAATGCTGAATCCTGGGAACCAACAATGTTGCCATCTCTGCCTTCCTGAGTGATTCCATTAATGCTGCCTGTGCATCATTCTAAAAATGTCTTGGAGTAATTTCATAAGCAACACTGACATTCTAGATTCAGCCTGAACCTTAAATGTTGAAACAATGTTAAAAAAGATTCAATTGTGTTATTTATCTACAGCTACTTGACAAAATCCAAAGAAAAATCAACAAGTGTCTTGGCTTCAGTCAGTTTCCTCTGCTTTAAGGATAATTATTCAGATGAGTTCTTTGTTACGGTGCCTAGATTCTTTGAATTTATGTGCTGTACTAGACTGGCATCAAGATCTCACCAATTACAGTTGAGTTGGCTAGATGTAATGATAAATTATATGCTAACAGTTTCTTTTCTCACATTCCATGCTTTCCAGCCAACTTTAATCTGAGAATTTTTAATGCCGTGTCAATCACTATCTTCCTGATTACTCTTCTTGCATTCTTGCTTCTAAGCAATGTTTCTGTTTCTAACTCTTCCATGTCTACTAACCCCTTGTATCTTAGTGACTTTACTGCCTTGCAGGAGTTAAAGTCAGTTAAAAAAAAAATTAACCATATGGTGGAGTAATGGATACCAGCTCTAGACTGAGGAATTAGGCAGCCAACATTGAATTCTAGCAGAGTGCATCACATGCACTTAAGTAAACCTGCCTGGAGACGGTTGGGCTTAGTCAGGCTATCTTGCATAAAACACACCACTGCTAATATGGCTGTAGTACATGTAGTGTCGCTACGACCATAATGGGTTTTCGAGACTTGTGATTGTGAACTGTATGGTAGGGATAGGGGACTATTGCCTTCCAAAGTTTCTACTATTTAGAGAACGTGAAACAGAGAAAAAAATATAAGGACTCAATTAATAGTACCATTCACTGTCACTAAAAAAGGTTAGTTAACATGAAAGCCCAAGAATCACTAAGACACCCACTTTTACTGAACCCAGCTACAGAAAACAGAGATGTCATTGTGAGGTAGAAGCCTGTGCCAGCTGCCAGATACACTTCTACTGTCATTGGGGAAAACATTTCTTTTGTGCATAGGTCTCATTAACCATGCCAAATCTTCATTCAAGCTATAGTATGCACATCAATCTGTAGGGAATATGATTACTACTGCCATTGTGGTGTACTCTATTAGGTTTTGTACATATTGATACATGCACCTGTATGTATAAACCTATATATTAATACATTCATATGTGAGTACGTAGATATTATGTGAATATATATATATATATATATATATATATATATATATTAATATTAGTTACTTATACACAACCCAGATATACCTATGGCGAGAGTGATATAGACCTTATTTAAGTTCTGTTTATACCAGTTCCTTTTATCTGCATTTGAAAGGCCAGGTGCATGCACTCTTGAGCATGTTCTTACAGATCCGATTCATCTTTGTAAAGGGTCATACTTGCCTCTCAAAGGCCAAACTACAAAGCTACAAAATATACAAAATGAAGCCTTGGATATTAAAGAAAATACAAAGGCCAATAATCTTTTCAAGCTACCAGTTCCGTATGTAATCTGATTGTACGTATTTCTGATAAATGGATTGGGGAATCTAACAGTGGTCTGAGGATTAGTTTTGTGTATCATACCTAAACTTATCTTCTTAGACAAAGAGGTTTTTCTAAATTTTTCTTCTTTTTTATTTTGCATGCGATAAAGCTTTACAAATTGAATCTTGTCAAAACATTGCAAACTCATTTTTCATAAAATCAGCATTTGAATTTTTTTAATCATTTCACCACAAGTAAGGCAAGAAAGCCACAAAGATGCAAAAGGTTTATGAGAAAATATGAGAAAAATAAACATTATTAAGAAGAGAGAACAATAAAAGAACAGGAATTAAGAAAACAAGATAATTGATTGGAAAGCAAGAAGTTGAAAGATATTTGAACTAGTGAAAAGTGTGAGTGAAGAAACTGCTGGCAGAGAACTTATGGTTACATCTAGCAATTTTCACTCATTGATGAAACCTTGTCACCAATCTAGTACTGTGCTAAAATTCATACACACCCACATATATATATATATATATATATATATATATATATATATATATTGAAGATCAAATGTAGATAATATATGGATAAGAATGAAACAAGATGATATATGAAATAAAAAACAAAGTAGGAAACAAAACTCAATTTAACATGTTTCACCTTTATTAAGGCTTTGTCAGAGATCAAAAACAGTATATATATATATATATATATATATATATATATATTAAAAGAAAAACAGACCACTTTAAGGTACCATTGTAATAATTTATTTCACCAGAGCCCTTTTAAAGAACGCCGGATCATCAGATAGCACTTCCAAAAATGAATTGAAAATTGAAATGAAAAATGAAAATAAAATTGATGGGTGATGTAAGTTTTTGTAATTTAACAGAGAGTGTAAAAGGGGTAGTTAAATTATATATTTGGTTGGATTGATGTGAGTTTGTGACCCTGGGTTTCACGCTTTTGTAATCGTCAAACAAACTGATTAATTTTAAAAAATTTGGATTTATGTAGATTGCATGTATTGGTGTTATTATGGAAGGAGCCGGGGATCGTTGTCATGATGTCACTCATGCTAACGCAGACATAGATGCATGTCCATACACCCGTTGAGGTATGCAGACACACATACATACTCGCTCGTCCACCGGGGCTATAAATAATAATATATTGTATGTATATATATATATATATATATATATATATATATATATATATATATATATATATATATAGATATTTATGTTTATATTTATATGCACACACTTTACACACACACACATATATATCTTCAAAGATTGTAATATTGAGGATCCAACTCATTTCAATTTAGTTACCTCTGGTGAATCTTATTTAATTAACAATAGGTTTTAAGTGCAATTGAAATAAACAATTATAGAATATAAAAGAATTAATCAAACTCTGAAAAACTCATTTTTTAAGGAAATGAAAAAGCAATGTGTGCTTGAGATTATTCTCAGTTTTATATGAAAATCTTAAAAACAATGATCAATATTTTACTTTATATATGTGCCCTGACCCTTCAGGGCATGGGTGATCATTGCTACCCACAATTCTCTGTCTTTTGTAGCTCTTAATAAAGTTGATTTTGTCTATTCTTACTAATCCCTGTTCAGCTAATCATTTACACAAGCTCATTAGGTAGATTATGTGCTGCTTTCTTCTGTCCACCTTGCCTTTAATATCTCCAATTTTCCAAACCTCTTGTCCTCATTATGTACACTAGAGATTTCAACTCTCTCTGATCCCAATTATAAATATCAATTTTGTTTCTATTTTCTTTAAAACTTTGTTGCTGCTCCTGTGTTCAATTCATGGTTTTCTCAGCATCTTCTGTAAAACCACATTTCTCACCTCACTTTTCATCTCTGATAATAATGTCTAGAATTCAATGTCAGATAGGATGACTGATATTACATATCAGTTTATTACTCCTTTCTTTGTTTTTAATGAAATTTTCATGTTTCATAATATTTGCTTAGTTTTTGGAAGGCATCTTTTGCAATCCCAATGCAGATTTTGGTGTTGCATTTTTTGTCCTTTGTTTAAAAAAATATACTTCCTAGATATTTAAAATTTTGTATTTGCTTGGTTTTGTTATCTTCAATTTGTAATTCACATCTTGCACTGTACCTGCTGCTGACAAGTGTATATTTTATCTTCTCACAATTGATGGTTAGTCCTTTCTTCCTGCTTTCCTTTACTACTGTCTGCGGGGGTTCTTGTAGTTTCTTTTCTTGGTTTTCTGTCAACACTGTACCATCTGCATACCTTATCTTAAGATTGTGGATGAAATAATGAATCTTAGTAGGACTTCAAATTCTATCATAATCGCCTGACAGTATAGATTGAATAAGTCTGGTGAGAAGACACATCCTTGTCTTTTGCCCTTTCTATTTTTGTATATTTACTAAAATAATTTTCTATCCATATACACAGTTGGTTCACTCCCAGTATAAGTTCTAGATGACTCTAATATTCTCCCCAAATAAATCAATCTTACGTAACATTTCCCGCATTTCTTTGTGATATACTTTATCAAATACTTTTGCATAAGCTATGAAACCTAGGTATACATTCTTTTTGCATTTGTATTACTCTTTCTGTAATCATTCTGAGCATATTGCATTGTTTCTTCTAATGTCTTTAACAAAACATCACTGTCCTGATCCTTTTTTGGATCTAATTCTGGAGTGCACTTTTTCATCAGAATTTTGATAAATTTTGTCATTTGACATATTGGACTAATTTGTTCAATGGAGTTTGCATTCATTTCAAACTGTCTTCTTAGGCAGTGTTATGAAAATGAATCTACTTAGGTCTTCCAAGATATTACCAATGTTGTGTATATTTATGTTTGTAATTTTGTCAGTTCTGAAATCATTTAAAGCTGCCAGCATCTCTATTAGAATTCCATCTGGTCCTGCTGTTTTGTTTTCATCTGATTTGGCCATTGCTGGCTTCACTTTGGATTTTAATATTTCTGGTCGTTCAAGATTTCTATATATTGCCAGGTTGCCCTCTTTTGTCATGGAAGAGTTCTGCAATGTATCATTCATTCCATCTCTGAAATATTTTTCTTTCTTGATTATCAATGTTCCATCCTTGGATTTTATGCATCCTATTGACGAGCATGTCTTTTGTCCTGACAGTTCCCTTATTCTTTTATACATATCTGCTTTTATCTGTGATAATCATTCTTTCTATTTCTGTACACCTTTTCATTGAGCCATTCCTCTTTTGTTGGCCTTCATTTTATTTGTGCAATGCCTTATATATTGCTGCTTCCTTTTCATCATGTCAAGAATTTAATCTGTCATCTATTCCTTTTATCCTTGTCTGGTTTTCTTTGGGATGATCTCATTTGCTGATGCTACTGCTCTCAATGTCTCCCACCTCAAATTCCCATTGTATTTGTTTTTAACATTGTCTGTATACTTCTCTTTAAAATTCAGGCCATTCTCTCGTATTGCAATTCTGGTGCTACCATGGCCCTCTTCAATTTCTACAACTTCAATCTAAGTTTAGATATCACTGGAAGGTTGAAAGGTGGTCACTCCCATGGCCAGCACTTGGGTATGTTTCACAGTATAAAACTGCATTCCTGAATTTCTTGCTGATGATTATTTAGTCAATTTGGATCTTTGTTTCTCCCCCTGGACTTCTTTATGTCCATATACATAATTGGATGTTCTTGAAATCAGATGTTGGCTAATACCTGATCTTTTATCATGCACCATTGGACCCATTTTTCTCAGTGTTTATTATGAGTTCCTAGTTTGAATTTGTCAACTATTTCACTATCTCTCTCTTTCTCTACTTTTGCATTCAGGTCTCCAATGATGATTGTAATTTCCTGAGATTTGAACTGAGGCTTGGTGTTGTTTAGCATACAGTAAAACTTTTCAATTATTTATTGAAAATAGACAATTTATTAAATACTGGGTAGAATTCTCAGATTCCTATGCTTTATGTTTTCAAATAATTTTTTCAACCATAATTTTAGTCATAGAAGGTTTTTAAAATCACTTTTGTAATCTTTGTAAATTTAACATCTTACTATATTTTTATATCACTGGTGAACAGTATACAACTACTTTTTTTTTTTTTTTTTTTTTTTTTTTCAAAAATGGACTATTGCAGCCATATCTGGACTAAAGCTGCCTAATCCTTACATTCCAGTCTTGACAGAGTTCTAAAGAATTTATGCACCCTTGTATTTGATTAATTATTTTCAACCGTGCAGCCCCTTTTCCATAGATTAAAATTTGCAATGCTATCACTACTGCTACTTTCCTTGGTAAATGTTCAGGCAATCTACATTCCTTAGTTTCACAAGTTCGAAATTTAACAACTAGGAAAATTCTGTGAAAAATTTTGGCATTTTAACATTCACATGCCACATATACAGGGTTGAATTGTCTTTATTATTCTTTGTATTCCATTGGTAAGAAGAAAGTTCCACTCAGGCAGCTTTTTCCTGAGAAATGGTACATTTTGGTTCTGACTTCTTAGAGGTACCTTCCCTATCACCACAATCTTAAACTCTTCAAGTTTAAAATCAACTATTTTCAAGCAAGCATAATAAAAATCAGCACTTACTTCCAGCATTTATATCCATAAAACCTCATTCTATCACGAGTGGCTCTTGTATTTGCTGAATATTTAGTAACCTCAAAAATACACAAATCTATTTTTCTCTTGTATGTGTGCATTGATGATTAATAGGCAGACATATAATTCAATATATAAAACATCTACAGATTAATAATAATTGAAATAAATATTAATATTACTAAATATAGGTACTGAAAAACAAAGATCAAAAGCTATATGTCAAAAATTGTTAGCTTAAACTTTCTTGGCATTTTAACATCATTTTCATCTTTTCATTACTGGATTGTACTTTTCAGGAAAGGTCAGTATTCTTCTTTATTACCATGTCTTCTTATCCCACACCCAACCAAAGTTCAAACAAATCTGTGAATAAACAAATAAGGATGACTTAACCTTTCCATTTTCTTTAATTGGGGTCTTTTAGTTCCTCATTGTCAGGGTAACCCAGTCAATATCAATTCTTCATTTCTTGAAAAAAAACCCTTTATAGTAATGCAACTGTATTGATAATTTCTTTTAACCCTTTCCTTGCCACTCTCTATTACTGTCCCACTGACAACATCTAAGAGTATATTAAGCTGTTTAATATAAGGCTTTTATTCTCCCCAAGCCATTTCAAGGAAAATATATGTCAAGATACATCAATGTCCTTAATACTATTTCTGACTCACTTCTAACGAATTTTGCATCTGAATCACTTGATCTAAAAAAAAAAAAATTAACTTTATTTCTTTTTCCCGCCATGATTGTAATATTTGTTTTCAGAGCAAAATTTAACAAAACCAAAGTTCCAAGAAACATCAGCCTGGAAATAATTTTGATTATTTTCACGTTAAGAGAATAAATTTATTTGCCTTAGTAGAGAAAACTTATTGTAAATCGTTTAACTGTTGGACAAATACTAAAGTTGTCAAATGAACACTTTGTAATAATGTTCTTCATAATAAAGTGGCAAAAACCTTTTATCTTAAATTCCAGGCTGTTTACTATCAATATTTTCAAACAAGATATGTAGAGTTAAGTAACTGTCATGGAATTAAAGATAGGGATCACTAGTGGTTCTAATTGGGTCATCACTGAAAATAAGATGAATACTTTTACTCACTTATAGTGTCAGTGGTTAGTGATTCAGCTAAATTTGTAAAAGCCAGTAAAAAAATAATCTAATTTCTGATATTAAAACAGTTTAAAGTATCAATATTTCATAAGTTTAGCTTTGTCCAATACAAGGCCACAACATGTTTGGTACAAAGTCAGTTTATTCACACTTACAAAAGATCTGTGTAACTAACATTCAAGCTACTGATCTGTATCTAAGGTCTCTTTGATATTTACAAAGATCAGCCTCATCTTATACAAGGCATAATATAGATCACCCAGTTGGGCCCATTACAGTTCCAATGGCCATTTTGTAGAATACATCCTGGTTTTCTGCAGTAGAGTTAAAAACATGTCCAATATTGGTCACACTAAAACATTGACATTAATCAATTCTTGAAATCAAGAACAAAAAACAAATGTGTTCTTTTGTTAGTTTACAAAAGCCAACTGATAATTACTTCAATGCTCAACTGAAAAAATGCAAAGAAGCAGGAAATTTTCATCTTCATGCAGTCATTGTTCATGTATTTTGTAACTTAAACACTGTAAAATGTTTGCTTACAAAATATAAACAAAACAAAATATAAAACAAACATATATAAATTTTCAATTTTACTCAAAAAAAAAAAATTTTTTTTTTTACATACAGGTCACTTTTTTTATTCATTGAAATTTTAAATTGGATTGTTTTGATCTGAAATTGTTTGTACATCACCAAAATAGTTGAACTGAAATTTTTGAAACAAAAAAAAATTAAATAGAGAATTAAATGAATCTAAAACTCTTCATTTTTTTATTTGTATGGATTTCAATGAATTAACATTAAGTAATTCCTAATTTATTGTCAAATGTAATTTTGGTGATTGTTTTCCTAAATTTCTGAAATTAAGCATTTTTATCATTCCATTGATTTTTCTGATTACAACTTTCATCTTTTTGATACAACAAATTATTGCTTCAGCTGTCCAATAATATGAAAGTTTTTTTTTTTTTTTAAGCGTTTCGCCCTAAGCAAGGTAGGAAGCCACAAGCATGCATTACAGAGAGTAGGAGCAAGAGCAAAGAGGAGTAATAAACAGGAAAGGATGAAGAGAAGGATAGGGGATAGATCAAGGCATCTGGAGATGTCAATTGACATTATATTTGAAAATTTGAAGATTATAGCTATCAGGGAAATAGGAAAAGTGGACGGAGTTCCACAGGCAAGAAGTGAAAGACATGAAGTTATTGGAGTAGAAGAGATGGCTATATTTAACAGTTTCGACAGTGAAAGGGTGAGAGTAAGATGCCAGCCTAGTTGAACGCTTAAATTCACAAAGTCTGGGAACCAGCAAAAGCAGCTCATTGGAGCAGTTACTGTGAAAGTATTTGTAAAAAAGACAGAGGGAGGTTATGACACATCTGTGAGAGAGCGACTGCAGATGAGATGACAGATCAGGGCCAATTACATTGCATACCTGTCTCTGGATTTTAGCAACGACATTGAGACAAACAGAAGTTGCACCATACCATATATGGCAGCAATACTCCATGCAAGGGCAAATGATTGATTTGTAGATTTGAAGGATCTACTGGTGAGAAAAATTTCCTGGCGTAGCACAGGGAGACAACTTTCCTTGCAGTGGACGAAGCTATTGACTCAATGTATTTGTTCCATCTCAGGTCAGCAGTCAATGTGAGACTGATCAGTCGCAAAAAGGTGCTCTCGTGGATTTGAGCATCAGACATTCTAATGGGGGGATGGCAGGGATAGTTCTCCGTGGTGAGTAATAGAGAGCATTTTCATAATTCTATTAACTTCCTAGAGTGTTAACTATTTTCTTTGCTTTAAGTTTTAATGTTTCAAGCACTCTATCCTTCAAATCTTTTACATTTGAATGTCTGAGATTCAATTTGGAATTTCTGAAGACCACAGATACAGCATACACTTGAAGGACATTGAAGAATACAGCATCCAACATTTAGCACAAACAAGAAAATGCAAATTAACATTTTATATATGATTCCCCTGCCACAAAGTTAATTGAAAACGTTCAAAATAAAGGTTAATTATAAGAATAAAGATCAACTAATGTAGCACTTCTAATTGTGTTGCAATTCTCTTTGAGTGCAGATTGCATGTTACTTGATGACTGCAACTCCATTTCTTGATTTTCTAAGTTCTGCATTATGGCAAACGCTGGAGAATTTAAACATCTGAATGGTCATTTTGATATATACCTTTCATGATTTTTAGCCTGAACTTTATTCTTGATATGAAATTGTTTAACATTCAGGTAATGCATACACTTTTTTTGTCTGGAGTAGTCTTTACATAAATCTTTATATTTATATTCAAAAATGATAAATCAATAATAAAACATTGTGTAAATGAAACAAACTTTTATAACATAATCTTTATTCATAAACACAAATTTTCTGATTTTAAAAGCTAAACTAAAAATTTGACCAAGAAAAGCAACAAGAATTTCAAAGCTCAGACATTTTCAGTTTTGCTAAATTATCAGTCTTATAATTTAAAAAAACAAAACAAAAAAAACAAATTCTTATTTGTAGTATAAATAAAAGAATCACCTGAAGTATATAAAAAAGAAAATTTGGATCTATTCCCCATGAATATTTCAAGAACTTTTAAGGGAGTGTCTTTAGCTTTCCAAGAGCTTATTTTGTGATGCCAACTCTTGAATAATTAGAATATTCTCTGACTAACTGTCAGTTCCATTATGGAATTCTTTTCATGCTTCTATAGTGACCATCCCAACAAATAAAAATGAAATGTATTTACAAAATAAGAGATAAAAGAATCACAACTGTTTTCTTTTTTTAATTAGTGGGATTAGAAGTTTTATTTTAAATTGTATTTTCAAATAATGGCAAAGATTTTCTGCTTACAAAAATGATTGAATAGTTTTTTTTGTTTTTTTTTTCAGTAACGACATGTTGCACATATCAATCTTTATTTTTTATCTTGCTTTGATAACCAGAAAATTATTTAAGCAAAAAAATTGAGAAAGGCACAGTTTTTTTAAATAAAAGTTTTCAATTAAAAATGTTTGTAAACTATTTTTTCAACATTTTAACTCCAACTAAAATATCAAATAAGTCAGGTACATTTCTCTATAACACTAATTTTTTTTTTTAAATCAATAACAGAAAATATATATTAATACTTTTATTATATTTATTTCCAAATAACAAACTCTTTCCCTTTATATTTTTCTTTGCTTCTGAAGCTGATAAAATTGAAAGAAATCTGTCGATAATCTCATGTAAAAAGCTAAATTTGTTAAAGTATTTTTTATAACAGATTTAAATGAGCAGCAACCGGTGATAAACAAATTCAACCGTCAAGCAATATTTTAAAAAAAGAGCATTGTAAAAACTAAAAATGAAATAACAAAAAACATGGAATCATAATTTCATTCAAACATTGATAAAAGAAGAAATGCTACCAAAGTTTACATAGCTCACCACATATGCATCTATAGAGAGCTTCATAATAATAAGAAAATGCTTAAAGAAAAAAAAAAAGCAATTTAAGTTGTGAGAAATTTCAGAATATTTTTTTTTATGATGAACACACAACAGCACAGACTCACATAAATTCAATGCACAAACAACTTCACTTTCACAATTTAAGAAACTGTAATTCTTTTTCATTGAATGCAGAGTAACACAAACATATATCGAGCAGGCCACATACAAAAGAAAATGCAAAATATTGTCTATTTATAACCAAACATAAAATAGGCAGCCATTGGCAGAGGCAAATAACCGCAGTTTCCTAACGTACAAAATATGCAACATTTTTCTTTATAGAATAGCATAAAAAATAAATTTTGCAAGAGCAAAACGAAAACTTTTTCAAAATATTATTCACTGAGTACACAAAAGAGCACAGACATATAAATACTTTAGCAGACCAGTTTCATACCTTCATGCAATTCATTTGAATTACCTCCCTTGTTTGCCTACATTTACATATGAGATAACTATGCTATTTTAACTTATTTTGCAATAGTTTTCTCAAGAAAAATTTATGAAATAATGAAATTCACACAATATCAGCTTGAACATTTCTTTTACAAAAATTAAATATTGTATGTGTGTGAGCCTCAATATATGTGTGTGCAGATATATGATAACAATACAGTTTTAAGGTAAGCTATATTTGTGGGTTAAGTCCTCAATCTAAGGGATAGAATGAATTTAAATATAAAAGTGGACACTGAGGTCAACACACAGCAGCAATGGTTTATTACATGCTTAAACAAAATCTTCAGTCATTCTGTTTTGTCTTCACTATATATATTTGTCAACATTTATGGGTAGAAGGTCTATTATATTATCTTAATGGTTACTGGGTGGGCAGTAACGATAACATTTCAAATTATTCTAAAGGCAACTGAGTAGAAATAATCACTAGTGAGTGTTGACCTGAGTGTTCACATATATACAGTGCCACACAAAATTTTACAACACATTACAAAAAATGTTTCTAACACAGATTAATAAAACTTTTACTGCTAATAATACATATGTTTAAGCCTTTAGTCAATCAATCAGATTTTAAAAAATAATCAATAAAAGTATCCCACAAATAAAAAACAATATTTAATAACGCAAAAGTTTATAATACATTTATTCAATCATCTATTAATATTTCGTAGCATAACCATTACTACTAATGACAGCATGTAGGCATTTAGAGGAGTCACCTACAAATTTCTTACATGTTTCTTGGCTAATATTTTTTCCATTCTTCATGACAAAATTTCTTTAGATCATGTAAGTTTTGTGGGTTCCTTCTTTGAATTCTCAGTTTCAGCTCTCTTCATAAATTTTCAATCAGACTGAGATCTGGAGATTGACTTGGCCATTTTAGAACGTCTATTCTATTTGAAATTACCCATGATTTTATAAGCTTTGCAGTATGTTTAGGGTCGTTGTCTTGTTGAAAAACCCAAACTGCCCAGTGAATATGCACTCTGACATAAATTTCTCTCCAAAATATCCCTATAATTATGCTCCATTCACTTTCCCTTCTATTATTTCAATGTTCCCTACACCTCCTCGGTCACTAAAGCAACCCCAGATGATTCTTTGGCAAATATTCAGTAACCTTCTTTCTCCAGACATTTGCCACAGCATTTCTGCCAAAAAGTTCAATTTTTGTTTCATCTGACCAAAGTACATTTTCTCAAAATGCTGCAGGTTTGATACAATTCTTGGTTGCAATATCCAGTCTAGCAAGAATGTGTTTCTTTTTCCTTGGAGTCCTTGAACAGATGTCATATTGGCAAAGTGAATGACTAATTTTATCCGTATTCACATTTGCTCCACTTACATCTAGTCCTCCCTTAAGTTCTTTAAGCATAACTTGGGGCTCATTGCCAACTTTTCCTAACAATAATCTTGCCATACATTCTGTTACCTTTCTAAGATGACCAGAGCTTTTTTTGGGATGAACGGAATGACATGCCTACCAGTGACAAACTATCATACCATCTGAACTCAATGGCCCATTGAACTGACTAGATATCTTCCTATAATCAAATCCATTTGTATGAAGGTCAACAATACATTTACAGAGGTCTAAATTAATCTGGAACTTTCTAAAAAACAATCCCATCCTAATTTTAAAATTCTAGTAAAATTTGAACACATTTATAAAAAAAAAAGCTGTTGTAAATAAAAAAAATGTTTTGTAAACTTTTGAGTTACTAAATATTGGTTTTTCTTTGTGGAATACTTTTTTGAAGTTTTTTTTTTTTAAATCTGATTGTTTCACTGAATACCTAAATATATGTTCTATGAGGAGTAAAAGTCTAATTAATGTAACTGTATTAGAAATACTTAAAAACCATTTTTGTAATATGTTGTAAATTTTGGCATGGCACTATATATATATATATATATATATATATATATATATATATTTGCTTTGTTATTTCATTATATTATTATTATTTTTATTATTACTATTATTATCATCATTAATTTGGAATTATGATGGTTATAATGCAATGATGATGGTTTTGCTGCTTAAAATGACTAGATAATTTCAATGTATCTATTTTGAATGTGATCACTCCCTTTCCTCATCCTGTTTTATAACTTGTCAAGTCCCCACCCCACTCTAGAAGAAAAATCTATTTCTGGGTCACCCTGTCAACTGTGCTTAATTCTCTCTTTCTTTTCTTTCCCTCTCTCACTCTCTTCTCCTCTCCCTTCCTCATGGCTATCTCTCTTTCTCTTCCCTACAAAAAAACTTATATTGAAATCTGTCTTTCTTCCCCTTTTTTCTTTATCCTTTTTAATATTAAAACTTTTCCTTTTTCTCTTTTTTCTTCTTTTTTTCTTTTCCTTGTGTCTGAATAAATTGAACTGGTCTGAAGAGATGGACATAAGGTCCACAAAATAAATCTATAACCTGACATGATGAATTTTAAGGATTCTGTATTCATTTATTATATTGCTCTGTTCTTGCATTGAGCTCTCTTTGGAATCATATCCTTCTTGGAATTATAGCTACTAATCATCAATTGATATTACTATATATATATATATATATATATATATATATATATATATATATATATAGTGATTCACAGGATTGATAAACATTATCAAATATTTTGAACACTTGAGACATGTCTTAATGTATACTGTCTGATTTAAATACAAAACACTTATTGTAAATTGTAAAATTGCATTAAATTTAGGAGGGGTAATATATATATATACAGGGTTAGACAAAATAATTGGAACAGTTACAAAATCCACTCCTATATTTCAAAGACCTATTATATTAAGAACTTTAATTAAAACTTCCTAATTGCAGGTTATATCTATTGTAAATACGTTTAATTATTTACTGTCTTTGTCTTGATTATTTTTAGAATTTAGTAAAATTTAAGCTATTAGGTTGGTGCAAAAATAATGATGTAATAATGTCGTTTTTTGACGTATTTTTTAACGCCAAAAAACGACATTATTACGTCATTATTTTTGCACCAACCTAATAAATGTGTCACCTCTCCGTGTTCGAAAAAGAGCAAATTGTTGGAGCTCACATGGCAGGATCCTTGATCACTAAGGTTGCTGAACTGTTTGGTCTTTCAAGAGCTACCATATCAAGAACACTGATGCAATTCGAGAAACAGGGCAAGACCTCTAGCAATCGTAGCAATTTGGGCCAGACTAGCAAACTTACTGACAGGGATTAATGTGCATTGAAATGCAATGTGGCAAAAAATCATCGGACAGATGTGGCCAAATTGACTGCTGTGTTGAATAACCATTTAAATAGTTCAGTTTCTACTAAAACTGTACACTGTGAGCTCCATAAGGCTGCATATCATGGAAGAGCTGCTGTGAGGAAACCTCTTCTCTCCACTCACAACATTCAAAAAAGGTTGAAGTGAGTGGTGCAGAGATCACAATGCCTGGTCTGCAGACCAATGGAAGCAAGTCATATTCTCAAACAAGTACAGTTTTCCTCTTTTCCCAACTTCAGGGTGAGTTTATGTGTGGAGGCAGCCTAAAGAAGCTTACAACCCTGACTGCCTTCTTCCAACAGTGAAGCATGGAGGTGGATCAGTGACAGTTTGGACCGCCATATATTGGAAATGTTTCAGCCCAATAGTTGCCCTGCATGGTAGAATCAACAGCAAAGATTACCTGAACATTTTGGGAAATCATGTTCATCCAATGGCCAAGACATTATTCTCTGATCGTGACTGCATCTTCCAAGACGATAATGCTCCAATACATACCGCTCAAGTGGTTAAGAATTGGTATGAAGAGCATGAAAGTGAGCTAGAACACATGGAGTGACCTCCCCAATCTCAAGATATCAATATTATTGAACATTTGTGGTGTATTTTGGAGCAACAAATTAGGAGCCACTATCCTCCACCATTGTGCCGTAAAGAGCTGGAGAAGATTTTAATGGAAGAATGACTGAAAATTCCACTGGATGAAGTCATAAAGCTGTATGATTCCATTCCTAGATGTATTAAAGCTGTCTGTGAGGCTAAAGGAGGACCAACTCCATATTAAATAAATTTTCTTTGAATTTAACAAGTGTTCCAATTATTTTGTCCAACCCCTGGAGATTATATATATATACACATACACAGGGTGTGATTGGTAAATTGTCACCATTTTATACTTTTAATTTTGAGCATATGCATTGTTTGTTTTTGTCAACTGCACAGTACAGTAGCGTCAGTTGGGTACAGTGTGTGAGGAAAAGATCATCATGATGCAATTTGCTCTGCCAGAAATTTGGAAATGGCATACTGTACTGCTTGGCATTTGCACCAGAAGCTCCAATATGAACATTTCAGATTGTTTAAGTGTCAATCTGAAGACAGTGCAGAGAATTCAGAAAGAGTTGGATGAGTCTAACGATGATTACAAAGGTATTTAGAGTGATCACTAGTGATCGTGACATCATGCCTCCATTCATCTTCCCACAGGGCCTAAGACTCAACACCAAGGCCTACATCAAGTGCCTTGAGTACGTCGTGCTGCCCTGGGTCAAGAGGGTGGATGCTAAAAGACCCTATGTCTGGCAACAGGACTTTACACCATGCCACACAAGCAGGAGAACACAGTTATGGCTGTCAGACAATTTCTGCAACCATATCACTCCTTACCTAACTCTCTAGACTGCAATCCTTTTGATAATTATGTGGGGGGTGTAGTTGAGCAAGAGACCAACAAAACTCCTTGTAATACCAAAGATAAAGATGAACTGAAGGCAAGGATTATGGCAGCATTCACTAACTTAAAGATGGAGTCCATCCAAAAGAGTTGCAGGAGATTCTGAAGTCTTCTGGAGGCCATGGTTGAAGCCAATCGTGATTTTATTGAATAGATTTACTCTTTCGTATTTGAAGATATTTTTGTGTAATTTTGGTAAATATATTTGTTAAAATGAGATGTCAGTGTTATTTTCATTTTTGTGTAATTTAGCTGGCAATTTATCCATCGCACCCTGTATAAATGTGTGTGTGTGTGTGTGTGTGTGTGTGTATAATGATTTACAAAGAATAACACAGATGGAGTATAAGGTCAAAAGTAAAGTACTGAGCACCCAGTGAGGATCAAATTCACTACTCAGTTCTAATTCATCTTGCGAGACACGCTTGCTAACCATATTATATCATATCAAACTGCCCACAATGCAGTTTAATGCTTAATAAGCTTGTCTTTCTAGATCAATTATGACTGAGTAGTGAGTTTGGTGCTCACTAGGTGTTCAATACTTTTGGCCTTGTGCCACATTTATTCTATGCTTAGTAAATGACTATATATATGTATATATCACTGTTTATTACACGGCAAATGTTTTAAGAATTGCACATACTCATACACATATATATATATGAATAAAAACAAAAAGAAAAATTATCTTAGCGGACTTGTTTCATCCTCTGACAAAAATTTGACTTTAAAAAGTCCTTCAGAGGATGACATGTGCCAGTTATGATGTTTTCCTTTTGTCTTTATTCATATTGTCCTTTTTACAGATATTCTCTATCTGAAATTTAACACACAAACACACGGGTGTGTGTGTGTGTGTGTATGTATATTATCCATCCTCCATACGGATTACCTAGATTTTCATAAACTATATATATATATATATATGAATACACAACCTTACAAGCAAGGCACCAACTGTCAATGGATGACATGCCACTAACATTTACTGCCGGTTGCCCGCTGTCAGACTGCCGGCATATTTATCTCAGCAGTGTTACCACTTGCAGACTGCTAGAGGCCCACTGGTGGCTGCCACCAGAGGACCACTGGTATTGCCAGTGGTGGCCTGCCAACAGGCCACTAGTGGCTTCCATGTAGGAAAGATTCCAGCATTAATTTGACATACCAGTTAATCTTAATCTGAAATTTTCTTTGCATAATGTTCAGTCAATGTGTTTACTATTCCCAAACTAAGTGCATTGCTAACATTGTGTTAAAAAGGCAGGTTTCATGAAATAAATGCATTTTCTCATATATATATATATATATATATATATATATATATATATATATCTCCTAAAGTAATCAATTTTTTATTGTTCTAAGTTCAGTTCTAAATTACTTTAGAGGATGTGTATGCCTGCCAATATTCTTTCAAGCTTGACATTTGCATTGCGAAACAGTCAAGTGGAGTCAAAAATCATTTTATGTCATTGCTTGAAGCAGCAACAAAAGTCAAAAGAAAATATTTGTTAGTAACTTAATTCTCTCATATTTTTATTTCATTTCAAAAAGAATATTTTTAGATTGTTACTTGAAGACATGATAATTTAAAAATACGAAAAAGTATTAAAATATTTGAGTTTTTTTTGGGGAGCGGAGTTAAATCTTGGTTTGAAAGTGATTTTTCTTACAGATAAAGAATCATTTAATAAATACACATTGTATAGTAAATAGTAAATACAATTTAATCATATTTTCTAAAGAAAAAATACTAAACAGATGCAATTTTTTTCTTTCAATTGATTGAACTAATCCAAGAAAAAATATAATAAAGAACAATGTGTTAGTATCCATAAGATGTATTATTAATAAAATCTTTTTCTATCTTTTAGATATTTTCAAAGCTTACCTATGTATGGCATGAAGCCAAATGGGGGAGAGAAGATTGTCTACACCAATCTTCCAAACAAGAAGAGTTTGCTTACCTAGTAAATCGGTATTCAAATTGAAAGCTTTTACCTAAGCTTAGTCATTGATCTTTACTCGTCTTGGCAAACTTATGTCTTCCGTTTGATAGTTGAGTGATAAATTTACATCAGTCTATCTGATCATATAAATATGATCTTTGCCATAGGGTACATGTTAACAAGCCATTGCTTGTAATTTTGATTCTTACTAGATTCACCTCTACTGCATTTTGTAGTAAGCTAAGTTGATACCTATATACTAAACAAATATTTATTATTAAGATGATATCAGAATTACTTTTTAGAGAATGTTTACAAACAGGTTAGACAAAACTGATGATTTCAAAGGATAAAATACTTCAAAAATCAAAAAGTTTGTATCATTCAATTCCACCCCAAATGTGATTTCCCTACAATACGATTCATTTTTCTTTTACATTTAGAGTTCAATAGCCTTGTTGTAGTTAATCCTTTGCAAAAAAAAAATGATGTTAAAAAAATCAAAAATTAACATAGTTGTTGTTATTTAGAATAATTTCTGAGACAATAATTCTCATGAGACCCAAGGGAAATAACTTAATTTAAATTTTCATGACTTGTATTAATATTATAAAGTTACTGTTCAAATAAATTGTTATACTAATTCATTGATTCAATGAATTTAAAATCTCATAAAATTCTTCATTTTATCATTCTGTCAGAACAGAATGAAGTTTTGTTTGCCTTTTTGATGTGTCAAGTAAATTATTGAAAATCTATCAATTTGTATTGAGTTATTTTGACAATACATTCAGTTTTTCACTGGAATCATTTGGTGTACAGGGGACAACCAAATATTTCAAACCAGGAAAAGTTTTTAAAATAAGTGTCATTTCCAAAACTGGTAATAAAATCTATTGAACATCTGAGGATTTTTATATTGGATATTTTTAAGGTTAGAATTATTTATTAAATCTGAAAGAAGATCAGTCTGAAATCTTTAGACACAATAATAAAACACAAACAAAAAACATTCCCATTTCTTTAGAAAAAAAGACCAGATATATTTCAATGTTATCATTACTTAAATCTGACTATGTTGGAGAGTAAAAGAAATAAGAATTTATTTTAGGAAAAATTATAAATATTTATAGTTTAAAAGATATTCTTAAATAAGTTGATTTTTTTAAAATTCATCTGAGACTTTAAATCTATTTTCTAAGGTTTCACTTGAACTTTAATGTACAGAGATTTTCTTGTGCGACAAAATGGATCATCTGTAAGCATTTGTATATTCATTGATCTTAACCATTTTAAAATCTGATGATAGTCTTTATTTTTCATATACAAAATTTCCAGTGAACTGACAATAAATAAAGAATAATTAATTCTAAGTGTAATCCAAAATTCTTCATATTGGCAGTAGTACTAGAAAAGACTGTTCCATTTTATTATGTTTAACTCCATTTGACTTACTTGGTCTATGTCAGTAAAATAAGTAGAAATCCAATTTCACAGTTTTCTTCAAGGTACAAAAGTTTTTCATGGCTATTGAAATCAGAAACACAAAACCATTTTGTCCACAGGTACAATGGGTTAATCGTCTGAGTATTCAGAAGAGAATTGAGGGGGAAAATGTTTTAAAATATGTAAAATGATGAGGAAAATAAAGGTAATGAATGCTGTTATTAATGATGATTATGATGACAATGCTTATGAATCAATTCAGACTAATATCCTCATCCTCACAGTTTATAAATTTGGTTATATAAGCACAAAAAACAAAAAATGGGTCAAGTTTTGCTATTATCCTAAAACAAATTTGATTCACCCCACCACAAGGTTTCTTCTTTCAAAAGTGACCTTTAAGGTTCAGAGTGTATATATATATAATTTATTTATTCAAAAATAAACATGTTATTGAACACCATCATTTGAGAAGACACCAGAAGTTTTGAAACAAAATGGCTATTTTTGCTTTGCAGTGATGTTATAACAGGTTTATGTTATAATTTTTGAATAAATAATATTTGCTCTACTCTGTATTGAGCACTCTTTTAAGAATAGTGTTTTTGGTTATTGGAATTTTATTCCATCTACACCAATCTTATACTTGTGTGGGTGTGTGTGTGTGTGTGTATGTGCACGCATATATATATATATATATATATATATATATATATATATATACACTGGTATTATTTGTTGATCTGTTTGAACTAATATCTTTATCTATTTTTCTTTTGCCTGAAACTTATGCTTTATATTTTTTTGCTTTCTTCAGTAAAATCATTTTTCCATTTGTTTGTATGTTTCTAATATTACACATACGTATATTAATTTTTACCGAGCTGAAAACTGTTTTATTTGTCAATAAAAAAAAAAAAAAAATTTTTTAAACATTTTCTTTTAAATTTATATATGAGAAATGCTCTGAAAGTAATGCCTCTTATTTATTTTCACTGAAATTTCAACAGCAGGGAATATATTAACAACACCTGTTCGAAGAGCAAAATTTCGGCCACGAAACAAAATATATCTCCACATCTCTGCATTTTTGCCAGCATTCAACAAGAGCCTACTTGTCATTCTCATATAGCAAAGGTGACCCCTACATCACTGTTACCATTACTGAAATGTATTAACTATCACCTAACTATGCTCCCATCTATTCTCTGTAAATATTCAGAAAGTGTTGATGGATGTCAATGGATGCAACTTTTTTCAGCATGGAAGAATTCAATGACAAACCACTGTTTTGTATGCAATTTCATGTCAGAAGCTATTTTGCCAAACTGCAACAAGGCAAAACAATTATTGGTGAGAAGTTAGAGTCTCTACTAGTATAATTGTTAACATTGTGTATCAATAGGATACATTACTTTTGGAGCAACTCTGGCATGTAATCTTTTTCTTGTTTATCAAATTGTCAAATAACAAGCATTCTTTAAGAATTGATCTACAGTATCTCAGGACGATATTATGAGATTTGTTTACAGGATACAACTGAAAATATCCTCTTTAATCAATTTTAGAATCCTCATTAGACGAGAGATTATAATTTCAGTAAAAAAAGTTAAGTTTCATTGTCATAGGTGAAGAAAAAATTTCATAATTTAGGATTGATAATTTTACACTATTTTAAATTTTCTGTTTTTATTATATGCATTTTTAATCATTAAAAAAGTATCTACAATATATAATATGTAACATTAAAAAATAGTTTTACTGGTTTTGATAACACATCATAATCCTATTTGATTTGGTTGGCATCGGAAGTATTTATGTGAGACTTTTTTAAAGTTTTAAAAATTTTTTAAAATCAAAATCAATAATCATTGGGGGTTTTTGCCTTTCAAATTTGATTAAAAAATGTAGTTAAGGGAATTTTTATTTTACCAAAAAAAAAAAAAAAAAAAAAAAAAAAAAGAAAGAAAAAACAAAACAGAGGATAAAGCAAGCTTATAGTTATCATTTGTTTTTTCCCAGAATGCTTTGCAAAAACAATATTTGAATTACAGAGAAGGTTTGATATTCCTGGTCTACCATTCCTTGCATAAGCAGCCAAAGAAAAAATGAAGACAGAAAGATTAGATCAATGAATTTATATGTCTATATATATATATATATATATATATATATATATATATATATATATATATAATATATATATATATATATGTGTGTGTGTGTTCAGAGTGTCTGAAAATAGAGGGTTAAGGAGGAGGGGGTATGTATAAGTTGTGTCCTCACAAGAGAATTCAAAGAGTTGTTCTGGATAAAAGCATCAAACATGTACAAAGGGGATTTATTTGGGCTAAAAAATAAAAAAAAAATGAGAAAATGGTCAGGTTTAAACATGAAAAGCAGTGATGCTTAATATTGCTGTTGACAACATTTGTAAGTTTTTCTAGACTGACAATCATGAGTCAAGTCTCATGAAACAAACCAGAACTTAATCACACTTACTCCAGCCTTTTTCAGTGAAAAGGAATTTCTTAGAATTTCTTCACAACTCCCTCTGTTTTTTTGTCCTCATAATGGACTAATTTAATCATGTGACCAGATCAAAGTCACCTAATGATGATTGGAGAGCAAAAAGATGAAACTGTTTTGAGGCACAAATACAAAGACAACAGAGATTAAAGGCACAGTCCAGAAAAACTTATTAATGATCAAAAATTATTTTTTGTTGAAAAAAAAAAAAAAAGAAAATAAATCAATTTTTTCCTGTCATTATTTTGGAAGTAGGGATGGATGGGAAAGGGCGATTATTGCTGATTTTCAAGAGTTTTTGATGTTTCTTTTTCTTTCTCTCTTTTTTTCTGGTTTTGATTGCATTTTTGTTTCCATTGAATACTATTCTTTCCATCGAAAATAATATACCATATTTCATGAGCAGAGAGAACTGCTGGAAGGCGTATTACCTGATTGTTTCATAAGCATTGTAATATCGGCTACTTCTCTCATGATTTAGGGGTTGTAATCTGCAAATAGACCAGGAGGAATGCCATTTATTTCAAAACAAAGACTACCAAAACCTGTCATAATGAAAAAGGTTGATTCTGGTGGCATGGGTTTAGAATATATTCTCAGAATCAATCAGAACAGAGAATGTTCTGGCATGTTGAAATTCTAAACTCTCAGAAAATGGTAAATAGCATTAAAAAATTCTTTTAGCCTCTTTCCCACCCTTTCTAGTCTTTCAGTAATCAGAAAGTGAGATGATATATGTCGTTATTACCCTCAACTTTGGATTTAGATGTAATAAAGATGTACAATTATATTAATATCATTTAGAATTTTTCATGAGATAGCGTTAAAAGATTAGCTCTCGAAATATATTTTACCATAGTTTTCATGTAATTATACCAATACAAGAATTTTCAAGATACCGAGAGAAAATTTGTTATTTCAACTGTGTATTTATCCTGAATTTGGTGCTGATAACATTTTTAATTTCTAATCTTTATCAATTAAAAGGGAAAAATAAATACATTCTGTTTCAAAACAACAGAAAAGATATCAAATGCTGCCTTAAAATAAGAAGTGATTAGCTTATTGATCAAATTAAAACAAAGATCTTTGTAGTTTCTATTTGGTTTAGCAACTCATTTTTAGGGTATGCAAATAAAACTGAGTTGATGCTTATAATTATAAATTTTTGTCACCAACTGACAAGTATATAGAGGCCACGTGAAAAGTAATTATTTGATTAGATTAGAAAATTTCATTCATAGGAGTTGCACTTTGTGCAAGATGACTTGGAATTGTCCAAAACAGAAATGATCATATTCTTTTAACTATAAGGATGAAGATACAATGGGATTTATTTTTAAAATATCAGATTATCCATTCATCTTGAGCAAATTATAAAAATATAAAGGTGATAAAAAAAAATAAAATTGATGAATCATTATTTTCTAATATTCTGATGTGAAGTATTTTCATTATTACAGATATTTTTAAGGTAACTGTTGTTTTTATCATTGTTGTCGTAAACACTAATTATATGGAAAACGATATACAAATTTTTATATGTCAAGAACAATTTTAGAGAAAAACTATGACAAAGTTGAAAAAGTTTTCATGTGCTGAGTTTCGTCCTTTCGGACTTCATCAGACTCGTGTTTTTTACATTGATGTCATTCTATATGTGCATGAAGGAGAGGGGATGCTTTAAATTTTAAATTTCATTTTTTTTTTTTGTTAAACTTTATGATTGGGGTTTATAATCTAAATTTCATTTAGTTTCTTTTTTTCATTTTGTTTGTTTCTATCAGTTGTCATAAAATATATCCAAATACAACATATCTAAAGAAAGCTAGAGGAGATATGAAATTAAAGGCTGTGTTGTAAACAATAATGATGAAGATAACAACTGAAAAAGAAAATTTAATGAAAATACTTCATTTCAGATTCTCCAGAGAATACAAAAATGCCAATTTATAAATAAGGAATGGAACTATTTTTTTTACAGTTTTATTTATTTGTGGAATCTGCTAGGAATAAACAAAATTGTAAAATTTATGTAATAAGGGTTCCCAAAGAGCAACAATTTGGATATGCCAAAGGGAAGCCATTAAGTGCTTCTTTTAAGGGAAAAAGTGAAAGTCCTTGGTTTGATAATGGAAGAAAAAAATTGTATGTTGAGATTGGTCAAACCTCTGGTGAGAATAAATTTGTCATAACTTTTAATACATTGTTATAATTGTTCTATTTTATTATTAATTAGTGTTAATCTCTCATTATGCCTAATTTATAAATTAAACTTTATCATAGGTATATATGTATGGGAAAAAATCATATGGTTCAGTACTGTTTTTCAGTTTTGGGTATCTGCTTGCGTTCATGAAACATTTTCCTATCCAGGATAGATTAAGAGAAATTCTATATTAAAAACAAGAAAAATAAAGACCATCATACAAAAACTATATAGAATAATGAATCAGTCAATAAATAAATAAATAAATTAATTAATTAATTAGAATACCGTGTTCTTAAAAAGCTATTAAATGGTAATATTCAACAAAGGTATTTTGACAGTCATATAAAAACTTAATTTATTTAATCAATTTGAATTTCTACCTGGTGTCTGCCTGATTAACTGCTACCAATTTAGATAATGTATGTTATCAATAACTTTCCTTTTTAAATCATCCCTTTTTCAAACCTATGATCTTTTGGGTACATTTGATTATTGTTAGCTTATCTGAAAAATAAAATATGTAAAATTTGTACCTAGAAAGAACAAAAGATTAGTTGATCATTTAACAAACTGGTTTTTATTTTCAAACTTGTTTTCTAATAATTTAATAGAAGTTCTTTAATGACAGAATTTATATTTTGCAAGAATTTTTTTTAATTTAGAATGATAACTAATTTAAAAAAAATTTGCTCAACAGGAGTAGAAATCATAAAATTCGTCGTAATAAATGCCTGTCTAAAATAAGAATAACTTTTATTGCATGCAAGGTAAATGAAAATAAAATTCTTTATCATGATAATTCATTTTAACATCTTAATTTTAGTTTTAAACATATTCCATAATTTTCTCACCAGAGATGAAATGCAAGAGCAACTTTTGGCTTTAGTCCAATTAAAGAAAATGAACAGGTAAAAATATGAAATCTACATAAGTTTCTACTCAGAAAGTTGTGTGTGGCTGAAATAAGAATTACACCAGCAAAAGCACATGTATGCATGAGACAAGAGCAGTTAAAATTGAAACGACATATACATTAGTATTCTTTGTAATAGTTGGAATCAAAGTCATTCTTTTTTGACATTCACAAAATAGAATAAATGTACTTTGATGTGAGACTAAAAAAAGAAGATTACTTCAAAGATTTTATTGGAATAAAATTTATTTTTTCAAGCAAATACACATTCACTCATAAACAGAGACACATGAGAACAAAGTAAGAAATTCAAAGAAAACAATGGTTAACAATGCCTTTCTTATTTTTTTGGTTACTAACTTTGATTCCTGTTTTGAATTAAACATCATGATCACAAGTCCTGTAACCCATTAGAGTTAGTGTCACCACATGTACTGCAGCCGTAGTAGCTATGATGTGTCTTGGGAAAAACAGCCTGGTTTGAATTTGGAGTTTTCCCTCTCTTAAAACTGTTACCAACCAAAGCTATAGGGTCCAGTCTGTCCTGCTATTTACACATAGCTAGGTGGGGGGAGATGGGTTCATACCTTACCCAAAGATATTTGAAGGTAAGTAAATGTTTTGATCTTGACTGGAATTTGAACTAAGTCCTTTAATTTCCCTTTCAGAGCCACTATACATTGCACCACCATACATCCACAAAATTAAACATACCATTGCTGAAAATGTAAATCAAGTCAAAACTATTTTGGTGGGAAAAAGAGAGTAGAAAAATAATTTTAGTAAGAGCAGAGTCAATATTCAAAAAAGCAATATATTTGAAGGAAAAAATTATATACCTTTGTTGCATAATAGTTGTTCCATGCTGTATATGCAAATGTAGTAGCTATTATGGGATAGGGTATGTTTTGTATTTCTTTTTAATAAGATTTCAATGCAACTTTCAGATATTCCAGTAATCAGATGTATTTTTATAATATGCATACAGGTTTAAATATTGATATCTGAATATACATTTATATCTATAGAAAACCTCAAAAATAATTAATAAAGTTTTTGTGATGTCAACGAATACTCATTGCTACTTTTGTAATATTTAATCATGTGATTATTATAACAGAGCCTTTGTAATTGCAGATACATTTATAGTATGCCACTGAATAATGCTGGAGCCAGATGCCTTCAAATAGCACTCACACTAATGGTACGTGCTTGATAATACTCACTCGGATAGTTATCTGTATAGTGATCCGAAATAGAAAAATAGTATAGTGAATAAAGTATAGAAATAGGGGATAGAGCAGAAGTGCAGATCTGTACAGTATAGAGGATAGACTAGAAATAGTGTTCCTTAGTAATCAACTACTTCCTACATATTTGCATTTCCTCTATGGTCATGTGGTTTACTTAATTCAATAATGGCATATGCCTGTGTTTGCTCACTGGTGATCTATGTTCAAACTCAAGTGCCGGTAGCAACACTTTATTCCTATATAACAAAAGTATAGTTAATATTTTTTAAAATGAGAATTTTGCTTTACATCATTGTCTATCTGCCTAAAAACAACAAATTGCTTCACTAAGAGTTGCCATAGATGAAGAAGCAACAGAAATTTGGTTCTACAGAAGGATGGTGGGAATATCAGGGAGTGAACATGTGAGCAATGATGAAGTTTTAGAGAAAATAGAAAACAAAAAAGATACCTATACTTATCATCAGGAAGAGACATTTGAAATTTCAAGGCACATAATGAGAAAAGAGGGCATGGAAATTTTGATACTCACAGGACTGATTGGAGGCAAGAGGGAACAGAGGAAAACAGTGCATAACCTACCTAGTAAGCTTGTGTAAATGGATGAATGAACAAGGTTTAAGAGAGATAGCAAAAAGACAAAATTTATTCAGAGGTACAAAGGAGAGGAAATTGTGGAGAGCCATGTCACCAATGTCCTGAAGGGACTCAGCAATAGCAAAAAGAATGTAGTTGCATATCTTATACCAATACTTGTCATTCATTCTCTAACCCAAGTGAAAAAGCCAACATTTTGAATGTGGCATCAATTTGGCTTTGTACTACAGAAGGTCCTTGGGTTATGTCGGACCTGGTGTATGGCATTTCATAGTGACAGCACCATCACCTATAATATAATACATCATCATGCAACACTATATGAGGAAAATGGCATTGTTTCTTCACTGACTGTACACCATATTGGATTATGTTACATTCACTATCTCTCTTTTGTGTCGTCTTTTTTTCTTTTTTTTAACTTTTTACTCTTCATTATTGCTTCTAAGCAGAAGGTGAACTCATGGGTGCTTATGTAGGTGAGTTCTGACCTACATCGAAAATCAGGTTATGTCGCGTCATATGAACAGATCTCCGACATAAGTCGAGGACCCCCTGTATTTCAAATTAGGCTTAGTATCTTTCATCTACTTACCTATTTATATATCTTTGTAGTCAAGGTAGTTGTATATTACTCATTGTTACCAGTGGTTGGGTTTCAAGCCGAGTAAAAGCTGTGATTTTAAATGTTGATTTTCAAGGTAGTTAGGCAAAACCAGCTCCCTTGAAAAACTAATCTTCATACCAACTCCCTGCCTTGGGCCCTGGGTTAGACTATATTAAACTTAATAATTAATGAGCACCTACTATACTACAAGATTATCTAGCAAGCCAATCCACTGACATAGTGAAATTGATTCTCAATGATTGTTCACTTATTATTGCTTAGTGCCATATTCTGCTAAACTTAGTAAATAACTTTGGATAGCCCCATGTCTGAAGTAGTTGCACTTTTTTCACCAATATTTGAATAAAAACCAGGATTTTAAATACTGATTTTCAAGGCAGGTAGGCCTTCCTTACTTGAAAGGTTAATACTGTCTTTTGACCATATTTACACCGCCTCTATTTGACCTAGTATCATACTAAACTAAGCAATTAGTTCCTTAGTGTATTTAATAGACTATTGTAATTAGAAATTACTCTTGCTTTAAATTGATATTGAGATTTACACTTTTCTTCTTTCTACAAAGAAAGATCTCATTTATTTTTGACAAAAACAAACTTTTATGGTAATTATTAAGGTTTTCTCTTGGTTTTAATTGGAGACAACTTGGCAAGTAGAGAGTTATAGACGTTGCTCACTTATTAGCAGTTGAAAGATTTTAGAAGTACATGTTGAATTAAAATAATTTTAACACAAGGATGTATTTCTGAAATGTATAAAATAAATTTATTTTTCAATGACATGTAAAAGCAGAAACATTTACTGTAACATTGTAGTTGGACTTGGTTTGTTTTGATAAATGGTTGGAAAGGATTGAATTCACTTTCAGCAGCTTACAAGGCCAGCACACTAATCACAGCACTGCAACATTTGTTCTACTATTAACTAATGTAGATCATTTCTGCATTTAGAAAACAGCATATATACATATATATACATATATATACATACATGTAATGATCATCATCATCACACGCATACATACATACTTACACAAATTCAAATTATACAACAACAAGCATTCATTGGATAATAAATCAATACTACTGTGTAATGGACAATTTATAAATCGCAGCTATGCGACAATTTTATAATCACTATATTTTCATGTAGTCGATTTTGTGCACTTTTGGGAGAATCAGATCCTAAGAGCCTTCTCAGCTTAGTAAATATTTTCAGGAAATATCAGCTTCTAATTGGTAAATAAACATACAAGTGGGCATTGCAATCCACTCACGCACAATATATTTTTTTCAAGTTTCCCGCCAAGTTCTTTTGATCCTGTCACGTGATTATATTATCTATAAATAGCAAACTAGTTTGCCTTTTTCTCTTCTTTCTCTCTTCTTGCTGCAAAATGTAGTCCCAGAGAATTATTGTCTAGAACATGTGGTCAGATGTTAAATAATATTACACACATTCACTTACATACGAACACTTACAAACTTTTCCAATCTACATTACAAACATACAGAACATTTCCAAACATGCAACAAAAACTTTATACTTCTAAAACTACAGTTTAATAATTAATCCAACTTCATGAGCATGTTATTCACGCAGCCATTAACAAACATCCACAATGGTCATTCCCCTTACATGTCTCTCTCTCTCTCTCTCTATATATGTATAAGAATAAATAATGACTACTATTATTCATCTTATTCAAACTCAGAAAAGTTCAATATCATCATGTAGAGTGCTTAATTCACATACACAAAAAATCTAATTAACTGGAACAGACATTTTGATTTGCCTTTGTTTTGCAACAGAATACATGGGATTGCAGTCTCCCAATGGTCAGTTCTTGAGATACACAAGTGGGTCCTGTTGAAAAAATTACATATGAAAATTTTAAGTATCTTTTCCTGCATTTACACAGAGAAATTTTTCATGAGCTAAAATTAAGACATTATGGAAGTGTCTAATTATCTTGGTACCAAAGTTTAACTAAGAACCTTCCACTTTTGTTCCCTTTTTATATAAAGTGTATGCAGAATTTTTCATTAAAGTAATTTACATAGCTTCCAAAGACTACTGAGAACTACTAAAAGAATCCTGGCAACTTTTACACTAATATAACTTTTAAATCAACAAAAATGAAGATATACTTTACAAATTTATATAAATAAAATTTTTTTCACTGTGTTTTTCCCATCAAAATCCATCTTGAACATTTATAAATCTACCATTTGTCCATGCAGTGAATATTGCTGCCATATCTGCTCTGGTGATCCAACTACATATCTTGAGATTCTTAAAAAAATCCAAAGAGTTTATAATATAATCAGTATCTCAACTTCAGTCACACAATGATACAGCTTCCTCTATCTTTACTATAAATATTTTCATGGCAATTTTTCTCATGTGCTTTCTTCTTTATTATCTCAAATGCATGAATTTAAGTGTACTACTAGATTGGCAAATAGGTCTCATTGTTTTACTGTTGAACTTGCTAGATGTAAATGTCTATTTCTATTTTAATAGTTTCTTTACTCACACTTTTTGCCTGTGGAATTCTCTTCAGGTTTCTTGCTTTCACACTGCCTACAATCTTCAAAAATGTAAATGCAGTGCCAATCGCCATCTTCTAACTTCCTAAATCCTATTCTTTTATTGTCCTTTCTCTTTACAAAATTCTTCTCTTTCTCTTTCATTCCCAGTAACAACAAAAATATTATATCAAACTTGATGTCTCTCTCTTTTTGTTTTGATACACCTCCAAGGAAAGTATTTAATGCATTATTCATTAAAAAAAGTATTCATTAAAAAATGGTCTTTACCAATATAAGGTAAAAATTCTGAATGTCAATGAGAAATGAATGTTGCTTCTTAACATATTTAATGAATAGACTGAAGATGTACATTTTATTTAGAAATTTTTTTTTATTGAAGACATCCAGTAAAGGGAAGTAACTCTTCAACCAGATATCTTTTAGTTTAATGCTATGTCTTTTTAATATACAGACAATCATGGCTCTCCACAGATTCCATATTTTATTGTAAGTGAAAAGTCATGGTTTCTTGGGAAAAATAGTGGAGTGGTTTCCAGTGTCATCTTCATAATTTGGAATACAAAACAACCCTTTGCCTGACCTTGCTGTCATTCAAGGCTAGACAACCCCATCTACACTATATTTAACCTATAGCAGCAGTTCCTCCAGATGTTGTAATTACATAATTTGAAAGACAAATCTAACAAATATGGTCTCTTTGTTAACCAAAAAAACTGCAGGAATCAACAAAGATTTTTTTCTGATTAAGAATATATATTGGGTAGGTAGTTGAATTCAATACAAGGGAGTTTACTCTTGCTTCAGTAAATATAATTAAACAGTTTTATTTTTTTTTAAAGTTGATTAGCCTTTGCTTTCGAACATCAAAAATGAGCTGGTGCCTATATAAAAAGTGTTGATGAGATTAAAACAAACTTGAAAAGTAAAAGAAAAGACAAGCTGGTAAAAATGCCTATAAGGGATTTTTAAAGAAGTCTCTATAAAGCTATTTAAAGTAATTTACATTCAATAGGAAATTCCAAAAATAAGAATTTTGAATTTTAATGATTTTGGGACGAAATATTTGGCAAAAATATGAAGAAAAGTGATAAAGTTCAGAATCTCAAAGTAAACAATGTTATTGACAGACCAGTTTTATTTCTTTGGAAGGAATATTTCAAATTAAAATAAAAATCTTACAAACTCTTTAGCCAATACAAAATGATGCTGTAGTTGATTGTATAATAGTTGCTCAATAATGACAGAAAACAGAATTTCTGGAAAATTTATCTTCAGAGTTGTTTTACTTAGCATCAGATAATTAAATAGTTTTGGGCAGAAAGCACTCAATATTATTGGCAATGTTGTTTAATTTGTGGCCAATTAGCTGAGCAGAAGCTAATTGTCATAACTGTGCTAAGTACTTTGTATCAATAAATTACAAAGTCAATCTTAAATAATGTCGATAGATTATCAATTATTTTGTTGGCTTTTATTTCATTAGAAAGGTAAAAACTGAAAATCTGGGGAGTAATTATTTGTATGGTTTTGTAGGGAAGCTCAAGTTGAACAAAATACATGGAATGAGAAATTTGGTTTTTCCTTTCAAAATATAAAGAATAGAACAAATCTTTCTAATTGGATCAATTCGTTTTCCATGGCTTATCAACCCATTGCAGGTTATTTAATGCCAGAAAATATTTGTAGAGCAAAAGAATTTTTTTTGAGATAATTATGGTTTAGTGATACAAATTTTACTAATTAACCCATAACTGGTGGAGTATCTGCATGTAGGTGAATATAACCAAGCCAATGGGAATAGGAATTTGGCTATCCAATTAACAATTTCAAGCCATTATCTATTAAACCACCCACACATCACATATTCTCAAGTAGTCACCCATGTAGGTACTGACCAGGCTGACATTGCTTAACTTCAGTAATATAATCAATATAATGAAACGAACAATTCCAGGGCATTATCCATTAAACCACCCACATATCCAAGCTTACAGCACCTGATACTCTCATCCCTGTAGATACTGATCAAGCTTGACATTGCTTAACTTCAGTGATTGTATGGGAATTGCTGCTTCAGTATGATGTGGTATTAAGCTTTAAAGCTTTTTAAGTTTTTCTAAATAAGGTTTTAAATTGACTTTTTATTTGAAAATTTACAGTTTCTCTTTTATTAGTTTTATGACATTTTTTTCTTAATCATTATTAATGACAAAAATTAAGAAAATTAATGACAAAGTGGAAAATTTTTTTTACAAGGCACATTTCTTTCTTTAAGACTTCATCAAACAAAACATGTCACATGAAATCTTGTCGCGTTCTCCTTAATCTCTTTCGCACATTTCAATGCTAGTTTTAGAAGTCACAGTGAACTGACTGTAGCTGGGTTGACACACCAGGGGCAATGTCCTATT